>JBCFYV010009882.1:43104048-43785203 GCA_039000515.1 Timema cristinae
GATTATTAAACGTTTACAACAAATACTACGGGCAACGAAATTTCGTGATAATTTTTCTGACCTCTAATAATTTTTTTTAACTCTTAAAAATGTTCATAATATGACGTAGTTTACATTGCTGTATCATTTTTTGTAAGCATCAGTAATTACACATCCGAACGAATATAATTAAAAAATAAAGACGCAAAAAAATCTTCATTCTATTGTGCAACGCTCACTGAATTTAATAACACTAGCCAATAAAAAAATCCGTACCTCCGTGACATAAGTGGCTGCTTTTAAAGGAAATTGATGTGTTGATTAAAAAAAAAAAACATTAATTTTTGTGTGTCACGTCTGCATTAAAGATTTGCACAATTAAAAAAATGAATTACCTATTTTTAGGACCATAAATTATACATAAAATATGCATTCTTCATTATGAACTTTTTTCGTGTTATAATACATATAAATTTATTTATCATGCGAGGTAATATGTATAGTTCGTACGTACATATGAATATTTTTTAAGTTCGTTTTGCATTCACTTTTAAGAAACCCCCTCCCTCTCTTAATGCGTTAGGATAGGGTGACCACAATAATACCAAACCCTAGATTATTTTAATACAATGTGAAAAAAAAACCTTTTAAATTCTACTGTTTAGTAACGGGAATAACCCTAGCGTACCTATTAAAGCACGACATCCTTTAAAAATCTACATATCACTGTGTTTTTTACAGTGTCACTTAGATCCAAGATAAATGCAATATTTCCATATTAATTTAAATTACACCGACGTACTTCAGAATTATTGTCTGTAAGCACTTTTATTTACTTTTATTTGTCCTTGCCTTTCCTCTTCATCACACTATAAACATATAGTTTTTTCTTTTAAATCTACAAACAAATAAAATGTTATGTAGCTGGAATGTATGTCTATATATGTGTACATATATACATATATAAATACATATTCATACATGTACATACACATAAATACATTCATATATACATATTTTTAATAACAATAAAAATTATGTTCTTGCGTTGGTTTAATTTACAACGGAGTTTTAATCAGAATTACCTAAACTACAAAGAAAATATTGAAGAATATTATAAGGATACTTTTACATATATTAAACAAGTAATTACCCATTATCCTTGGCAACAAGTGGTTTAACCAATGTTTATAGAGTATGAGGTTGACTAGTTCAGCCAGTTTTATGATTCACTTAGTTGGAGCTGATGACGTCGCTTCGTGACCAGAGCCACTCCATTACGCACAACAGTATGAACTTCATAGTGTAGCGTGTTTAAATAAATCGGCCTACAAGACTGTGCGATATCTCAAATATAGTGTTTCTTATAGATTCTTATTCAGCACAATTTGATGATTACAACTGTACATCTTTTATTTTATTTTAAGAATACAATAATATTATTTATATATTAAAAATCAATACAACGAAACGGTACGACCCTAGAAAAGTACTATGCGAGGATTTTTTTTATATTTTTCAGCCAGGAAATTTTCGTCAGTGGGAAATTTTTAGATAATAGACTGAAATTAATCTTTTGTGTAACTTTTTTTTCATACAACGATTTGTTTTGCAGAAATAATATTATTCAGTCACCGGTACGATAACTCAATTCTGAGCACCGAGAGCTAACAGCGGAGTAGGTCTGCAGCTACTCTAAGCTATTTTTCCTACTTACATTATCACTCATACTAGATAAAACAATGTTTTATTATTATTCTTTATTTAGTACATGGGCTATAGTTATTATATATTTCATTACCTCAAAATAAATAAGAATAATTTAGCGTGTTAATTACACTCATAGTTGCCTATTACATAGTATTTATTACTTTTGTGTTGTCATTAATGATCAAGTTTTATAATAGCAGTGGTCAATATTTCAGGTGAGATTTTGTGTTCAAAGTCCACAAATAGGCCTATGTGTTGCTTCCAATTAGAAAGCAGTCCTCTCAACATTAATACTTGCATTTGTTTGTAGGTACTGTACATACAATTTTATCGACCTTGGATCATACTCATATCCTTATTTATCTTCATTTTATCATTTTGAAGAACTGCAACTTTTGCATATGTTTATTTATTTTCATCGGATATCTTCAGTGTGCGCATCACGTCTTCTAGAAATCCTTGACGGAAAACAAGAGTAGGGGCCCATTTTTTTAGAATCAACAATCCTGGTAGTGGATAATTACATTTTTGTTGTTGTAAATACACATACGTTCGTTTACCAAAATATCACAGAGTGAAGGCAACTACAATTTCTTCCATTTGTCCAATGAACTTTGAGTCTATTAGAAAGCAATAAATCCAACTGATTACTTGTAAAAATAAAAGTACCTAGTATTCCTCGAATTTTGATTCTTCAACTAATTCGGGACTTTTGTTCTTTTTTAAAGAAATAAGTTTGCTCCTGAGCCAACAAATTTCCAAATATTTTCGTTTCAACGCACTTTATTGTTTCACTAGCTTGGATTTCAATATTTTAATTTCCTTTTGTAATTCATGACATTTTAAAAATTATTTTAGTTTTATTCCCATTGATTTGATTTATTTCGTCGCTTAGGTTTTTAGAGACACCATTAGCTACACCCTCTACGTGGGTTTCCTTTCTCCGAATATCTATAGAAGATAGTATATTTTTACTTTTTGTTTTTTCAATCTATTTTCATGCCTAGCTTTACGGGTAGAATTTTTCCCCTTGGATAACATTTTTGAAGACACGACAATGCTTAGTTTAAGGGAGGAAACAACAGACGATTTAAATTGGGTATTTTAGGCAAGTTCAGCAGTTTGTCCTGAAGGTTGCATTCATAATCACACCGCACGACCACGTGTTTTACTGAACTGAAGCAAGCCGGCGTTTGTCAGGTGGAAGTCATGAGCTGACGCCACATCAGGGATGCGTGACCGCGAAAAGCTGACTGCAGGCCGGTATAGACAAAGAGCCAACCGAATAATCTAAAAACCTTGGTTTTAACTACCAATTCCACCTTCCTCTAACCCCACAAATTGGCAGGTCAAGCAGGAATATACATTATTATGAACGAGGGTGTTGCTGCGTTTCCTTTTCACAAAAACCACGGTATATTTCTAAAGATATAGTAATTATATTAGATTTTAGACCAACCAATGCGGTCCGTTTAAGTTCGGAGCAAGTCGACTAAACCTTAAGCAAAATAAACAAACTGTGCCAAACACAAGGCTATTCTCCCCAAAAAAAACATGGTTCACCTCTGACTGCCGTGAACAATATATATATATATATTTTAAAAATCATCAAATATTTCTTTTATGTACACCAATCACTTCTGAATTAATTATTTTAGATGTAAGGTGTGCCGTGCCCTAATAGAATCAACGCCAATGACGGTACACTAAACAAACCAATTCTAATCTCGTCTTATGGCAGTCTGGCACTAACCATTCTATTTAAGGAAGACTTGTTTAGTTATTTATCGGGGCAATCCCGTACCAGATGTTTGAGGGGAAAACAGTGATTACACTTCTGCCTTCATAGAGTATAGCTGCTCCCTTTATCAGTTTTATTGTGGTTGGCAACGCGATCTTGTTCCGTTTTTTCCCCCCTATTAAAAGTTGTGTTTGGCCCTGTTTATCCCCGCGCATTATGTAGATAGCTTGCGGCACTCATTATGGGTTGGTAGTTCCCTGACTAGTTATTAGCCTATTTTCAACAATTAAGTTTTTATTGTAATAAGCAATCTCATATTGAGCAAACACTAGTGCACTAGCTTACTTAAAAGTCAGGGAACTGAATTAATCTGAGTCATAGAAATATTTATTTTAATATCAAGCTTCATATTTCAAAATATTTGATCTAGTTCCTGCTCCTGAGATTACCCTCCTTGTCTTCTTACAAGGGTTCGCATTTCGATAACATATTCAATAACCGGCACCAAGAACGTATGTACTCCATTGCGAAATTACTCTTCTAACAAGTCCTGAAAGTTGTTTTTAAGAAACTAAGTTTGAACAACTGTGTGAACTGCTCCGGGTTTCATTTTTATTCCTCAACCACCATACACTGCGCTTTTGAAAATTTCGTAAAGGGTTTCAATTAACTCTCTATCCATTAACCATCCTTAGCTCTTTTGACCTTTCCCATAAATCCAATGTTTCTGAGTAATTGTTCAAACGTTAGTTCCACTTCTTTACTACCCCCAAAGTCGAGAGATCTTGTTTTAGTGAAGTTGTCACTATAGACTTTCAACTGCATTAAAATGTATTTTTACATGTTCATACACATATAAGCTTAAAGTGTTTTTCTCATTAGTTAGTCCCTCACTCATTACGGTACTGATATAAGATTCCTGGAAGTCTGTCTCGGATGATAGATCCATGGGTTTCGAGTCATTTAGCGAGCCAGACAAAATTTTAGATAGTAAAATTAAATTATTTATTTTGGTGTTCATTGCAACAATGTCCCTATTAATGAGAGAAAATCTTAATATAAGAGCTGCCTGAATTAATACTAATTCTTTTGGTGTTCACTGTAACAATGCCTTCGTGTTGGAGATGCAAAAACTGCAAAAATATTAATAATCTATTTTGGTTCCTTACTTTATGTAGTCATTAATCTGTGACGTCGTGGACATAAAAATATTTTTTTCATCTCATATGTGTCTGAAATGATGTTTTTTGATAGTTTTTATGATTGGTTGAAAAAAAATATTACCTGTCATTAAATGCAAGAAAAGCCGTGGGCAAAATCTATTGATTACAATACTCAATATGATTTTCACCTCCAGCAATATTTTAGCTGTTAGCTGTTAATAAGTCCATTTTTGTGTGTATTATTATTATTATTATTAGCACCGCGTCTTACTACCCGTTCGGGTTATACGCACTTACGCTAATGTGTAATGGTAGGGTGATTGTGAGATGAAATGAAGGACCTACAGTTTAACGTGGAATCCGAACCACGGTGGAGGCCTGGCATTCCCCACATTCACAAGATGTCTTGTCAGAGGTGAAGGAAGGGTTTGGTAATCAGATAAATCTTTGCCGGGACTGAGGATTGAACCCCGGCGGCCAGCATAGAAGTCTGACACCTTACCCTAGACCACCAGGTCACTTTTTTTTTGTATATCTTGGAAATTACAATAACATTCCACAACTCGTCACAATTTTTGTATATAGGTTTTGTGTCAACGCGTAATACATGAATCTTACTATGATTTAATGAAGGAAATATGGCCCTGCTTTGTTATTTGACCTACAATATAGTGACTGCATGCGAACATAATAGTTAAATTATAATAAAACATTACATACATAACCAAATATGGTTTGCACTTGCTCATAGATGCCAGTAGTGTCTCGGAGAGTATCGTTACTGTACTACGTATACGCTCACACATCAGCTCTTTCAGTTACGCGGATAGACAACTATTAATAGTGTAAAAGGTTTGTTTGTGTTTATTTGGTGAGTGTTTTTATCTATCCATTATCTATCTATTAGTCTCACAATATACAAAAGTTAAATTAAACCCCCACTAACACGGCCGTAGCTAGACCAAAATTTCGGGGGGAGAGGGGGTGTTCAAGTTCAGGGGCCACAGCCACATGTGAAGAAACATTTCAAATATTAAGTGACTCTAGGTGTTATCTGGAGATTGGCAGGGATTAAATACTTTAAGTGCTATCAAAATGTGTTTAACATTTAGAAACTTTTATAGCCCCCTCTCTCTCAAAGTTCGAAACTATATATTGAACACTTTCTAAATAATGGCATAATTGGTACCAAGGTATAAGTGGTGGATGGGCCCTGCGCCTATTAAAATAGTTTTTTCCTAGAATGAATTTTCCCATCCCTTTTTATAGATTTATTTCACTCCTTTCTTATAATTTCAAACATAATACGTTTAAAAAAAAAACTTCAAATAATTCATAAATTATTTAACATTAGCACCGCGTCTTAGTGCCCGTTCGGGTTATACGCTTAACTACTAATCACACTAATGGGTTAGGAATTGGGAAGGTTGAATTTAAAGGAAGTGAATCCACATTTGTGTGTGGAGAGTGGAAAACCATTTCGGGAAAACCACCCCTAGTTTACCCAACCGAGATTCAAACCTCGATTTCCCTGTCCTCAGCAGTCTAGCTCAACACCAAATCAGAACGTTAGCTAGCTACGCCACCAAGGCAGGTAAATGGTTTATAAAGACATCGAGTTTAAAAATATATCTGGTGAAGAGCGTTCTAAATATATTCTAGTTTAATATGAATTTAAAATTATATGAGGTAATGTCATTCTAAATAGATTCTAGAGAAGTATATTATCCAAAATTATTCCAGTCGAATACCTCTCCTATAATGGCATCCAATTGAAAAACGTTTGCCGGGAGAAAGGCCTATGGAATTACTTAGGCTTGGGAGAAGAAGGACAAGTCCCTCAAAACCCCTATTTTGGCTAAAAAAAAGGTACACCTCCAACGCTCCATGCTCCACCTCCTTTACATAAATAAAGTTTAACCACCATTGACACAACTTGGATAGTTCTGCAACACCCTCCACTGTCCCTGTAGGAAAGGCCCTTAAAACTACGGAAAAGGGGGGGTGTGCATACATGAAATATCATCAACAAATTAAAGAGCAAATATTTTAAATCAGGAATACTTTAATCATCTTCAAAAAACAAATAGACAAGAGGATAATGGCCTTAATTCAAACTTCCTAGTAGCTACTATCCATAAAGAAAACATTGCATCTTGAAAACTAACTTCTTAAACTTGACTTACGGTCTTTGCTATCATATTACAGAATGATAGTATAATAAATATATACTAAATTTTTCCAACAAAATTTAAGGTAATAATTTTAATTAACAATTATATTCAATGAAATCTTAAGTCCATCATTTTTACATTAACTCAAAGTATAAATCGATAAAATAAAATGGACACAGAAATAAACGCTAAAAATAGCGTACACCAACAAAGTGTTGATAACTAACTCTAACAATTTGCAACGTATGACAATCATACTGACACCTAAACAATATTTGAAGAGTAAACAAAGCTAAAGCCAGGCGCAATCGCCCCATTGCATTGACTAGAGACACGCCAAATTATAAATACGGGTTTCATTCCCGACACGCCTAATATCCTAGAAAACAGTTTAATAATATTGAAAGCTTAGTTACAGCCTGGTCTAACCTCCATGACCCTGATACGTCGATACATAATATGCAAATAAAAAGAGTCTATTTATATTAAACAAATTAAATTTCCCGGTCTATCCTTCATGACCCTGATACATAATAAGCAAATAAAAAAGTTTATCTCTATTAAACGAATGAATTTCTCGGTCCATCCTCCATGACCCTGACACCAATGATGCTGTTTCTATAAATGAAATTTAATGATACCAATCGGTCCAAACTCCCTGGTCCCTCCTCCAGGACCTCCATACACGTAACGCTGTCATACAATGCTCTGTTGCAATGATATATTGCAATGACCTGTCGGCAATGCCCCCTGGCAATGCTCTGTCCCTATACAATTTACATACTCTTATATATACTCTTTCTGAATCTAGCACGCAAAACAAGGGGGGGAAAGTTCATATTCAAGCCAGTCACGTAACCACAGGCATTACGTCATTATACATCAGTCTCTTCTTACTTCCTGGTCTCTGATTGGCCGTCAGCCGACGCATTGCAGCAAAACATGAATATTTGAAGTTGACCTCTCTCTACAGCCGTTTGAAGCGTCTGTTGCTAGGAGACGGTCACCATGGTCTTCCCCCAGGTGGCAACACTGCACAGATATGATTTGTCAGCTTGACCCTCAGGAACGTCGTTTAGTCATAATGTTTTTCTCGGGCCGGTTACAGCTTTGGACATTTCTTGTAGTCGCCCGTGACCCAGCCGGGCCGTTTTGACTTGGCAGGATTCTAGTGATGTCAGCTTGGAGATTCAAGGTACGTGACGAACAACTCGTTTTGTAGACAGACAATATTGGATGAATAAAGAACGTTTATTTGATGTGTGATGGTTGGGCTGCATTGGGCTATAATAGTGAATAGTACTATTATAGGTTACGCCGGAGTTATTAAGGAGCGGGTAGTATGTTATACGTGATGAAGCGTGTAGAATCAGGTTGGGTGGGGTAGCAATTAACAATACGAAGATTGTATTGTTACAGTTCTAAAGTTGATTTCTTTTTTCTATAATAAAATTGAAGATTTAATAATTTTTGCTTGGATAAAAGGTTGAATTACTTCTACCCACATAATCCAAAACCCTACACTATTCAAATAAAGACATTTTCAATATTTAATAATAATATTTAGCACCGCGTCTTACTGCCCGTTCGGGTTATACACTTTAAGTACTAATTACGCTAATGGATTAGGAATATGGAAGGTTTAATTAGAGGAAGTGAACCCGCACTTGCGTGGAGGGAGAGTGGAAAACCATTTTAGGACAAACCACCCACAGTTCACCCGACCGAGATTCGAACCTCGATCTCCCCGTCCTCAGCAGTCGAGCTCAACACGACAAGCGTGTTAGCCAACTACGCCACCGAGGCGGGTCAAAGACATTTTCAACACGTGTACGTTTGGGGCAGGGCTACTTTTACGTGAGACATTCTGTATTTTCTAAAGTGTTTTTCCTACTAAAAACAAAAGAGGACCTTATTGTTTTTTTCGTTTACTGGAATTCATAGTACTAACTTAAATAAGCAAAGGTTAGCACCCAGGATCAGGATCAGTAATCTAGTTTAACCATCACGATAACTAACTTAATTAACACTAGTCTACACTACACTAACTCACTCACTCACAATACTAAAAGCATTCAGACGTCACAGTATGTATAACACTATCCTTTTCTCCAGACAAGCAAACATTAAAATGGTGGTGACAAGCTATATACTTTTATTTTATTGTTTTGTCCAAACCTTAAATAAGGAAATCTTTTGTCAAATTTTGGGAGAAGTGGAGGTTTGAAGTCCTACTGCCTTACCCAATAGTATTCCTAAGTAATTATGCAAAGCTCCTGAATTTAATTTACCTTGGTTTTGGAACTACCCACATCGGTGATACCATAGTGTAAGACGTTAGGATTTCTAGGTTTCCCATTATTTTTTAGTTACCTGAGTCGATGGTCACCACGTCTAAAGGTGAATTCACACGTACGTTGAAATTTGAAAGCAGTAAAGTAAGTCAGCACCACTTAGTGGTGCAGCTATTCACACGCTCGCAGAAAGCTGGAAATCTCTGTTTGCCCAAGATTCATTTAAACGTTAAACATAAAAAAGAAAATATTAAAATCATTGCAAGTTATTATATTTAAAATAAAATTAGATGTTTTACTTACTGCCTGGGTTTAATTTTGTCATCGATAAAACTCATGGATTACAATAAACTGTCGTTTTTCATCATCACTTTTGAATACGCCATCTTGAGAATGTGCTGTTTTTAAAAATAGTGCATGTTTGAAAGTTTGCGCATGCGCTAATCGGGTCTTGGCCGGTTTTCTGTGGAAGTGCTGGAAAAGTTGAAATTATCTCTACTTGAGCAGTGCGGGCTACGCTGGCCAAGCGGACGTCTTGTGATTGGTATTAGCTGTCACGTGACCAAATCTCAGCACTGCTCACGTTTTATAGTGAACGTGTGAATCCACAGTAATGCATAAGTCATCCATTGAATGTTGAGAAACTCCCCTGCTTACGAGTCCCGAGATGCCTTTAGGTGTTGTTAGACTCTTGCACCAACTTTGGGAGTTTTTAGGCTGAGTTTGATTATTGGATTAATTATTGCGTTCGCAGATCTTTATACCCATGATATGAGGGTGATAATAATAGAGTGATACCATTGAGATGATGCTGTAAAAATACACATATTTAATTAGTGACTCTATAATTAATGGCAATTTGATGGATTTGAATGATGCAGCTTGGTCTTGGTGTAGCATTTGCTTGCTAAAAGTGCTAAAATCTAAGTCGTAAAACAGAGACTTATCCCTTTGCACGTATGTCGACCACAGTTGAGCCAGCTACGGACACTACACTCCCAGCCACAAATAATGCACCCGGCCTCAACAAAATGCCACGATAGACTGAGCCGGCGCCTCCCCAATATTCATATGGAAAAAAAACCGGGCCAAAGAACTTAATAAGAAAAGAAGAGACTCTTCACCCCAGTGTCCAGGCTGTTCCCAAGTGGTCTAGAAACGTATGGAAGATTCCAACGTTTGTGGATTCCTCCCCTTGTTTATTATCTTTGGATTACCCCCCCTCCCGTGTGGTCCCTTCGTTGTGTGTTTCGTGACTTGTGCTGAATGATATATAAGACTGGTTGTGAAAATGATAGAGCACTTATTGACATGCTTCGGTAATAGTTGGACGAGGCTGAGGCTTCGGTTATTAAATGTAAACAAAATTCTCTTTCGGCGTATTTATTTACTTTCTATTTTCTAAATTCTCTTTCGGCATAATATTAATAATTTCTTTTCTTTTATTGAAATAATTGGACTCTGGTCACACATGATTAAGCAGAGACTTTAGATAATTTAGTTATAGGGATATTAAATGTTTTGGCATATGTATTGTTTATTTATCTCAAACCTTTTGAGTAATAGTCAAATTTGGTTTGCTCGGTTAAATATTAGATCTTGGAAATGTTTATTAAATATTAGATCTTGGAAATGTTGATTAACTTAAATTAATCTTCTTGTTAACCTTGACTTCTAAGTAGTAAGGTTATAGTTATGAGGTTGGGCGCTAATTGTAGGACAGCGCTAGTGATAAGGTGGTTGGAAAACTTTATAGTAATTTTGATTATTGAACGCAATTCTTTTATAAGGATTAGCGAATATATTCTTGGTTAATTTTAGGATAGATTCTAAAGTTTATTGATATTATATAATATTTTTTATATATGATGAGCCAGTGTAGTACTTTTCATTTGTATCACTACAAAAATTGTTTTGAAAGTTACGGGCAATACTTAAGTCAAATTATTGTTAGTATTGGAAAATGAGAATTCCTGAGGAATTTTAAGATGAAGTTTTTGTATTTACAGTCTTTGGAGACTGATTGGAATAAACAATGGCTTTCGCGTATGATATTGTTAACCAAGATCTAGAATTTAATTGTTAATATATTGTTGCTTTCTTCAAGCTAAGCTATTGTGTCATGATGAGTACGATTTTTGTACATTATCAATTCAAATAAGGACTTCTTCCTTATTTGACATGTTACAAATATTTAATTCATTCTTTTAATAAAGGATCAATTCTGTTGCCTTCTCAATTTATGCTACTTTCCTATTATATATCCATAGGTTTTTAACTTCCCAACTTTTAAGAGGTTTTTGTTTTTGGTGGGTGGTTCAGGTGTACATTTAACCATAGTTGAGGCTGACCGTCGGTATAGTCCACAACCGGATTGGGTTGCGTGTTCTGGGTACAGTTGTTGTACTCAGATTTTCAATAATGTTTTTTATAATTCACGCAACTTACTCCTATTGCCGTTTTAATTATTTTTTATTTTTATTTTTGGACCCTACTTGTTAGGTTTTGGGTTAGGAATAGGGTTCATTGGGTTGTAAAGGAATTTTTTTATTTGGATTTGGGCAGATGAGTATTTAAAGTATGATGGTGCTTTATGGAAGATTTGTGAAGGTGAGTGTTGAAACTCACCCCTCCTCACCATTTATAGACTTGTTTGTGATAATTTTAGTCTATGTAGGGAATGTCTCATGAGACAACCCAAAAGCAAGCAAGCCACCTAATTGGAGGAAACCCATAATTTCTTTATTAATAATCAATGCCGTGGAAAGGAGGTTGTTGGGGTGGGGAAGGACACCTCCCTGAAATTTGATTGAAGTCAGCCCCTCTCAAGTAAACAAAATGTTACAAGTACACTTTATGTTAGTGCAAGAACAAACGTGGAACAAGCCAAACTGTTTGTGGAACAATCCGGAACAAACTATTCCAGCCATAAAAATGTTAATTTTTAAAAGTATCGGGGCTACCATCAAGTTTTCCCTCTCCCCCGGTGTAAATCAACTGTATACTATGTGGCCCTATCAAAACGCAAAAAATGAAATGTTTGTGGAGCAATCCAAAACAAACAAATAACAAATGATTTCGACAGTAAAAACATGTCTAGCACAATTAAATAAAAACATATTTTTATCTGTTTTACGGTAGACTATAATTTTATTTGTATTTATAAATATTTTTAAAAAACCTATTCATCACTAATGTGTATCGAATCAAAGTCCGTTTCGTGACTTGTAACTTGTGAGTCTCCGGTAAAAAGCTTTCAGTTTTTATTGAAGTTATACTTCTTTAGGCGCGTTATGAAAAAATGATGAGAGTGAAATTTTAAGATGCGCGCGCATCACTGTAACACAAAAGTAACAGGTTGAAGCTAAACCGCTCATTAAGTCTCGAAAAAAAAAAGCTACCAACAAAATAGAAATAGAACCTCTGTTAGTCGCGAATGTTGGTATGCTCGTCACCTCTTATCACTGTTTTCATATATATAATATTTATCCACATGTTTCTAGTTTCTACATTCACAACACGTGTTTTAGTTTCATACAAGTGCGAATTATATATGTGCTAATACATTATATTCAGTAGTGATTTAAATTGAAAATTTTGATTAATATTATTTACCATTCGTAAATATTAGTGAAAAAAATTGTGCTTATAGACTTTTTCAAGTGCTCCAATATAATTGAGGTTAACTATTCGTATGTATTATTTATTGATATAAATTAAAATATTATTATTTAACCTAATTAATACTAAATATTATTAAATTATTATTGTTAAATATTTATTATTGGTTATTTAATATTTTTAATGATGCCAAAGAAGTACAACTTCTCACGCGCGTACATAAGTACACACACCCATTTTTTTCTTCCATTTTACCTTCACGTTCTCTTTGTGCGCCTGTTCACATCTGTTATAGGGCCTATCTCCACACTTGTTAAGACTCACCTCAAGAATGAACACCCTAAGGCTCATTGTTCCCAAGTTCATATTATTCTGAGTGAAGATCAAAGCTTGATCATATTAATAACTGAAACCTCAGTAAGGTTCTCAGCTGAGCTGCCTTGTGAAACATTTGTAAACGCTCAACGTCCGTTGACACTGGTTAATCAAGTTGCACACTATTTTCTTTTAGTGTGTATGTTACACATAAATTTAAGTGGGCAAAGAGAGGTAATTTATTTATGATAAAAACACATCAGCACACCCTTCCGTTATTCAAACCCGGACATCCCTGTCACCGAAAGATCAAATGAAACGAAATGCGTACGTATCAGTCCAGGTAATTATCCATTAATCAATGTTTACTGATAACATAACTATATTTTTCTATCCCCACCAGTATCCCCAAGAAAACACACGTGTGGCGTCACTAAATCAAAGACAACTTTAGTCCCCTCCTATCACAAATATTAAAAGTGTGACTATACCACAGTTTTATAACTGTTTTAAACAGTTTTTCACCTACGAACTAATTTTTATACTCCAACCCAAGAGACGGTACATCCACTTTTGTTTGTTAAAGGGGGACGTTAGAGGGGCCAACTAAGTGTACCCTTCACCAATTTTTTTAATGTCAATATAAAAGTGTTTTTTTAAACATTTCGAATCCGAGCTCAATGTTTTGTATAGTAATACTTGTGCCAGAAAAAATATATTTAAAAAAATTGTGTAAAAAGGGGGGGGGGGGGGAATTAAGTGAAGCCACGTCCCCTTTAACCCCCTTGCCGATAGCTATTTTGCCTTCTCTAATGCTAGTATAAATGTCTTGAAAGCACCTTTATAGTTTAGCAGTAAGAAATATTGAATATAATTAAACAAAAGTGTTGTCAAGTCAATTTTATGTCAAATAAATATCTGGTTCTTCATTTTTTCCGCCCAATCATGGCATTTTGCTCTGTTGATTTATTAATAAACCACAACAAAATGTTATATTCTTGAGATATACATTGACATAAAAATTAGAAATTTATATTATGTTAACTCGCTTCAGCGGCCACATGGTCTAAGGCAATACTCTCCCGATAGGCTAGACTGCCTAGACGGGGAAATTAGGGTTCTATCCCAGTTGGGTGTACTGAGGGTGGTTTTTCCTGAATGGTTTTACACTCTTCCTCCAAGCAAATGTGGGTATACTTCCTCTAAACTCAACCTTCCTAATCCCTAGCACATTGGTGTAATTAGTACATAAGCGTATAATCCAAACGGGTGTTAAGACGCAGTACTAAAAATAAATTAGGTTTTAATGTTTTGTTTAGAACCGTTTTCCCCACAGGTATGCCGAATCGCAAATTAATAGTTTTGTAAGAAAAAAACATATTTGTCATGGGATGAAGTGGAGAAGGCAAGGTAAGCTTAGCTCACCCAATTATAAACATTAAATTTCATGTTTCTTATCACTTTCTTATGAATGACTAGTTATACCCCGTGTTGCACATATACATGTCGTTTTCCCACATAATTGTTTTGCAAGGGAAAATATTAAATATAAAAAAATAGGAGTAAGGTAAGCATAACTCCCCTCTATTTCCTTACCAAATAAATGGTACTAGAAAATTACACTAATTTTATCATATTATGTACTATAGCTCCGAAGAAAATTTCAAAAATAAGTTTTTAGTAAAATATCCTTAAATAAGTCTTACTCATAAAAACAAACTCTTCATCTTGTTAATCACAATAATCACTCTTTATATGTAAATTTCAAACAAAATTGCTAAAAAATATTTTACAAAATTCAAATTTTCAAAAACACATTATTTGCAAGCTACCCTAAAATTATTTATTTGTAAAAATAAATACGTTTTCTTATTTATCATGAGAAACTTCTCACACATTCACATTTTGAATTCAACCCTAAAGGTAAATATTCTGAGATTTTGAAAAATCAGTCATCAATAAACTACCCTTCAACTAAATTTTTGCTCAGAAACAAACAACCAAGTTTGAACAACATTCATGAAACCTTTTTTTTTTTTGATCCGTGGCCAGGAACAGACAGACAGACATACATACATGGGGACAGAGAGAATTGTAAAATAAACTTTGTGTTCGTGTTAACATAATGTCAGGTGACCTGGTGGTCTAGGGGTAAGGTGTCAGACTTCTATACTGGCGGCCGGGGTTCAATCCTCGGTCCCGGCACAGATTTATCTGATTACCAAACCCTTCCTTCACCTCTGACAAGTTGTCTTGTGAATGTGGGGAATGCCAGGCCTCCACCGTGGTTCGGATTCCACGTTAAACTGTAGGTCCTTCATTTCATCTCATAATCACCCTACCATTACACATTAGCGTAAGTGCGTATAACCCAAACCGGTAGTAAGACGCGGTGCTAATAATAATAATAATAACATAATGTCATAATCTAAAGATAGATTTTTTCACCATCAGAATACTTTATCTTGGTATGAGAAAGTAAAAATAAGAGTACTTTATCTAGGGTTGAACTGTTAAAAACAATACTATGGTGTAATCTAGTAGAATGAAAAAGGTACAAGACATCTTCTTGTAGTTAAAAAAGTTCCGAGACTTTTCCACTTATTTCCATTTTATTATTATTTCTTTTTCAAAATGATGAAATTGCAAAATCAGACTTTTATATCGGCATTAATAAAACAAAATATTTATAGGAGGGAGAGGAGAGGAGGGCTAGGCTTGGCCAAAGTCTTTAAAATAATGTTCATTATGAATGTTAAACAGTAACCTTGAAAAAACAAAGGAATCCTCTTTATCAAGAACATGATTAATAGCAATTATATTAGTGCGTCTTTGAATACCACCAAAAAACACGTTTGTTTAACGAATATCCAAACATATAATCAAGGCCATTTACTAAATAAAGTTTCATTCAATGAGCTCTGTTTAACTATAAATATCTTTGCAGTACTTTAGTGCATTACCAGCACAGGTGGGCACGTTTAATAAGGCATCAAGCTCATCAGGCATGTATCCGGGGTTTGGGGGGGGGGGCGGGGGGAGCTCGTGGGGCTGAGGCCCTCCCCCCCGAAATCTAAACAAAAATTAAAGATTATTGTAAAAAGATTAAAATTATAAAATTATCTTGAACTAAAATTTACTGATAAACTCCGTGTAAACTATATTTTTGCTTCCAAGAGTATAAATTCATCCCATTATTTCTTTCAAATGTGATACGTTGTTTTGGTGTAATTTCAAACCTGCCGCTGTGTGATTAGTTTATAGTTATCACGTTTGGCAGCACTGGAGAAAAAAGACATTTGATCTACAGCCTATGTCTCCTAAGTAGTAATTTCCTATCAAAAGTCATAAAAAGTACAGAAATTATTATAGAATGCAAGAATAAGTCTACTGCAATATATTTTTGTAAGAAATGTTCATATATTTTTCTCTCCGTGCAGATCAGATTCACCTGCCTCCATCCACCCGCTCTTTAGTCTAAGATGACCGTCGTCGTCGGACAATATTTGAAGAATGAGCCCCCTTGCCCCCAGAAGGAAATTCTGTATACGGGCCTGACTCAACTAGTCTAGTTTCCTGGTGATGAGACTATCATAGCTTGAATTCATGCTGGGTGTACTGTAGGTGGTTTGGCTTAGGCCTACAGCTTTTCCTCCATGCAAATGTGGGTACATTTTATTTTAATATTGTAACCAAAACTGCATAAATTGAGGCGTTTGTTTGTTTAACATTTGTTGTGTTGTGGATTGTAAATGACAAAACGAGTATTGCAAAGTGGTTTGATTAGTTATTAAACAATAGAAAACATGCGCTGACAACATAAAACAGTGTGTCAGCATTCCTTTTGGCAATCAGGCCAAGTTATATTATTAATAGTAATGTTTTCAACTTAACTGGGCTGACAATTAACCATCGAACCCAGGAGGGTTACTCTGCCCATTTTGGGAGCTACGTGAGCTAGGACGCCGGACGTGAGCTAGGACGCCGGATCGCCTAATACGAGTACTGAGGGACTGCCGTTTGAGTCCCAAGGTACCGGGATTCATGTCTGCGTCGGGCCACCTGGAGGTCAGTCAGGCCATTAGTTAAGCATTCCCTTTCAATACTTCGTTCTGCCACATGCTTCTAAATATTCTTGTAGATTCTTTCATATCTTTTATTACTTCTTATCTACATCACATTTTGTAGGAACGTATAGTGAGTGAGTGGTAGGCCTACATTAAAAATCGTAAAACAAAAGCCGAACAAAAATTACGAGTCCACACAGTCATATATCCATCCATCTCCTCCATCTTCATCCGAAACCCGTTCTGACACTGATAGGCAAACATGAAGGGGGGGGGGGGGGGGGATAGCACCCGGGCCACTCTATTCATACCTACTTCATTAGCGCGGTTAAATACGCACAGACTTGAATGGTAGTGAGATGGGGTGCGATAAACAACTACTACAAAAACCCACCCTTTTAAAGGTTTACAATCTTAATAGAGTAGAAAAGAGACCACACTGGTGGTAGAATGCTATGGCGTCACTTTCACAATTTACTGGACTGCCGATGATGGAGAGATCGGGGTTCTAATCCTAAACGGATGAAATGGGCCTTTTTAAACTAGTTTTCTATTTTCTTTCACGAAAATGTGGCTACAGTTCCTAAATTCATCCTTACTCATCCCTAAAATACTATCGTATTAGTACATGTGTGTACATCCAGACCGGGTGCCAAGACGTGGTGACTAAAAAAAAAGATCAAAAAACAATATCACCCAATTTATGGTGTAGGGCAAGCTACTTGCTCTTTTTCGAACAATTAATTATTATACTTTAATATAGTCAATATAGCTCTCTAAAATGAAAGTGTATATTTATGTCAGACCCAAATCTTGACCTATTTTATAGGTATAAACTGACAAATGAGGACTTTAATATAAATGTGTTGACTTGAAGATGTACTGTAAAACCGATATTAAGTTTAAATTACAATTTTTTTTTACCAGAAGTAGAAAAGGTCACCACCCTGCCCCAGTCGTATCCCTTGAACTCTGAGGCTATGGGGCCCATCTTCGGGTTGGTGATACCCTTAAGACTGTGTCAGAAAAAAAAAACTTCCCCCCACCCCGGCTCGCTCTGTCCCCCATCCTTCCCAGACGAATCTATGGAACAGCTTGGACTTTGGAGCCCATCTTCTGGTGGGGAGGTACCCCTTGAAATCTTATCCGGAAAAATCCCTCTCAACCCCAGCCCCCATAGACACTTCTAAGGAAAAATTACCCCACTCATTTACAGCCCTCCTCCCCACTAGATGCATCTACAGAACGTCTCTTTAAAACTAAAATGTATGTCTTTTTGCGTTTTATTTATTCGAGAAAAATATTTATTTTATTTAGTTTGAACAAAATCTTTACTAAAGAAAATAATATTATTTTCCATTTGTTTATTTTTTTTTACCTAAGTATGTTGAAATTTGCGCAAGAGTTTTCTAGTTATTGATAAATAAGAACGTACAGTTTATGTTTAAGGAAAATCTACATAAAGTTGGAAAATTATATCTATATTTATATGCTACATTATATAAACAATAATATTGTTAATAATGAGAGTGTTAGGATCAGGGTAAATGGAAGTAGTGAATTAGCCTAGGATCAGCTAGATCTAAAATTTAAGAAAAGTCTGAATAATTGTGAAATAGGGCCTTCTCGTCATTGGCTATGATGATGAACACTTTTGCCAGATGTTATATTTGAACTTTTTAGAAACTGACTTGATTAAAACATTTTTATTGGATTCATATAAACTTCAAATTGCTTTAATTTATTTGACTTTATTTGACTTCACATTTCAAGGACTGTCCCTTAAAATCCGGATATAATTAAATATTTTTAAGTATTTCATCTAAAATGCTTCGAATTAATACTCCATCCTTATTTTTATATAATTTGAAAGTAATTTATCAACATTATCAATAGTAGTTGTGTCGCTAGGGATCATATTACCTTTGGTTGCAAGAAAGTAGTATAATACATTGAGCTGTACTTTTAAATTTGGTTGTAGACCTACCTCTAATAGATTAGTAAAAGAAAAGAATTTAAAAGAAGAAAAAGAAACTAAAATATAGTAAGAGAAATCTTCATTGTGTAAAAACCATCTACTATGTATACCTCAAACAGGATTCACATTTCAGAGGTATATCCTGCTAGTGATGCAACTGTCGGTTTGTCTTGAAGGTATAGGCCTAACTAGGTTCTAAAGGTTTATTTTCACTCACAGGCAAGGCCGTAGCCAGATTTTTTTTTGGGGGGGGTGGAGGGGGTTCAACCCACCCCCGAAATTTTATGAACAAAATAGTATATATGGTTTTATTTATGGTTCAAACAAAATCAAAATTAGATACGAGTACAAATTAGGGGGCTTTTTTTTCTCCATAAAAAGCACTTAAGATAGTTTATAAAGGTGTTTAATATTTCGAAATTTTCCTAGCCTTCGGCAGTTAGGGTGTTATGTTACCATAAAAATACACTCCCACCAGCTTCTATTTAGAATTTTCCCTAGCTTTCATCAGTTAGTGGGTTATGTTACCATAAAAAAACGCTTCAGATAGCTTTTAGAGGTGTTTAATATTTAGAAATGTTCCTAGCCTTTGGAAGTTAGGGGGTTATGTTGCCATAAAAAAACTCTTCAGATAGCTTCTATAACTTTTTATTATTTTGAGTTTTTTCTAGCTTCCGGCAATTGGGGGATGTGCCCACCAACCCCCCCCCCCCTGAAATCTTTTGCTGGCTACGGCCTTGCTCATGGTTACTGCTCACAGGTACTACTGTACATTTTTACATTATAGAGATGTCTAAAGATGATTTATTAAATTAAATGTTAACTTGCAATGGTTTAACGAGTTATGTTGACTAGATACATTAAAAATGAATGCACCATTAAAATTCAACACGTCTCTTTTATGACGTAGCTTCTTCATATATTCGAAATATCTCAAAAAATTATTTACAATTACTATTTTTATGCAACATTTATAACGTTTAAAGTACGTTGTAAAGTTTAAATTTATTCAAGTTATAAAAAATAACATAAAAATATCAAAGGCGCGACATAAAAATTGAATAAAATATATATTCGGTTAAATTCTATATTAGATTTTTTTTAACTCTTACAAGAATTAAATAAATCTCAGCATTTAATAATAAACTTGCCCAAAATATTATGAAAAATTATGATGGTAGGTAAATATATTAGGTATACAATAAAAATGTTATACCATGAAACTTATGCATCCTAACATTAATAATGGCAATCAATATCTTAGATAATATAATCTTCCTTAACCTGGTTATTAGCTTTTGATGCCGGGATCACGGTCAACTTAACATTCACGTAACGTAAATAAACACTGTGTGTGATAAGGATTCACGTTACGTAACAATTCGAGCAAATTATAGACATTAAATTTAGAGTGTTTGAAAACAAATTGTTTACTTAAAATTAAACTCAAGCATGTAGGGCTGATTAGGCTGCAAGTACTTGCAAATAAATCTTCGCTGGATACATAAAATAATGTGTAACAAGAGGCTACGGCGTTCTAGTGTTCGCGTAACACGTAAAAACTATACCGAAGAGGTCTGCACACCATAAACAAACAAATGAAGTACTAAATAGCCATTGTCGCTGCTCGCAACATGATTGGCTGGCAGGAACATACGGTAGCCTACTTCGTAAAGTAACGTGAAAATTGATCTTAGGACAACTCTTATTATATATATCAATTGAACGTCACGTCAACGTTGCTAAGTACATCAAGTTGGCTTCCATTAAAAACACTAGAATAACTTTAATGTTGCGTTACGTGAATGTTAAGTTAAAGTTAAATTGATCGTAATCCTGACATGAGACCGCACCTACATCCGTTGCTTTGACACCACGCGAAGATTTCATCTTTGACCCACTTTGAATTGAAGTATATCCAGAGGTTTAGGGGCGCATTGCCATGATGATCTTGCGCACAGCCGAGCCCACTAGTATGATGAGTAAGTCCATATCCTCTCGACCAGACTATAGCTAGGTAGACAACGTACGACCGGTGAAAGTGGAAGAGTTGAAGTTCTATGTACTACACCGAGAGAGGAGAGGGGGGTGTTCCGCGATCATGGAGCATTCAACCTCACTCCTCAGCTCTTGGAATAGTGTTAGCTGTGTAGTCTTGCAGTGAGGCAGGCCGTTGGTTCAATTTAGTGAGACGCTCCTCACACAGATCAAGGTAAGAGCGATAATAAACGTTACTATTTCATTTCCAATTAGAGTAGGTATTGAAGGCTGATAGAACACAGAACTTCATAAAGTTTATCTTTAAATATCTTTACTAAATGCATTAATTATAGATTAAAGTTTTTTTTTATTATCATAAAAGTACATAAGTTGAGCAGGGTTGCTTTCATTATTTCTCAAGCAGGATATAGAAAGCTGTTATATAACCCGTTATGAGAGCTAAAACTCAGAAACTGTTCACTACCACAGTCCACTAATAAATCACTACTATCAGGATAATTAAGTTTTCCATGCCACGTTTTAATTGATTGTTTTACTTTTTTATGTTTGATACATGGAGAAATAAATGCGAGAGTGAAACAAGTCTATCTACAGGATTTAGCTGGAAACAAGCCTGCATTTTATTTTTAATTTATTCTGAAAAAAGTAATATAGGAAATGGTGTTTGTCTCTTTCTACACCACCTAAATATTCAAACTGATTTATTTTGTAGATGGTATTTAAATATATATATATATATATATATATATATATATATATATATCTACCGACAAAGTACTTACCAAGGCATATTACGATTAAGCATACTTTAATTGCAAAAAAAAAGTGTCTTAAAAATAGCTTTATCAATTATTTAGAATAATTAACTTCTTTATTTATTGAAAAAGGCTAAGGAAAATGTACAATAAATATATACATTTTTATTATACCAATTAAATTATTATTTAAAATTATTTTAATATAAAATTAAATCAATAAAAATCATAAATTATAACATACTCAATTAAATTAATTAAATTAAAGCCTATAATAATCATTGTTATATATAAAAGCTAAACAAATCTTTATATATATATATATTGTAACGTTCTGGAATTACGGGTCCCTACGTTGTGCGCCAATTATGTTGTTCTGATATTTTACTGCCGCGATGGACGCCAATTGAAGAATTATAATTAATAAACACTTATTATTTTGACATGTTTTTTATTTCTGAATCTGTTTATTTAATGTGAAAATAGATCATGTCGTTGAAATATATACGCGGCCTATTGTATGAGCGCGGACAGGTGTTGCTGGACCCCAAGTGAATTCTGTCAGTTCTGGACACCAACTACCAACTGCCTTTACGTTGCACCATTCTTTGTATATATTCCTTGCTCATGGAAGCTTCGAGAAGGTTTAGTTTAGAAAAAACAAAATACAAGACAAAAACATCTCGGTTTTACTGGGAGGTTCTAGAGCCGGAAAATGACTCAAGTTACATTTTAAAATCTCTATTCGAACCTTCGAGAAGAGGAAGTTATTATTTGAAATATATATATTGTCAACCTGACTTGACTGCTGTCACGTGCGTGACGTCACTGATCAGTGGCTTTTGCCTTCTTAGAAGAAGAAGTGCTTTAAGCGCCATGTAATAGACTACATAATTTAAATGAAATTAAATACGTTTATAAAATTAGGACGATATTATTGTTAATGCTTTCACATACTTTTCAGGGGCAAATCAATTACATTACAATATATATATATATATATATATATATATATATATATATATATATATATATATATATATATATATTACAAACTGAAAATAACAAATTACATAGTAAATTACTAAAATTAATTAACTGAATTAAATTCTTTTCATAAAAAAACTAGTGTCATTTCTTTTAAAATATAAATCTCGTATTCATATTTATTTTTGGTGCATACGTTATTCTGGTAGGCAATATAAACAATTTGAACAACATAAATCACAATTGAAGAAATTAGAACATATTTTGTAAATATTTGTGTTTGTTCCTAAACTCACTAATACAAGCCAAGAAATCATGCCGTTCCCTTAAGAGCCAGACAAGAAATTGTGTATGTAGCTCAAAAACCACAACTTCGTATTTAATCTACCCCACCAACTTTCTTCATTACCTATCCTTGAAAACTCCCTTCGTTTCAATAATTCATTGTGCACCTATCTTTTAAATTGATTCGCATATTTCATGTAGTTAATGATTGATTGAGTGATGTTAAGAGAATTTTAGGAATATTTTGAATGTCATACATTATTATAAATATTTCAACATTGATGGATAATCAAAACACATTTGTCTAGATCTGTTAAGTGGCAGATTTGATTTAATTTAATTAACCTTAAAGAATCACGGTACGCTTGATAAAATGTAACATAGATAGCTACAATAGTTAACAATGGTTGAAAACAAATTTTAACATTGTTGTTAATAATAGGTAAAAAGATTCAGCACTACAATGTTGTTACTAGCAACATTTTGGATGTGCTTTGCTAAAATGTTTTGATACATTGTCTAGTTTTTAAGGTCATAAAAAGAATAGATAAAGAAATTTGGGCAACAATATCTTGATTTTAAAGTACATAGACAAGTTAAAATGTTAAATCATATTATTATAGTTTTATTGTTGATGATAAAAAAAATTACAGGTAATATAAATATAATTATCTAACATTGTCATTGAAAATGGGGATTGTTTTCTTAATAAAAACAAAACTACAATTTTTTGACCTTGGTATAACCTATACAACAAAGGTATAGTAACGAATCAAAAGATGCCCATTGTGTGTTAGATGAGTATGCAAAAGTAGCAAATAAATTCATTAACTGTCACGAAAATTAATTGAATTTATGTTGAGTATTTTAACCACGTTTTAAATATTTGTGTTTTTATCCAGTCACACCATAAACTTTATATGCGTGTAATCAACGTAATTTTGACTCAATTATTCCCATATATATCACGGATTTAAATATACATTGCCTTAAAGTAATTTTAGTCACTTAAACGGCTTTCATTACTCACATTATTGCAACAATTTTTGACTCAATTTCAGATGTAAATATAAATCAGATATACGCAGATTCTTCTATAGTAAGGAATATTATGTCTACGTTGATTCCTTACTTTAAATAAACACTCCTCCACACTTTTAAAATCTTCTTAGATATTAGACCCAAAATTACAATGAAATCAAGTTTATATACTAAGTCGCATAAACGTTTAAATCTAAGTATTGCCAGACTAGTTCCTATATGTGTGTTCTGAGTTGATGTTTATTCAGTTATTATACTTTGCTTCTTAATACGTATTCGGCCTTTTCGTAGCTTACACTTATTATAAGCACTGCTATATACACATTACGAGGTTGTTGAACTACAAGGAAATGCACCATCACATCTCTGAAGAGATGATATAATATATAAAACCATTCTCGAAGAAAGTCATTCATCAGTGCACCATGCCATAATTCAAACACAGATCTCTTGGAACAATGTCGCTATGACACTACAAATCGTAATAACCAGGAATTCCTTGTTCAGATACGTAATTACCAGGTTAGTATATGATCTTAATCATTCTCGATATATTTGGGTCACTTAATGGCTGACTATAGATTACATTATATTGGATTTGGGTGTCAGGTAGTTTGGTATCCTTCAAATAATGCATTACATATTAAGTAAATACCTATAACATGATTTGTTTAAGATTAATTTATTAAATCACTTCCTAACTGATCATACTATCAAGTGTATATGCCCAGTGCCCATTGTATCTCTGCATCCTTTGGCTGTTGAGAACCGAGTTTATATTACGAGTGTGTATATCATCTCCTCATCCTTCAACCTTTGAGAACCGAGTATATATAGCAAATGTATATCGCATCGCTGCATCCTTGAACTGTTAAGAGCTGAGTATATAGGACGAGTGTGTATAGAATATCTTCATGACTCTCGCATACGTAGTGACTCTTAAGACTCGAACTGTGGTGGTTCTCTTCTCAGCTCTGGCCTTCATTGAAGGGTCCACCAATCAACATTCAACCTGACACAGTTTATCTTTGAAAGTATCTAAAAAAACTGTGAACAAGCTCTCTTAAATGTTTCATGCTTTCACTTAGCTAAAGAAATAAGATACAGTTCACAATTTTAAAAAAAACGTGGTAAGGGGTTTGAGAGCTTTCAAAATGGCTTGTTTATTCCATATCGGGATCATAAACCAAACATGCTCCCCCTTTTTTTTTATAAATTCTTAGCCTGGTATTAATAAAAATACCGACATATTTTACAGGGGAATGTGAACTTTCTCACTTTAGAAAGTTTAATATTGTGTATATATATATATGGTTCAGTTCATCAGGCATTCTAGTACTGAGCTATCTTACAGTAGATGGTATTTTTAAAATTAAAAAAAGGATAGTATTTTATGTATTAATGATGCAAGTATATAATTGTCGATTCATGGCTTATGTTTTCTCCAGTGTAAAGTAAGAATCCAAACAACCATTTTTATTTACTCGGCTTCTATTCCTGAATTAATGGAGACTTTTTAACCCAGATATCTGACATTGTGTTTATAATGCACTATAACTTATGGCATGTGCTAAAGGAAGCTGCTACTTCCATTTATCTGTCTCAGTCTCACTTTTGGCTCTGACAAATATGAAAGCGGAAGAGGTATGAACGATACTGGTAATAGAATTCAATATGCAGCCAGTCCATGTATTGGAGTGAAGGTGTCCCTTCTAGGTTCAGTTGGTGTATGTATTTCACGGGGCTCGGCAGGCTAGGTGGATCCAACCAACCGACCATGTGGAAAGAACACACACACTAGTATTTAAATAAAATATTGTCAAATAAGATTATATATTTACCAAACTTCCAAATATTCGTTGTTAATATCTAAGTCATGTCCTAGAACAGTAAAAATTATTATTTTAAATATGTTCATAAAATTACCCAAGTATTTTAAAAATCGCTATAACAATATATAAATATATAAAATTAAATTCATACTAGAATGCGATATAAATAAATAATACTACACAATCGCACAAACTTTCTCATACGAAAATTATTATGTAATATAGCTTGGATGAAAATTTACAAAAACAGATTTTCAGTAAACAACCCTTAAATAAGTTTCCCTCATAAAAACTAACACATCATCTTGTTAATCACAATAAACACAGTTTATATATAAATTTTAAACCACATTGTTTTCAAATATTTAAAAAAAAAATTAAACAGATATACATTTTAAACAAAATCGTTAGAGCGATTTTAAAAATATTTTGAATTTTCGACAGTCACTCATGACGAAGTTTTACCCGAAAACCAAGTATACAGTGTTAATTGGGATGTCAAACTTTCCCTAGATATCCATTTTAAACGCAATTTTATTGTTACAGCCCTTTCCGAAAATATATTATTTAAAAAAAATCAATACTCAGTATACTGCCCTTAAATTGAGGAAGAAGCATCCTTTCTTGGTAAACTACCACTCTAGGATGTTGGTTGGATGATTGGGTGGATCATAAGCTGTAGAACTTGGAATGTTGACTTTTCAGGGTATGTTATTAATAATAAAATTAATACTTAGCACCGCATCTTACTATCCGTTCGAGTTATATGTTTAAGTAGCCTACTAATTACACTAATGGTTTAGGAATTGGGAAGGTTGAATATAGAGGTAGTAGGCCCGCATTTGCGTGGAGGGAGAGTGTAAAAGCATCTAGGAAAAACCACCCCCAGTTCACCGAGCAAGATTCGAACCTCGACCTCCCCGTCCTTGGCAGTCAAGCTCAACATGAAACCAGGGTGTTTGCTAACTATACGACATTCACGGTAGGAATTACTCTCTGAAAGGTTTTTTTTCCTACCAATATCCTACTATATAATAGATTTCTGGTAGGAAAAAAGGCCTTTCAGAAAACAATTCCTACGGTGAATGGACTACGCCACCGAGGCGGGTTTCAAGGTATATTAAAGTTATCGGAGTTAGTTTTAGTGAATATACCAAAGTTCTTCAAAATACTTATTTAATTCCAGCGAACCATATAGATTGGTTTAATGATATTCACTACTCACTCTGGATTGAGGGTCTGGGACTCAATCCTAGAGAGGTTCGTTGGGGTTGGCTTTTCTATTTTGTGTTTTCCTATACTCTCTCCAAGTGTATGTTAGCTAACTTCTTTAAAATACACTGTTTTCATTCCGTTACAATGGCATTGAAGCGTACTAAAACACTCCAATAATAACTTCCTGGTAGGTGTTACTTTTTGTAGTAATTTATGCATATACAGAAGTCCATAAATTATTCATCCAAATAAAAACCTTAATAAATTTCGTTATTTTATGAGTTATTTTAAAACTGTGAACTGTAATAAGCGAAATAAATAAATGAAATGTCCTGAGTAAGCAGTTTTAAGATATCTTCTAAAATAAAGAGTTTATTAAGGTTTATGATGAGAGGAATAATTTATGGGCAACCTGTATAATATGTTCGTCCTATTACCCAGATTGTACAAGTCCTGATACTATGGTAGTGTTTAGTATGAGGTCAGTTTGTCTTTCAACTTATAGTATTATAATGGGTTTTGAAAGTACACATTTTAAATTATTTATTTCCCTTTCCGGCTCCTTGTTTTTCCCTAGCCAAAAATCCAATCATTTTCTTCACGACATAGATGTTTGGCAGTGTTCGCTTCATGGTTGATGAGTTAGTGGGCCACTATTATTAAAGCATTAAGGTTTCTATCTACTGATATTAAGGAACTTGTTTTCTCACCAAAGAGCGGATTACAATATTGGCTATTTATATAGAAAAAAATTTCCTTGAAGTAAAGTAGTTAAACTCCAAACATAATAATCGTAATAACTTAGAAGAAATTTTGTGTCAGCCAAGTTTAAGTGGTAAGTTACGTCAATCCACTGCTTTCAAGAGAAATCGGCAAATGACTTAACAAATACAAATAAAAACTATTCAATGAATTGACACACTTTAGCACCGCCAACATCTACGTTGGGAAGGTAAACACTTAAGAGTCTTATGCACACATTTTATACTACTAATACTAGACATACCTCAGGGCATATCAAATATTGTTAATCACATTTTTACGTAACTTAAATTTGATTAAGTCTACTTTTTATAGGACTACTCTTTACATCATTACGTAAAGTGTTTTTAAAAAGCATGCTTGCAAAGACGTTCAAATCCACACTGAATTAATTGGTAAGATTAAACAGGGTGAGTCATAAACAACCTGAAGATCTTAATTAAAAATAACTAATTTATCATTGTACTTTGCACAATATTAACTAAATATTTGCGATAAGTTTCTTTCAGTTTTTACTTACGCAGCATCTATTTTATGTATCCTGCTAGTCAATACTTTTTTTATGTTTAAAATTGCACCTGTAAGAAAAAGAATTGAACTTGGGACCAGATGATACCGTGATATTCCAATTCATCTTAGCTTACCAATCTTCCTTCAATATTTAAATTAAGGTATAGGTCTATATGGAAATGACCAACATCGGTGGACAAGTACACTAGTATGCCAAGTTCACCTTGTCTGGTTCATCGGTGATGAGGTTGGGGTTCAAATCTTGGCCATGGTTGATATTAATGCTTTCCAAATCCCCCTCCTTTCCTCCCCCTCCTTACCTACCTTACCCTTAAACCATCGGTAAAATGTAATTTGGATAGCCCAGACTGTAAATAAAAAAGGGTACACGCTTCGGTGGCTGCATAGTCTAAGGCAGTGTCCGTGTCCAACCTTTCCTCGACTAAGGGCTCTTGCAGAATTGGCTACGGGCCATACATGAGATTTATAATACTCAACAGCCATATATAGCACACACACACACACATACATGCACACATCCTCATACACACACATGCACATACATACACATGCACACATTCACATACACACATTCACATACACACATTCACATACACACATTCACATACACACATGTACACATTCACATACACATACACATGTACACATTCACATACACACCCATATAGTACTAAAGTAATTTTATAGTTACGATTATGGAAACTACATGGAAGTTATTGAGCACTTACATCAGTTACAAGAGCCTGATTTGTGGTGTATTTCTGCAGTTTTAAGTATTTCAATTTGAATTGGCAGGCCGCATAGAACGTACTCGACGACCAAGGGTTGGATCTGCCTAGTCTCTTAAAGCGTCACTCTCACAATAGATTCTACTGTCGATGATGAGGAGGTCAGGGGTTGAATCCCGGTCCGGTGCACTGAGGGTGGTTTTCCATAAATGGTTTTCCACTTTCCCTCCATGCAACTGTGGGTATACTTCCTCTAAATTCAACCTACCTCATCCCTAATGCATTAGAGTAAATAGTACATAAGCGTATAACCCGAACGAGTAGTAAGACGCGGTGATAAATGAAGTAAAACTTGGTGAAATACATTTAAACATGCAAGAACCGGATCATTTATTTACGATTAACAGTTTGAATCGTTCTTCGAAAGGTTAAGCACCACTAAAACTATATCATATTAGAACGTTCAACATCCGGCGACACATTTTTTGATAGTTCCTCTATGTACAATCCTGAGCTAGCTATAGCAATCACAAATCAATCATGGAAAATAATAAATATTTGATAAAAATATTAACTTGTTCACAAACTTGGTACACAAACAAACGTAACCTATTAACAACGCAATATCCTAAACACAATAATAAAATGATAAACGAACTAGTAGACATTGTTAAATAAATATTTTGGATAAAAGAGCATCATATTTCACCAAAAAGCAAAAATACACTATATCCTCCGTTACAGAAACATATTGAATAATAAGCATTATGGTTTTCCAAAGAGCATCACTTTTCGCCTTGTTATGTCACTTTAATTTGTTTATTTTAATAGCTAGGCCCTAATTTATATTTTGATTTTTAGTTTCGTTATCACAATGCTAATGGACCCCCTTTAAGATAATTTTTAATTTTGGAAAGATTTTAAACTACCCACCCACCAAACTCACCCACCCTTTTTCAGGCCTCTTTCTAAATAGTAAATATTTAACACTTATTTTATTTTTGGAGTAAACTCTCTACATTCCTGGAAAATTCCAATTTTCTGCTTCAATTAAAAAAAATATTTTCACCTAACTTTCCTTCCCTATTTTCAAAGTTTGTAATCTTCAGTTTTTATGTTTATTAGCAGTGGTCCTTATGCCTTATTATTGAATTTAAGTTTTCTACCACACATAAAAGTAGTTGTTTCTATTAGTTTTGGAAATTGTATCCCACCTCATCAATTAAAACAACTACTTAGAAATTTTGAATTTTAAGACAAATTTGGTTATCTGGAGTTGTCTTGCCTTACCTGCCTGCTGAACTTCAGTTTTCTAACACACTAGGACGTAGTTGTTCAATATTATATTTTTGAAATTTTGAGCCTCCCACCCCCTTTTCTCCAATTCATTGTTAGAAATTTCAAATTTTAAGATTTATTCGGTTATCAAAGTTGTATTTCTACATGTCTGCCAAATTTGTATTTTATACTTCATCTAGAAGTTTTTTTTTTGTTTATGTTATTTTAAATTATAGCCCCCCCCCCCATTTCCCGAAGACATATTTTAAATTTTATAAGCTTGGATCTTTCTGGTTATATTTAAAAATCGTACTATCTTCCTGCCAAACAAAACTTCAAGTTTCCAGACCCAGGGTTTGGGGAAATACGGGGATTAAAGAGTCAGTGAGTCCCACACCTTTCTGCCTCTCTCCACCTTCTTAGGGGAAGAAATTTGAAAATCCCTCACAAGGTCTCATTTAATTCCAGAAAGAAACCTTTAATTTAAATTTCAAGACTTTGTGTCCTCTGGTTCAAAAGATACATCAGTGAATTTTGTAAACTGACAACATCTCCTTTCTGCTCCTTGGGGGTCAAAGTTCAAATTTCATTACATATTTATCTGAAGTTGTCCTTCTACCTGCCTGCAAAATTTAGATTTCATACGTCCCTTGGTAGCTATTTTTTTATTTTCTGTTTATATATTTCCTTGAGGCCTATAAAATATGTTTTTTGGACTTTGGTGATTATTTGGAATTGTCCCTTTACCAATCCACCAAATTTCAATTTTACACCTCATCTAAGAAGTTTTTTTTAATTATAGCCCTCCCACCCAATTTCTGGAGCCCCATTTCTAAATTTCCCGTTTTTAGATTTTTCTGGTTACATAGGGCAGTCCTACCAAATTTTAGTTTTCCAGCTCATCTGAAAGTGGGTTTTCTTTACTGTTGGCGTGAGTAGCTGGAGTTCTTGTTTTGAATGTCTTGAGTATAAACATTCGAAACTCAGAGCACGCAACTCATGCTGGTTGCGGGAATTATGTTATTTATGAATAAATACCAACAATGCAACTTCAAGTTTTCTTTAATGTTAGGAATAGAGATAATACTCTTAGGTTATATGTATGTTTTCTTATCTTTTTCTTTGTGGGTATATATATATACACCCACAAAGAAAAAGATAAGAAATCACACATATGACCTAAGGGTATTATCTCTATTCCTAACATTAAAGAAAACTTGAAGTTGCATTGTTGGTATTTATTCATAAATAACATAATCAAATATATAAGTATAAGAATATGAATGATTTTGAACAATATATAGAGAAATTAATAAATTATAATTATCGTCGAGTTGGTAAACAAATAGTATTCTTTAAGATTTAGAATGATTGACGTAAAAAAATATATATCAAAGTTAAATACAGATTTATGCTCAAAACAGCTGCATTAGAAAAGAACAATAATAATAATTAAATCATTTCTTTCCGCACGGAACAAACTAGTTAAGTTACGTGACCCTCGTAAACAAATATCAATTACAAAATCTATTTTCATTATTTACAAAGGTGAGTTCTCAAATTTCCCTCATCATTTCTAAATCCTCTATACACATTCCCATTATAAACAAAACCCTAACTAAATTGCACAATCATAATAAGGCCAATAGATATTCTCAAGAATAAATTTTAAACTACCAGTGAATCCTGTTTTTGTTATATTTATAGATGACGAAACCAAAATTGGCTGCAAAATATCAATATTAGCCCTCATTATAAATTTTCTTCCTTCTCACAATCAGATCAGAAATTATATCCTCAAACTAATCGATCTCTTCCCCCCCCCCCTCTATGCTACGTAACTTTTAACATAAAGAGTGATGTCATTATGCCATAGGGAAGCTTTTGTAACACTAAAAGAGGAGCTCAGATTTAATACTAGGCCTAATGGGTGACCTGGTGGTCTAGGGGTAAGGTGTCAGACTTCTGTGCTGGCGGCCGGGGTTCAATCCTCGGTCCCGGCACAAATTTATCTGATTTCCAAACCCTTCCTTCACCTCTGACAAGATATCTTGTGAATGTGGGGAATGCCAGGCCTCCACCGTGGTTCGGATTCCACGTTAAACTGTAGGTCCTCCATTTCATCTCACAATCACCCTACCATTACACATTAGCGTAAGTGCGTATAACCCGAACGGGTAGTAATACGCGGTGCTAATAATAATAATAATAATACTAGGCCTACTCAGAATCAGAAGATATCTATAATTCTGTTTACTAACGGTGAAAACATGAACAATAATATTATTATTTCAACATTAGAATTTAAGTATAAGATCTGTGTTACGTAACCCATCTTCTCCCTATGTAACACCATGAAGACATTAGAGTTCACCCCTTACCCCTCTCAACAGCGCTACGTGGTTTATGGATGGATGACCTCCTAACGCTGGTTTTTCATGTGTGATTTACTACTCTGCCTTCATGCGAATGCGGGTAAATTTACTCTGAAATTTATCCTCCCTTGTCCCTTTTCCAACAATAAATACAAACGAATAGCTCAAACAGGTAGTAGATGTGGTGCACACATATATTAATAAAAGTTTAAACGTGTATGTATATTTGTATGTATATCTGTCCAGAGAATTTTTAGTAAGGCCTACTTTTCAATGAGATATAAAGCTGAAATTTGGTTAACTTGTAGAGGAATCGCCCAATAGGTGCGCAAATTTTTCAAACTTAAAACTGATAAAAAAAATGGTAAAAAATAAAAACGTCATTTATTTAATCGTTATAATTCTTAGTCATGTTATTTGATTTTAAAAGCAAGGAGAACTTAGACTATTAGTTCCAATCTCAAATACAAATTGAAATTGCAGAATATAATACAGTGACCTGTATTAATGGTTTGGTTGGTTTGTATTCATATTAGTTAGCAAAAAGTGTTTCTTTGGTAAGTGAAAATCTTACATGTAACGTTAAACGTATTTATATAATGTGAGTTTACCTTTACGTAGCCTAGATAGAAAAAAATACTATTCTAATGAAAAGATATCTAAGACTGCAGAGTAAAATTTAACATAGCTTTTCGCCAAACAAGTTAAACTTAAAAATGAAAAGTATAATAACTATGCTCCTTAGAAACTTAAAATACTTAACAGCGCCTATGCAATATAACCCGCCTAGCAGTGGCAATATCGGATGAAAAACTAATCTATTCAATCATTTTAAAGGGTTCGTCTCAAGAGAACGTGTATTTCATAACAAAAATCTATTTGGCCCCTTTTATTTTGTGATGGAGTTCCCAGTTAAACTAACGTTTTCAATGACTATCAATAAGTGACAATGTCAAACCTTGGCTAGGGTTGGTATTTATTTGCCCAAGCCAGTGTTCAGACATCAGCCAGGGCTAATTTGTATTTGGTTTTTTCCGAGTTGCGAAGCTCAACATACGTAAGGGTTAAAGTCGTAGAGTGGTCAAATCCGGGAACACTGATACCGAAAAACCCTACAGCATTTAAAAAAAAATTGTATATAAAGACATTTTGTAATTTATTTATTAAAAATAAAATTAATTTAGTTTATTTTTACTTTAGACACTCTTACTGAATATAATTTAGTGAAATTAATATGTTTTTATGACAAGCTAACTCCAACACCTTAGCACAGTTGGTAGCGTGTCTGTCCACTGAGCTACCGGGCTCGATTCCTGGCATGACCAAACAATTTATCATTGGTAAAATGTGGCTGTGGGCTGGATGTTGTGTCTGTTTTATATTTAAGTTAGTTTATGATTCATGTGTTGAAATAATCAATCGGTTCAGAAAGTGCACATTAAATATCTCAAATACATGAAAAAATATAGCAAACTAGTCCAACCTAACTAAACCTAACTTCTCAAGATTCTACAAATTGAAGGTTCGCTTGTGTTTGGTTGAGTTGGATTTTGTTGGGTTGACATCAACCGGTCATAGACAGGCTTTTAAACTGGTGTAAAAGAAAAAACGAACATAGGTATTCTTTAAAATGGTCATCCTCTCTACGACCCTAAAATAAATCTGTAGCTCCCTCCTCAGTCTCCACTAGAGGTTTAGACATTTATTTTCTGTTATAGAATTGTAATCACCGACAAGCCCAATTACCAATGACATACATATTCATTCTGAGCTAGATTGACATTGGGTTCATCAAATTAATAATAATAATACTTAGCACCGCGTCTTATTACCCGTTCGGGTTATACGCTTAAGTACTAATAACACTAATGGGTTAGGAATTGGGAAGGTTGAATATAGAGGAAGTGAACCCGCATTTGCGTGGAGGGAAAGTGGAAAACTATTTAGGAAAAACCACTCCAGTTCACCCGAGCTATATTAGAAACTCGATCTCCCCGTCCTCGGCAGTCTAGCTCAACACTAAATTATCCCGTTAGCTAACTACGCCACCAAGGTGGGTTGCATCAAACTAAATAACCACTTTGGAAATATATTGTTCATTAGCATGTCCTGGCTTAGAAAATCTAAACTAGGAATACAAATGATTTGTAAATATATCATATTAATTGGGAGTATCACTCTATTAATAAAATCGAAGCTAATGCACTATTTTACATGGTTTTGTATTACTGAACATTTTGGACTGTACAATGTAGCGCTCTGAAATTTTGGGTTCAGGTTGTTAAAGAATGGTATTTTAGACAATCTCATCAGCTGAAACTCATTTTTCAAAATTTAAGTTTTACAAGATAATCTTATATCGTATACTTATAACGGTGGTGTTATATATTATAGAATTTTGCTATAAAGTAACTTGTAGAAAATACATATTAGTTTGTGGTCAACATGGATGACAATAACATTGATTTTTGGTGTCAGAGTTATTTTGGTTGGAATGGATACTATCTATAAAAAGTGACCTTTGCAGTTAACATGACTTTCTGTAGGAATAGACCTATTTGAAATTGTTTGCTGATATATTGCCTTTAAATGATATAATCACACCTCCCTAATTCCTACGCTACTAGTGTAGTTATATGTGGATTGACCAGATAGGTAATAAGAAGTGGTAGGATATATATACGAGTATATACATAAACCGGTTCTCTACTTCTTGATGCTTAAGTTATCTTCTCTTCTAATGTAGCAAAAACAGATGTACATACACACTTTGTGATAATCGAGACCAATTTAAACGTACCAGGTGTTGGATATGCTGTATATTTTTCTATCAATTAACAAAACAATCATGAAACAATTTATAACTATTAGAATTGCAAAGCTTGAAGCTTTGTTAAAACAATGGGTAGTTGGGCGATGCCTTCAATTGCAGTGTGCATACTAATCTGCACACATGAACCAATATGGGCTTGGGAGACGCTTAGAAACTGTATAAATTATTATTTATATTGACGCACTAAATATGGCTAGAGATATACATATTCAGTTGGAACAGAAGGGCACAAATAACGTTTCTCTTATGGTGAAGAAGCCCAGGCTTAGTCAAATATGTAGTTGTGAGCTATTCTTTCTAACCGTTCGAGATATAAACATGTGAATTGTTAATAGGCCAGGTTGTTGAAATGATGGATATGTTTGGTTTGTTTGAGGTTTTTTTATAGAAACAAAATATTTATTAATACTGGATCAAATATGGACCAATTTAACCGTTTTTGACAACATTAAGTTCTATAAAACTAATTGAACGATTTGAGAAACTTATTGTTGTCAACTGATAATCCAATTTAATTTTTAATCTTAAATTTGTATAGCTGTTAGCTATCAGTTTTTTAAATTCAATTTTTTATTTATTTCATGATTGGGACCTTCAGTTTTTTTAAATAGATTCTATGAAACCTCGAAAATTATCAAAAAATCTTGAACTGTAAAATATTGCCTTCATCAGAAAAATTGTTTCTAATATAAGGATCAGTTTATTATTGACAAAGTTAAAAGGCTATAAACAGAAGGAAATTACTAAATTGAATGTAGCTAATAAATTTTCTTATCACATAAATAAACTATGTATTGAGTTTCTCTAATGATTAAGGGTGTGACTTTGTAGAGCCTGTTGATATCTTGCGATTCAATTGGTCATATTTTATACAATTTACAAATATCTAAATCAATCCTCCATGAATTTTAAGAAGAGCTTCTTTTTATCTGAATTAATCATATATTTTTAAGATCCTCATCAATTTCTATTACAAAAGGAGATTGTTTATTTTGTGAAATGCATCTTAAGGATTGGGTAGCATCATCTTTTTGTAAAGAGAGCCTATATGCTGTTGGACCAAAATTATTAACTTACGTTATTGTATTAATTAAAAACATCCAAGATAATATTTTTTTTATTTAGGGGATATATACAATACAAAGTTTTATTTTAAAATCCCTAGGCACTAAGATATCCAAGCATTTCTTAGCACACTATTTTAAAATGCATATTAATTTTTAAAAATAACAGCCTAATTTGTTTAGTGCAAGTCTAAAGGGCTTGGTGCAGTCTGATATCTACTTATCAAAAAGTGCTGAGTTTGACTTACAGCAAGATATAAAACACATATCTACTAAATAGAAAGATGCCTTTATGAATAATACATTCATTTTCTGAAATGTTGGTATCTGTTATTGAAATAGCATTAAAAAGGTATGTATTTCAAATAGCTTTTATAAGCGTTAGATGTGTTGGAAAACAAAAATAATATTTGTGTAACTTATTAATTTTCAAGAGTCTTTTTTTTTGTATTTGCAACAATTTTATTTGAAACATTACTGATTTCACATTTATATATAAGGTAAAGTGATTATTTTTAAGCCTATCCAGAAAATGAGCACAGTTTTGTTTAAGTTCAAACACAGGCAATAGTAAAAGAGGCCATACTTTTATGTTACGGTACTTTCTTTCCTTTCTGTTGTAGCTGTCGCCAGACTAGTCTCTCGTTGAGAAAGGTGTGATTGTTCACATGTGTACTGAGGGGAAGGAAATTACGTAAAAAGTCCGGTTATACTTGACAACACCGGCCTCGTGGTGTAGGGATCAGTGCACCTAGGGGTCTCGGGTTCGAGTCCCATCTGGTACTTTGGGTATTTTTCCTGAAAGAGGAATACTACAACTGTCAGTAGGGTTTGGTTAGTTAAGCTTAAGTTAGGTTTAAGGGTTTCCACTAGTTCCACATACTCATATTCACTATCACCATATTCTCATCACATCGGGACATGAAAGAGTCTCCACGGAAAGGATGCACGCTTAGTACATTCGGACGTCCCCTGGGAAACGGTACATTAGTAGTGTCTAATCTTTCCACTATTGGGATACGAATGATTTGGCCCAGACGCGCAATAATGTAAACAATATTTTTCAAACAAAATAATACATTAGTACACAGTCCCACCTGTGGGCACGCGGACTAAATGTTAAGCTTATCTTACCCGTGTTTTTGATTCATGGCTATCACAGACGTGATAATTGTCTACAAGATCAGTCCTGGTGCCTCAATAAAATTCAATTATGAGAAATATGGCAACCTGGAAATGTGAATTGAGCTCAGGACCTATAGATTGTCTTGCCAATACTCTCGCTGATCCAACCTGGTTCATCTTGTGGGTGGGTGGGGCTAATGCTCTAGATCTTGACCATTCAACCTTATCTTACCTCAGTTTCCCTGGCTTATGGAGGAATTAATTTCTGAGGTGGGGGATACAATTAAGGCAAATTCCACTATCCCCAGAGGTAGATTGGAAAACTAGAATAAATAAAAGAATAAGAGAAAATTATTGAAAAAATAAATTAAGAGGGAAAAAGAACCCGTGCTACCACCAGGAAACAGGTTATTAAGATCCCAAGAGGGAAAAAATCTTCAGAGGTGACCTGGCGGTCTAGGGGTAAGGTGTCAGACCTCTGAACTAGGGGTCCGGGTTTCATTCCTCGGTCCCGGGACAGATATATCTGATTACCAAACCCTTCCTTCACCTCGTCACGTATATTAATCACAACTTTTGAATGTGTGGAATGCCAGGCCTCCACCGTGGTTCGGATCCCACGTTAAACTGTAGGTCCTCCATTTCATATCACACTAGCCTTCGATTACACATTAGCGTAAATTCGTTTAAACCGAACGGGTAGTAAGATACGGTGATAATAATAATAATAATAATAATAGCAATAGGGTGTAGTAATAATATCCACTATCCCAAGATAATATGATGATACGTGAGAGTGATGATGGTGGAAAGTAGAGGGGACCTACAGTTTAACGTGGGCTCCGAACCACGGTGGAGGCCTAGCATTCCACACATTCACAAAGCGTGAAATCATACAGCACCCACTTTGCCAGAGGTGAAGGGAGGGTTTGGTAATAGGATAAATCTGTGCTGGGACATAAGATTCTAACCCGGACCCCTAACATCGAAGTCTGGCACCTTACTCCTAGACTGCCAGGTACCCTTGGTCCATCTCGTATCCAAGGTCATTCTGTTAAGACCACTTGTAAAGGATAGCCCTGGATACGAGACGAGACGAGATGACCGAGTGGTAGAGAATTGGTGCGCAAAGTCAAAGGTTCCTAGTTTAATTATCGTGTCCAGGTTGTCATTTTTTATTCTTGTTTCCTTTGCCGATGGCGAAGAAGTCAGGGTTTGAATCTGTTTGAGTGGACTCAAGGTTGCTTTTTCCGTTCGGTTTTACCACTCTCCTTCCGTATAAATAAGGGTACAATTCCTTTCAAATTTTACCTTTATCATCCCTTTCCATTAGACTGACTATAGTAATCAAATGCGAATATCCCGCACAGTCCATAAGATATTATTAAAGCGATTAACCCTCTTGAACAGCAATATTTACAGAGTAGATATATCGTGGCTTCGCTCACATTTAAGTCGGGTAAACTAGTTTTATTTTCCAAATGATTATATTAACTACCAAAAACACTTTATCAGACACGTATTAATTGAGGGAAATGTTTTATATCATGGTAACGACACAACATATTAACGATTACCTGTATTAAGGAACCTAAATAATCAAGCTTTGCTCGCTTACGTGTAGGCATTGTTTTAATGAAAATCAATAGAAATAGTTTTAATTCATACAGTCCTTGTTTAAAGATAACCTCTCTTACTTGGAGACATTGTTGAATTTAAAACCAAAAGAAATAGTTTACTCTCTTGATTTCCTTTCATCAAGATTTGCTCGCTTACGCGGAGGCATTGTTACAATGAACACCAAAAATAAATAGTTTAAATTCGTGAAGTCCTTGTTTCAAGATTGGTTCTCTTACGTGTAGGCATTGTTGCAACGAAAATCAACAGAAATAGTTTAAATTCGCTATCTAAGAAGCAAACATATAGTAAATACCAAGAAGCACTCTATAGTGAGTGACCTATCACACCAAAGAAAACTGTTCTATTGGCTCAGTACCAAACAGTAAGTAAGCAGTAAAGCGTTCAACACATCCGACAACTTTAAATGTTAGAAAAGAATGAAACCTACTTGAGAGCAGTGATTTATATTCGTACGAAGATTCCTAAAGAAACACGGAATCCTCCCCCACGCCCACCCTCCTCTCGCCTTCTATTTTCCAATGCTACATTCAAGTTCCACGCACTATATCCAGGCCTAACAGCCGCGACGCATGGCCCGTTTTATCGACACTGCTTCGTTCGCTGATGAGATAGCGTGATGGATGTAGCTTACCCTGCTCCCGGAAAAATAAGGAGTGCAACAGAAGAAGTATCATCTCGAGGCGATTAATAATTTTCTAGCATACAGGAAACAATGTAACAAACAGTCAGACAGACAAAAATTCTAAAATTGTATTATTTGGTCCTTTTATTGTTTATGCTACACAGAAAAAATAAAAACTCCACAAAAGTTCGAATGTACAGACTTACTGAGAGCTTTGCTGTAAGCATTTATGATTAGTATAATTGGTGAATGTATGGACGCTATTAATGCTGAGTTCCTGATTTCTTGAAAAAGTGGTTGAGGTCTTTAAGTAATGTCTTTATCTATAGATATGCACCAGTGGCGTGCCGTCAATGGACTAGTAGGACTAGGCTAGTCCCCAGACATTTTTAGTTTATTTATTTTGAGTTAAATTTTAACGGGAAATAAAAGCATAAAATCAAATCTATCTGAGTCTCAATTTTCGTCACAATACTCAACGATATTCTAGCTATTTGTGCGCTGCCCCCACAACCCCTTCCCTCTCTGCAATGACAACACACTAACATCGGAAGCGCTGTCACAATACTCAACGATATTCCCGCTGATTGCGCGGACCCCTTCCCCTCTCCCAACTAACATCGGAAGCGCTCGAGTCTTATCGGCTCTTACCGGGGAGAGGACTAGTTGAAGCCAGCCTAGTCCGTCTCTATAATACGATATATGCTAACACTTGGCGTTCTGTCACAGGTAAATGTAATTTTGGTTTGCTTCTTATAAGTGGTAGTGTTGTGGTTGTTAACCTTATGTAATTGTTCCCATTGATAAAAGAGATCTTGTGAAGTGTTAAAGTGTTCGATTGTCAATTTAGTTTGACAGTGTTTGAAAGTGTGAACTATGGAAGGGGACTCGGATTTGAAAACTGTTCCCTCACAACAAAGCTTGTTTGAAACGTATTATGACGACTGTGCATAGCACCCAGTGTGAGAATAAATAGCCTCTCTACACTTTCTCTGTTGTTGTCAGTCGAAAAAAGCTTGCTAGATGAACTGCAGAGTCAAAAATCATTCTATGAAGCTGTTATCGACAAATTCATTCAGAGAGGTGACAGAAGGATTGCACTAATATACCAATAAAGATAAGATTCAACTTTTTTTTATTTAATTGTTTAATTATTTATGTGGTTTTTTTCCATGTTTTGGTTTTATTTATTTATTTATGTATGTGTTTTTTTATTCCATGTCTAAATATTGTGAATCGGTTGGAGGGAGATAAATTGCCTACCCTATGACCTGTAAAAGTGTATTTGTTAAGTTAACATATTGTACATTATATGGAGAGTATTCCTCTTTAACCCCACAATGAAATGTGTCTTCAAATCTAGTCCTCTTTGAGAAAAGTCACCGCACGCCACTGATATGCACAAATATCACAACATCTAAACTATCACTGGGCTCTACTATTAAACCCTCTGATTTGGACATTCAAGAAAATTGACTTACGTGAATTTCCACCTAGGTACGATGACTAGTTTATTAATAAACAATTCCTAAATGGTCGTCGACTGAAGAGTGAAAAATAAATTATTTTTCATCCACTTAACGTTAACAAATTAGCGACCGCCAGCTAGTGAGCAAAGAGAAATGTATCGCGTAAAAGAGCTTTTCAGTGCATGAGCATGAGTGAGCTAATCTGTTTTCTTGGTTTTGTTACTGTAACGGAAGCCCAACATTGCAGATGTCTGGCACACAGTCTAATTAAAGCTTGTTTTGAGAGAAAGGAGAAGGTTTGTTTGCTTGCATCACTATAGAAACTTTTCCTTTAGCTCTCGCTTCATCAATACTTTCAACTTTTAACAGTCACATTAGTTTTTCGAGCGGAGCGAGCTATTATTTTTTACAGCGTTTTTTTTTTACCTGACTGAGATAGACATATTTTAACTAAGCTAATGAGATAGTGATAAGGAAGGTAGGATATAAAGTAAATGTACAGTACTTGCATTTAGGCGGAAGGAGAGTGGGAAACCACTTAAGGAAATCCATCTTCAATACACTAGGTCAGGATTAGAACCAAGACCTCCCCTTCACCAGCCCTTAACTATTTATTTTCATTTCAACATTACATAGAGATAGAAATATGCCAAAGAGTTAATTATTCATAGTGAATTTTCATTATCTCATTATTTACTACAAACTATTAAATTAAATATTGAAAATGAAACGTTGGTATTAATACTGCTCTTTAAAATGATAACAATTTCAATATTTGGTCAGGGTGTATTTTAGCTTAGTAAAAGATAGTGAATAATGAAATATGCCATAGATCAATATACATCCGATATCAAAAACTTATTTAAAGTGTGTGACTAATCAAACAAGTAGTAGACCAATACATCCAGCATCAAACACAGTAATGTTAAGAGAGAGTGACTAATGAAACATGCAGTAGACCAACATTTGGCATCAAATACTTATTCAAATTAAGCGACTAATCAAACAGTAAGTAGATTAATATATCTATCATTAAACATTTATCGAAAGTGAGTTATTAATCGAACAGAAAAGCCCGGACAGATCCGATTACTTCATAATGTGCAATATAAATAAGACATTATGTTTATAAAGTAGCCCTTGAGTGTACCAAGCTAATTTTGGTAAAAATAATATACAATTAGCATTATTGTAATCTTAAAATCTTTTACAATAGAAAGTAAACAATTACTTTTGTAGTATGTCTTAATTTTACTTAAGGTCATAAATTTAGCTATAAATTAATCGTTTGATCTTATCAACATAGTAACTAAAATTTATAGAATGAAATAGTGGTTGTTCAAACTTTTCTCAAAAATTTTAATTTTGTGTGTGCTAATATGCGGCGGTACTAGTGTTTTTTTGTTGTTTAAATGTCTATTCACTGGAACTTGATAGTAGCTAGACCATTATATATTATACCATGGCTTAAATGTGTTTATTTGAATTGTATTCCTTCCGTCTTAAACTAATAGTCCTAAAATCTTTGGTCTGACATTTCCGTGAAAATGAAATTATGTAAAGAGATAATTTTAGATCGAAAATTTTTGATAATCAAAGTACAGCGTGGTACCTACTAAGTTAAAAATGTATATGTACCTAATGGAGAATATATGGGAGCTTAGAGGTTACAATCATATTCTTTAGCGTAAATAGACTAGTGGTAGCCTTAGTCGCTGAGTTGAAGAACTTGTCGCTGACGTACTACAGTCCATCTGGATCAAGTTCCTTGATATTCTTATTTACGCTGTTTTGTTCTATCTCACTAGCTTTATCCATTAAATATTCTCTTTTTTGTTTATAAATATAGCACTAACTCTCCTTTTTGTATTGCTAAATATGTTTAAGCTCAATTCACTAGGAACAATGTAATTTTGTTTCCCCCCTCTTATTAATTTAGAGCAACCGTTGACAAGCCATGGCTTCTTCCTACTATTTTTGCAGAGACCTACACTACTCTCCTCCTCTCTAATAGTATGTATGACAGGCCTTTACAGGTACTTAAAAGCAAGAAGGGGAGTTTTGACCTGTGATAAACACCATCATACCCAGACACTTCAACTAAATCCCAATAAAACATATCCTTGCTTCCCCCATAACCCAGACATATACAATTTCACGAACAATCTATCCACAACTCACAAGGCCCAATTTACTTATCCTTATGTAATTTATCTTAAAGATTCATTTCAACGGTTTCACCTGTTTCATTTGTGTTCCTTTTCACACCCATGAGGATAAAAGTCTGCGACAGCAGCCTGTAACTCATAAAGCAAACTAAGTATAATCATTCCCAGCAGGCTAGACGCTTTTGTCAAACAGTTGAGGAGTAAAGAAAGGCAACAGCCGTAAGGCGATAACCTGGGACTTTTGTCAATCAGTTGGGGAGTAAAGAAAGGCAACAGCCGTAAGGCGATAACCTGGGACTTTTGTCAAACAGTTGGGGAGTAAATAAAGGCAACAGCCGTAAAGCGATAACCTGGGACTTTTGTCGAACAGTTGGGGAGTAAAGAAAGGCAACAGCCGTAAGGCGATAACCTGGGACTTTTGTCAAACAGTTGGGGAGTAAAGAAAGGCAACAGCCGTAAGGCGATAACCGGGACTTTTGTCGAACAGTTGGGGAGTAAAGAAAGGCAACAGCCGTAAGGCGATAACCTGGGACTGCACTCCTAAAGAACTTGCTTTCACCGCCAGGTAAAAACTAACCAAATAATTAAATACTTTCACAGGTATTTGGGAAACATATAGCACCTCTATTATCTTAGCTACAGCATGATACCAGCAAGAGAAATAGTTTATTGTAGCATACTGAAAGACGCATCGTCTTTCCTTTGTTGATATATTAGAAACGCAACTGGGTAGGATCGCTTGTAACGGTTACTTGCACATGTTTCATTTTCATATCATGTCTGAATCCGTTAATAGTCACGCTTTACCGGCTTCCTTTGTAACGTAGGTTTCTAGTTATCAGAAGAGGTTGTCCACTTTTTCAGGAAGTTGGGTTCACTATTACTTGATGATAGGAAATTATTTCCTTTCGTAACATTAACAGACAAGTTTTAAATAAACTTGTCTAGATGACTTACAAGATCGGAAAAATTACTTGCCCACATCGGTGGGCCAATGGACTAGTACGTCAGTTTCAACTGGTCTGGTTTTCCGGTTATGGGTGAAGTTCGGGCTCATAGCCCGGCTGGGTATACTTAAGTTTTTTTAAGTGGTTCTTCACTCTCCCACCACACAAGTGCATATACTGTACATCGCCTCTTAAGCTCTAACCTCCTCATTCCTACCCTCTTAGTGTGGAAATAAGGATAAACACGGGGAAAGTAAGAAATGAAAACATTGATTTTCGATAGTGTTTCAATATCTCGATATTATATTAAATACCTTAGGTATATTAAGTATAACTACTATGTTATTATTACTACTAATATTATTAGTACTAGTGTATTTTATTATTATTATTATTATTATTATTATTATTATTATTATTACTGCTGTAACTACTACTGATATTACTAGTACTATGATAATATTACTATGAATATTATTATTAATATAAATAATTATAAAATGTACTACTACTACTACTACTACTACTATTATTATTATTATTATTATACTGTTATTTCTAATTCTAGTTTTGAATAAGAATAACCTTTATATTATTCATCTTAATATAAGATTTACAAACAAATAATTTGATAAACTTATTACTGGGAGATGTTATTGATATAATAGACATTACAGTGCTTACGGAAATAAAATCAGAAGATATAGACCTTATAAAAAACAATATCAAGTGGTATAATAAGTGCTAGAACAATAGGCCCAATAGCTATGAGAGGGGGGATTATAAATATACGCTATAGAAATAGCATTGAGGCAACCATATTAGAAAATAAGTTTTTATGTGAATATAAATTAAACATAATTAAGTTTAATGGTAAATTTAAAAAAAATATATTAAATAACTACAGATCACCTAAGAGGGATAGGCACACTTTTATTTAGAATATTAATGCCATAATCAAAATAGTTACATTAAATAAACGGATAGTTTTAGTGGGTGACATAAATTTTAATGTATTAGAAGCAAATTACATCATAATAAAAAGTTATAATAATATACTTGAAACTCATGGTTTAGAAAGTACCATTAGTAAAATTACATGAGAATAAATATTTGAAAGTAAGTTGCTCAGATCGTGTCTTGATTATATTACTGTAAATTATATATGTTAGAACCACTAGACAAATAACAAGCAATATAATTTAGACTACAATTACTGATCATTATTATATTATCATTAGAAATTGATGTCAATGAAACTAATGATTTTGATGTATAAATTATTAATGGCTATATTTTATTTGATAAACATGATGATAATTTAGCTATACATAACTTGAAAACTTTAATTGGGATAAGTTACTAAACCAAGAAAAGGTTGAATCACTATAATTTAACATTGCCGATATATTTAATAGCATTTATGATAACTCCAAATATAAATATAATCCTGTTGGGAAAATAATATAGAAGAAAACACCAGATTCGGTCGTAGAAATGCGCCTAAGATATATACATATTTTAGAAAGTGGAAAAGCTGCCTATCTAAAAATGCCTATAATAAGAGTACCAAAGAAAAATAGACTTTGTCAATAAATTAATATTTAGGAAAAATAATTGGCCTGTATTACCAAACTGAATTAAATAAAGTGAGTAATAATATAAGGAAACCATGGTATAAAATAAATTAAGTTTTTATTAGACAGAGAAAATTGGCCATTGATGAATTAATTAATATATTTATATTTTACCTGCTTTGGTGGCTTTATTATTTAAGGCACTAATTTCGCATTAGACTAGACTGCCGGTGATGTGGAGATCGTGGATCGATCCCGGTTGGGTGTACTGAGGTTGTTTTCCCTAAATGGTTTCTCACTCTATTCCACGCAAATGCGTGTAAACATCCTCTAAATTCAACCTTACTCATCTCTAACATATTAGCCTAATTAGTACATAATCGTATAACTCGAATGTATGTTAAGACGTGGTGCTAAAAAAATATATACAGGATGATTTGAAGTGGAATACATTAAAATGGAGCAGTGTAATCTACACTCAAAAAGAAACTAAAATTCCCATAATAATATATTGACTGGACCACTTCTTCATCGAGAGATCCACAGGGACAGAACAGAGACTACCGTTATGTCGTGAAATTTGTTATTGGCTTGGGTAGTGGAACATTGCACGTTCATAGGAGATGTTCGAAGTGTTCACCATTGCATTCACAACACAGCCCAGCCTTCCTGAACCACGATTGAACTGTTCGTTGTAAAATGTGAGGCATATCCCGGATTGTATTTCCAGCAGCCAGAATTTCATTCCTCATATGTTCTCTCATGTTGTATCGTTGGAAGTATTCAATTCCCTTCATATGCCCCCACAACCAGAAGTCACAAGGCGTGAGATCGGGAGATCACGCAGCCATGCAACAAGATTTTTGCTTCTAATCCATCACCTATGATAGTATTAATCAAAATGGCGTCTCACTGAACTGTCGTAATGTTCAAGTTCTCCATTCTGAAGCAGCCACATGTTAATCAACGTTGCCAGCGGAACGTCCTCCAGTATTTGGAAGAGAATGGTCTGCAATAAAGTGTAAGTGGTTTTAACCACGTAGTCGAGCAGGCGTTTTATTAGGTCCAAGTCAAATATCACTCCCACCCAAAGTTGATGAAGAATTGATATTGTGGATGAACCTCCAGTATGGAGTTTGGATTTGTGTCGGCTCAAATATGCTGATTGTGGAGATTGATACTGCCATCTCTGTTAAATGTTGCTTCATCCATTTCCAGTACTCTGCTGAGGAGTTGAGGATTTGTGGCGTAGTGGTTCAGCAGCCACTCACAGAATATCCTTTGGAATTCGAAATCAAGAGCTGGGTTTAACTCTTGCACGGATTGCAATTGAAAGGGGCTCAGTAATTGGTCATGTCCATTTCTTCTCATGGACTTTTGTGACAGGGAATAACATGCGGATATATACTTTGATTAACTTTTGAGTTCCTAATGCCATATAGTAAGTATATATATATATATATATATATCACTCTCTCAATCTCACTCTCTCTATCTCACTCTCTCTATTTCACTCTCTTTATCTCAAACTCACTCTCTTTCAAACCCGCTCTCTTTCATACTTGCTCTCTTAATTATCTCTAAATTTATTTAACTCTCTCTCAATCTTATTTTCTTTCTCTAAACTTATCTCTCCCTCTCTAACTTTCTCTCTCAAACTCTCTTTCACACAATGTCTATCCCAAAATTGTACAATCCTTCTTTCCCACACAAACACACACACACATCCAAACACACTTTCATACACTTTGTTGAATTTTTTCCCTTACATATTCTTTTTCCCACACACTCTCTCTCACTCACTCACACTCTTTTTCTCTTCTCTCAGTATTTCTCTCTCTCTGACACACACACACATACTCTCACTATCACTCGCTCACACTCACTCGATCTCTCTCAATTGTTCATTCTCAGTCTCTTAAGCTCGCTTTCTCACACTCACACTCTCATTGTCACACTAACCCACACACTTATACAATCACGCACTCAAACACTTACACACTTACACATTCAAACACTTACACTCTCGTTTTCACAATCACATTATTTTTGATCACTCTCTCTAACATATATCTTTATATTTATCGTATGATTAGCCCGTTTCCAGTAATAGAAATTACGAGGAAATGAATGAACAGATTTTTACAAACGAACACTCATTTTAAAGATTAGAGAATTAGGGTTCCGGTAAAAATAGTGGCCTAAAACTAAAAACCCAATTTTCCTAGCGAATTTTCCATTTTTTCCTATGTGTGGGCTGTGGTTCAACTGTACAATAATTCTTTGTTTACATCACCATAGACACCATGATTTGTGTACAGCTCTATATAGCTAAATAAAATGTTTTTCTTTGTTTAAAAATAATATCAGCTCAATCATTACTTGAGTGGTTTGTTGCAACGAATATACAGATATCTGGGAGAGGGGTCATTTTAAAGTTCTCGTTGGGGCGTGAAGGGGTTAATATACGTTTTTATTCAAATTACATACCGAAAACTAAATATCTAAGTAAAGTTTATAGCCTTTGACGAGTAAACTTATAACTAAAAAGTGAGTGAGGGCTTATTATATAGATCCTTTCCTAATAAAAACTTTAAAATACATTTTAGTGCAATAATCGCAATAATCTGCAGCCATCGCTGCAATGACCCAATAATATATATATATATATATATATATATATATATATATATATATATAATTACTCTAGTTAACTTTTGAGTTCCTAATGCCATATCCACTTACTCTAAGGAATTAGGAACTCAAAAGCTAATTTGAGTAAGTAGATGTGTACGTATATATATATATATATATATATATATATATATATATATATATATATATATATATTTCTACTTACTCTATGGCATTAGGAACCCAAAAGTTAATTACCGCACTTACAAAAGCAAGCTAAGCCACCTCTCTCAATCTTGATCTAGTTCTATCCAGTCCACCTCATTACATCCTATCACTTTTAGGTCAAATCTAACGTTATCCTCCCATCTGCGTCTAGGTCTTCCCAATGGTCGCTTTCCATTGGATTTTCCTGTAAGTACCTTAAACTAGGTTCTATATCTCCCATTCACATGTATATCCTATATACCGTAATCTACGAGACCTGATTATCTTAACAATGACTTGATATGAGTGCATGATATGTAACTCATCATTATGTAACCTCCTTTAGTCCTCAGTAGCCTCATCCTAACACCGTGTTTTTGAACACCCTTGAAAGCCGGCGAGATATTAACAACTTACTGACCTATTAATAGCATATATTTCTCGACTGTATTCTTTTCCTAATTTCCAATATAATATCATTATTGCTAGTTAAAATTGTACCTAAATATTTAAACTTATTAACCATGTCAAATGATATGTTGTTCGAAGTAGTCTCCAAATTATCGTCCTTAATCTGTGTTCTCTGTGTGATCATATGCTTAGTCTTTGCAGCGTTCACTTCTAAACCTTTTACCTTACTAGCGTTTAATAAAAGTTCTCCATGTCTGGCAACAGCTTCCTTTTTACCAACAAAGAAAAATCATCTGCGTATCCTCATAGTTGTTTTTACCGTTTAGTTTCATCCCAACCCTACCCTCTTGCGTTACCCTAATAGCCTAATATAAAGTTATACAGTGTGTCCACCATGAGACTCCAACATTCAAAACACATACATTTTGAAGGGTAATATTTACAGAATCATTATTAAACATGAAATGATAATAAAACTCACAAAATCTCTGTTAAGTTTATTTTAGTTAAGTGCACCTCCCCATGGGCACCTTTGGTAGCACTAAGAATGTCTAGTCTGTAGTCACTTTCACGCCATGTGTTTTGAAAAATGTCTACTGTGACAAGAATTTATGGCCTCTGTTATCCGATATTTCAAATCCATTATGCTGGTTAATTAATAGAGTACATTTTGTCTTTAAATTACCCCCATAATAAGAAATCTAATGGGGTAATGTCGGGAGAACATGAGGCCAGGGAATTGGACTATCATGACCTAACCAATGGGGTGGGGCATCATCCTGCTGATACATTATGGTTGGCTGCATGGCTGCTATATGTGATACAGCAAATATTTTAAGCATATCCAAGAAGACCACGCCAGTGACGGTGTTTTCAGCTAAGAAAACCGGCCCAACAATCAGTTTTTGGATGAGGCCACACCACACATTAAAGTTTGGACTATCACGCACGCGTTCTTCGACTACGTGTGGATTTTTCAATCTCCAAATTTCCCCGAAATGTGAAAGATTTCCTCGTTCAAAAACATGATGTGCGAAAAAAAAATCATCTTCGATGTAATCTAGCATAGAGATTGAAAATGATTGTCGTTTTGGTTGGTCGTCAGGTTTGATTTTCTGTAAAATATGTCCCTTATAGACATGAAAGCGTAATCGACGGTAAACAACTTTATGAACTGTCGACCTTTTCATTCCAAGCTCTCTCGCTCCTTGTCTGACTGACTTCCGGGGCTTCTTTTGATTGATACCCGCACATTTTCTACAGCCTCTTTTAAGAAGCCGGGATTTCAGCCACCATGTCCTTTCAACATACATTACCGTCCGCCAAAAACTTATCAGACCCCTTCTTGACTGTCTTGAATTTCGGAGGACTCTTATTGAATTCATGGTGGAAGTTTCGTCCCACCTGCGTGAGCTTGGAGTCACAATTTTAGAAAAATATTGGCTGTAGCGCCACTGTGGCACTGACGCACACTACACAATTTTCATGGGAACTTTGTGAGTCTCTGCTTCTGTTCCACCCAGAATCACAGCTGTACAACATTAATTGAAAAAAAAATCTACTTTCAAAATGTTGGAGTTTCATGGTGAACAACCTGTATATATAAAAGTTCTATGGTAGGCCTACTATTACTACTGCTACAACGTATATACTACTACAATGCTATAATTACCATTATTACTATGGCACTATGCCTACAAATATATAACATAACTACTAATACTATAGTAGTACTACTAATTTGGAAATACTACTACTGTTATTTTCTTACAACTATTATTACCCACATTGGTGAGAACGTGGGAAAAGGCGTCAATTCCATATTGTTTGCTGGTTACTGAGAGACTAGGTGTAGGCTACTAAGGTAGCTTTTCCTTGATATTTTTCCAATTTCCTTTCATGCAAATATGGGTACACGTTTAATAAAACCATACTTTTCTCATCTATAACCTATTGGTGTAAATAGGTGAACATCCTGGGTGAATTCTAGGACGTAGATCACGGAGAAAAAAAAACCAGCGTTACGAAAGAGTTCCGGCAAACTCGGTATTCACGTTGCAAACTGCTTTGTCCGTATAAAAAACAAACATGTTATATTAATGGGAGGTTATTGCCCAATGGGAAACCCTATCTCCTCACTGGAAATGATAAACTTTTTTCAAGTACTAAGCATTGGCTAGTGAAGATCTGCAACTTGCTTACTATGTACGAGCAGACGTGAAGGCCAAGGTTGTTTTGACCAAGACTCATGATTTTAAAAAGATTAGGTTATATAACATGTAATTAATATGACTCATAGTTTTAAGAACTTTTTTTGCCAAGCGGAGAGAGGTTCTGTTTAAAATTGACCTTTTGCCATTTGTCTGCCTGTCTATATTACGCGATTACTATCAAATGCGTGGATTAATTTAAAAGAAATTATGAAGGAACATGCTTTTAACCTAGGCCAAGCGATACGTTTTTTTTTACATGCATTGTGAGACCAACGTATTAAGCCATGTGAACAATGTTTTTTCTTTATTAATTTAATGTACTATTGGCTGGTGTATTCATTTGATTTCTATCTAACTTAATCACCAAGGAAAAATATCAACTTCAAATCCAAGGAGAAATTATGAGATATTTCAACTTTGAATCCAAAGAGATATATTAAGTCTGTATTAACAATATAACATAATTCTTAGCATGATCTGCCTAGCATTTCTTCTAATGGAGGGAGAGAGGTCTACTGTTCGCAAAACTACTATAGGCCATTCCATTCTTACTGCAGTAGAGGTTTTATGGAGCACGCAGCTGCCAGATTTTATCCTCTTTAGATGGAGGGATAATTTTTAGATTAGAAAATTATTGTGTTATACAAAGGACCAGTTTTATAGTTGGACTTAGTACGCCTCAAATATGGTGCAATGATAAATACACAACTACCTAAACTCAAATGGAATGGGCCAGTTTCACATAAGAAATTGACCCATTCCATTCTTGTCCAGGGAGGGTGTCATCCTTCATTTAGTATAGCGCCGCACTTGATGCATACTAAGTCTGACTATGAAATTGGTCCAAAATGTATGGAGTTTATGGAAATATACTTGAAGTTTGGTTTATGTAAATAAATGTGTATCAATGGTTTTTTTGTTATTGTTGGTATTATTATTATTATTATTATTATTATTATTATTATTATTATTATAAGCCCTCTTTAAATATACACTGTAGAAAATAACCTGTGATGAGTAGGCTAGAGTTGGAATTCTGGCACGTTGAATTGAAGATTGTTTTCACAATTCAGTTAAAACCACTTGTTTTCCCATCCTCTATCTATGCGAATGTATGTACACTTTCATAAACAACTATCTAACTTATTCATTACTTATTAGATTTATTAGAATATAATAGGTCGTTTATTGTCATAGTTTTACGTTCGATAACAATTAAGATTAACTCACTAAATACTAGGTAAGCCTGCACCAAAATAATGACCGGTACACAACACCAATAGTTCACAACTGGTAGAAAGACTTCCAAGGTACTTTTCAAACTGCTGTGTTTTGTCTTTCCAAAAGGACATTAGTTCACATTTCTGACTGTTATCACTTGTATAGGGATTCATTGGTGTTAAGCTCAGCAGGGCTATATCTATATTTACACGGAGTGCTACGCCTGGTGGCTGTGTTTTGGCTATCAACAAATTATACTAATTTAAATAAAATATATAATGTCATAAGGATCAAGAAAGTTGTTAGAAGTAAGTGCACTAGTATTTGCCCGGAATTGTGAAAAAAATCACTTGATAAAACCAACTCCAAGTAATATTTTTTTTATTGGGTGTATTTACGTTTGCTTAACGAACACAATGATTATATCATCACATTACTTAAAAATAGCCTAATACTAATTAATTACAGCACTCAGTCGCCAAACCGACAGTTTACCAATAATAAATATTCAACCATTCAAGGAATGGATCTGGAAGCTCATTTGGCATACACGCTACAGACTGTGGTTAGACTTTTAGCTCATGCCAGTGAATTTGGCCAGGATTCAAACCCTGACCTGATTACTGAAGGTGACAAGGTAAAATGGGAGTTAAACGCCTTAGTCCAATCGACCACCACTGTGTGTGGGTAGCTGGTTTCTTCACCCGAACGTGTATTATCTATACATAATAAAACTCTAAATCTCTCTGTGCAATCGATTTCTGTAGCCTATATTTTTGTTGCCATTAAACTCAAAAAGTACTCTTCGTATCGAGAAGGGATTTCTGTTGTACTCCGTGGTTTAAGCTCAAAACCGCGGTTGTAGCAAGAAACTACAGGTTACTTCGCGGTATGCTATACCTTTTGCCAACAAGGCATGGAGGAGTGTGTCAATGGCCACTATTCAGAACTGCTTCCGACCTCCGAGATGCTGGTTAAGCTACTTGATGTGTGACTTTTGATGGAGAAGATGAAATGGCACTCAAGGATTTGTTAAAATTCATCAATGACAATTCTTTGAAAATTATCGATATGAACTATGAAGCTTTATTTGTTTGTTTTTAGCATCGTGATTTACTACCCATTCGGGCTATACGCTTATGTACTAATTAGGCTATTGTGTTAGGGATGAATAATACCAGGCGATAGAGTAATTGCACCCACATTTGAATGGAGGGAGAGTGAAAAATAATTAAGGTAAAATCACCCTCAGTTACCCAACCTAGATTAGAACTCCCATCTCGCCGTCATCAGAGGTCCATTATATTTATAGAGTGACGTCTTAGACCATTCAGCTACCAAATCGGGAAAATTTTGAAGTTATAACGAGTTGAATCTCACCAGATGAAGCCACCGTGGAGACTGTGAAAGGTGGTTCAAACACGAAACTAATATAGATTGTAGATTACGAAGACGAAAGTCAAGAAAGTGTTCCAAGCAGTGGCGGCTCGTGTATAGGCACTGCGGAACTGCAGCACTCTCTATTTTCACTTGATATTATCGATAACATTTAATATAATGAGTCCTTTTTTCTTTAATTCTTTCTTTATTTTTGTAGTACAGTATATATTCCTTAAGCTTAATGTCAATACTTATATTACCATCCCCCAGTTTATGAAAAAGATACAAACATCTTTGTATGGAACTGTGCGCTTCACAGTGCCAGCGAATCAAATATCTAAGTTCATAGTGGGTCACTTTAAACTAATTTGACTGTATTTTATTGAGATCTTAATGCCTTAAACCCCATGACTGCCATTGTGCTTAGTTCCAAACCTTATAAAAATAGAATGGTAGCACCTTTCATGTCTACTTAGTGAAAAATAAACGTGGTGTGTTTAACACAGAATTATTTAAACCACAACATAAACACTAACTTAACCTAGAACAGTACACTAAACACAAAACATCCAACTACAGCGGAGAACCATTAAATAAATGATAAAATACTAGTATTTTAGGAATCACTTGGGATTGAATAGAGTATCGCTTTAATTTCAGTGAGCCAAACTTACCAACACTAACTCGTTGGAAGATTTCTTGAAGACAAAATAAAATGTCTTTTCAATATCTGTGAAGAAAAAATGTATATGCTAAACAGTAATGGTAACGTTAGCTCTTTCAGAAAATTGAAAAGTTATAATAAATAGTTCTGAGCTTATTCGTCAATAATAGTAGGTGCTTTGCCAATTTAGGTGATTTTTTTTATCTCGTCCGGGCTATTCGCATTTTAATTACGTAGAATTTAAATTAAAGATGTTCGAATTTGTGTGGAAGGAGGCTGGGAAACCATTTAAAAATACACCTTTACTACATCCGTCCAGGATTTGAACCCTGATCTCCCAATTCTTAGCAAGCCTAAATATATGAGCCTGGCATTCCACGTATTGATGCAAGTGATAAATTACATAAATCGGTCTCACTTCTCAATGTGACTAAACACATTTGCGAGGCAGATGAATATCACTTTTTTTTAGTATCGTTTCTGTCGGAAAATACTAAAATTACTTTGAAGCAATTATATCATAAAAAGTCAAATTTTCATGATAAGGGCGTTTCATGAAATACAAACTTAGAATTTCACGGTCGGCGATAATAACATTTAACTATATTACTAATATATATTAAAAGTGATAGATCATATAACTTGATGTATGAATACGCTACGTGAAAGTAGATCTAATAACTCTTCTAGCTGTCAGATGAGGCTCTCCATATGAATATTGAGCTGGACATACCTGTGGATATCTGGCTAAAGCAAGTGTCTAGTCTATTCTGGTTTAGCGTATAACCCGGACGGGTAGTAAGACGCGGTGCTAAATACGAATATTCTGGTTTGCTGGTGACGGAGAATTTGGTGTTCGAATCCCGGACGAGCATATTAGTGGACTTTTCCTAAATGGTTTCTCGCTTTCTCTCTTCATCCAAATGTGTTTCATTTGATCTCAAACAAGCCTTCTCATACATAAAATTAGTATGTTAAGGTCCTATTGAAGTGTCAAAGAAACCGGATAGATTCTTCCTGAAAACTGTTTTATAAAAACTAGTGGTGACCTTTAATTTTGGTTCATCTTGAGGTGCGTATTGTTATATTACGTCACATCGGGAGAAGGTCTTTGTTGACGTTTCAAACTTAGATTGCGCATGTTTGTTAACATGCTCATCATTAATAAATATGTATTATACGTTCAATGTTATATTTTGTGACTTGACAGTCATTTAATATTTAGACTGTCGCAAGTAGTAGTTGCAAGAACCACTTGACATCTTTTCCTGTGGCTAAGCCACCTGAAGCATTAACCTTGTTGTGTTCTTCTAGTTTTAAATCTTATGTCTATTTATTGCATTCTAGTTTTAACGGCTTTGTGTTTAGTCTTGCATTCTATACACGGTGTTCGGAAACTCATAGCCCAAACTGCATATATAGCTTGTTTGAACCAAAAGTAATACAAAATCCCTAGACACTTACATCCGAAAACTATGGTAATGCGATTAAATTGTGTTCCAAGTTTTGGCGTACAGCGCTGGGAGAGCAAAGCTGTCAAGTATGCGTCTACAACAAGTTGCATAGGACCGTTAATGATGACTCTCAGAACGTATTCCCATTTCTAGATGGACTTGTGTGTTGTGCTCCGAGATTTCGAGGTGTGTAGTGTCGTGCACTTCCCGGTGTATACGCATGCTTGATAAGACATGCGTACAAACAATAATTACTTACACCTCCAAATTGTACCTCTAGAAATACAATCAATAAACACGTTAAACAGCAAACGGGCAACACGTGTGTTATTGTTTGAATTCATAAATATACCGCTATTTAAATTATGACAACTCAAACTTATATTCATTTCTTAACCATTTTAATTCAGTTCCCTTTAGTAGGGAAAGTTAGTAATTATAATGTTTCAATAATAATATGTAGCAAATTTTCACAAGAGGCTAGGCTAAATGAAGGGTACAAAGGAAAAAGTGGGAAAGTCACATTATACACATTTTCCAACACATCAAATTTTATATCTGAAATCCCATAAAAACCTATGCAAACATTAAAAATAATATACAACCTTGACCTCTAAGGATTCTCTAACACATGGAATCACAAACTCAATTTAAGCTAAAATGGAACTTTCTCCCCTTTATCCTCCTGTACACATAATTTAGCTTCAACTGTTTTGAAAATTTGACATAAATTATTATTGAAACATTTTAAGCAAAAAATATGATTCTGATATAGTTTTTGAGGTATGCGTATAAGTGCGAAATGGCCATTTTGAATTTTAGAATTTTAGTGGCTTTTTAAATTTCTGAGGCCATTTTGAATTTCTGACATGTTTCAACATGTATCGACAAGAATCGACAGGTATTGACAAGGTTGAACGAGTGATTGATTGATTGATTAACAGGTGATTGATTAATCGACATGTCTGAACATGTATGCAAACGTTTAAAATTGAGATGGGATCCTATATACCTTACAGCGTGATATGTAAATCCAAGATGGAGGATCTCATACCCATAAACTCTAGCCCATACCTGTAAATCTCCAAGTTTTTTGCAGTAGGGTGTCATTTTCATACTAGTACTGAAATGGCTTGAACATATTTGACTACCTCACTTTCTTGTAAGATTAAGCATTTTTTTCTCTTTTTCTTCCCTTTCTCTCCCTGCTACATCAGTTTTTGTAGTTGTATCACTTTTTGATACGAATACTAACTTTATTTTTGACTTAAATACCCCCACATTTGGACATGTTTGAACCGGTTTGATGAGCCAATTTCCTTGTAAGGTTATGCATCTCATTCCTCTTTTCTTCCCTTTGTATCCTTGCCACAGCACTTTTTTAATACTACTACTGAGCTGGTTTGAACTTGTTTGATGACCTCGTTTCCTTGTTAGATTATGCAAACCAGGTTTTCTAAGTATAGTACATCTCTGATGTTGACAATGATTTGTTTCTAAAGCAATTAATTATCTAATATACGTTATTAAACCCACATTGTGGCTTTTTTTCATTGTGGTAATGCCTAAAAAAAACAATAATTTTCATTTTTTGAGGGGCAAATTTTGTTAGCAATCACATCTGGCAAAACCTTCCTATTCCCCTCTAAGTTGACAGCTTCATTATCACCGTATCAAAGCAGAAGAAATGATTATAATTCAGGCGAGGTAAGATATTTGTGAGTGGTATGAGAAGACTAAGAAATTATGTATTGTTCGAGCTCACCGGAAGTCCTAAGATTCCAAAGGCATGCTAATTACTGCTTGTTCAGTTTAACTATAACTTCATTTACCAGTGCCGCTCGTTCATTTGATTACTTTGCTATATTTGAGAAAGTATTTGTTATATCTAACTAAATAACAGGATTTTATATTGTGGTAAATGACGGGGAAGGATTACCAATAATGAAGCTATTCGTAAATAGTCGAACTATACTTATATATATTTATATTCCAAATCCTTGACGTATTTTCAAGGATTTTACATCCATTACTGCTTCCAGTTTTTTTATTCAATTCATATATTTTTCCACTACCGGCTATCCGTATCTATACTTTTATACTTTTCTATCAAATTATCTGTACTGATTGATTTTTGTATACCCTGGTGTGGGTTTTCCTGTAGGCCACAAGCAAATAAATTAATAAATACACAAACAAATAATGTAGGTTATGCTAATGATATTAAAAATTAGGGTAATCAACGACCCCAAAGCCCCTCTAGTTAGAGTTTGTATGTCAATAAGTATCCTTTAGGAGCAAGTTAAGCCATGATAAAAAAAAAAGGACGGCTTTCTTTCTAATAATCTATAGTAAATATCCGTTTTCTGTCTGATAAGTTTCTGTCTAGGAACTCTTTATCCACACTGTACTTCTCTTGACCTGAAGAAAGTTAAGATGTAAAGAAAGAGAAAGTCTTGTCAGTTTCACTCGATTTGACGTCACACAGATACCTCTAGATGTAACTTCAGAAAAGGCTGCCGGCCATCAGACAAGTTATGTAACAATATTTGCTGACCTTGATGATACAATTCTACAAAGTCATCTTTCCAAACTTCCTTCATCTTGACCTCATTTGTTTAGTGATAATCTTGATTTTTAAAAGCTCTCTTTTATAAAATAACTCTTATGAGCTCGTTTCACCCCACGGAGTAGCATAGGTTGGTAATACAGCTCTAAGCAGGCACCAGATAGAACTAGTTTATTATGCTACAAGACATCTTGTGAATGTGGGGAATGCCAGGCCTCCATCGTGGTCCGGATTCCACGTTAAACTGTAGGTCCTCCATTTCATCTCACAATCACCCTACCATTACACATTAGCGTAAGTGCGTATAACCCGAACGGGTAGTAAGACGTGGTGCGAATAATAATTTATTATGCTATAACCTTCATTAGAAAAAGTGGGATTGACACCCAGAAAACCAGTGAATATCAACACACAGGTTGCAAATCATTGTAATTACGGAAATATCCGTATGGATGAGATCACATTTCAATTAATTTAAATCAGTTAATCGAAATGTGGTCTCCTTTATACAGATATTCCCGTATGATTTGCAGCCTGTGTTTTGATATTCATTGGAATCTCGTTTTAATTACAATCTTGTTTTATATACTTGGCAGGCTAAAAGCGCTCCCGAGTCGCAAATGCCTGTGGTAGCTGATAGCTCGCGATACTATTAGTAGCTCATTATTATGTAGCTAAAAAATTTCACATGTCCATCACAGACTCAGCTTTAAACTATAAGTGAATAACTACCCTGAGCACGGGACGAATCATGGTTAGCTTAGTGGCGTGCTAAGTCCCGGACTCAATTCTCGTGTTCAAATGTCATTTTTAAACTAATTAAAATTAACATAACATAATTAATTTACCAAATTTTAAAAAAAGACTAAATTAAAAGAAAAAATTAAAGCGAAAAAACACTTCACTGATTCCGATCTTACCGTTGTCAAGTAAATAATTCAGAAATCTTGTATCTAATGTATATGATAATCTAATGTTAAATGGTATCTTAAGAGCTTACTCAACTATGACTTAGCCAAAAAACATTTAGAATCTATTAATAAATCAAGTAATTGTAAGGTTTTCTTTGTTTTTCACTCGACCCAACAACAAAATTTGGATGAGAAATAAAATTACTAATTTTGTCTTAATTTTGTTCTAAATGTGATAACATTATTTGAACTATATTTTCCATAATATTATTAGTTAATAATGATAAATGAAATAAATCTGTTGTACAGCCAGCGTAGCACAATATGAGTCATAAAGACACCGACACCAACCGCGCAAGTGTACGAGAAAGAATGTATTATTATTATTATTATTATTATTATTATTATTATTATTATTATTATTATTATTATTATTAGCACCGCGTCTTACTACCCATAAAGAATGTACAAACTGAAATTGGAAACAAGGACTCGTGCGTCTGGGGAGTTTAGACGTGTGAGAAAATGCCGCTACTAGATGGCAGTTTTTGCAATAGTTTTCTTCTTTTATACAATTACATGTTATTCTATATAGTGATCTTTGTGATTTTCTTTTAAATGATAAGTAGTGATATTTTTTACAACATGTGTCTGGCATAGAATGCATAACATTTGTTATCGTTATATCGGTCTTCTATTTACTAAGCCAGAATATATTTAAAATTATATTTTATTTTAATAATGGACTCACAGTTTTTTTCGGTCTTTTAATTTGTTTTTGATATTAGGAATTATTAATAAAACGATACAGGAAAATATTTTAACATTTTAATAAAAACACATTAAAAATGTAACATTATTATTCTAAACAAGGTGACTATATACAGGGGCTCAAAAAAATACAGATCTATTAAAATAAAATATAATTTTAAATATATTCTGGCTTAGTTTATTTAGCACTGCGTCTTACTACCAGTTCGGGTTATACGCTTTAAGTACAAATTACGCTAATGGATTAGGAATTGGGAAGGTTAAATTAGAGGAAGTGAACCCGCATTTGCGTGGAGGGAGAGTAGAACACAATTTAGGAAAAACCACCCCAGTTCAGCCGACCGAGATTCAAACCTCGATCTCCCCGTCCTCAGCAGTCGAGCTCAACACGACAAGCGCGTTAGCCAACTACGCCACCGAGGCGGGTTTCTGGCTTGGTAAATAGAAGACCGATATAATGATAGCAAATCTTATGCAATCTAAGCCAGACGCATGTTGGAAAAAATATCACTACTTATCATTTAAAACAAAATCACAAAGATCACTATAGAGAACCTTATGACCTTATATATATATATATATATATATATATATATATATATATATATATACACTCATAGGGCTCAATATACTATTAAAATAACTACTTTACTAAAATTGCAAGTAAACTTCATTAGGTTCTAGACGTTAAACAACTATTCGCTATTAAAATATTGGTTCAATGCACAGTTAATACTCAAAGTGTTTTTACAGGCACTACACTTTGAAGTCTTATGGAATTTTAGTCCCCCTTTTTAACATACACATTTCTATTAATATAGAGATAATATTTGTAAAATAATTTCAGCTCGAGGTCAGGCCAATACAAATATAATCTCACAAGTGTCTGAACTTTCATTGATTACATACTGATTTCTGAATAACTTTTAACGGGCCAGTAGTAATTTGGAAAAGCAAGTTGTGAGTTGGTGTTATAAATTGTGTAATGCCAACAAATGCATGCTAATGAATGCATACAGTGGCGTACCTATAAACTTTGAACGGGTAAGAAGTTAAGGTTTTGGGTTTTAAACCTAAGCTAATTGTCAGAGTTAAAAGTGTTAAGTTGTTAACTAGATTCCGGAAAAAGGAATTATTCTGAGGGAGGGGGACTCTATTTTAACTAAGAAATTTTAAAATTATTTGAAATTTATTATAAAACACAAAATATAAAACTTTATTAAACTTCTTATTTTGAAAATAAAAAAAAATATATGTATTTTTTTAAGAACTTCATTACATATTGTAGCTTATTTGGAACACAATTGTTACTATTAAAACGCTTAAAATTATCGTTCAATATATATTTTGGGTCATATTTGTTGAAAATGTTTTTATCTCGATTAATATAGGTCAACGTGAGTATGCGTGATATTTTAAATATCAATAAGTTATTAATTCTTATGCATTTGCAAGTTTGAAACCTTTACATTTTATCTTTATTTTTTATAAAGTTGCTTAATGATACCCCAAAGTCAACCTAGAATATAAAATGTATATAATTTCAAGCTTTACTATTTAATGGGCTATGTTTATTTTGAAATGTTTGGTTTTATTTATATTTTTAAATATAAACTTCTATTGAGTTCCATATAATGTATCGATTACGTCGGTGTTTATATATTGAAACATGATATATATCACTATATTTAATATTAAAAACAGTATTTTGGACAAATTGACAAATTCTAATAAACATCCCAAATGACTTTCTACTTCACTTATAAAATCTTTCGTGATAATTAAATATTAACTCATGGTTGGAGATATAAAAACAGCAGTGTGCTTGAGTTTAACTTTAAATCAACAACTAACTGCTTGCTGCTGCTAGTTGTCAGTGCTACAGTAGCCCCATGGCTTCTTTGGTGCTCACTGACAGCTCACAACTGACTTCTGACAGTCAACATTTAGGTATATACATACATTTTGACTGTCAAAAGTGACAGCTGCTAAACACATGTTTTTGCAGATCCTCTGGTTCGGCGTACACACGGTGTCCGACACTTGTGTCCCGGTGTGAACGCTCCTATTGAAACTGACGTCTCTCAAGATGTCTCACCTGGACACAGTGTCCGTGCCCAACACATGTGACGTAGCTCAGGCACTGCAGTGTTATATTGTGAACATCTCTATTCATTCAAATGTATTTTAGGACCAGACACAAGTGTGAAAAAGCCCTTGGACTAAATCATGTGAATACCTGTTTGTGATTTTAAAAAATATTTAATAATAAAAATACTTAGCACCGTGTCTTACTACCCGTTCGGGTTATACGCTTAAGTACTAATTACGTTAATGGGTTAGGAGTTGGGAAGGTTGATTGTAGAGAAAGTGAAACCGCATTTGCATGGAGGGAGAGTGGAAAACCATTTAGTAAAAATTCCTCTCAGTTCACCTGAGCGAGATTCTAATCTCGATCTCCTCGTCTTCGGCTGTCTAGATCAACACGGAAATAGCACGTTAGCTAACTACGACACCGAGGCGGGTCATTATTTATTGTTTAATTTATTAGTGATTCATCATACACCCGAGTAACATAGGGAATTTAAAGCTAGATTAGTAATAAAATTTAAAAACTCTGTCAAAATCGCCTTTGACGTTTTTTCTAGACTTTATTCTCTGACAGACAAGATCTTTACTATTTGGATGAACTAAATTAATTCAAATTCTTGTGAAAAATATCACCATTATGTTATTATAGTTTAAAAAAATATATATATAAGCCTAATTGAATATAGACAGAGTTTACACCCATTAGAGAAAATCCAGGTCGTAGCCAGCCAATAATTTCCGGGGGGGGGGGGGTGTTTGGTGGGCACATCCCCCAATTGTCAGAAGCTAGAAAAATTCTAAATGATAAACCGTTCTAAAAGCTATCTGAAGTGTTTTTATGGCAACATAGACCCCTAACTGCCAGAGGCTAGGACAAACTCTGACAATTAAACACCTTTAGAAGCTCTATAAAATGTTTTTAATGGTAAAATAACCCCCTAACTGCCGTAAGCTAGGAAAAATTCTAAATATTAAACACCTCTAGAAGTTCTCTGAAGTGTTGTTTATGGCAACATAACACCATAACTGCCGAAGGTTAGGGAAGATTCGGAATATTAAACACCCCTAGAAGCTATCTGAAATGTGTTTTTATTTATGGTAACATAACCTCCTAGCTGCCGTAGGCTAGGAAAAATTCTAAATACTAAACATCTCTAGAAGCTATCTGGAGGTGTTCTTTTTAGAAACACAAAACGATAACTACCGAAGCGTAGAAAATATTATAAATAATAAACACCTCTAGAAGCTCTCTGAAGTACTTTTTATGGTAACACAGCCCCCTAATTTGTACTTGTATCTTAATTTTGATATTTTTTGAACCATACATAAAGCCATATATATTTTGTTCATAAAATTTCGGGGGGTTTGAACCCCCAAATCACCCCTGGCTACGGCCTCGGAGAAAATATCTACTTGCATCACTAGCTGCTTTAATTAAAAACCTAAAGTAATTTTCCCCAACAGTACAGCACCATTTTTAATTTGTCTCGCCACTTCAACAAAATAAAAATAGTGAAACAATAGCCGGAACTATTGTTAATGCATTTTTAGTGAGGATAACACCTCTCCGATATCATATTCTGAAAATTGAAAAATGACACCTGGACACGGGTTCGATTCCCGTGTCCAGGTGTCATTTTTCAATTTTCAGAAAAATAAAAATAGTTTTTTAGCCAAAACTCCAGTTCAAATTAGTGTGCACATTGAATTAAATTTTTTGTATACCTTTTCGAGCTTTCGCTCTAGAATAATGTGCAGACTGTGAAAGCTGTTATTGTTTGTGCAGAATCATGACACTAATCCAACCTAATCCAGAGATGCAGCTGCGGATCCGCACAGAGTTGAATGAGGACGTCAACACGCGCAACCAAGATCTGGAACACATCAAGGAATGGGTGTCAAAGCAACCCCACTTGCCACAATTCCAAGGTACCATTAGACACTTGCAATTATAGCCTTGGGTTATTATTATTATTATTATTATTATTATTATTATTAGCATCGCGTCTTACTACCCGTTCGGGTTATACGCACTTACACTAATGTGTAATGGCAGGCTGATTGTGAGATGAAATGGAGGACTACAGTTTAACGTGGTATCCGGATCACGGTGGAGGCCAGGCATATATATATATATATATAGCCTTGGGAACTTCACTGAATATACCGGATGTTCATTTGAAAATGTCCACCAAAATATATCTAAAACAACGCATTGCATAAAAAAATATTTTAAACAAAAGTGGTTTGGTTCTGAGGGAGAAGTAAGATGTTAAGTCTGCTATGACCTTGGGTGGCGTTGCTAAGGTGACATTAAAGTCACTTTGTTTTTTAAGTGAAACTCCCTATTTTTTATAATATATTCATGCAGATCACGTTGTGCCATTTTTAAAATGTTGGTTTTAAGCTATCACGATAAATGACCCTCACAAATTTCTGAGTCGCCGGTACCAGGTGCGGGATTAGAATTTGGCCTATTCAATCATAGCTTGGGAAGTTACAAGTGTTTGTGTGTAAGATCATAAACAAAATGTTGCGTTTACTATCAAACTAGAAATCCATTATTTCTCTTGTTTGCTTTCTACTGTTAACATCCAATCTTGAAAAATGGTTTACAGTCTGTGAGAGAGATAAGAATTGATTTTTCTGTATGGAGCCGAGGCTCATTGTCCTCGAAGAACGGCAGCAACATTCAACCAAAGACACCAGGACAAAAAGTATCATATAGAGATACCTTCTTGGATCTTGTTTCAAAATTTAAGGAAATTGGATCTGTCACAAACAAAAAATGGACTGTGCGTACAGTATTGAGAGAATTAACTCAAGTGGAAATTTTAGGCATTTATGTGGCAAAACCCAAAAGTTCCATGCGGGACGTGTTTTAAAGCTATAGGTGTATCAATTGGCTCAGTTCATAAGACATTGCAATTAAATAAGTTTAGTCCGTATAAAATGAAAGTACATCAAACATTAAGCGAAGAGGATCCTGATAGGAGAGTACAGTTTTGCGAAGAAATGATCGAATTATTGGATGCGAATCCATTGTTATTAGAATGTATCTGTTTTACAGACGAGTGAACTTTTTTTAAGTGGTTTTGTAAATAAACACAGGTGTCATTAATGGAGTGATCAAAATCTTCATATTTTTACTGATGGACACACACAATGGCCAGATAAATAAACGTTTAGGCATTAGACACGATTATTGGTCCGATATTTAATGACGGAAATTTGACGGGGCGAAAATAATTGCAAATGCTTGAAGAAGCTCTCATAGTGCACGCACTAGAAAATCAACTAGACAATCATGGAAACATGGAGCTTGATGAAGATCTTTTACATTTTCAGCAAGATGGAACAGCACCCTCCCTACCCTCCCCCCCCCCCCCCACCCCAATCAACATACACTACTGGTTCGTCAATGGTTAGACAACAGATTTAATGGACAATGGCTTGGCAGAAGAGGACCTATTGAGTGTCCAAAAAGGTCACCTGTTATGCCCTAGATTTTTTTGTGAGGACATTTAAAGTCCACTATTTATGGGACTAAACCAGCAAATATCGAAGAGTTAAAAAAAAAAAGATAACACTGGCCTGTAGAATTATTATTATTATTATTATTATTATTATTATTAGCACCGCGTCTTACTACCCGTTCGGGTTATACGCACTTACGCTAATGTGTAATGGTAGGGTGATTGTTAGATGAAATGAAGGACCTACAGTTTAACGTGGAATCCGAACCACGGTGGCGGCCTGGGGCCTGTAGAAGAAGTATTACAAAAGCAACCCTACGAAAAGTAAAAAGTGAATTCGAAAATATACTAGCCTATATAATTTGTTAGCTCAAAATGGAGACCACTTCGAAAACCTCCTTTAAACTTAAAATTAAAAAAGTGTTTTTCCAATAATTATTTTACAAATACACATAAATGTGAACAAATACACGTATGTGAGCACACAGCACACAAACACTTGTACTTCCCCGAACTATGTTTGAATAAGCCAAATTCTAATGCCCCGCCCGGTGCCGGCGACTCAGAATATTGTGAGGCCCATTTCTCGTCATAGATTTCATTTTAAAAAGCTTAAGACCACCATTGTGAGAATAGAACAATACGATTTACTGGAATATGTAATAAAAAATAGGGAGTCTCATTTAAAAATATCAACGTGACCTTAAAGTCACATTAGCAACCCCACCCTAAGTCATACCGGCCTTACTACCTTACTTCCCTCTTCGAGATATTGTGTTGGATAGTTTTCAAATGAACATCCGGTATCAGGTTGAAAAGAATAATTATTGGTTCCATGTAAACAAACTACATATTGAAACAAAATATTGAATGTTAGCTCGATAGAGGTTACTAGTTTAAATCATTACTTAAAATACAGAGATCAATAATTACATCACAACTTTAATAAATATTTGTCTTAGCTCATTAGATTAAAATAGATGCGAGTTGTTTCATAAAGAATGCAACATTTTATTAAAACTAATTTAGAATAAACACACTAACAGTTCACCTCAACTGCTCAGCTAGCAATGTAAAATACTTAAAACAAAAAGGCCCAATCGTTCAAAAATAGGTTGGGGAACTTGTTAAATTCAATTTATTTTCCTAAATAGAAGTTTTGTTTATGAGAAAATGAAACAATAAAATTATTTTACTGTAAATACAACTGAGTAGGGCCTATCTTGTGCGGTAAATTTCCTCTCAAACAGATTTCAGAATAATGTATACACCTATATTATATATTTTTTTAGCACCGCGTCTTATTTATTACCTGTTCGGTTTATACGCTTATGTACTAATTACGCTAATAGTTTTAAGGATTAGGAGGTTATATTTAGAGGAAGTGTACCCACATTTGCGTGGAGGGAGAGTGGAAACCAATTTTGGAAAACCTCCCTCAGTTCACACGACTAAGATTCGAACCTTGATCTCCCCTTCATCACCAGTCTAGTTTACTGAAAGAGTAGTACCTTAGACCATGCTGCCAATGAAGCAGGTCATAATAATATTGACCCGCCTCGGTGGCGTAGTTGGCTAATTCACTTGTCGTGTTGAGCTCGACTGCTGAGGACGGGGAGATCGAGGTTCGAATCTCGGTCGGGTGAACTGGGGGTGGTTTTTCCTAAATGACTTTCCACTCTTCCTCCACGCAAAGGCGGGTTCACTTCCTCTAATTCAACCATCCCAATTCCTAATCCATTAGTGTAATTAGTACTTAATGTGTATAACCCGAACGGGTAGTAAGACGCGGTGCTAAATATTATTATTACCATGATAATATTGATTTAAACTTTAACTCATTAGATCCTATAAAATATGGTGATCCCTTTATAGATCAATGAAAAGAGTACAGAAATAAAAATTATATATAGCAAATTTATTAAAATTGTATGTAAAAATATATAGAACTTTAAAAATGAGTATAAATTTGATAACTATACATTTGCCAAAGAGTTACTCATTTTAAACAAAAAATTATTATAAACATGTTTGATTTATTAGATGATTATATCAGAGTGCTTGCTACATAATGGTTTGTTTTAATACATTACAGCAAACATAATGACTCAGTATAATATGATTAATTTATTTTACAATTCAATCTTTGAAACAGATTTTTGAATATATAGACTGTTTCAGAGTACTAAGTGAAATTGTTTTAGGATATTTTAATGGTTTTTTTTAAAGATAAGTTCAAAATGATTCGCAATTTAATTTTACTTTTGACCACACAATTTCATACTAACGCAAGGAATAATAAAATACTAACACAGAAACATTTAGTTTTTCGATATAACTTGAAGGGGTCAGGGCATTAACAAGATAGCCCTCGTTTTATAAATAAAAAGTGTTGGCAGTGCTTTCTGGTAACTTACCTCTTGAACTACAAGTTGTTTTGGTAGTCATTCAAGACCTTTAGATAATCAGCCCAATGGTGTAGTGGTTAGTCCATTTGGCTACGAGTTTTAAGTTTCCAGGTTTGACTCCTGGTTGGTACATTGGTTATTTTTCCCTTAAAAAGGAATTATCCCAAAGGTCACCAGGGTTTGATTAGTTAGGCTTAAGTTAGGTTAAAAGTCACACCGGCTCCCTAACTTCATTATCAGTATCATCACGTCATCTGGTTGCGGGTACAACGTGTGGACAACCTCCTATGTTGTACCTTGGTCAAATCTCTGTGCCACCAGAGAGACTATTAGTCTACACATAAAGCGACCGCTCCTGGATGGGTAATTATATTTTCCCGACGGATTCAGCTTAGGCTGAAATGTCATGGGGTTTGTAAGGCCTGGACCCCTAATTTTGGTAAATTGTTTCGCTTGCGAATGAGTTTTCAATCTTACAACACTGTAAAACCATGACGTGCCAAAGGATTGAGGTGATGGGATGCCACAACGTGCCATCGTACAAAATACGTAACTGAAAGTAAACACTATTAGTGTATGGAGTGCATCATGTAAAACGATTTGTTTAATTTTATTAGGAAATCATCTTCCAATTGTTTGCATCTAGATTTGTTGTATCAAAATGTTCTCAGGTTATATGTTTAGAAGTTAAACCGTCCTTATCTTCAATATCCACCTTAGCTTACTTGGAAGCGTACTTACCTATATTTCAGAAGTTCATGGATAGATCCCATCTCGATTCAATTATTTTAATTTTTTTGTCTGAATTTAAATCACTTATTAATTAGAATTCAGTAAAATATTATTTTATTTTCGAAACTATTTTTAAAACATAAATATGCCCTAAAGGTTTTTACTATGCAAATAATAATTAATTAGCTTGCTTAGACTTATTTTTAAATGTGTACATTTTTATGTCATTGAGCCCATTAGTTTAAATTTTTAAATGATAACCTACATAAAATTTCAAAATTAATGTACTGTTTTTAATTTACTACCCTTGCGTATAAACCGAACCGGTATTAAGACGCGGTGCTAATAATAATAATAATAATAATAATAATAATAATAATAATAATAATAATAATTTACTACCTTGTGAAATTAATTTTAAACCAAAAGGTTATGGTATTCTACGTAGGCTCAAATACCTTGTATACTTCTATTAGAAATACTTTAAACAAATTATGTACTTACTAATACATTCATTTAAAATTAAAGTTATTTTTTCAGTCTAATAAATAAAATTTTAAAAAAAACTGGAGGCGACAGGATTTGAACACGCGAACGTTGGATTATAAGAAGTTTGTGTTTGGATATTTATTTTGTAACTCTTATATTGACACTTAACATGTATAAAAACATTGAATAAAAACAGATACGACAAACACCAGCCCCGAGGGGACTCTCGAAGGTCAACCGTATTAGAAGTAACATAAAACACTTAAAAAGAAAGACATTTGTCTCCCTGGCGGGCTGATTTTAAGTTGGCCATAGTTTCATGGGCGGGAAAAATTTACAAAAACCCGTCCTGTCGCCGGTATTTGGTCGACAGGGACCTAAAAAATATATAAATACACATAGAGAGGGAACGACAGGGTGGAAAACATTGAAGGATAGGTGACCGGATGTAGATGGGACTTGCAGAAAGTGAAGCGGGAGATGATTGTGATAAACTGGAGGTGAGATGGGGCATCGGGAGAATAACGGATCGAGTGATTGGGAAACTAGACGGGGGCACCACGGCCCTCTGGTAGAGGACCGCCAAGGACAACACACATTGCTTTACTAGACAGAACACGCACTAGCACAACATAATCACATACATTTAACATGGAAGAATACCTATTGATATTAATTAGTTTCGAATGTTAGAAAATGTTCAGAGACAGTTTGTGAAATGTTTATGATTGTTAATAATGCTCAGGTTGAATTCGGGATATTGCTGTAGACTGTAAGTTGTAGTAGATAGGGTTTGAAGCACAGATTGACCAACACTCACCAGCGGGTGGTGGGATGGATTATAAGAATGTCACTTCACCGAACCGGACAAATTGACGCTTAATAAATTTGAAAAAATTAAGATATTTTATTATATTTTCACCCAAATAAATATTTTTATTGAAGGATTGAATAAAGTGTACAAAGCAATCATATTCTTTTCTTCTGTAAACCTATTTTGTACAGAGGTAGGTTTGTTTCAACAAAATCACTCTTAGAAGTTTGCAACCGAAAGGGGGATGGTATCCATTTTGTTAAATATTTACCACTTCTTAAGCCTGTCTTTGACAGGATTATGTTAATATTACCCAACCTAACAAATTTATAAATGCATGAACAGCATAGATTTTTCTTTTAACGTAAATTAAGTATGATGTCAGAAGTCGGTAAAAAATCCTATCCACTGATACCTTAATAATCGCTGTAGGCTTCGTATAAGTTGAGAAAAAGATGTGTTGACAACAGAAAAAATATATAGGATTGTGACTCAACAAGTACAAAATATTAACTTAGAAATGTCTTTCTTACTATCAATATTACAAAGAAGCTCTGATATTTTTTTCTTATTTTCTGGGTACCTCATTTAAAATTTAGTGAATTAAAATTTAAGCTAGTTTATTTATAATTTATAATATTTATTTATTTATTCTTATCATAAGCTAATTATAGAATATTATTTTAATAAAATATTACTTATATGACATTTTCATAAATGTGACATCATATTCATGATTTTTTATCATTTTAATTTTTGATTTAAGTAAGTATTTAACACAGCTTAAATTTTCCGGTACATGATTTGGTAGTAAAGAGAACACACGTGTTACAATAGAGAATTTTATTTTATCAAATCACACATATTCTCAATAAACAAAACACATATTGACCTTCATTCAATAATACAAAAGAATCAAATAGCCAAAGCTATTATTTATGGGTTTCTTAATGAGGATTATTCCATCTAGATATCATATTCTGAAAATTGAAATATGACACCTGGACAAGGGAATCGAATCCGGGACCTTTGACTTAGTACGCCCATGCTATAACCACTGAGCTATCCAGGAATCTTCCCGTGCCCAGGGTCATTCTTCACTTATATTTTAAGGAAGAGTCTATGATGGACGTGCGGAAATCGTCGGCTATAAATATGTGATTTTTTATAAGATAACGAGCTCCCCCGACTCGGTATTTGACTTAATGCTGCCACTTGTACAATTATTATAATTGTAAGGGATTGTATGTTTAAGAATCAAATAGCCAAAAGCTATTAATTATGCTTTTTTTCTATTTTCAGAATTTGCTATCTAAAAAAAAAAATAATAATAATAATAGCTTTGGCTATTTGATTCTTAAAACATGCAATCCCTTACAATTATAATAATTGTACAAGTGGCAGCATTAAGCCAACTACCGGGTCGGGGGAGCTCGTTATCTGATAGCTCGTGATCTTATAAATTATTATTATTAGCACCGCGTCTTACTACCCGCTCGGGTTATACGCACTTACGCTAATGCGCAATGGTAGGGTGAATGTGAGATGAAATTAAGGACCTACAGTTTAACGTTGAATCCGAACCACAGTGGAGACCTGGAATTCCTCACATTCACAAGTTGTGATTAATACACGTCTTGTCAGAGGTGAAGGAAGGGTTTGGAAATCAGATAAATCTTTGCCGGGACCGAGGATTGAACCCCAGACGCCAGCATAGAAGTCTGACACCTTACCCCTAGACAGCCAGGTCACCGATCTTATAAAATATCACACATTTTGAGCCGACGATTTCCGCACGTCTATCATAGACACTGCCTTAAAATATGAGTGAAGAATGATCCTGGGCACGGGACGATTCCTGGATAGCTCAGTAGTTATAGCATTGGCGTACTAAGCCAAAGGTCCCTGTTTCGATTCTCGTGTCCAGGTGTTAATTTTCAGAAAATATTACAAAAGAAGCCACATTATATTTTATATAGGTCTGTGTGAATATAATCACTATCACTCTTCAACTGTTCTCGTAATTTTAGTGAAGTTTATCGCTTGGTATATTGTATTTAATACTTAAGGTTAAACTGTGTTTTCGTTGTTTTTCTACTATTTGTCTTCTTTTTTTGAAATAATATTTGCTTTAATGTTTGACGGCCGCCTCGATTGAATTATTCCTCCTCCTTTTGGTAAGCCTTGCTCTTTTCTGTGAGATATTGATGTAGGCTGCACTCATATTTTCCAAATGGTCAAGCCTGATACTTTAGCTTTAGCCTTCATGAAACTCATAACTTGTACCGGCGTTTTAAAGGTTGGTTTGTAGTTTTTTATTGCTTAAGTTAAAACGGCTGTGTTTGAAGTAATTTTATGGGTTCAACTATACGATTAAATTCCTGACTTAACTTAATTAAAGAATCTTTGTCATTAGTAGAAGGAATATCCTGATAAGCATGAATTTGTTCGTTGTATCAACAGTATACGCATAGAAAGCCTGTTGAAATAATCGCATGATGGTCTTTTGGTCTTCTTTTTCAATTTTGTGATTTCTATCCCATAACCAACGCCATAACGCCTGGCATACGTGAAAAGTAAAAAGCCTTGTGGTCGGAAAAAGTGTTGAACATTTTGTTCTACGTCACTATCATCAGTCATTATAATTGTTGAACATAAATGTTTGTTCCTGTCAAGAGCTTCGTTTAATAACGCAAACGCTATTTTATAATTGTCCTCTGTCCAGGATGTATGGAGAACAATTTTACTGCCACAGAAAACAAAAGTAACACAAGTGTTGGTTTGATCACAGAAACCACTAAAGTCTACAAATATTATTTCATTTGCATCATCAAGTGCAAACACTCTTTTTATAATTGGTGTCACCATCGCCATGGTCATGGTTTTTTCGTCCCAAATACATGGTTTCCCGTTGTTTCTAAATTGTCCTTTCTCTTTTTTAAATTTTCTAATACGGTATCAGAATTTCTGTCCCCATAATGGTCCCTCCTCCGGACTGTAAACAAATTAATTATTTGTCTCATGGATTTATTTGAGCGTTAGCTAAATTTACTAGAGCAACATTGTCATCTTCTGTGCTCTCAATAACATTTTCATGGTAACATTTTGCATCAGATGGTTTCATGCCTGAATTAATGTAAGAGTAAAAGTTATATGTTGTTTCATATAAATATCTTAAGTAGCTACATGCCTCTGCTACATTGACTGAATAATTGTGGTGAAAGTCTATGTGTATTATACAATTTAAACCAGTTTTTAAATTGGGGTCATTTTTACAAGTGTCCTTATTTACCTTTTTTAATTTAAAGTCAATGGCTTCACTTTTTTTAAATCTCTGTTTATATTTGTATATTTTCTTTTAGTTTTTTATTTATTTATTTTAGAGTGTTGGCACTTACAGGTCTTTCTAAATAAATTCCACAATTGTTTCCCATACCTTTATATGATATCGAATTGGTTCGTGTTTCCTTCGAGAGTGCTTGAACAAATGAAGAACACTGTTCATCCCAATTTTCGCCATTTAGTTTTCAATAAACTTTAGTTCTAAATATCTCACTGTTGCCAACAAATGTTTCAAATTTAGTCAATTTATTATCAGAACAAACATCGCGAAAAATATCTTAAAACTTGCTCCGTTCATTTTGAAATATTAAGCACTGCTGCATGCTTAAACACACATGTTCTCTCTCTTCACTCACTAAACTGTGGGAGCAGCCTAGCGGTTATTTGTGGGAGGATTTTTAGGTTAATAATACAGGAATGCTAGTGGTAGGGGTAAGTGACTCCGGAGCTGAATAGGCATGAGGATTGTAGACGAGTACGAGGATAGTCGTTACAAACCCCATGACATTTCAGGTAAGCTGAATCCGTCGGGGAATGAAATTACACATTCTGGATGCCATGTCCCTCCCGGTCTAATATGCTATATGATTTTTAAAAACTTGATAACTATTATTGAAAAATATTTTATTTATTTTCTATAGATAGATTTCAGGATTTTATAGATTTAAATAGTGAATACATCCCATCTATATTATATTAGGGCTATTATATTTTTGCCCCGATCCTCTCATTTGGGAAAATGTTTAATTTTACTGTAGATACTCGTACATACCATTTTAATACATTAAATTATTTAAGGGTTAGAACAATATGCTTAATTTTTACAGTTTGCAAAATACGTTCCACTTGATCAGGTTTTTTTTTTAAACTAAAAGCACAAGGAATGGAATGGTTAAAAAACTAGTTTGACAACTTTTAGTAAATACACATTTTATGCTTGCTACGCCAATGAGCTAAATACGATGAATATATATTTGGAACCAACTTCTATTAATGAATATATAAATAGATCTTACAGCGATAAATTGAGCTAAGAAATTAATACAATTTAGCTCTCAACCACTTCTTTGCAAAAAAGCTTTGTCTACCATTCATATTTCCAAAAATTTGGTTGAGTAGCATAGTCATTGAATAAATTTTGTAGTTATCTTTGTATCAGATATTGTAAGGTATAATTTACCGATATGGTGCAATTGTGAATAGAACGTAATTATAAAATGTTATACTATTATTGTATTTCAAGTGAAATAATATTTTGATCTAACTAAGGCTAAAAACAAAGTCTCTAGTGGGTCGTTGAAGATGGTCTAAGGCATGATTACTCAATGAACACACCCTCGGAAGAGTTTGAAGTAGCTCAATGTTGAGGTAAGTTAATAATGGTAATGTTTTTTACCGAAACTCAAAGCAGTACCGATAATGCCTTGTCTTTTACGATATAGACACATGTTCTATTTTTCAGATGATGGTCGACTCATGACCTTTTTGCGAGGCTGCAAGTTCTCTTTGGAGAAAACAAAGAGGAAGCTGGACATGTATTTTACAATGAGAGCAGCGATTCCAGAGTTTTTCAGTAACAGGGACGTTAACAGAAAGGAACTTCAGGACATTCTGTCAAAAGTGTAAGCTCTCAGCCGTAATCTATTAATGAATGTAGAAGATTATCAAAGAAGGCTGCATTCACAAATTAATTTTACAAGTAAAAAAGTAATATATCCTACTAATATATAAAAACTAAATTTTGTTTGTTGGTCGCTAACCACGTTAAATCTACTGGACAGATTGTGCTGAAATTTCGAATGGATTTAACTTGGACGTCAGGTTACATATAGGAGAGACCTTTAGGAAGAACTAGACGCAGTTGGGAGGATACCATTATAATGGACCTGAAATAGATAGGGTGTAATTCAGTGGCGGCTCGTAGCTAAAATCAGTGGGGGTGCTGCTCCAGAATTTTTTTAGCCTTTGTTTTAAAATTGTGTAAAAGAAAAAAAACATGTATAAAAAGAAAATTTATTCAGGAACCTGATAAAATCTTAACAAAAAACCAAACTTTTTTTACATACTTAAACTTAATTTGTTACAGTACAAGCTTGATCTATTCATTTAAAAATGAAATCCATTCTTCTTGTTTTAATTTGCGCAAAAAGCTCATCTCCTTGATCTCTGGATGACAATTGAGGAAATTTTTCTCCATTGAAAGTACTGCAAGGGCATTTAGTCTTTCTGTTAAATAAAATAACCGAAAAAAAATGAATCAAATAGAATAGCTGGAAGCATAATTAATAATAATCTAACTCTACACTCTTCTACACTTTATCACATTCAAGAATATGGTACACAGTTTTTAAGCACAACACACGCTGAGTAAAAATAAACTTCCTTCCCCATCACGCCAGAGCTGGCACTGCGAGAGCAAGTGCTCTCTCTACCTGGCAGCCCCGCCTTCCTCCCCACCCCTCCTATGTGCGCATGCGCACAACAGTCAAACACCGCGTCGCTGGCACTGTGAAGCACACAGTTCCATACAAATATTTTTATATATTTTTCATAAACTGGGGGCTGGCTTCTGAAGTACTGACACTAAGCTTAAGGATTATATACTGTACTACAAAAATAAAGAAAGAATTAAAGAAAAAAAGGACTCATTATATTAAATGTTATCGATAATATCAAGTGGAAATAGGGGGTGCTGCAGTTCCACCGGCCTATACACGAGCCGCCACTGGTGCAAATAGGTGGACTGGATAGAACTAGCTCAAGATAGGGACAAGTGGTGTACTTTTGTGAGTGCGGCAATTAACTACCAAGTTCCTGGGGCACTTTATCTAAAACCACCTTCTCTAACTTTACTTGTACTGTTAATAATCCTTTTGATACACAAACTAATAAAAATGTATGATTCCAAACATCAATGTAACCTAGAATCCTAATATTTGATGCCTATACAACTTTTTAACTTATTTAACATGAAATTAAAATATTTGAATAGTTTGATTCTCACTTTTCAGGCACATTCCACCTCTACCTGGCTTGACTCCAAATGGCCGCCGTGTAATTGTGATGCAAGGAATCACCAAAGATATTATCCCCCCCAACGTCGCTGATGGTATGAAGCTGGTTCTCATGATTGGTGACATTAGGTTAAAGGAAGAACTTACAGGTGTAGCAGGAGATGTTTATATTCTAGATGCTTCTGTTGCCACAGCAGCGCACTTTGCCAAATTCACACCATCGATTGTCAAAAAGTTCTTGGTTTGTGTTCAGGTAAGATTACCTAGTGGAGATTGTTTTGATATGTCTGATTGAGGATAGATTTTGATTTTTTAGTTTTTTGAAGTTGATATGACAATGGTAAGCTAATGTGGATAAAAGTCACTAAATTATCTAACTTCCTTAGTTAATCAACCTAGCTTGTATGCAACAGACATTTGAGTTAATATTGAAAATAATGGAAAATATTTTGTAACAAGCTACAAACTATATTTTACAGGATGTATCAATTTATGTGAGAAGTAACTGGGGTATGGATATTAGACAACAACACAAAACATATGTCCTATGTTTGATAGTTCCTGAGATAAGCCCTTCCAAGTTTCTGCTGGATACAGCCCTGTTAGCGTAGCTGCAGCCCTGCCTGTGTATCAGCGGTGATACGGCACTTACAAGAAGTGCTACAAACACAGGACATATGTTCATAAGGACTATTTTATGTTGTTGTGAGGTCTATTATTCACACAATAGTTACTTCCCACATAAATCAAACACCCTGTATATTATATAGGAGGGCGATTAGAAATATTTTTAGTCTATAATTCTCATAAACAATTTTGTACTAATAATTATTTTGGTTACGCCCGTCGGTGGCCACATGGTCTAACGCGCCACTCTCGCAATAGACTAGACTGTTGATGATGGGGAGATCGAGGTTCGTAGCTCGGTCAGGTGTACTGAGAGTTGTTTTTCCAAAATGGTTTTCAACTCTCCCTCAACGCAAATGCGGGTACATTTACTTTAAATATAACCTTACCCGTCACTAAAACAAACGCAAATGCGGGTACATTTACTTTAAATAAAACCTTCACAGTCACTAAAACCAATAGCATAATAATTAGTACATAAGCATATAGCCCTAACGGGTAGTAAGAGGTGGTGATAAAACATAATATTTTGTTTGTTCTATTGCAAACAGTTTTGTTGTTTTCATTTAAATATTTCGCTTTAATAGTGTGGAACTTTTGGTAGAGAAATGAACAATTTGTCAAGTGATATGCTGTATGTAAACAATAACAATAACTCATTGTTTCTGAAACTTATTAGTCATGCGGACCCTCTAACAACGCAACAGCTTATTCGTGGACCCCCTGATGTAGGATGAAAGATAAAAAATATAATAAATGTATAGTATATTATAGCAATAAATTAGTCATTATAATTTTTTTATGTAAAACTAATTACAATATTAATTAAAATAAAATAAATGTACAGATTTAGCCACATTAATTTCTTAAAAGAATGTAAAAAGAATTACAATAAAAATATATATAGAATGTATTATAATTGTACATTTATAATAACTGAAAATGTATTTTAGGGGTAGATATAAAGTTTGATTCAACATAAAGATGATTTTGTATCACATTTTTTAAACAACAAATCGCAGAAAAGGCTTGCTCGCACGAATAAGTTGTTGGAAAAGGCATCAAATGTATCAGTGTTTTTATGAAAGTCCTTTGTGCTGACTGGCTGACAAGAAAACTAAAATTAAAAGTGAATACACAAATGCTCCTCTCAAAGTTGTAGGTACAAGGGGCATGGCCAAACCCTAACTCTTAGGCCTAAATTTTTGCGCCGGGCTTTAATAATTAAAGGCATCTTCATAGTGTCTACTGTACACCAGTTATTTACCCTTTTATATACAAATTTATAAGATTTAAATATATATATATTTAAATCTTATAAATTTGTATATAAAAGGGTAAATGAAGATGCCTCTTTACCTGTATATATATATATATATATATACATACACACACACACACACAGGAATGTCACGGAATCCTGGACAATCTTGCAGACCCCACTTTGAGAATCTCTGCATTAACTGATATTTTTCTAAAATTACTGATTGTCTTGGACCATAAATTATGAACCAAAAAAATAAAACAATAAGTACATTATAAGTATATACATAAGACTTACAATTAGTGTAACAAATATGAGAATTGTTAAAATAGGTTAAGATTAACTTTCATTTTTAAATCTTTATGTCCAATATACTTTACATTTGTATCTATATTTATAGTGTCACATTTAATTTATAAGTTTAATAATGTTTATAAGTTTACTATAATGCACTGCATTTACATTTGAGCACCACATGCTTTCAATGTTTCAAACACCCTTAGCCTGGTTAATATAATCCCTGAGAACAAGTTATTTATTATTTATTTAGTACCGCATCTTACTACCCGTTCGGGTTATACGCTTAAGTACTAATTACGCTAATGAATTAGGAATTGGCAAGTTTGAATTAGAGGAAGCGAACCCGCATTTGCGTGGAGGGAGAGTGGAAAACCATTTAGGACCCCCCCCCCACCCAGTTCACTCGACCGACATTCGAACCTCGATCTCCCCGTCCTCAGCAGTCGAGCTCAACACTACAAGCGCGTTAGCTAACTACGCCACCGAGGCTGGTCAGAACAAGTTAATTTTACAATGATTTTGTTAAAAGAGTTACTCATTCTAATGAGTTTAGTTAATATATGATTTTTTTATATATAATTTTAGAAATGTTCTTATTATGAGTATTTAGGCCCATTCACACCAACTAATTTAATAGTCTTAAATCCTTGATGAAGACAAACGAACTTAGTTAAGTGTAAACAAATTATTTGTATTACTTTTCAGACTTCAAATAATATTACGATTTAAAATATTTGACACTATTGTCATCAAAATAATGGTAGGGTTGAAGGAATCTCAAAAACATAACCCTGAAGTGTCTTGATTTATGCAACTGTGGATTCCAAATTTGATATAGATATCTATAGTATTAAAAAGTCATGAGATAGGTATACAGGCAGACATGGTTTTCAAATTAGTTATTTTTCCTATTTCATAGGAAAAAAGTATTATACATTTTATGCCTTGTTTATCCTGAAAGGTAACAAGCTTGCCTTGTATGGTTTCAATATAGCCATCGTTATAAAATAGGGCATAGTGTAATCCATGGAGTGTTCATAAATACTTGGTCACAAACGAAGTTACATAACAACTTTCAATACTCTAGAGTCTAGAAAATCTGGAATTACCTGATTAATTTGACACATTATTGAATCACTAAATCAGTATGGGAGGATGATGCATTATTTAATTAAAGACTTAGATAAATTGGCTTTGATGTCTAATAACATTGTTAATACATTATTACTGTTTAAATTATTCAGCAATTTACCATTGCAGGAAGCCTACCCTGTGAAATTAAAAGAAGTTCATGTGGTAAACGTCTCGCCGCTAGTGGACACTATCATTAATTTTGCAAAACCCTTCCTCAAGGAAAAAATTCGTAACAGGGTGAGTAATACTAATTTTAGTTCAGCATTTTCATCAAAATAAGGAAAAGCAAGAAGCAACTTAACTCCTTTAAAATATTGTTTTACGAAAACTAGTTTTGAAAAGATTAGTTGTGTGTGTTGTATTATTATATTTTTAGATTTTCTGTCTTTTGACAGTTCCGTGCCCTTGTCCGAATTGAGTTCTCTAATAGCCTATGTCCTAATAGCAGCTTCGTCTTTTAAATCCTAAAATTTAATTTCTTTTCTTGTTTGAGGTCATCTATCAGTTGCATTCATTGTCTTCCTGGTACCCTTCTCCCTTTCACTTCACATTCTATGACAGCACTCTTATAATGTGACCTATTCAGTTGGCCTTTCTTCATAGAATCACCTGCAGAATGGTTCTTTTTTCATTGACTCATCTTATAACTTTTTTACTTGTCACCCAATCTGTACACTTTATCCAATATATTCTCCTCTAGGTCCACATAACAAAGCTTTCCAAATACTTACGATCCTTTTTCCCTCAGGGTCTATGTCTCATCTCCATGCAAAGGTATGCTCCATATGTAACGCTTCACCAGTTTCTTACTTATCTCCAGGTCCAGTTTGCTAGTCAACATCAAACTCTTTGATCTTTTTTTTTTCCTCCACCAATTCTCTCTAACTGTTTGGGTTGTATGTACAATACATGAACTAATTACACTTTTTTTAGGGATGATGATGATTGAATTTAGAGGAAATGTACCCATATTTGCATGAAAGAAAAGTGGACAGCCATTTAGGAAAACTACCCTGAGTATATCTAGCCAGGCTTCAAACCCTGATCTCCCCTACATCGGCAATCCAGTTAAACCGTCTGACTACCCGAAGTGGGTCTCTTAATTTTGAAGATAGCTTTATATTTTAGCCATTTCTATTTTTGACATCATCTGCCATGAACACTGTGTGTTGGTAGCAATTAAATTTCTTAAATATTTGAAATGTTCTACATTCACCAGCTGTCTGGCCTTTTCTATTTCACTCTTCAGCACATTAGTCCCTTTTCCATCCTCCTCCTTTTCTTCTTCTAGTTTTAGTTTTATATCTTCTGGTTTATTGTCCTTATACACAGCTCTTCTAAGTATTGCTCTAAAACTGCTATTGCTTCTTTCTGATCATTCACTTCCTTCATTGTTGAATCTTCTATCTCCTGTGTTTGAATTCCTTTCCTTTTCTTCCATCCTATCTCCTCTTCTTGGCTTGTTGTTCAGCCTTTAACAATTTTGTTTTTCTGATTAACTGTTGATATTCTTCCACTACCTACTTTCTGCCATCTTATCGAGCATATGTAATCCACGATTTATTTGGTATCTGTTTCATCTTACCGACCTCCTCAAGTATTTCCAGTAGACACTTATTGATGTTATAACTCTCTTTCTCAACACATACAATTTCACTTATATCACCTAATTTTTCCTTCAATGTCTTCCATACTCTATTTTGTACACTTGTGAGGCTTTCTAGATCTCAACTCATCTTCTTTTTTCCCCATCCTCTTGATTTTTTTAGTCAACTCCAGATTTTTGCAACAAGAATATCGTGATCAGAGTGAAGTACAATCATGTATTATTTTCACTTTCTTTACGCTGCTTATGAATAGTTGTTTGATGAGTATATCAGTGGCGGCTTATGATGTAAAACTAAGTTTTTCACAAAATCAATATTATGACAAAGAATACTCAATGAGTGAATATATATACATATATATTTTATACACACATATGAATATAAAAATTAACTTTTTAGATCTACTTACCACAACCAGCTGCTAGTTGACTACGTGTGCATAATTTTCAATTAATAAATTAGGTTGATCAGGTTCTAACTTTTTAATTTCTATATTATCCTGATGAGTTAAAATATCATTATTTAGAATATTTTGAACCTTAATCATATTTAAAGAAACATTACCGGTAAAAATCAGAAAACTATGATTTGTCTATTTACACATTCAACAAACCTAATATCAATTGTATAATATACATAATTAAATTCTAGGTATAGTGACACAAGGATTAAACAAAGTATTGTGTATATTTTTTTAAAACTTCTCTCCAAAATTACCATTACATTTACATTTTCAATAGCTTCTAAAAAACCTAATTAAAAAAAATTCAGGTGAAGATCGTTCAAATAGTTTTTAAGAGCGTCCAATTTATAAAAATATTTTGGGGGAAGAGCACTTAACAATAACTTCTAGGGCATCTACCTTTCAGAAAAAAAAGTCTAAAAACATTTAAATAACTTCTAGGGACAGCCAAATTTAAAAAAACTGGAAAAGGACCATTTTAAATAGATTCTAGGGAATCTAATTTATATTTTAAAAAATATGATTGAGCACTATTTAAAATAGCCTTTATAAGCTTTATAATCATCCAATTTTCAAAACTTTGCCAAAAAAGGACCCATCCAGATAACCCAGGAGTATCCAAATTTCAAAAATTCTAGTGGGTGCACTGTTCTAAATATATTTTAAAAGAATATAGTTTTCAAAAATTATCTTAGCGAGGAAACTCCAAAGCGGTTCTAGGAGCATCTGATTATTTAACATTAACTGGGGGGAGTATAGTATAAAGTCCCTGATAAAGTAATTTTTTATTACATGCCCCAAGCCCCTTGAAATAGATAAAGCTAAACCGCTATTGTATAAAATAACAATTTTCATATTTATTTGGGTTTAGTAGTAAGTCTTAACATCATGTCATAATCTTTTGATGTTTAACACCCCCCTCTCCTGCCCCCCCCCCCCCATACACACACAAATTAAATTTGTCCTACACCCATGGCCAATTATTAAATATATATATGCCCACGGTGCAAACTGTTTATCATATTTGGCCATTATTACATTAGATTGAGGTAGGTTAATTAATAATTTAAAACTAAATAATCTATAATTTTAATCTAAATATTTTGTCTTAAAGTGCACATTTACCTATATGAGCCACCACTGTTGTCTAGCTGATACCTGGATTTATCTCCTGGGATTTTTTTTTTAATGTTTATAGTTGTCTATTAAGTTTCTTAAACCAAGTATTTATGACTGTTGAATATTGCTGGCGTAGTCTGGTTACTTTGTTCATCTTGAGAACTATTTAGTATCTATGTCACATCCTTCTCTCTTGGTCTTGTATATGGCGTATTTCCATCACAATATATAAGTGACCACCATTCTGTTCCTCTGACAGATAGTGACAAGTATCTCTCCTCTTCTATGCCTTTTTCATATTCCATATTGGCCTACTGTATTATGCTCAATTATGTTTCCCATAATGCTGTTTTGGTAACCTATTATTATGGTACCATATGCACAGGTCATCTTCCTTTTTGACCAATTAATTATTTTGTGTAATCATTTTTTATTACACCTCTTTATTGGCCTAGTGTTGGCATATATACTTTCGTTATCAAATATATAAACAGTACTTAACCTAATTGTTTAATCTTAGTTGTATTATTTTATTGCATATTTTAGCATCAGTATTTAACCTTTCTAACCTAAGTAAACAGGGTGAAGAAGACATATTTAAAGGTTCCATAATTCTGTTTTGAGAGATGATTTAAAACCACAATATGGGGAACTACACCCATAGCAGCAAGCCTGAATCTAACACCCACCCCCTTAGTTTGATGAACGCTGCTAGCGATATCAAGTCAAACATGTGTAGCATTGCTTACTATTTACATATTGTATAAATGTTTTTATTTAAGGGTACAAACATTAGTACAACTATAACACATTCATGTATATAGATAATTTACACATAATACTAATTTTTTGTTTCCGCGGCTTAAGTCTTAACACAATCCAAAGGCATACCCAGGTGGACAAATAGGGCATTTACCTCCCCCCAGATTTCAAATTAATTTTCAAAAGTTCGCCAGCAAAGGACCACTTCAAATCTCTTATAGATGCATCTAATTTTTTTAAATTTGTCAAATTAGGACAATATCAAATGGCTTCTGGTGGCATGTAATTTTCAAAAAATCTTCAGGCAAAGACCATTCTTAATAGCTTCTAGATCATTCATTTTTCAAAAAGATTCTGGGGGAAAGCTACTTTAAATACATTCTGGAGGAAATTAATTTTTAAAGAATTACCAGACAAATACTACTCCTAAAAGCTTCTAAAATCATCTGAACTTTAAAAATTTTCAAAGGAAAACCCCCTCTGAATAGCTTCTAAGTGGATCCATATTTCTTGCAGTATTTTCCTGGAATAGAGTCTTAGACTCTCTTTGTGTTTGAAGGAAAAACTCTTTTTTTTAAATTTTACTAACTGGCCCCTCCCCCTTACATAAATAGGGTTCCGTTGGAACTGGCACTTCTCTTTGAGTAAAACACTTAGTATGTCCTGGTTTGTGGGGATAATATTATGGTATGCTTACCCTTAAAAGTACCCCAAAAGTTACAAATTGTAAAAAGCACTGGAAAAAATAGCTTTGATACATTGAATCTAAGCTAAGGTCACTTATATTATTGAAATCGCTGACCTTAGTTACAATAAAAATAATTGAAATAGCATCTAAGAAGCATTTAAGTAATAAATTATTGTCTTTGCCTCCAGTGGTTATGGAGCTGTGCCCCCTCCCCCAATTATCTTCACAAAAATTTAATTTCTAGATACAGCCTTGATTTTTTGAGCCCCCCACCCGCCCATTCCCCGAAGAAAATTTCTGAGCGCACCACTGAAACAACCAGTCCCAAATGCGCTCATAAGAAGACTGTCTTGCCACCTAACTGACCCTTGCACATGAGTGGACCCCTCCCTTTTCACATTCCAATTACAGGAGAGGGTAAGCTCACTGCATTTGCAAAATAGGATAACTAACACTATTCATTACACATGCAATTCTAAAATTATGTTTTTTACTGAACTATAATTTAAAGTATATTCTTTTTAACAGGCTCTGGGTTCCAAACTTTCCTGTTTATTTTACTTGAACTGGATTTGCAGCAAATAGCTACCTGTATTCCTTTTCAGTGCCAGAGTGTCCAAAGGCACTCCTATTCTTAAGTAATAGAACTATACAGCTTATGGTTTCTATATGTTAAGAGTTTTAATCCTGGATGAGGACTTGAAAGAAAGTTCTGAGAGTAAGACTAATGGGGTCTATAGGTTATTACTCAGTAAATGAGATCCTAGGCACTACTTATGTAGGCCTATGCATGCTAATTGCTAAGTATATAAAAAGAAAATCATAAACATAGTTTAACCAGTCACCATAATTATTAGTTTGTCCCTCGTAACTATAATATGTAAAAACCATTAATCAAATCATAAGTAGGGGTTAGATTAATCCAAGTGTATTTAGTTTTTGTCACCTCGTCTTCATATATGTTCAGGTTATAGGCCTACACATAATTTAGAAAGTATTTATAAGTTTGATCTGTTAAGGTCCTTGTCACTTGGGTTACTTTCTAACTGCTATCTTAGTTTAGTTTTTATTTGGTTTTATTCCTCCCACATTATCATTTTTATAACTATATATATATATATATATATATATATATATATATATATATATATTTGTACTGGTTTTTGCCTTTATTTCTAATAAATGTTATTCTTAACTGATTTTCAGATTTTCTGCCACCCAGATGGTTTTGAATCCTTGTACAAGTATATACCCCAAGAAATTCTCCCTTCAGAGTATGGTGGATATGCAGGACCAATAGATGTTATTCATCGTAAGTATTGATATGAATATAATTTAATTCAGAAATTATTATTATTATTAGCACCGCGTCTTACTACCCATTCGGGTTATACGCACTTACGCTAATGTTAATGGAAGGGTGATTGTGAGATGAAATGAAGGACCTACAGTTTAACGTGGAATCCGAACCACGGTGGAGGCCTGGCATTCCCCACATTCACAAGATGTCTTGTCAGAGGTGAAGGAAGGGTTTGGTAATCAGATAAATCTGTGCTGGGACCGAGGATTGAACCCCGGCCGCCAGCACAGAAGTCTGACACCTTACCCCTAGACCACCAGGTCACCAATTCAGAAATTAATAACATCAACTTAACATACATTTTCTTTCTAAACACAACATAATAATTGCTCATGTATGTAGCTAGATAATGTGTTATAACTATATCTTGATTTTGAACTAGTCTAGAATATATTAGCAGAGTGATCACTTATTAGAATAATATCGAGTCCACTGTATATACTATATTTGGTAAATCAAATGGTTGTTTAAAGATGAAGCAAATATACAAAAAAAAATTTAAATCACAAACATTATTTTAACTTTACAACAAACTTTTTACTTCTTCATTGAAGGGTAAAACGTGTTTGTAGTAAATAAAAAATTGAATGTTTGCCTAATAAACTGTTAAAAAAAATCCACTTAATTCACCCCTAAAATGAAATCTATAAAGAGAGCTACCAATGATGAGAAAGTCACTACATTCAATGGGATTGTATTTTGAACACACTCTTGTGAATATAAAATTGGAACTCCTAATGGCTTTTCCACTTCCTGCATACTGGATACAAATCCTGTTGGGCACTTTGGACTGTGTGCAAGGATGGCATTTCGCAAATACATATTTTTAGAAAGCGAGAGAACCAGACATATGTTACCAATAGTATGTGTGGTTACATTGTGAAGAAAAGGGTATGAGCGAGCCACCAATCAGAAAAAAGCTGTTTCCTCTCCATTGTTAGATTTATGTTCAACTTAGGGTTAATTTTAAAGTAATTTCTTTCCATTAACTATTGATTCCTATTTATTTTTGTTTCACTGTCAATATGTCTTATTCCTCATTTGAAAAAAACTACCTTACTTCATTATGTTATTTTAGTGAATCTCAGTCTCTTTTTAGATTTACTAGGACAAAAAAAATCTATATATATATATATATATATGTAAAGAAATGCAGGGATGGTATTGTATAGAGAGCAATTAATTAATATTCTTAAGATATGCATACTGCATAGTATCTTTGCAGTGTATTTTGTTTATCACACATACAAATAAACTAAGTATAGACTAAGTCCTTATGAACTCATCCTGTAGCAAGAACACATCATTTTTAATTTTTAAAACAATTTGTTTCAGGAGAGTGGGTGAAAAAGCTGGACAGCTACACAGAATGGTTTAAAGAGCAGGAAGATATTAAGGCAGATGAATCCAAGAGACCAGGAAAACCTAAAACCCACGATGATCTTTTTGGCCTTGAGGGTTCTTTTAGACAGTTAGTTATAGATTAACAAAAAGTTTTGACTAAAATTATTTTGGTGCATAATTTTGAACTCTAGTGAAAAGCTCTATGATGTTCCAGCCTAGAATTGAGATTGTTATCACACAAACAACTCATAAATTATGCAATTTTTTTTTACACTCGATGTATTAAAATAAAAGTAAGATGAGCCTATACCAAACATGACATCCTGTTGAATAAAAATGTTATATCAGATGTAAATAACAAAGAAGAATATCTTTGACATGAACTCTATCATATAGCCTAGTTATTAAATTGATTAATATATATATATATATATATATATATATATATATATATATATATATATATATTTGTGGTCTATAAATATATGTAAATATATTTATATACACACACTCTATTTAGTTTTAAATAATTATGCTCAAAGGATATTTTAGTTTTAAAATATTAGGGGTGTGCGAGTAGGCATTTTTCCTTATTAGTCAAGAGTTCAAGTGAAAACATTCAGTTATAGTTGAGTTTGACTAATATGAAGCAATATTTATTTGTTCAGCAGTATTTAAAGTATTTTTCTTCAATAGGTACATGCATAAAAAAACTTAGAACATACATTCTTAGAAATTTTTTTTTTGTGAAAATATTATACAGTTTTGAATTTTTATATAGATTACAAGCTATATATCATGGTTTCTATATGTTAAGAGTTTGAATCCTGGATAAGTACTTAAAAAAAGTTCCACGAGTATATATAAATATGTACATTGGCGTATATAAATATTTAAATATAATATATTATTATATATTTAAAAAAAACCATGTACCAAATGAGCAGCCACTGCCACTAACGATGATAATGCCAATAATCGTGGGTAGAGGGTGTCATTTGGTCTGCACAATGGATCCTCCGGCCATTAATTTCCCTTTTATAGACTGTTGTTGCTACTTATTTTCTTAGCTATCTCCTCATTTATCCTCATGAAGCTGAGTTTGACCCCATTCCAGATCCACTGCTTTACAGAAAAAAATCTGGGAATGCAGGGGATCAAACCAGAAACTGCTGGATCTGTAGCCAGTAACTCTGACCACTAGACCACAAATGTGGTATTTTATATATATATATATATATATATATATAATATATACACACACACACACACAGATTATATTTATCAGACAAATGGAAAGCTCGTGAGATTGTCCATTATGAAATAATATTTTATAGACTCAAATTAGTTAAACTCAACATTTTTTAGTTTTGGAAAATAAATCTTTGAGCTGCAGTCAAATAACTAATAAAATTGGATCCAAGCTCAAATTTTTGAGTATTCGCACATCCCTAAAAATACATATATTCTGAACCAGTCAAACAAGTTAAATATGTTTATTAAAATTTATAGAGTAGAACAAAAACCATAATTTCCTTTGCCATCATGTCCGACATTTAAAAGGTTTGACTTTTATAAATTACTTTGTTAAACAATCATAATATTGATAATAATTATACTTTAAAAAAAAAAATATTCATGAATAAGAGGGAATTGCTTAAGCTAATGATTCTTATCCAGATTAGAAGCAAAATATTGTATTTAACAAAGTTTTTCAATAAGTTGGTATGCATGAGATTATCTTTTAAAAAATAAACAAATAAATTCCTCCCAAGGCAGTATAAAGTTTTTTTACTAAACCTAATATAAATATAGGGCTAGTAATAAAATAAATGCTAGGAAAGGCAGTTAATCGGTTTTTCTATGATAAATATACTTATTCTTTCTATATGCTATTTATAAAGCAAGACCAAGTAATTCAGTACATATCCAAGTATAATAGTTTTTTGTATTATTTTATATATAATATGGCAACTAATTTAAGCATTTTTTATCATATAGTATGATTATATTTGGTATCAATTATCATGTATTAGGTGTTATACATTTTTATAAATATAATATATTATGTCAAAACAGTCCTAATATGGACTAAACCTTGAGAAATGCAATGATGTAGTGCCATGTTGTTAATTTTATCTTCATTATCTGTGACTCAATGTAAAACAAACAAAAAATAATTTTTTCTGTTTTTAAACTTTTGAAATGAGATGTGATGTATATTGTAAACCTATCAAATAAACTACAATAAATATATTTAAGGTGTATTATTATTATTATTATTAGCACCGCGTCTTACTACCCGTTCGGGTTGTACACACTTACGCTAATGTGTAATGGTAGGGTGATTGTGAGATGAAATGAAGGACCTACAGCTTAACGTGGAATCCGAACCACAGTGGAGGCTTGACATTCCCCACATTCACAAGATGTCTTGTCAGAGGTGAAGGAAGGGTTTGGTAATCAGATAAATCTGTGCCAGGACCGAGGATTGAACCCCGGCCGCCAGCACAGAAGTCTGACACCTTACCCCTAGACCGCCAGGTCACCCTCTAAGGTGTAGCAATGAAAAATGGTACAACACAATTGCACAAAGTTTCTAATATCGTGTATTATAGCTTTGAAGATAATGTTCAAAAACAGGTGTTCAGTAAACTGAAAATGATCTATCATTAATGGGTTAAGGTAAGAAAAGTGGTTGGCCTTAACTTTGCCAAATTAAATATATTATTTTTACTATTACTTTCAAAATGTCCTGTTAGTTCCATTTTAAGCTGAACTAAGGTTTTATCTCCAAATTAAAAAGTTCATGGTCATAGTAAATTGATGTCAATGTTTACTAAGGAGGCAGATGTAACAACAAAGGCTGGCTTTATCCAAGCATTTAATATATCATGGAAAAAGCGTTCATACAATGAAGAAGAGCAATTGAAAGGTGAATTTCTTATATCAGTGCTGATACTGTAAATAACTTACAAGATAATTTGATGAACTGTGCCGCATTGAGTCTGACTTTGGACAAATCTACAGATATTCAGGACAAACCACAACTAGCTCTAGTTGTCCAATTTGTGTCACATGACCTGGGTGTGAAAGAATAGTTATTAGACTTGATAACATTAAAGGATACAACTTGTGACTCTGACATTAAAGAAGCTCTTGATGAAGTATTTAAGCGCTCATGAGACTTTTAGAGACTGGTGGATTATATCCTGATTTCCTTCCTGTATATTGCATTGTGAGTAACATCAGGTCTGGGTTCATACCCACTTTAGAGGGGTTGGGCTGGTTTGAGACGTAGTCAACTCCTTCCATTGTGCAGGTATGCATCTGCCCAGATGCTCTCCTGATAAGAGTGTGGGAAAGAAGGATCTGCTTGCCTCAGACCTACTTGCACAAAATCGCTAAAGGGTGCCTCAATGTTGGTGGCCTTCGGGCAATGCGTCGCATCAGGGCAAGCAAGGCAAGCACTGCTTGCCTTTTACTGGAGAAATGTAATTATTTTATTTAATGCTTGCAACAATATTCTCCTGGTAATCATTTAAATGTAATTCAAGCATCAATGTGTTTGAAAAAAAATTCCATACATGGCAGTGACCGTAACATGCATGCAAGACGTCCACTAGTTCATCTGATGGGGGCTGAAAGTCGGTATATTTGTACAACTTTCATCCCCTTGCTTTAGCTAGTGAAGTTTTTATTTGTGATGTCATAGACTTCAGAGGGGTGAGAAGGGGAAGAGCTGTAAATGTCAGGTAAAAATGTAAGCAGCCGAGCTACGACTTCTCTTGCCTGAAAGGTGACGACTAAAACCGAAATCACTACCCCTCTCTTCTCCTTTCAAAACATATTGGGATGGTGTGGCATGAAAGGGGCAATTAATATTTTCAAGGTACTGACCCCGTGCCTACACATTTTAAGCCCGGTACACACAACACAACTTATTGTACATAAAGTTGTACAAGAAGTTGCAGCCTGAAGATGGCGTCATGTGAACACCTACAAAATTTGCTTTGCACAACTTATTGCATAAAATTTCAGGAAATAGAATGTGTCATATATCAGCCATTTTTCTTGTACAGCTTTTGAGTTGTAAACACAAAAACTTTGTCTGCTAGACAGTAACATTTTTTGTAAATAGAGTGATTGTAAGAAAAACGGCTAAATGCTTGAAAACAAACAAATAATTGTAATTGAAGGAGGTTAAACCCTGAATATAAAGGTTTTCAACCGTTTTAAAATAGTATTAAAAAAAATTGAACATTTTGTTTTATTTTAATAATATTTAGCAATGATTGAGAAATTATTTACACTAACTACCAATATTTTCCAAATAATTTAATCATTATTTTTACATAAAAAGGGCAAAAACTCCATGTTTTTTTTCTTTCAAATATTGTATGCAATCACAAATGCTGTTTGAACAGTCACTGGCTAAAATTTGAATGAAATTCATGTGACCAAGATAATGTATCGGTACAATTTCTTGCACAACTTTTTAGTTTATTGTAGCAGGTGCTTTTGTTTTGATATGTGTATCAGTGAAAACTAACAAACAAAAGTTTAATGTGTATAGTAAGTAATAACACAATAATGTAAAACACAGAACAGAAGGACCCCAAAGCAACAACTACTATAAATAAAACACCTCCAAATAGCTTCTTGAAGCATATATATTTTTTTTAAATCTCGGAACTTCCCCTTTTAAGCTTGGGGCACCCCTTCCAAGCTTGCCTAAGAATTTGGGTCATTTGACGCTACTGCCCTTGGGAAACATCCTTCCTTGCTCAGCTGGGTGGTGGTCCTGACTGTCTGTTCAGAGGGGTCGGGCAGTTGAAACCCTATTGCCATCTGTGTGGAGGGGTTGGGAGGAGTAACTGGCAGCCAAGTATATTAAATTTGAGCATGTTATGGAAGTAGTTCTAAAATATATTAGATATATTTGTTCAAGAGCAAAAACACATTAATTCAAAGCCTTTATTGGTGAACTCAACTGTGACAAGTTTCCTGATGTGAAATTGTGATTTTGCTTAGTAATATGGTTCTCAGTAAGCAATGTATTAAACAAGCTATGGTTTTTGCTGAAACTAATCAAACCATTTCAAGAGAAGGAGAAATACTCCCCTCTATTTGAGGATACTAAGTAGTTGTTAGACATGGTATTTTTGTACAGATATTTTTTAGCAATTACAGATATTAAATGTACCAGTGTAAGGCCAAGAAAAACTAATATGAAATCTAAAAAAAAAAAAAAAGTTCAGCTTCTATGACAAATTAAACCTTTTTAAAGCGAAATGGAATTTAAAACTTTAAATAACTTTGCTTGTCTGAAAACAAAATGCTAATAACTTTTCCTGCAACCTGGTTTGGTGGTCACATGATTTAAGGCGCTTATCTTGCAGTAGATTAGACAGCCACTGGTGGGGGGATCAAGGCTCAAATATCGTTGGGTGTACTGAAGGTGATTTTTCCAAAATTGTGGGTAGACTTACTCTAAATATAAACTTTCTTATCCCTAAAACCAATCAGTACATAAGCATGTAACCTGAATGGCTATTAAGATGCAATTCTAAAAGTTACTTTTCTTGCAGTAGAACTAGTAACAGAAGTATATGTTTGCAAATTAAATGGTCTGTAAGAGGAACTCAATGATAAATTCTGTGATCTTCTAGCTATAAAGCTTTCATTTATTTTTTGGAGAATCCTTTTCTCGCTGCCATAGTGGAGGATGATTGTCCTATTCTGAGAGATAAAAATTTTAATTGGCTAGGGTGAACTGCTTTAGTAGATTATCAATCTGATATTAAGCCGCTTACTGTAAAGATGGACACTATTAAAGTCTCTACAAGTAGATTAAATGAGTAAAATATTGTTTGTGAAAATGTGGATTCTTATTTGAAAACAATGCCTTACATTTATATTATTTTAATTTGGCAAAATGAATAATTGTTTTATTGCATTTATTAGTTTTATCTAGCTGTTTTTTTTTTCTCTCTTTTCTCATTAGTCCAAGATTGTTTCAATATTAATAGCAGAAAATATAACCAATAATTAAACTAATATTATGGTATGTTTTGTGTGTTTTTAGTTACTAATTTTACTGCAAAATAGGTTTTGTATTATTAATAATGACCAAATTTTTGTAAGAAAAGTTATCAACTTTTTTATTAAAATCATTTATTATTTTGCAATATGAAAAGTGTCACATTTTGGCCACCCCTGCCTTATACCATGAAGCCAATGAAGCAGGTAAAAAGCATATTTAGAGGTTAAATTTTACCACATTTAGCTTCTGAGAAGATAAGAAGAAATTGAGGCTTTGATTGTTGACTGCAGCACTGATACGTTTCATATGACTAATGCTAGATAGCAATAATCAAACAGGAAGATATTTAATATAAAAACCATGAAATATCAAAATAAACTTTAAAATAATAGATGTGTTTACTAAAAGGGAAATAAAGAAGTTAATTTAGGATTAAGGTTGGGAGCTTGTCTGAATTTGATGATGTATTGGTGTTCTGGTTCCTAAATATGTAGTTATGAGAAAACCCTGGACTTTGATGCATTGGCGTGCTGGGGGGGGGGGGGGGGGAGTGCACGGTATGCCCCGGGTGACAGCCGAGAGGGGGTGGCATTGGGAGAGTTGAAATACTAGTACTCGTTAGTAATTACCTAACTAAAACAAAAATTTGCTAAATTAAGAAATAATATCCTGGATAAAAACTGCTAGTTGCATTGTGAGTATGTATAACAGGAAAAAGTGTGCTAATATGGTGTCATCTGCCATACAATTTCAGGTAGTTTTGTAAGGGGAATCCTGTCTATTATGTACGCATGCACGGATAGATTTCTTTTCATTACCCACGTGCATGAGAGGAAGAATTGCACACAAAAGCATACATCAAAAGAAGAGCATCATAATGTCAAGTTGTCAACCCTTAACCCGTCTGTAGCTATATTTTTCTGTGATTGTGTTCGGAAGTTGTGAATTGTGATGTGTTCAATATCAACAACAAGAGGTGACAGATTTATTTTCAGAGCATACTTACACATCTGGTTTGGCTGTTTAGGTTAGTATCTAGTATATTACTTTTACTGTCAATGAATGTTATTCATCTTTAATTAGAACTCTTTGGCGTGTTATTCTATATAATTATGTGTATGTCTTGACCCAGACTTGATCATTCACATGAGCATTATAAAGATGTCCATCCTTTAGCCAGAAATTTTATATTTACTTTTTGCCTTGATTGAATATTAGTTTTTCATCCTTAGACAAATTCCTAGTTTAAAATGTTAAAATATCAATGAACTCACAAAATTGTGTAGCTTGAAATTATGGAAAATTTGGTAGCTATCCAGACCACTCACATGTGCAACTAGAGGTTGTTTGAAGTAAGTATATGATTCTCTTATCCTTTCTCTTTCTTTCCCACCCACCTCACTTTACATTATTAATCATACCAGCTTTGGTCTGGGACGGATTACTCCCCTAACCCTCCTCAAGCGAGAATTTTCATTAAACACCACCATGGACCCGTTGTGTCCCAAGCAGGGGGTGCATCTAGACAGTGTAAACAAATTGTAAGTTTCATCAAATAACACAATCAAGGACATACAACAAAAACACTTTGAATCTATCTAAAATGAAGTTAGTATAGAACAGAGTAAATTAAATGATAAAATAAATGGACGAGATTTTTCAAAATTGGAGAATCCCAAGGTGTAACAGAAACAGGAAACACAAAGCAAATGTTAAGAAGGAAGAGAAGTAGGTTAGTAGGGTGAAGAATGAACATCCTCAACCAGGACTGAAAAAGAGATGTTATTGATGCCAGTTCTTGAATTAAATTATCTAGGATGATACAGAGGATGATAATAGTATGAAAATAACAATTTTCTAAAGAACTAATTATTTAAAAATTGAAAGTTAGCAAAAATTACAATTCTTACTTCCAAGGCAAAAGGGAAGTTAAATTGTAATGTTCCTTCCAAACATATGATAAGAAAGGAAAACATTTGGGGCAAAAGATATTTGGCTGGTTTCATTAAACTCCAAAGTTCCCAGTATTAAAAAAAACTACCAAAAAACCATTAAATTTCAACATTTAGTACTTATACCTGTACACACACCCAGTAACTTGCAAAAAAAATATATATATATGAAAGGAGAAACATCAATTTTATATTAAAAATAATAGAGATGGAGAAAGACAATATACAAAGTATCTCAAATACACATTCATTTAGAGATCAAGTAAACAATGTGAGGTTTAATCAATAAACAGTAGGGGAATAGAGATATCTCAAACCCAAACAGAAGGTTAAACAGATCATAACATTAGACAAACAAATTGATTTGTGGAAAACCAAAGGAAATTATTTAAATGTCTAGTTGATTAAACTCTGAATAACATGAACATTTTCTATTCTATTCAGTATTGTAAACAAAGATTTTTTTAATAAGCGGCTAAAGGAAAAAATTAGCAGCCAATTCACATAGAAAATGATAGTAGCGTAGTCTAAGGAATTAAGTAAATTTAATCATTTATAGCACGTGATGCAAACAAGGTGAACTCTTTTTTATGGAAATGGGTGGGAGAGAACTGAATAAATAGCACAGCAATAAGTTAAGGTCATTTGGACAAACCAGGTACTAGAAACCTCTGCAAGAGCAATAAGGATTGCATGAGGAAGAGGATAAGGTGGTTTGACAGGGACCTGGAAGCAAAGGTTAAACACGAATGGCTATATGACTAAGTCAGGTTCAAGAGAAATAGTTGTTAGCCAAGAACCAAGGTAGGAAGACTAGGATGAACAATGTGTTAACTGAATCAAATGGGGCCTGTTTCATAAAAGGATTATCTGACAGTAAGAGGTGAATTCTCTTGACTTTTAAGTGGAATTGACAAGTGATTGATTCACAAATAAAAGATCCAAGCAATACTAGATTAATAAAATAAAGTCAAACAAAAAGTTGTTGGAACCGAGATGACAAGTGTTTTGTTCCACAAAACTAAACGCCTGTGAAATATGCCTGTCATTTTCTTTACTTTCTGACGAATCTAGAGCACATGGTGAGTAGCTTGGCAAGTACATAGATAAGTATTCAATCTTACAATATTGTATCATTGAATTACACTTGTTTTGTTACAATAAAACTAAAATTCTGAAATTACACTCGTCTTTCATGTGTAACGAATTTAATCCCTGGAGGAAGACATTATCTATAAGTTGTTATCACAGCAATATCATCTTGGATTTTCAAGCAATCTGGATGGTATATAAATATGACCAATGGGTGGGTAACCCATTTCCAAAATGTATAATACTAAATATTCAAAACTCAATTTTACCTTAAATATTATATAAGAGTGATGATTTTAATTTTTGATATAGCATACTAACTTCTATTTGACATTTATTATTTATTTGCTATAACATGAATACATACAATAAGATGAAACATTGTCAAAATACTGAAAAACCATGGAAATATTTGAATTCATATTTGTTAAATCGTAATGAAAATATATTTTACAGTTAGTGTGTTAAAATTAGAAGTATCTTAACTACTAAAATATTTTTTCCTATTATTTTTAACTTTTTAATTGATAATTTAATTGCCGAGTGAGCCAAATAATAATAATTTTATATTTTTAATAATACGAAATGGGCTGCTTTATATAATGTATGTTCAAATACTAGTCCTACCCGAGAGGATAGAGACAATCAACCTAAAGCATGCACAATAGACAAAATTCAACTTGATTGTATTACCATATGTTTATAACACAATGTGTACAAAAATAATCAATTCTTACTCAATAGTAATTAGAAACAAAGTTATTATTAATCTCTATCCTATTCTCTGGCACACAGACAACAGGCAGGATAGTAAAAGCAGTTAAAGGGAGCCCCCTTTTTAAGACCAAAACATTTCCGGACATGTGGCTAACGAATTTTGATATTGGATGGGCCATGGGTAAAATGATCTAGCAAAGTGGCTCAAGGAAAATGTGTTGTAGTACTAATGGTAGTTTTCCCATTCTCTTTTCATGCTAATGCAACTATCCTCACCATTCCTACCTCTTGGATTAAACTATTAATAGCATTGTTTGGCATATTAATAATTATTAGTTTAACGGAGTATTTTATGGAAACAACAAATAATTCTACTTCAGAGAATAGGATGTTAGCTTTAATGTGTTTTTAGACCAACTAATTAATTAAGTTATAAACAGAGCCCTGCGTTTGTGGGGATCGCGATAATTCGCGAATGTTAGATATGGCATTTTTTCTTTCAGATGTTCACATTTCAGGTTACCCTGATTGCAAATATATGCTCAGAATTGTCGCGATAATTCGCGAAATCGGCGTTTTAGCGTGATATTCGTGTTATTAAACGATGTCCGCGATAATCGCGATTTTCGGCATTCGCGCTATTATTTTGGGATATTAAAAGATAAATATTTTAAGTTTGAAAATTGCATTTTTAATTTTCGGAGGTCCCTTTTTTTCGTTAATGCTTGTACCACTCCCTTCTTGTTCGACACGCTGGCGTCGCATGGCAGGGTTGTTTTCGTTCTTGGGAAAAAGCAAGGTCAGGACCGCTAGCTAGCTGTTGCCATTGGAACGCTGCTATTGCTTCTCTACGTTAGTTATGAAGCGAGTCTTAGCAACATTCCAAGCACGCGGTTAACACGTGGCTTGTTGGGTAGGATCGCCAGCCATCAGTTGCCTGCATAACGGTGAATACTAAGGCCCTCCGCACACGGGTCGACTGTTTTGCAACGCGAGTTTCAAACCGGTTGTACATGCAACTGTTTGGTGACCTTTCACGTGTAGGGGAGTGGGGAGCCGCACATGGGTCGACAGAAACGGGACCGGTTTGAAATCAGTTTCCAAATGGTCAATTGCGATCGTGCTTGCAGGTCGCGAAACAGTTTCGGTTGCATGTTGTGAAATTGTTGAAGACGTGTTATTCCAGCATTGTTATAGCGTATATTCTTATTATAGCGTTGTTATAGCGTATATTATTGACATTTTGAAGTGTTGTTGGTCAACATTCGAAATGAATGATCAAACGTGGAATATAAAATTCGTTGAAGAGGTGGAAAAGCGTGAAGTGCTATATAATTATAAGCTTCCTGGGTACTCCAGGAAAGACATCACTGAAAAAGCATGGCAAGAGGTGGCGGCCGAAGTACAAATTACAGGTATGTAGTGGTATTTATTTTATTTATTATTTTTGTTAGGTATTAATTTAACAACATTTAACAACATACACCACTAATATTGTTAATAGATAATATTAATTAATAATATTATTCCTTATTTCTGGTACAGTGTATTTCCATTGCTAGGGTACAGATGCACGAGAAGAAAGAAAATAGTTTGCCAAATAATTCCTTAAAGTAGCCGCCGAAAAACCGTCATGTATTACAAGTTGTCTTGTCATGTTGATAGCTACTCCCGCAATCTCGTTATATTCTCCCGTAGCTGGTGGCCTGTAATCAATCCCCTCTCGTTTACGTACGTAGTTATGGAGGACGCAAGCAGCTTTTACAATGTCATTCACTGTTCCTGCTTTTCGACATCGTATGGGCCCATTTAATACCGCAAACTTTTCTGCTGCCATTCCAAAGGCACATTCAATTGTTTTCCTTCCACGGCTCAATCTGTAATTGAAAATCCTTTTCACATTGTCTAAGGTTCATTTTACATAGGGCCTCATTAAATTGCGTGACAATGGGAACGCTTCATCTCCCACAAAGTAGTAAGGAAATGGACGGTTTGTTTCATCGTATCTCAACGGGGAAGGAAAAGGTATGTCAAAACCCCCATGGGCCATCCAGAATTTCATTGCACTGGCGTTGAAAATACCTCCATCACTGTTTCTTCCAGCGTAACCTGGTTCGATCATTGTGAAAAGTCCATCTGCATCACAGCACGCAATTAGTACGGTAGAATGGTATAACTTGTAATTGTAATTTTGATAACCAGTGTTTGGAAATTTCTCTATTCGGATGTGCTTCCCATCCACAGCCCCAATGCAGTTTGGAAGGTTCCATATCATCTCAAAACGATCAGCAATTATTTTCCATTGATCTCCTGCCGGTATAGGCATATATATTTCATTCAATACGTCCCAGATTATTTTAGTAGTATCTTTAACAATAGCTCCGAGTGTGGTCTCCCCTCTTGCAAAATATAAAGAAAGTGACACAAATGTGCATCCTGTTGCCAAGTACCTGTAAAAAATTAAATAAATCTAACTAAAATGAAAAACATAAATAAAGATTATTTTTATTTTAGTGTTACTGTATTTTAACATAATGTGTAACTGTATTTGTTTCATTGATTTCAGCGGCTGAGTGCAAAGAGAAATGGCGTAATCTTCGTACAGTTTTCTCACGTAAACTGAAGCCTCCGCCAAGTGGATCCGGAAGAAAGAAAAAGGCATACTATTTGGCAGATGCCATGCAGTTTTGTGTGCCATTCATAAAAGCGTTGGCTCCTCCCTCATCCGGAAATTTGCCACAAATACCACAGCATGAAACGACAGAAGAAATATTTGAAAATTTAGAAAGATGTGATGAGAGTGGCTCTCTTGAAGATTCATCAGACATGGTGCAATCCTCACAAGCATCATCGCCACCACCACCACCACCACCACCTATGATACAAGCACCATCCACCTTCCCCCCAGCATCACCTGAGGGAACAGTACTGCCTCAACCAAATCGATCTAAAAAAAGCCTGAATGTCAGAAATAAATCGGCGGTGGACGCAGATAAATGTGTGGCTGAGTATTTCAAAGCCAAAAAAGCAAGACTAGAAACAACTGCTAACGTAGAAGCTACTAGCTTTCACAAAATTGAAAGGAAAGAGGCTCTCAAAATGTTTTTACTGAGCTTGATGCCTGAAATAGAAGAATTTACTGATTCTCAAATTAAACTTTTCAAGCGCAAAATTTTCAGCGTTATTGATGAGATATAAACCCCATCACTGCTCAACTCTTCATCATTTATCACAATTGACTCACCACAGTCGGATTCAACGCATACCTCTGGCATTTCGCATGCCTCCGAACCTTCACATACCACAGCAATTTCTCCGGTTTCAGAATCATTACAGGAACAAGCATCGCCAACACACCAGTTTTATACAGACTTTGCAGGGGCTCTCAACTCCAACTATTATAAAATGTGAAAATTTTACTTCAACTACATTCCTTAAGATATGAACAGAGATGTAGCTTTCTTAATTTTTTACTGTAATTTTTATTTCTTTAAATTAGACTTTTGTAATTCTGTGTTTGAACCAAAATAATGAGTAATAAATAAAACTTACCTCAAAGTTATTAATATTCTTTCTTCTGCAGTCACACACTCTCTCATATTTGTGTCCATCTTCTGTATGGTAGGAGCAACCATCTTTACCAATTCCAGGTAAGAATCTTTGGACATTCTGTAAAATGCTATAAACTTGGTGTCTGTTTTATTTAATTGTTCTGCTGCAACGAACAGCCGGCACTTGATATTTCTCTCTATATAAGGATGGCGCCAATATTCCCTTCGTACTGCTCTTCGTAGTCTGCGGTATTGATAATAGTCAACTATGTCTTCTTCATCTGAACTACTACTTGACATGTTGCCAAAATTAGCTTCAAGAATTTATACTAAACGTGTTTCAATCGCAACACTCTATATTACTATGGTCTATGAAACTGTCGACTGATTCAGACTCAGTCGCGTTCGTGTGCGGACGAAGAACACCAATCGATTGCAAACCAGTTGCACAATAATCTGATGTGCAACCGGTTTGAAACTCGTGTTGCAAAACAGTCGACCCGTGTGCGGAGGGTCTAACGTGTGCGCAAGCTGTGGAGCGAGTCTTCTAAATAAATACCCAGCACGCCCTGAAAGCCAGTGCCATTTGATTTATTCGCGCGTCGCTGTGATGTCGAGTGTTGAGAAGAGTTTGAAGAAGATTTTAGTAGAGAAGTGTTGTCGTGTTGAGTGTTATGGGTCGGAGAGGGAAGGAGGTCAGTGCGGCGTCAAGAGCCTTAAAATATAAGAAGGATGGGTTTTATGTGCACGACCGCGATGTAATTATGTGTAGACTGTGCAACGTTAGGGTTGAGTGGTCGCGGAAAGATTCATGCGAAAAACATGTGGCGTCAAAAAATCATGTTTTGCTTAAATGCAAACCGTCGACATCTACACTGCAAACATCTATTGTGAGTTCGTTGGGAAACCAGCAGAAGGCCAAAGAGCAGAAAAATGAATACATAATGGACACTACTGCGATGCTGTTGAAGGTAAGCATTTTACTGAAGTTTCAAGCTTTATTAGGCCTACATTGTTTACTAGGGCTACTGATACTGTGATAGGCCCTAGACTTTTGGTTTGTAAAATAGGCTAAATATGTCCTAGTGTGAAAGAGCTTCTGCATTTCTGGTTATTACTAGGCCTAGCAAGGTAGGGTTGTAGGGCCTAGGCCTAGGCCTACCAAGCGCCCTATTAAACGTGATCTGACTGATCTCATTGGCTGCTAGTCCGGTTACCATAGCAACCTTGTTATTCGACAGCTAAATATTTAGTCTGATTTTGAGCGTATAGACCCTAGCTGAGATTTCATGCATAGTAAGAACAATAGGGTAAAAACATAGTAAGAATAACAGAACACTTGTTTCTGTTGGAGCCTGGGCTTAATATATTTAACCCCCAGACATTATGCGGTGGGTCGACAACTAGGCTTAACTAGCCTACTTTAGGCGACCCCTGTATTCTGGGGGAGCCTACAGTAGGCCTAGGTTTGCTATCACGCGTGTCGAGATTTCATATTATGGGCTGACTATGCCCTAGGCCCCTACCCTTAATGTAAACTTGTAATAATAAAGTAGTCTTGAGGTATGAAAATTGAAAGATAAATAAATAGTAGGCCCCTAAGGATACACTTGTTTTTGTTGAGTCAACAATTTATCTATTTAAGCGTCAATCATACATTTTGCACAAAGTAAGGCCACTGAAGACTTATTGCAATAATGTAGATCCTACAAATGATGCATTGTAGCCTAGAGACCCTACCTGTTAAAAATAAAGGAGTAAATTACAATGTGACTGAAAAGTTTCATTTTCTGTCTACAGGCAAACATCCCCATTGAAAAAATGGACCATCCCGCCGTCAAGTCATGGATGGGAAAATACGTCCGCGGTTCCGGCGACCTACCCAGCGCTAACTACGGCGCGAGTATGTACCGAGGTGCGGGGAGGCAAAGAAAGCAGAAATTAAGGCCCATCTGGAGGGGAAGCCAGTTGTTATCTTTTGCGACGAGACCACCGACCGGAACGGGAACTGTGTATTTGCCGTACTCCTGGGGACTTTAGAAGGAGTCACGCAGCAACTGTACTTGGGGTCCTGCAGCTACCTGGATGTTGCCAACTCGACCAATTGTGTTAGGGCAATCCTTGACACAGTGCGCGAACTGGACATCAGTTATTCCAGTGTGTTTGGTATTTGCACAGACAGTGCGTGCGCCTTACATGATTTTGTGCGCCAGTACTCTCCAGACGGTTTTTGGGGACCAGTTCATGCCCTTCACCTGCTGGTGCCATAAACTAAATTTAATAGGCGAAATTTGGCAGGCCAACCTACGGGACTTGAATAATGTTGTTGCCAAGCTGAAAGGCATAGTATTCCGAAATACCCATAAATTGAAGAGGCAGTACAAGTTGCACCTGGAAGAAAACTTTCCCCTATTGCCCCCAAACCTCTACCCGATTCCCGTCCTTACCCGTTGGTCCAGCTGGTTTTTACAATGTGGAATACATCAGCTCGTATTTAACAGCTATACACAGCTTCCTGGAAGAGAAGGACAGTTTGTCTCCACAAGGACAAAGCCTTCTTGAACTGTTAACACCCGACTTCTTAAACTCCGTTGAAGTACAGGCAGTATTTGTATGTGAGAACTGTGCGGTGATCACAAACCCCATTGTTGAACTACAGAGTAAGTCAGCTCCAAAGGCTCACCTGCTATTTGCAAGGCTGGAAGCTGTGCTTACAAAATGTGACTTGGTCAGCAAAGGTCACTTTGGAGGAAAAGTGAACTTATTGTTGGGTGCGCTCCCATTCAAGAAGAAGGAAGATCTAGTGATTATTTTGAAGATGTGTGGATCGAAGTCGCACATGAAGTTGTCATAATATGTCGACTCGACCGGTGCCAACAAGTTGTTAGGGGACGTGAGGGTTTTGAAGGCCCTCAGCTATCTTTTTAATCCCTCCAATATTCTAAGTAGGAGTACGCCTAACATAGAGCAGGTCAAGATTAATTTTAAAGTACTGCCCTTTTTTGTCAACTACGATGGAGATTTGTCTTTTTTCTACATTGAAATGTGTAAAAAATCGAAAGTTTTGATGGAAGAGAGTGATGGCATCGAAAGTTTAAAAATTGAGAATGTGCTGCTAGGGCTGAAGACAGACAGTATGTTCAGTGATTTTGCAACAAAGTGTTTGCAAGCGTTGTGGCTGCCGATTTCAAATGCAGATTCAGAACGATATTTTTCTAGGTATAGTTTAGTAGTAACAGACCGCAGAACCACAATGAAAGTGGATAACATTGTTACCAGCTGCATGTTGCAGTTTGGTGATGTTGAGTAGTTATTTTGTATTTTTCTAGCCTAAATTGAGATTTAAAAATATAGTCACAATTTTTGTGAAGTAACAAGATGATTTTTGTGTAATATTTTGTCTTTGTGACCTGTACATACTTTTCCCGGACCATCTGCCGCTAAATATTACTTTTTTAATAAGTTGACAGCACATTTTTTGCGGACTAGGGTTTTTTTACTGTTTTGTCCAAACAAAATGTAATTTTTGGTTTTCACTTCAATATGTTTAGTTTACCTGTTTCAAACATTGTCCTGGAAGTCTAGTTTTAACCCACCAAAGTCACCTTAATCACGAAAGTTTGGTAAAAACCACTTTTTTAACGCTTTTGTCTTAATTCGATAATTTCGTCGCAAAAATAGGATTTTTGTAATTCACCGCTTTTGGGAAACTTAAAAACGAAATTGGGCTTTTATATTCACCATTAAAGCAGAGCTCAGGTTATAAATTATTTTAATTCAAAATACAATCATGTAAGGCAAAATGTGTGTGTATCTATGTTATAGCTTTAAAAGTATTTTTTATATACAGGCTGATTTGTTATTGTATAAAATAAAGTAGTTCAGTGGAATCTACAATGAAAAAGAAACTACAAGTTTCATTACAAAATATTGGCAGGATCGCTTCGTTATTGAGATATAATAATAATTCGAGGTAGCATTGTGCACTTGTCATTTGGAGTGCCGGAAATATGGAATGCCTCACTTAGTTACTTGCTGTGATTGTAAGTGGCCAGTAAGATGGGGTACCAATATACACACAAGGAACTGACCGATACGATTCTAATTTACAGTGAGAAGTGACAGAATACCGCTGATGCTACTCATACTGCACGTTTTCCTGTTGATAACACCAAAATCCAAGGATATTTGTGGCAATGAATCGTAGCCTGAGAGAAACTGGTTGTTTTGCACCCATGATGTCCCAGGATGTTGCGGTGGAAGAGACATATCTGCATTCTGTGGAACGCTCACTGGATTTCTTTTTCAGTGTAGATTCCACTGCACCATTTTATTATATACAATTACGAATCACCCTGTATATGGTTGTTTTAAAATATAAACATTTTTATTCCCAAGTTAAATCATTTGGTTTCTAATAATCATCTTAAAAAGGACTTTTTGAAAAATGATAATTTCAACATGTGAATTGAACCAAGGACCTTTGACTTTGTTCAGTAATGATTTAACATTGAGATTTCATTGTTAATTTTCATACAAATGGTTATATTCTTAACTCATTATTTAAGTTTAAGAATCTATTGGTATATGGAATGAAGCAAATGTTTTGTGTTCAATTTCTAATTTCCATTGAAGCTATTTGCATAGTTACACAAATGAGAAAAGAGCAAAGAAGGTAGAATATAGAGGAGGTGTATCCCCGTGTTAACAAATTTGGATGGTATTTATCGAACCAGGCTTACTGTAAATATATTAAAATAAGAAGAAGAGTGACATAGATTAAGTAAGAAATTTGTATATTATTTATTATAGATGTAAATATGTATTGGTGTAGAAATTGGTCTGCTGTTAATTGGTTATTGTCGGTGACCTGGTGGTCTAGGGGTAAGGTGTCAGGCTTCTATGCTGGCGGCCGGGGTTCAATCCTCAGTCCCGGCACAGATTTATCTGATTTCCAAACCCTTCCTTCACCTCTGACAAGACATCTTGTGAATGTGGGGAATGCCAGGCCTCCACCGTGGTTCGGATTCCAGGTTAAACTGTAGGTCCTTCATTTCATCTCACTATCACCCTACCATTACACATTAGCGTAAGTGCGTATAACCCGAACGGGTAGTAAGACGCGGTGCTAATAATAATAATAATAATAATAATAATAATAATTGGTTATCTTTATATTATTATGTATTTGCACTGTTTAGCAACATGGCTGGACTATCCACATTTAATTAGGCTATTGGGATAGATATGGGGAAGATACATTTAGAGGGAATACATCTGGATTAGTCTAGAGGGAGAATGGAAAACCATTTAATCAAAACCATCCAGTACACAAGGCTAGTACTCACACCCCAGCCATCCAGTCATAGGTAAACGATAAGAGACTAGATTGATGTTCAGACCATGTATCCACTTAACCTCTAGGTGATTTATTGCATACATTATTGGTTTCAGCCAGTGTCTCTTGAGTTATTAATTTTTTAAATACATGTATGTTTATTGAGTTTAATATGCACATATTATATAAAGGGCCTAATTATTTTATAATTTTTCAATGTTGTATAAAATTTATTTTTAAAAACAGTCCCAAAACCCACATCGATTTTCGGCGCTTTTTCCTAAAGGGTTTCCCACTGTGTTCACAAAATCATGTACATTTCATCTCAAATTCTACTTTCTTCATCCCCATTCCATTAGCAAAGTTAATGTATGCATGTACCCCTAACTCTAGTAAAAATAATGTCATAAGTTATGAGTAATAAAAATATAAACCAAAATTCTCAATTCCGAGTTAGTGTCAAGCATGTTGAAATCGAGCTAACTTCACAGGTTCCCGATATATGCCTCTTTTTTCTTGACAACCACTCATACTTTGTAAGTATGTGTGGGTTTCCAAAAATGAAAAGGCAATTCTAGATGAGCTGGAAAGCTAAAAATTAGCCGAAATGTATAAGGATATCCCATAAAACCAGTAATATCTAAAAGTGGGAAATCTAAAAAATGAGCCTCTAGAAATATAAAAATTTGGCACGCAGGTAGAGACTACTCCAGATAACAAAGTTGGGGAAATGGGTCCCTGGGGGGTTCAAAACTTCCAAAACTCATAGAATAAATAGTACTTATTGGTGTTTTAGAAAATTTGTACCCATTTAAATAACCATACATATACCAAAAATTTTAAGGGGGACCCTGAAATATAAGGGAGGAGGGAAGGGGTTATAAATCGACAAAAAAACAACAAATTTAGTTGTGGTAGAAAATGTATATTTGGCAGCCAGGTGGAAGGAACACTCTAGATAACCAAATAAGACTTAAATTTTTAGATGGTTATTAGAAAAATAGGAGGAATAAGGGGCAGTTTAAAGTTCCAAAACAATTGAAACAACTATTTCTCAGTGTGGTAGAAAACTGAGATTTGGAATAAAAGTAAAGGGAGCCAGGGAAATAAAGGTAAGGGGTATAATAAAAAAATAATGTTTAGGTGTGATAGAAAATTTAAATTTGGCAGGAAAGTACACGAATCGCTCAAGAAAACCAACCAAATCTTAGAATTATTTGACGTTCCTAAATGGGAGTTGAAAGAACATTTCCAATCAAAACTAATACATTTCATTACTTCTCTGCGGGTAAAGAACTGAAATTCATTAATAAGGTATAGGTAAACATAAAAGTGAGAACATTTTAAACTTTAGAATGGAATTCTTGGAAATGGAGAAGGGCTATAATTAGAAAAAATCTTTTTGAGGCGAGGTAAAATTAAAAATTTGGCAGACAAGTAGAGAGAAAACTCCAGATAACATGAATATTTTAATTCAGAATTTCTCAGAATCAGTTGGAAAATAAGAGAGTTGACAGGGTATCTAAAAATTTTCAAAACAAGAATAAACTAATTATCTGTATGGTGAAGGACTTAAATTATTGGTCAGTCAGGTGAATGGATAACTCCAAGTTGTAATGAAATTCTGAACATTTTGAGGTGTAAAAATGAAGGACCAAAAACCTGGAAGGGGTTCCCCTTAAAATTTCCAAAACTAAAACAAACTCATCCTCTATTACCTTAAAAATGTAAATTCAACTTATCTTAATTAAAGGTAGAGCTAATTATGCCATATTATAATTTCAGCCAACTGTTCAGTTTGAATCTTGGCAGCGTGCATTGGGAGGGGGGGAGGGAGGGTGTCTCTAGCATGCAATTTTCTATCCTTCCGGTAAATGCTGGCACATATCCTCGTAATTTAACTCATATTTAGAGTCACATAAGGCGCACTTGATAGTATTAAAAAACATTCTTACCTAGCCTATATTATTAACTAATCTAATCTAACATATTAAAGTAGTTGAATTCTGTTAAAGACTAGTTGTGTGTAAAGTATTGACCATACAATGATTTACTCTAAAGAATCATAGATAGTTTGCTCCTGCCGAAATATTGTTTACTTTAAGTGTTAATTATAGCTTAAAATAAACAAAATACTAACCTGCAAACAAGTTGTATAGTTCTTAACAAACATCCCATTCAATGTTGACATTTTTATATTCATATTTTTTGTGCATAGTGTCTTACACTTCATCCCGGATATCCATATATTGACTCTAATCTGCTAGCTATGAGGAAAATAGAATTTAAAGGAGATGTACCTTTATGTGCATTAAGAGAAAGTGGAACACCAATATAGAAAAAGGCCAGTATAGAATAATGAAGCTGAGCAGATCAGCATTGTGAGTGATGTCTTTGTGTTACAATAATGTGTAGTATGTAGTTTCATCGTGAATAGATATATTTCTATTTATATTAAAATGATTGAGATAAATTAATGATTCTAAATGTATTATATTTATTCTAATGGGGTAAGGATGAGGAAGGAAGTATTTTAAGGGTAATTTACATGTATTTGTGTGGAAGAAGAGTGGGAAACCATTAAGGAGAAAATTAAATACCTTCAACAGATCCAACCGGAATTCAATCCCCAATCGCCCTGTCAAAAGCATGTTGGTCTAACACGAGATACTCACGTTGGACAATGTTATTTTTATTATTATTATTATATTTTACTACTCAAATGTAAAACTAAAAATAAGAGTGTCATAATATAACATTTAGTACTTCCTTTACCACTTGTCCTTTTTATATTCTTTTATGAAATATTTAAATTTAATATTATGTATTTCTAATGATCTATTATTAATTGTTAAATTTATTTAGGAGGTGTTTATTTATTAATTAAAGAAAACAGGAACAATTTAATACGGGTCTAAATGCCCATATATATATATATATATATATATATATATATATATATATCTATACCTCATGGTTTTTGTAGGTATTTTAAGAACAAATAAGTCTAAGCATGTAATTATAAATAGTCAAAATAAACAAAAATCCTGTTAAAAATATAATTAAATGAGGAATATGCTATCAAATTACAATACACGTAGGATTACATAAAACAAACTAGCGGCCACTATATAATATCCATCCCAACCATTATCTTTGTTTACGAAACACAGCTCGGACGAATTCGCCCTTAAGATTCGTCAATAATATTTTATACCAAGACGTAGTCAATTCAATAGCTAAAACCTAAATTATGATAAAGCAATAGTTTTATTCAATTGACATGTTGACAAATTTAAAACCTTGAGTTCAAGCCCCTTTCAGATGAGTTTGAGCCAGTTTAGGATTGCTGAAACTTTCAGTAGGGCTTTGTGTCTAAAGTTCAGTATGGAAATAGCCGTTTTTCAAATCGTAGTTGATGGAGAAAAACATAGCAGTATTCATGCAAACAACTTATTGAATAAAATTAGACACCAGCTGTAATGATCATATGTATATCTCTCTCTTCTGGAGCAAACAATAATATACAGATCACCAAAAGATAGACATTCAAAAATAATTAATAAGCTTTAATCACCTTCTATAAGTTTATGAAACAGTATAAAAACAAGACATTTCCCATTCTTAAAAATTATAGGGCGCACCTATTTTTAATTCCCCCCCCCCCCTTTCTAATTTGAACTGCATGCGTTAAAACGTTAACTTCTTCTGGTTTGTGCATTGTAGAATAGCGACAATCAGTGAGCTGCATTGTGATTATAGTGAGCATCATAGCTGATCAATCTATCATTTCTCTCTAACCAACTCACGTGTGATTGTCTGAGAGGCCTTGAGCAAACATGTTTATATTTTGCACTTCATCTTACTACTTGCTCGAGCTATTAATATTGTATTGCTCTATTGTGGTATGAAGCTATAATTGAGTGGAAATGTACCCAAATTTGCTTAGAGGGAGAGTGGGAAGACACTCAGTAAAATCATCCGTCGGGCACTCAGTTGGGATTCGAGCCCAAGGCTTCCGGTCGCAAGGCAACCAGGCCAAGCTAGCCTGATGTTTACTCCGTGTGTTTGTTAATATGGGTAGCAAATATGTTATCCTAGAGATAATTTTCATAGTCAGTTTTCACTATTGTCTATTTATATGACAAAGTAAAATGTAAATTAAATTAATTTTACAAATAAATTAATTGCTATATTTTAATTTATTAAGTCATTTGGTGGATTGAGTAACACAAGGCTTATAATATAAACTATATTATTAATCTTTATGTTAATCGCTTTCAAATCAATTAGTGAAAAACACATCCAATGTTCTCAGCTGGGATTTAAACCTGTGTCTTCCAATCTGTTTGTTTAGTTTCTAGCTGTCAGATAGTATGAAACATAAAACTTGCGGATAACCTGAAGCGTGAATAATAATTGTGCTAACCTTTTCTGAATGATTAATTTATCTCTTTCCCTTATCCCCCTTCCACCAGTCTCTTTCTGCCACACGTCTTTTTTCTTGGAGCTGCTTACCCACTGTGTTAAAAGGACTCAAATACATATTTACTGTCACACAGATGTATTTGACCTTTCAGAGAAATATAGGTCCTGCCACTTTGAGCTTTCCAACTCTTCTGACCAAATTGTCGATAGTTCATAAGAGTGTTTTAGGAGGGGAAGGGTTTCTTGGAGGGAGTAATTTTATCATATTTACTCATTTGAAACTTAGTTCGGCTCATGACCCATTTATATTGTTCACAATTCCCCTTAAGGGACACATTTTATTTAATTGATTAAATATTTTATATTAAATACACTATACCACATTTGTTTAAGAAAATATATAGCTTTAAAATCATAAGTGAAGAAATAATACATCTACTATTGGTCATTACCAAGAAGCTGTTTTAAAATACAACTCAAAAGTGTTTCATTAGAAGTATTATTTCTTCACAAACATTTAAGTTGTACCTTCATCTCTAACGCCTACTCCCAGATTGACAAGACATGGAAAAACATAACAAAATAACAAAATTCATGACCACCAACATTGAAGCAAATATCAACTGAACAAACTTATACAAAACTGCAACTACTCTCCTAAATTAAGTTGTCTTTTTTTTATTAAATATTAAATTGAAATCTGTTCATAATATTTATATATTTAAAAGCAGGCAATCTCAGCATGCAGGGTGGCTACAAAACCTATTTTTCAAAATTCCTTGATTTGTCCAGGTTTTCCAGGCAACATTTTTCACTTTCTCTTGACTTATTTTTTTTCCAGTTTTAATGATGGATGATGACTTTTGTTATTATTGATCACATATTAAAAAAAGTTTGTATCTACTAAACATAAACAGTTTTGCCATTTATTTAAAAAATTAAAATGTTATTTTATTTAGGTATTATTAACGTCTGTTTTAGTGTTTGGTTGTGAAACTAATGGGATATTTTAGACATGTTTTTTAATTCCCGTCTGTAGCCACCATGGCATGATATGTTACCGTGTATTTTGATTGTTTAAGTTAAATGGTAAATGAAACACAAAATATACATAAGAGTAATTTAATAAATTCATTTTCAACATAAATCTTGATCAAGTGAATGAGGCAAGATTAAAAATGTGGAGTGTTACAAATTGATTTAATGCAATTAACTAGGGTGTATTCAAATAGAGATGTTCTAGTTTACATTGCAAAACTAATTAGAGCATTTATTTTTGAATACATCATATACCTTTGAAATATAAATGCTCATATTAAATTAAAATATATACAAAAGTCCATTGTTTTGCTTATATTAAAATTAAAATATATACAAAAGTCAATAGTTTTGCGTTTGAATTTGGGAAAGTTTATAAAAACACAAATACAATGTTCTTTACTTTCCTTTTCTTTTAACACAATATAATTATTTTAGTGGTCAGAAATTTCAATATACAACATGTGAGAATACACACATTTTGCACACACAATCTATCTTTTGTTTCTCTCACTTACTAAAATATAAAAACTGGGATATAATTTTACTTATTAGAGGTTTCCTATACAAACTTAAGCATAAATTAATAGCGATTTTGAGTTTTGTATACCATAACATTTTTAATATGAATATATATACATACACACACACATACACAGCCTAGTAAAACACCAATATCAAGACGTATGTAGACAAAGCTCAAAAAACTATAATAATTTCGGTTAAATTTTATTTTGAAAACCTCTGCTAAGGTGAAATGATAACTCAGTATTGTAATGTTGTTTTGAGGCAGATTTAAGGTGCTTGAATCAATGTTTGAATATTAACTTTAAACAAGAATACATTTTTTTTATCTCTTTTACTAGAAGACATTAAAATGAGCCTGACAAATTTATTTCAATGTGTTCTAGATAATTTCTAACACATAATAGTGAATAAGTTTAATCTTCAAATTCGCAAGTGTCTTAAGGCATAAAGATAGGTCATATAGATAACTAATAGGTTACCAATATTGGTTCTTAAAAAATGTAAAACTAATTGTTTTTAAACTTATATGCTTTACTGGCAGTGGGTAAGCTAATGGCAGCCTAAAATTAATAATCTTTGATAAAAAGATGAAAAGAATTAATTTTAAGGAATCAAAAACACCTTGAGAATGAAAGATAAACCTCAATTTGGATATAAACAACCTTAATACACATAAGGATAACACTCAGTCCCCTTAGTGCACATGACTAATGTTAACACCAGTCACCATCAGTACACATGACTAAGGTTAACACCAGTCACCATCAGTGCACATGACTAAGGTCAACACCCGGTCACCATCAGTGCACATGACTAAGGATAACACCCAGTCGCCATCAGTGACCATGACTAGGGTTAACACTCAGTCACCCTCAGTGCACATGATTAAGGATAACATCAAGTCAGAGTCGAGCAAGATGATAAATTTTGCAAAACTAGATTGCAATAAAACTCTTTGATATTATTATTATTAAAATTATCTGGATTAAAAGGTTGCTTTAAAATGTAAAATATCATCTAAAGATAACCTTAATTGTCATTGAAACTAGAAGTATATTTAGGCAAGGCTATTTTCAACTACAAAATTTATATAATTATATATTAATAGAAACACCTGTTTTTGCTGAAATTTTTTGCTTTATATATCAGTTTTTATAGGGTCATTTTGGTTTATTTTTCATTACTTTCCCCTTCATTTTGACAACTTATAAGTGATTTTCAGTTTAGGTTTTAATTTTTAAAGGAAGTTGAATTGATATTAAATCATGACTGTTTTTTTATCTGATCAATAATATAACCCAACAATTTAAGGTGAATTCAGAAAATTTGAGCTGATTAATGATATAAATACACCACATTAACAAAGAATTTAAGGTGAATCAGAAAATTGGAGAGAAGTCCTCAACTCCATGTTAATAAGGGTTAGATTAGTTCTTCACCGAACATTTCAATTCAACAAGAATCATTTACTACAGTCTACCACTATTTATTTGTGAATTTTTGGTAATGATTTCTAAATTTCATTTATTTTATATAAAATTGTTAATATTTCATATATATATTTATTGATTTAGAGCATCACAAAAAAACTGGTGTGTCTAAATATTGAGAATTAAAAAAAAGATTATATCAGGATGTAAAAGGGAAGCTAAGTAATATAAAAAAAATGCAATGATACTTTGGTCAAATAAGGTAATGCAAAACCAATAATAATATTGTGGAATAAACAAACAAACAAAAAAACAACATATATTAGCTTTGTATTAATCACAAAATATTGGTAAGCCTCTGACATGGTGTTATCCCTTTTCCAAATTTACACGTTTTTCTTTGTTTAATGGTAGATTTTGAGAGTTGGCAGCTTTAAATATTCAATAATAGCGATGTTTGAATAAATAGTTGGGGTATCCATAAATTATTACTTCCACTTATACCGGAATTTAACAAAAATGAACTTGATACAGAAGTGTAGATGTGAATTAATACTATGGTAACATTCAGAAGTTGTGTTAAAATAACACCAACAAAATATACCAACTAATATATATATATATATATATATATATATATATATATATATATAAAATGTTATGGAAAATGTAAAAACTTAGGAAAAAACAAACGATGGCAGTCTGATAGTGTCCAGTCTTGGTTGAAATACTAATTATTAATATCTTATAGGAAGTAGTCTGCTTGAGGTTTCTTGGAAGGAATTCCTCTACTTTCCTGTGGTGCTGCTTCAAATATGGTAAAATCCCGCTGTAGGTGTTCATTTAATTCTAAGATCGCAGCCACATTCCCACATCTGAAAGTAACAGTTGTTGGTAATGACTTAATAAACTGGTTATGAAACAGTGTTCTAAGCAATGGAAATTTAACTTTGGGGATGTTGGTTCCATAAAAAAAAGACTAGATTCTTTTGGCATAATTTAATACCACTACTCATGTATATTTTAAATGAAGCCTTTAAAATTGGTATATTTTTTTTCCTTTTGTTAGTTATTTTTGTTTTACTGGCAAAACAAAAAGTACACTTTCAATATCAAATTACATTACATTGTGCTTTACAAAAAAAAAAGTAAAAAAACTTTTTTTGGAAATTATTTTAAATAAATAACCAGGGCAGCAAGGTTGAGATGGACCTAACAAGTAATGAGAATAAAAAAGGAAGGAATCGAAAGGAAAGTGACGAAGTTGAAATTTGGAGGGAAGATACCACAAAGGAGACAAAGGAAGCAATGGGAGGGGAAAATAACAGGAAATGTGTGATTAAGAGGAGAAGAATAAGTAAGGGAGGAAGAATGGTAGAAATACAGAGGAAGATGAAGATATTTTAATAAACTGACCCAGCCATAGACTGGAAACAGTTAATAGTGATGATGATGTTAATAATGATGATGAGGGGAGCAGTGTTCCACTTCAAATATGTTAACGTTATAAGTGAGGTAAACAAAAACTACAATTGGTTAAAAGTATCCTTTAAACATATGTTCTATGACAAAAAAAACTTTGAAATTAAAATGATTGATTGAAATTTAGAAAAAGTACATTTTAACTGTTTCCTAATATTTGAATTTGAAACTTGGTGACCATATATTTATAACCCCAAACAATTTGTAGGCAAGTACAACTAATAATTAGAATTAAGGTCTGAAACTAAAGCTCAATAGATAATTATCAGTGTTAACAATTTTAAATAATATATCTAAAAAAAAACTAAGGTGCAATTATTAACTAGTAATTATAATTTTAAATAACTCCCCCAAGTTCCTAAAATATTGTTTAGATAAGGGTCAATTTTGTCGTAAGTCAGCTTTATAGAAACAATTCCTGTTATAAGATGTGCATATGGTATATCATGCAGTATTAGTTGATATATATAACTTTACTTAAAACTTTTCCACAAGCTTTTGGTAACATAATATTAATACAAATCAATAATACTCAGTCTGTCAATATAAGATAATAACTACAAATAATGAAAATGGCCTAATTCTTCCCCATGATAGCGTATAGATATTTGACAATTGCTGCCAATACAGTGCAAGTAGGAAAACTGTACGCCAGGCATTCCTAGTCTATAACCATTCCATCATACACCTTTTGACTACATTTTTTATTGGTTTGTATCATAAAATAATCAATGAACATAGTACTATTGTATCCATGGTTTTTATTATAATATACTATTAGGAACACATTTATTGCAAATTTGTATTAAGTCAATGGAAACAAATTAAGATAAATAGATAAACAAATAAGTGGAAATAATTATTTACAAACAAAAAATTAAGAAACTGGAATACCAAGCTTGACAATGCAAGCACCAAATATAAACCTTCCCTTCCTTACAAGAATTCTAAAAGTTTAAAAAAACATACATCTATTTTTTGTGATCTTCAATAATATTCTCAACTTTCTACACACTCACTTTGGTGAAGAAAATTATCTTGGAAAACTCATCATTTAGCACAGCGTTTTCCAGGAAAATCTGCCATAGCCACAACCAAATTAAGTTAAAAAAATAACAAGTTATAGTGCATAGTATACCATCAGAGAGAGAGAGAGAGAGAGAGAGAGAGAATCTCTTATCCCCGACCATAATTTACTTTCCATGACAAATTTTCATTTCCCTATCACTGACTTTCCAGGTTAATAGCAACCCTGGAGAGAAGTGGCATGTAGTAAATAAGAAAAAATGGAATGCTGATCAGATGTAAGTTTGGTTTGGAACTTCAGAGGTTAAACAAATCAAATGATATTGTTGCAGTGTTTGCATTTTTTGACATAGTGTTAATTTAATCAAAAGCCACAAATGAGAAGTAGTAAGGATTACAATCAAAATATGTCATCCATTGAGAGTGGTTTTTACTAAATGGTTTCACACTCTTCTACCAAACAAATTCAGGTAAATTACCTCTAAAATGCTACCTTACTCATCCTTAGCCCATTAAAGTAATTATCATATATGGGTATGTATAATCTGAACTGGCAGTAAGATGCTGTGAAAATAATAATAAATGTCATATTTTTAAGTTGTGTTAAGAAAAGAAGGGAGAAAAGAGAACTTAACTCATACAATAGTTAGTGTGATAAATTGTTAATAATCGTGTATAAATTTATGTTTTGTATCTTGTAAAAAGTTTGCTATTGGTCTCCTTAGTAATTAAAGTTTAATAAATGTTTTCAATCTTAAACACAATTCAATTTTCCTCTCTCAAATAGCAATTTTAATTTGAATAAAATGTTTGGTAGCCCTGCCATGTAAAGTTACCATTCATAAAATGATTAAAATTAATATCAGTCATTAGAATAATTATATACACTTCATTTACCCTGAATGGTAGCAGCCTTACCTTGATGGACTATAGAATATCCTTCCAATATCACTTTCTTATAAGCCACGCCATGGTGGAATAAAGCAAAGTAAGCTTGCTATCTTTCAGGGTAAACGAAGGGTATGTGTGAGCAAGCAATCTTGTTAATAATACAACATGCAAACAAAATGTGTGTAAGTAAATGAAAAATATTTACTTTTGTTTAATTAAAACGGGTATTTTTATAGCCTACTTCATTTACCCTGATTATTTCCACTGTTGTCTAGCTTAAATTATTATTATTATTATTATTAGCACCGCGTCTTACTACCCGGTCGGGTTATACGCACTTAAGCTAATGTGTAATGGTAGGGTGATTGTGAGATGAAATGAAGGACCTACAGTTTAACGTGGAATCCGAACCACGGTGGCGGCCTGGTATTCCCCACATTCACAAGATGTCTTGTCAGAGGTGAAGGAAGGGTTTGGTAATCAGATATATTTGTGCCGGGACCGAGGATTGAACCCCGGCCGCCAGCACAGAAGTCTGACACCTTACCCCTAGACCACCAGGTCACCTGTAGCTTAAATGATAGGGCCATTATGTAGTCCGTCAAGGTATGCTTTCACTATAAACAAAGTGCACATCAATGATTTTCTAGAATGATGTAATTTAATATTTTCTGCAGATTGAATTCCTTTACACAATATCCTTTTATCAAAGGAGTTTAAAAATTTTTTTTTGTTAAATGTAAAATCGTTGTTAAGACCATTCGACAAGAAAACCTCTAAGAGAATGAGAAAGACCTTATGAGGCCATTTCTTGGTAGTGATTGTAACAAAGGGGGGCAAGTGGCGGTAACCAGCCACCAATGACTACTGGTCCAGAGCTTATCTTACAAGTATGTAAGTACCTTCTAAAGGAACCGCCACTTCTCTTCCCTTCATTTACCAAGACTTAAAATAACATATTTTTAATATATCGCTCTGTATTTTTTGCACCAGAGGGTTTTAACTACGATCGGACTTTATCCTAGGGAGTTTGGACTCGAGTGCGCAAAATTACATAAGCAATACTATTTTAAAATAATTTACATATTAACCTTGTCAAAATGTATTTATTGTATTGAAAACTAGATTTATAAACTATGTGCTTAGACAAACATTTATTTGAATTAATAAGCATTTTAATTAGAATTAAAAGTTTCAAATGTTTAAAGGTGCTTTATTTTTAGTCTAAACCTTAATCAGGCCAACTTTTCATTTTTATTAAAATATTAAAACCCACACCAGTGTCCCATGGATAGAGGCATCAGTTTCTCTTTACTGGTTTACAGACTACAGAAATTGTTACATAGCCGAATGTACTAAGGTGACAATCCTATTTATGACTAATTATGAACCACTAGTGTTTTAGTCCGTGGAACATTCAACATAAGCATATTATTAATCACTAGTAAAATAGCCCCTGCCATATCCAACATTAGCAAATTATGAACCACTAGTAGCTTGACCTATGGAATATTCAACATTAGCAAATAATGAAGCACTAGTTGCTTGACCCCTGGAACATCCAACATTAGCAGATTATGAACCACTAGTAGCATGGCCTCTAGAATATCCAACATTAACAAATAATGAACCAATAGTAGCATGGCCTATGGAATATTCAACATTAGCAGATTATGAACCACATATTTCCTGACCACAGGAACATCTACCATCAGCAGATTATGGACCACTGGTTGCCTCCCCCTGGATTATCTGATATTAACAGATTATGAACCACTGGTTGCCTGACCCCAGGAGCATCCAACATTAGCCAATTATGAACCACTGGTTGCTTGACCCTGGAACATTGAACTTTAGCAGATTCTGAATGACATGTAGATTGGCCCTGTTCAACAAGTGTGTGTACAGAGCTACTGATAACATGTTCACTTGAAATCTCATTAGTAATTATTTTCAGAAGTCATGATTCAAATCAAAACTATATATGGTGAAGTTTAATGTATGATTTAGTTCCATATAAATTCTTAACAAGTGTGGAGTTAATATTTATTTAGCAAATAATAATACACTCCACTCACGTGTGTTTGTTATGGGTTTATTACATACCTAGAGGCATCATAAATCAACTCTCATCTTTTTAAGTTTATACCGATTCATCTATGATTTTTCACGTTTGGTTCATATTCTTGGTCTTGATGCACGTTGCTTTTTAACATTGAAATTAGCCACATTAAAAAAAACACACACAATTAATATGAGCTTTATAAAAGTCCAATGTTAGAACGGTCAAAACAAAAAATTTCATTAAATATACCGTTCAAATTTATATTTGCAATGATCAATTATGTATCAGTTATAAAATTAGCGAGTAACATTAGACTAATAAACCAAACAAATTTGAAATAGCGACATTGTGTACTAAAAAATGTGATAAAATTAAAATATTGGGGTATAAATAGAAACATACTTATATAAGATTAAAAATGATGTAATTTTAACACTAATCATTTATAAATAAAAAAATATGTTAATTTAACTTATTATAAATATGTCACTGTGTACATTTCATATGCATATGTAAATTTCAGCCCCATACATTAACTACCTTACATTTACAACAACACGTAAAAAGCATAAAATAGCAGGTTTGACCCCTTTTAACTCATGAACTGGAATGAAATGAAAATCATTTTATCACTTTTTACATATTATAATTATACACATGTTTAAACAGTACAATACAATTTTTATGGTCGAGTGGCCTTAAAATATAACTTCATGGGATTTATTTTTTCATTTGCAAGCAAAATACTGTTTTCACTTGAAAATTATAAGCATAGTAAAAATCCTGTAACTTTATAGGACTAATAGTAAAAAACATAATATATTAAAATAGTGTTGGTGGAACAGGTGAATGACTGAATCTCTTTTGTACTTTTTTCCCTAATATCTTATAGCCCATTCAGAATATATGAATGTAGAGTAATTATGCTAATGGTGTAATGATGAAAAAAATATAATTTAGAGGAAATCTACCATAATTTGCCTCGAAGAGTGGTAAGCCATTCAGGAAAGTCAACTCAGTACAGCTAATTAGAATTCGAACCTTGATCTCCTCACCATCAGCAGTCCAGTTTAGAGCAAAAGTGTCGTCTTAGACCATTCAACCATACTAAAGCTGATATTTTTTGTTTAGAAAGTTATACTACCACTAGCGTCACTGGGGAGTTAGTGTTGGGGTGCTCTTTGAACTTAAGTATGTTATACCTTGTGGAATTGACTCTGAGACACACATTACGATTGGGTGTTGTTGGTATGCTTGAAAGAGTTAAAATTCATTCAGAGTGCTTCCATATTGAAAGATCCCGGGCAACATTAATCTGGGCTAATCCCTCGAGTGGGTAGTTGAACCACTCTATGGTCATTTGTGACAGAAAGGGGTAGATACTCCACTGGCAACACACTAAATGGTTGGTATTGCATAACTGGTTTCAGCCAGGGGCAACTAGTCTGCTCACCTCCTTTAAGGTCCTCCCTGGTCATCTTAGGATAACACATGTAGCTTTTCAACCAGGCAATCCCGAGTATAAGTCTCAGAATTCATCCATATGACTGGCAATTACACCTCAAAGGGACTCCTCCCACCCATTAAGCCAGGATGTGGGGGGGGGGGGGGGGTCCTCCCTCGCTATTCGTTGAGAGATGGGTGTTGAGGGTTCATTAAAGAGCTGATGGACTATAAAGCTTGAAATATGACCAAAATGAACTAAGGACACCTTGGCTGTGGGGTAATTGTTTCCCAATGAAGGGTGCAAAATATTCTGTGAGTTAAGGAATTGGGCAGTTTATGAATCTGGCGCCTTTAGTCAGCAGCAATGTGAGATGAATCAACACAGATGTTCCAGTCTACCACAGTGAAGGATATTTAATGTTAGAATACCATCATTTTGTAATACTAATGCCTTGTCAAGTTACCTCATAGTAGCTATACAAGTAATCATAATTTATTTCTATTAATTATAGTATGTATAAAGTTATGATACCTATAGCAATAATTAGGGGCAGACCATACAGTAAGCACAGTCTCATTGAAGTGCCACTTGTAACCCTCCATCACAAGTTGGTGAGCTCGGCAAATCATGTCAATATCATTGGCTGCATTGAATTGTGCGACTACATCAGAACCAAATAAGTAGCCTGCGCCGCGTGGACTCACGCCCCATCCCTGTGTATCTGAAAAATATTTACTACTTTAAAAATACACATTAATTAATATATATGTTGATATGCCAAAATAACAAATGTTGTCCTCGTTATGAAACTTGAGAGAATGAAAAAAGACAATTATTTTGTTGTTTAAAACCATATATAATGCACTCATAAGGCTTAAAATTGTCTGTGGAAAATAACATCTAGTGCACTTTGTAGTTATATGAATCTTGACATTCCTGTTTATGGCTACCAAATGTCTTGAAAGTCTAATTGCTTAAACTAATTGATCACCATGAAGACAAATTACTAATGAGAAGTTATATAAGTATGAACATTATTATAAAAGAGAGACTGGTGGAAGCATGACTATACGTGGTGATTTGAAACTCTCCGTACAAACTTTAACGGGTGATAGGGAACACTAAAATAAACCTTTTTCTTTAAGGAATGTATGTCCGCAGATATCATCCATTGGCTGTTGGTCGGTGCATCAAATGGCTATTCTTCATTATTGTCATTTGTAACAAGGACTTGGTGTGTATAACATGAAGAATTTCACGGATTCGGAAATGGTTGATATGCATCTAGCATATAGGGCTGGGATATCTTTGAAAATGTACGGCAATCAATGTGTCGACACTGTCAGGCATAACACTTTCGGCCTTCCATTTAAGTCCCAACAGCACCCACTAACACTTATAGGTGACATCTGCAGACACACATTCATTAACAAAAAAAGGTTTGTTTTAGCATTCCTTATCTCCCATTAAAGTATGTAGAGAACGTTTTGAATCAACCTGTATGTCAAATTAAGTGTATATTGAGATAAATATTTTATCAAAGTGTAGGTTGTGTTGTTTAAGAAGAAGTACTGTGTCTTAGACCCGTTCAGGCTACATGCCTAAGATGGTAGTTAATAGGGTGGTGTTTGATAAAATAAGAGTGATTAAAAGGTGGTGGTAATGAGGGGGGATGGGTGATGGTAGTATGTAAAAGTGCGAGGGTTGTGAAGAGGATGAAAGAGTGGGTGCAAAGAGGGTAGAGAGAGTTTGAGACTATTGTGGAACGTTGTGAAGAGAATGAAAGAGTGGGTGTAAAGAGGGTAGAGAGAGTTTGAGACTATTGTGGAACAGGATGTTGGTGAAGAGGATTTTGATTAATAAAAGTGAAATGATGGTGGTGGTGGTGGTGATGGAGGAAAGCAGCAGGCAGAGGGTAATGGTGGGGGTGGAGGGAAGAAAGTGGTAGTGAAAGTAAGAGCAGGGTTCCCACCCTTAATCTAAGAATAATATAGAACATCTTTGGAAAATCTATAGTACACCTTCAACAAGCCCTCCTGTCTCTCCAATACGCACAAACTGCTTTGCATGGAAGACTCCCAAATTAAAGTATACAAGTAAAACTGGCTCTCACTCAAACTTATAAGATAAAACAAATGGGAATGCAGTGAAATTAAGAGTACAAAATAACAAAATGTATAAAAATAGAGATTGAATGAAGTAAACTATTTATGAAAATTGGTAAATATTGTATCCAACACCTTAACTCCCCGGTAGCGTGTATAACTACTGGACTAATGGTGCTGGGCTTTATTCCCAGCATGGCTGAACATTTTTCTATGGTTATGACTTAACGGCCAGGCACTGGATTTTGTGCCTGTCCTAGTCTTAAATTAGGTTATAAGGCATATTAAGCTATAATAGGCCTAGCGAGCTGGTAGGGGGAAAATATATGGCTTAGTTGAAACAATGACTAAGGCCATAGTCTGGAAACAGTAATAAAGGTAAAGTAAAAGTAAATATTGTAGTAAAGTTGAAGTTAAGTCAGTCCAACACACCCTCCACAGTCATGCCCCATCCTCCAATGTTTTACTTGTTTCATATTTTATTTGTCTAAGCTACTCCAAAATATTTTCTATATTATGTAAGTAACAATAGGAATTGATATAAGAAACAAAAATAAGCTTTCCTTTACATCCATTACTGTTTCCAGCCTATGCTCTGGGTCAGTTTTTATTCAAGTCATATATTTTCCACTATCGGCTGGCTAGGCCTGTCATCGCTTCATATGCCTTATAATCTATTTTAAGACTAGAACGGGCACAACATGCAGTACCGGCCGTCAATTTATCAATGTGAAGGGGTAAACCCATGGTTTCATCAATGATACATTTTGGCAATGCTGGGAATTGAACTCAGGACCCTTAATTCAGTAGACAAAGACACTACCAAATGAGCTAAGGTGTCGGACTAAACAAAAATAAGCTGCAAAGTTATAAAAATTGCTTATTCACAAAAGATGTTAGTAAATAATTATATTAGAAAGTAGGAAGAGAAATGGGGGTGGGGGGAGGCCGATATAAATTTTTACTATACTTTTAGCCAATAAAAGTACTTTTTACATGTACATAAACAAGGGTTCCTACATACATATGAAATATAAATTTAAGGACTTTTTAAGGACTAAAACTGTTATTTCTCATACTGCCAAAAGCTAAACATGTCAATAGAAAAAAATATATAAACTGTACCAAATTTTAAATAGAACAAAAACAATAACTTCTATCTAAATTTAATAAACAGATAGGACTATAAAAATAGTAATCTAATTTTATTGCCACTCACTTCATTCTCCTTGGTTTATTGGTTAGTGTAATCATTCTAGATTCAGTATATATTGTAGTATGGCTAGAACAGGAATTAAAGCGCCAAGGTAAATGGGAGATGAACTAATAGCTATCAGCGGGCATTTTAGTGCAAAGCTGTAATTAGGAGTGCATAAAGTGTTAATAGTAGTCAAAAATCTTAAAAGAATCATTAAATGACGGTTTTAGAGCAACTTATATATATAAAAAAAAGGTGAATGCACATGATCACTTAATAATATTACTGATAACAATTTAAAAAATTAAATCTGGTTAGTGAAATAGTATTAAGTGATGATAAAATATTAAATGACAATAAAACTGGTAGTAACTTTAACATTGATTTAATTGGTTTAATTTCTTGAAGAGGGGAGGGGGGCAACGCACCCCGCATGCCCCCAACCTGGATCCGCCCCTGGTACAGCAATGATCCCTCTCATTTTAGACTCAATAGTCAATAATTAACTATTTTATTGGTCAAAATTTATAAAAGAGAAATTTAGTAGCAATGCGATAACCATAAGATGTGCATCCCCTAACAAAATGCCGAAAATTTTAATACGAAGTTTTGACCCTTAGGGTACACAATATCGATATTTTTTATTGGTCTAACTATACAAACGAAGACATTAATTTTTGAAAAGATGATTATAAAATTTAAAACCATGAGTCAAAAAAAGTTTTGCATATGTATAGCGCAATTTGTTCTCGAGTTCGCTAGTGTATATATTATATTACGCATTTTGAGTAAATATCTACAGTTTTAAACAAGAGAGCATGAAAGTTTGTGCGGAGTTCTGTACCATTTATTTAAACCCGTAAAATAACATTTTTTTTAAAAATATTACAATGCTATTTATAATGTAAACACTCCCCAGACATTCATTTTGAGCAAATAATTACTAAGGATTAACCCTCCTCCTGCTCCCCCGTCTGTGTGGGCATAAGTTCTGATTGTGTGGGTTTGTAATTTAATTGACGTCCAGCTTGGGTTTTTATTTGTACTACTATGTCAATTGAAAAACGTGATGTGGATAAGAAATATTAAAATATATGAAAGAATTTAAAATACTATTTAGACTATTCTGTTGGTTTTTGCCTATTTTATGAATAAGAGCCTTAATTGCACCTATTTTATGAATTATGAATAAGAAAATTTATTGTGCCTATTTCAGCCTTTTTTCTTTGATATATATATATATATTTTATTTTTATTTTTTTGCTGAAAAAGAGTCTAGTTTATAGACATGAAAGTTTGAGTTTGAAAGGGGTTTGTGGGAGGGGGAGGGGAACATGTGACTTGGCCTGACCTTGACAGACTATGTTTAGAACATCAGGCCCAGATCCCCGTTGGCTCCACATTTAGGAATAATTACTTACATCCCCAATACTTATCCATAAGGTTTTTGTTTGTTAATCTATTTATTTATTTTTTACATTTTAATTTCAAAGATTTTTTTAATTAATTGGAGCTGTGCACTTTCGTTTACTTACATAATTATTTGTTTTGAATATTAAGTGAATTTTTATTCCTTTCCAGACCATTGAGAAGATAAAAGAAAATATTGGAGATTCCTACTTTTGGGCAAGTGTCGTCGATGAGACAACTGACCGTTGTGGCAGATACATCGCAAATATCGTGGTCGGTAAACTTGACCCCACAGGACCCAGTTCTCCGCACTTAATTGCTTCAAGAGTGCTTGAAGTCGCTAACATCTCGACAATTGCCAGAATTGTTCGTGATTCTCTGCGTAAGTTGGATTAATATAAGTTTTTACATTCGGAACTTTATCCTATGTAATTCTGTGAGACTAAATATTTATTTTATTGTTCTGTTACAGGAGTGCTTTAGCCATCAGAAAACAATGACGAGAAGTTTATGGTGCAGCTGACAGATAGTGCAGCATATATGCTAAAAGTTGGGGCAAGTTTGAAGGTGTTCTACCCAAAACTAATTCCCGTTACCTGCCTAGCACACGCCATTCACAGAGTCGCAGAACACATTTGTGCACAGTTCCCGAATATAAATGCTGTAATTTAATCTGTCAAAAAAGTATTTCGCGCATAGCAACATTTAGGGAAAAATTGCCGAAAACACCTCTTCCACCACAACCAGTTCTAACACGTTGGGGTACCTGGTTACAAGCAGCAGTGTACTATGCTGACCATATGGACAAAATTCAAAGGGTACGTGTATATTTTTAAGAAAACAATTTTTTATTTATTCAGATCTAGATACTTAAATAATTTTTCCTATAATTCTATTATAGCTTGTTAATTTTATTCATAATTTAAATAATGAATTGATTCTCAATAATTTCAGGTAATTCAAACATTTGATGAAGAGGATGCTGTGTCAATAAGAGAGGCAATGGTTGCTACAGCTTCTAGCACTATTGTGTCTGATTTGGCCTATGTAAAGAGCTATTTCGTCAACCTTCCTGGAGTTATCGTGTCACTGGAAGCCAGGGAACCGCCTTTAATAGAATCAGTGAAGATAATGCTTACAATAAAGAAGACGTGAAGCAAACCCCTGGACCTGTTGCCTCGTCAGTCGCAACAAAACTTGAACAAGTACTACAACGAAATCCTGGGTGGAGAACAATGGTAGCAGTATCAGACATCTTGGGAGGGTAAAGCACGCCATTGCAGGAGATAAGTTTAAACTCTTCAGAATTGTCAAATTTAAAATTTTGTCCCTTGACATCGTGTGAAGTTGAGAGAAGCTTTTCAAACTATAAAAATATTCTATCAGACCACAGAACAAATTTCACCTTTGAAAATCTAGAAAAGTATATAGTGATTCAGAGCAATGTGAGTTGCTTGTAGATTACATGTAGTAAGTAGCTTGTAGTAAAATAAATTTTACATTGATTATTGAGTGCCTATTTTTTAAAGTGCCTATATCCTATATTTTTAGTGCCTATTTGCCTGCCTATTTTAAACATTTTTGGTGCATATGAATCCGGTCCCTAGTAATCACTGTGATCTCTAATCTTGAGTAAAGGAAACAAATATCATGTGCATTAGAATAAGAAGGGCCTATGTTCAATAATGTAAATTTTTGTATTAAAATATAAACAGCCTAAAATATTAAGTAACTAAAATATTCACAAAGTCTTAACTGCCATGTGAATAACAATAGTTGGCCCCTACCTACTTGTATGTGATTCATTATTTTCAAAGAAAAAAACCATATGCTTATCTGTATACAAAGATTTATGAAATTAGCCCTTGTTTACCTCAGGTAATCAAACATTTACACATCTGCACTTGTAACCTAAATGCTTTAAATGTTTTTCTAATTCTTGAGCATTGTAAGTTGTAATCATAAGTGTTAAGTTATATTCAGAGTATGTAAAAAAGAATACTGAACAGTGAATTTTTAATCCACTATTCTAATGAATAAAACGAAACATTCCTGCACATATCAATAATATCTATTTAAAATAAAATATGGTCTAAACGTAAGTTGTACACATTCTCAGTATATTGAGCCTTTCTATATTTGTTTTACGGTCTAAGATCTTATTCTCATTGTATTTTGGAATATGTTATTTTTAAAAAATTAATGAGAGAAGATTTTGGTAGTCAAAGTGTGAACATGTTATTATATGTAATTTTTTTTTAATGTGAAGCTGTTGCATTTTCACAGCTTGTGCGCTCTTTTCAGAAGAAATTAAAGTGTTATAGACTTAATTGATCCGCGTTGGGTGGCAATCAAAACGTGCGCGTTGGCGATGGGTGCTGATTTAAGTGATACCATTTAATTAGCTGATAATTGCCACCCCTAATAAAAACGGTATGGTATTTTGATGATATAATTGGTATTTATAGCCCCGTGATTGAGCGCCAATTATTACGATACAGATTTATTATGTGATATTTTGAGTGAATAAATAAGACCTTTAATGTTGCACATGATTTATTAAATTGATTTTGTCTTCGGCACTGAAGATATAATTTTATGTGATACAATTTTCGTTGAACTACAGATTATTTCTCTGTAGTATATTCTGTGAGCTCTCTCTATGGATTTCAGTTAGTGGCACTGTTAATTACTGATACTGCTATATTTATGCAACCAGCACTGTGTGTATTCATACGCATAAGCGGCTTATATATGACCTACCCCTTGACTCTTGGACCTCTCGCGACTAATGTCAAAACCGACTAATCGAAAGCGTCCTGGCGCCAGGTGTTGTGAAGGCTAGCTTCCTATTGAGTAGAGGGAGCTAGTGTCACTCGGTTTTTTGGTAAATACTGCGGAGTTGACTTTTGAAAGAAAAAAATAAGTTTAAATGGTGCAATCCTTTGACATTATTTCTGAATAGCATGTGATTCTCCATGGATGAAGTATTGAAAGGATATTTTACATACAATACTTGAAAATGCGCTTCATTCATGACTTTTTTAATATATGAGAGGGGTCCAAATAGGTTTCGTTACAAAATGTATCGAATTGCAAACAATAAGTACACACGGGGATAACTGTTTATCTAATGAACAAAATGTGAATAAGTGGGATACTTTTTTTTGCTTTTGAACAAGATCCAATGGATTGTGTAAGTTTTTTGTTTGAAACCTCCTTATGTCCATGTGTTTTGCGTTTGGGAAACACTAAGTAGATAACATACTAAAAGTAAAAATAAAAATACTCTTTTGTAATTAAAAATTATCGTAGAAAACTAGAATTAAAAAACCAAATTAAGAATATTTTCTAGTTTAGTATTTATATAGACTCAATTCTTAGCTTCCCATATTTTCTTGTTGCACCATATGGTGCCTCGACACCCCATTGAGAATTTCTGGCTTAGACTATAGAGAAGTGATTTCCGGTATCTGTACCTCCAGAGAGATGTGACTAACACTTGAGTTTTGTGAATCATAAAATATTTTATTATACTAAAGTCTGAGAGACAAATTAACATAGATTTTGACGTAAAGTGGTGGCATTTATAACAATGTTTTTTAATCTATTATGGTTTTGTTTAACTTACCACTAGAGATTTATTAACATTTGGAGCCACTGTTCATACTTTGGAAGACAGCAGATATGTATGTCCTTTTATTTCATAAAGAGCTGAAAGGAGCATGTTGGTTAGGATCCATCCTTAAATTATGTTAAGCCTTTTTTCATGAATTTCCATGACACTCCCCTCAATCTTGCGTAATTTTTTATGATTTGGTAAATTTAATTACTTTCAGACATAAGTATTAATAATAAAACAAGTGATGTGAAATTTTAGAATACTTCAATTGCAGTGAAATCAGGTGTGTAACACATAGCAAATGAAATATAAGTGAAATTTCATAATTAATATACAGTCCTTATTTATTTTCTAATAAATTATATTTTTATTTATTTTGTACTACTTTCTATTAAATCTTATCTATAAAATGAAATTAAATAAAGCATTTAATTTCGAATAAAAAATCGACATGTAAATTATTGTTGAAAATATGAAGACAATATTTCAATTATTTTTATAAATAGTGAAGATTAGTGATTAAGTGGAGATAGTCAATAAATTTCAGAATTTACTGATTTGATTTTTTTTTATTTCTCACAGAACCATTGATAAAAATCCTTACAAAAATAAATTCTGACTCCCCCCCCCCCCCCCCCCCGTAATAAAATGTAGGAAAATACTGAACATCCCCCTGCTCCACACACAAATCACCACATAATTTAAGGACGACTCCTTAGCCCATGGACCCTGAAATGAGGAAAACAAATGACCAAAGCTTATGAACCACTGGTATAAATTATTGAATTTTCAAGTTTCCCAAGCTAAGGGATAATAGTGTTCCAAATCGTGCCCCACATTAATCTGCATTTAGTTAGGATTCAGGACTAAGAGAACACGACTTGATTGGGATTCAAACTGACAAACTAGTCACATGTTGTTGGTCAAAGCAATTTTGCGTACTTGATACTGCCCGAGGCCTATAATAGACCAATGTCATATTTTTTCCACCCTAATCCTTTGTCACTAATGATAATCTCCAAACCAAAGGTTCACTTATTTTTTCAAAAGACAATTTAGCAAAATCGTGCAGTAATATTGTTGAGATTGTTTGTACTCTAGTGTCAGCTTTTTAAGTTTTAGATCAAATGAGAAATAAAAGTAATCAACATGTATATATACTGCAAAATATAACCTTTTACTTCCCGTCCGGGCTGAATGCATGTATATTAATTGAATATTTGGGTGGTGGTGATGAAGGTAAACTTAATTATACAAAATGTACTCACATTTGTGTGGGAGAAGAGAAGGAAACAATTAAATAAGATCTCTCCAAAATAACCCCAGAAGGAATTTGAAGCCCCAACACTCCGTAGCCAAAAAACCAGTCTATTGCACTAATTCGAGAAAGACGTCTTTTTTAGAGAATGTAACCACTAACGCGGCAAATTGCCATTATTGAGAACTTTTATGAAAATGTCGTTCAGAACTTATTACCAATCTAAACTACCCACAGATTTACACAAATGGGAGGGATAAAGAAGTTAGGCGTCGCCATATGCCGAGAGGCATGTGTACAATTTCAACCGACTGTATTTTTCCACAAAACTGGTTTCACTCTCTCTCTTTTTATAATCTAAACATTTATCATTATCATTATCATTATCATTATCATTATCATTATCATTATCATTATCATTATCATTATCATTATCGTCATCATCGTCATCGTCATCGTCATCGTCATCATCATCATCATCATTATCATTATTATCATTATTATTATTATTATTATTATTATTATTATTATTATTATTATTATTATTATTATTATTATTATTATTATTAGCACCGCGTCTTACTACCCGTTCGGGTTATACGCACTTACGCTAATGTGTAATGGTAGGGTGATTGTGAGATGAAATGAAGGACCTACAGTTTAACGTGGAATCCGAACCACGGTGGAGACCTGGCATTCCCCACATTCACAAGAGGTCTTGTCAGAGGTGAAGGAAGGGTTTGGAAATCAGATAAATCTGTGCCGGGACCGAGGATTGAACCCCGGCCGCCAGCACAGAAGTCTGACACCTTACCCCTAGACCACCAGGTCACCCTCTAAACATTCATACATCATAAAGAAAGTAATGTAATCGTGAACATTTTCAGGCTCTAGATTACCCGACCAGTTTTTGGTTTATTTCGAACATGTCAGAAAGAAGCATCTGGCTGGTTAATTTTTCTGCTCGAAGGTATTTATCTCGACATTTTATCTACCTACGGCTAGTTGAACTTCTTTTCGCCTACACATTTTACAGTTCGGTGGGCACTACAATTCTTATCTCTATTCGTTCTAGGAATAGTGTACCTGCAGTCTTGATTGACTACTGGTCAGCTAGTTTCCCAATTGTTTAAACAACCCAGTAATGCTTCCAACCTGATAGCAGGAATTCACTAGTTTTTATAAGGTTAGCAACACCATCTATTTTGACAGATGTAAGCTCAACACACCGCCAGAAAGGATAGGCAAGCTCTTAACCAATGGCTTGACTGACACAATGGGTGGCCCAACGCGGTTGTAAACCCCGGTACCCTGGGTTCGACAGTAGCCCTCCAATACACGTATTGATGATCTGGCGTCGTAACCCGTGTAGCCCCAAAACGGGCAGAGTGACCCCTTTGACTCTATGGTGATTAGTCGGCCCTGTTAGCTAGGATACACTACATTTTATTCTGCCTTCTGGCCTGATTTACTGCAAGGAATGCTGACACAGTGTTTAGGTTGTCTGGTCAGTGCATCTGTTCTATTTGTTTACTAGCTAATCACAACACCTTGCAATACTCATTTTGTTATTCACAATATAGAGAACAATATTAAATGAACAGTCCTCAATCCAAGTTGTGTACATTACATAATCATATTCAAGCTGTGTCAATTACATAAGCATATTTCAAAACTCTGACACCAGTAGACTAACCTTAAATCGTTTTTTTTCTTCTGTAAATCACTTATGTATCATTTAAATAAAGACTTAAGATATCCATTTTGAATAAAACTGTTGGAGCCATTTTCAAAGTATTTAAATTTAAAAGTAATAATTATCAGTACACAACCTTTGATTAAATAATTTTTCCCTAAAAAATAATTATTCGGATATAGGACTACTTATCATAAAACCACTGCCTTGCTTTTCAATCGAACAAAAATATTAAAACAATTTTTTAAATATTTTGAATTTTAAAAAATTAGCCATATATAAAGCCACCTGTAAATCAATTTTTCTCTGAAAAGCAAGTATACAGTGCTAGTCATTATGTGTAAAACAGCCCTAAGATATACATTTCAAGCAAAATCATTAGAGGGATTTTCAAAAAACATATAATTTTCAAAAACTTAGTCTTTAATTAACTACTATTAACCATTTGTAGCATGTCATTTGACTGACTTAGCAATGTAGTTGCCCACCATTTAGGTTGCAAAGGGTTGGGTGGGTGTGGTCCATCTCCTAGTAACTTCTTGGCTCCATTCCCTCCGCCGGAAGTTGAGCTGGAGCCATGACGCAGTGAATACTAAGGTCATAACAGTAGTAATAATCTCTTGACTGACTTGCACCCAATCGTGTGCCTATTTATCGTCATCTCGTGGATGAGTCGCGCCTAAGCGTGTAGTATACAATCTCTAAATATATAATTCGTTAAGTTTTTTTAGTACCTAAGAAATGTTTTAATATTTGTAATGCAGCATGATTGTCTTGAAATAAAAAATTGATAAAAAAAGAAACAGAAAAAACAAAAGTAAGAACAAGTACTATTTGTGCTGTGTTTCATGTGGTCATCTGGATGATGACTCACACCTCATGGCGTAAGCACATTTTCTATATGGTCATCTCTCAGATGACGCGTGCCTTGAAATGACCACCTTATCACCAGAAAACCAAACTTGACAAACTTGACAAATTGCCCAGGCAAGGCGAGCTTCCTATCTTTCTTTCCAGGACCTGACCTAAGTGGTGAAGGCAACGGTAAGGGGTATTTGTTTGGTTTTAGGAAATAGATAGAATGTTAATTAGTTAAAACATCTGCAATGAACATACTTGCTCAATTAGCTTCAAGTATGGTAGATTCGTACAAAAATATCTCAAGCAGGACAGAGAATAAAATGAGTGGACGCCACAAGATGGTTGACACATCTATATTAAAAACCTGAACTCCTAAAGAAAAACATCAAACATATTGTGATTCATAACTAATCCATCGTAAATTTGAAATAAGTTTAAAATCTTAACATAATAAAAGAAAAAATAAATAAGTGGTATTTAATTTTTTTTTGTGTGCATTGGTAAGTATTTATTAGTTTATAAATCGTTAAGTGATCATATTGAAAAATGTACAGGTTCAACTATATATGATTATTTAGTCAAGTATAGAAAATTAAAATCTAATTTCATCCATTAAAACAGCTTTTAAATGAAACAAGATAAATAAAAAAATGTATAAAAATACTTTTTGAAATTAAAACCAAAAGAATTAGTTATTTTGGGGGAAAAATTGCTTTCTCAAAAAGGGTTTAATGCACAGTTTCCCTTAAGTAATAATTACCTAATATGAATAGTTTGTAATATGATAATTGAACTTAATTATTTATATCTAACAAAGTTAGATTAGCAATTATTGTAAGCTTGATCAACTCATGAGGAAAGGGCTTAGATCCTGAAAGGTTCATTGGGAGTGGATTTTTAACATAATGTAATTATTTATTTGAAGTATTTTGCATGCACTTTCTGAACCAACTCATTATTTCAGCACAAGAGAATATCTTTAACCCTTGAGTGGGTAAGCTGTGATATTTAACACATGCAGGCGCGTGGGGTACTTAATACCCCACTTTATTTTCATGGTTCTATCAATATATGTATGAAAGAAATAATTTGTTTTATGGTGTTTTATTTTAATTAGATTCACTTAAGCCTATTAAGATACATATTGTATTAATAACCAAACATATTGATAGAAATCGGTATGTATATAATAAAAAATAGATAAAGACTTGATATTTAGTAAAATATTTTCATGGAAGTTAATTACTTAGACATTACTGTTTTTGGTAAATATTGATTATTATTTTGCTAATTAATACTCTTACAGATACAATGTGATTATAAGTACAACACAAATATAATTATAATAATCATTATAATCTAAAATGATTAATAAATTTAAAAATATAAAGTCTTTAAAAATCTAAACATTTTTAAGAATCAGAATAAGCCTCATTTATGTTGTTACACTCATCACATGTGTACATAATATGAACGTGATTCTTACACGTGAATTGTTTGCATGTTCCACATTTTATTGTGGTGCCAACATATTTTGATCGCCCACATAACTAACACACTAACACACACCTTCCTCGTTTATTTGTGGCCAGCTTTTCGCCATCATCTTCACGCTTCATAGTACTTACATACTTCCTGAGAAAGGCTCATAATTCAATTGGGAGTAACTTGATTTTAGCTCTTTCTTAAAGGGGAGGCTTCATCATTGTCAAAGCTAGCTTTTTCAAAAATATTATTCTGGTTGTAAAATTTTGAGATGTTGAATAGTATAAAATGTGTGCATTGATGCCAGCTATATTTATCAATAAATAAAATACTCTCATAGGCCATTGCCGTGTAATACGTGCAACATCGTATACACTACACATTTGATCCACTGTATCTATTCCTCCCTTTGACTTGTTGTAATCCATCATTACATCTGATGTTTTAGTGTCATCGTTGATAGTTGGTGAATCATGCATTGTAGATAATAAAATGACAGCCTTGTTTTTCTTGGGCACATAGGATGTGATAGTCATGTTTTTCTGAAATCCAGATATGGATTTTTATTTGCCTGAAAATCATAGGGAACCTCTCTTTTGTCTTTTCTGAGAGTACTAATACAAATTATTTTCTTTTCCAAAATATATTTTGCTAAGGGATAGCTGGTATACCAGGTATCTCCTGTAAGATTTTGATTTGATCCTTCAATATCTGAAACCAATCTATTCACAATGTCAAATGAATTATTGGACACTAGATACGGGCCTTCTTTTTGCTTATCACAATACATTTCTAAATTATGAACAAAAATGTATTTTAGTCACAAATTGCAAAAAATTAGATCCCGTATTTTGCAGGTTTATTGAAATATATTGAACAAAACTGCAGCGCCCCTGAAATGCTTTCAGCTTCTCATCAATTGTGACATGAGTATCCATATTATATGTGTTCTTACAATTCAGTACATATGCATCCAAAAATGATCTCACAGCAGCTAGATAATCTATTTTTCTTTGGTCATTTCTTGTATCCTTATTGTCAATCATAAAGAATGAAGCAAGAATAAAAATCGCTTGTAGCTCGTACAAGCTCTTAGAATCTGTATTCCGCTTCCATCTGAAGCCCATAATTCTTTGACATTAGTGTGATGTTCCTTTTTGATACCAATAAGTTAAAGACACCCCAATAATGCCATAATCTAAGCTCTTGACATTTCTTTTCCGTCCCTGTCCCTAGAATATAGTGCCTTCAATTGTCTTTTTGCAATATGCATATTTGTAAATTGTACAATATCATCTAACATAGCCATATCAATAACTTTATATTTATAATATGCCGATATTTCATCTTTATATCTCTTGCAATAAGTTTGGGACCGGGAGATACTTTAAGCATGTTTTTTCTGTAATTTTTTTCTTTCTTTGAAAAGTCAGTTTTTCTTCAAATACATTCTCAATCTTTTCCGATAAAATGATCTTCATTAGTTGTAGTTTTACTATCTTCATCTGAAGAAAAACAATCTTGCCCAGACTCACTATTATGGTCACTTTGAATTAAAATGTCCTGATTTTCATCAGAATCAGCGCTATCAATATATTCTTCGTCATCTGACAGCTCCTGCAATATTATGCCAATTTACTTAGGAAACATCATTCTAAACAAATAAGAATTTATTTTAATATTAATATTTATTAGATTTTTCCATTTCTAAAACTAATTGGTTATAACAGAGTAGTAAATAAAAAGTGAATTATTTTTAGGACAAAACAAGATGTAAATTCAATAATTATATATTATTAACCTTGAAAGGACTCAAACACAAGCGTCTTGGCTCTATTGAAAATAAAAAACAAAAACACAATAAATAGCTATAATAAGATTTGCATAGAAATGTATTAATTTAAGAAAAATCAATTAGATAAATATACAAACTTATGTGACTTGAGCGGGCGTGTGGAGTAAGCAATACCCCAGTAATACACTCGTTCAAATAAATTCAATTTTCAGACGCACAAATTGATTTCACTTAACACTAACCATATCGACCGATAGTCAAGGTCACACTGAAAGAATAGATAAAGCAACACGTCCGCCAGGCGCCTGACAGTGCTACCACACACTAAAAAGAAAAAATTGGGGTACTTTATGCCCCAGCATGCCCGCTCGAGGGTTAAGTGAAAGCAAAACGTCCTAGCGATTTGGCCGTGAAAGGTAGTTTCACATATCTCCCAGGGTTCTTTTACATGCCCCAATCGGCATGGGACTGACGGCTTTACTTCCCTCCAAAGTAAGTTGCGCTTATCGCTCACAAAAAATCTATTGACCCCAGCTGGGTTTGAATTCATGAACATTAGGTCCTGAGATAAGCACCAAGGTTGACTACTATATTGAAGTTTCTCAATCTATTATAATTCTATTATAATTTATCCCCCTCATTATGCATATCCCTTTATTTATGTGTGTATATATAGAACAAACACTTTATAATCTGCTCCAAAGTGAAGTTTGATTTATAATTAATAAAAAATTCAATAATAGGAAAACCCCTTACTCTTAATGTAAATTAAATCCCACTTTTACAATTTTGGTGAATTAATTTCAATAATGTGTTTTTAATTTTAAAATTGATAGAGACATTCAGTTGTGTACATTTCACGGTGATTTATTTTCTCAGCACAATATTGAGTCAGCATGGTTCCTTTAAAGTATACATTTAAAAATAGATGTGATTCTCCACTTGCATATTCCTTGTTTGTACATTACCCATCAAATGCCTTGTTCACCATTTATTTGGCACAGTAATCAAATTATATGTTTTGTATTAGTGGATATTGTAAAAGCAAAAGTCTAAATGAAATTGGATCAGTTAGAAGTTAGAAGTAAATAATTGTTCAATGATGTGCTGCTTTATTAATTTAACTTAACATATAGTAGTAAGGAAATTTGAGATTTAAAAGACTTGTAAAAAATGTTGAATCCTAAAATAAGGCTTTTTAATTTGAAATCACAGTTTTATAAACTCATGAGAGTAAATTGCATAGAGTGTGATAGTTGGGACAACATAAAATTTTAGTTTTCTTTAGACAACAAAAAAATGTCCAAAATCGTTTAAAATAATTATGGCCAAAAGTTATCCTCTTTGTTCTTGTATCAAATAAGGCATATTAACACAGAAAAATATTCATATTCTGTCTCTCAAAACTTTAGCAATAAACTGTTTTATTTTTTGTTAGCTTATTTGATTACTTATATATAATATTTTTAATTTTTGAAATTTAAGGGTTTTGTTTTTAAGTGTATTTAAGAATTGAAAGAAAATGTAAGATTAAGATTTAGAATTAGAAAAAAAGAGATTCAACCAATATCTATTTTAAATGTATGTGTGTTCTTATAGCAGACTAGTTTTAGTCAAGTAGGCTAATTGTTTGATTTATATTTTAAATTAAAATTCAATTTAGGAATGTAGGATGATCAAATTTTTACTATCTGTTTTTCAATTCCTACTCATTCTTGCAAGAAATTTTCACATCTCAAGTGCAAATATCACTAATAAACGTTTATCTTGATATATGAGTGATGTGTAAATAATTTTATAAAATAAAAAACTATTCAAAAAATTACTAATAATTATAGATGTTAGATGCCTAGCAACAATTATTCAAGCATTAAACATTAATCAATACTTAAGAAGTTGATTTAACTTTGTTTTTAAATAGTAATACTTCTTTTAAAACTAGTATAAATTATAGTTACAAAATACAATTATTAAAAAAAAACTCACCTTCAGGGTCAGACCAAAGCAAATCACACATTGGGCCATCATGAGGTACTTCTTGCTTTCTGTCAATAGTTCTAATTTGGTCTAGTGTCTGTATTGAAGGTGAAAGACCACCATGAACACAGAATATCTAAACAAACAAAAGAGTTTATTATTATTATTATCATCATTTAGCACCGAGTCTTACTACCCGTTCGGGTTATACACTTTAAGTACTAATCATGCTAATGGATTAGGAATTGGAAAGGTTGAATTATAGAAAGTGAACCCGCATTTGTGTGGAGGGAGAGTGGAAAACCATTTAGGAAAAACTACTCCCAGTTCACCCGACCAAGATTCGAACCTCGATCTCACCGTCCTCAGCAGTCGAGCTCAACATGACTCGCGCGTTAGTCAACTACGCCACCGAGGCGGGTAGCACAAAAGAGTTAACACACAATTTCCAAAAAGATAAAATGTAATGGCACTCTTAATCATACCATAATAGCATACATATTTGAAGACATCTATAAAACAAATGAAAACTTTATTGATTATATTATGGGTTTCAAGGGATTTTACATGGCAAAGATATTAAGTAAGATCACTCATGGTCTAAAAGGAAATACTATGTAATGCATCTAATCACTCTTAAAGATAAACTATTACATACACCATTAAAAAAAACTAAACTGAAAAAAAATTAGTGCTGTTAAGAAATAGTGGATTGTCTAAGACAGGAGTCGGCAACCTTTTTGGGCCCCGATCGACTTTTACGTTTATCAAAGGTCCTGTGACCACCCTTCCTTTCTCCGCTCAACTTTTAATTCCGTTTTTTCTATACATCTTGTGTTTATTCTTTAAATTCAGAATTTTATTCAATACTTATCTGCCTTTATATAAAATATATAAAATACAAAAAAATGTACACTTCGTTTACTCTATAAAGTGTCAGTCTTACCTTGACTGATTACACTATGGCTCTATCTTACAAGCTACGCCATTGTGGCCCCTAGCAATGTACTAAGCATGGTAGCAGTCTTACCTTGATTGATTATATTATGGCCCTTTTATAAGCTACACCATAGTGAAACCAAGCAAAGTCACAGTCTTATCTTGACTGATTACACTATGGCCCTATTTTATGAGCTACACCATAGAGAAACCAAGCAAAGTAAGGTGGTAGTCGTCTTACCTTGACCGATTTTACTATGACCCTATCTTATAAGCTAAAACATAGTGAAACCAAGCAAGGTAGCAGTCTTACCTTGATTGATTATACTAGGCCCAATTTTATAAGCTACACCATAGTGAAACCAAGCAAAGTAGCGGTCTTATCTTGACTGATTACACTATGGCCCTATTTTATAAGCTACACCAAAGTAAAACCAAGCAAGATAGTAATCTTACCTTGACTGATTACACTATGATCCTATCTTATAAGTTGCACAATAGTAGAACCACACAAGTTAGCAGTCTTACCTTGACTGATCACACTAACACCCTATCTTATAGGCTACACCATAGTGGAATAATGCAAGGTAAGTTTACCTTTTTGTGATGTAGTTTTCTTACACAATCGACTGAAAATTGCTACAAGATCAACCTATTGCCAGCCCCTGGTCTAAGACTCTTAAGAGAGAGAGGAATAGGACACTAAGTTTTAAAGCTATTAGGTTAACATATTCATTTGAATCTAATTTTACCTTGAATCAAGTTACATTGTCTACTATATACATTCATAATTATATAAAATTCTAGCTAAGGAATAGATAAACATGCTCACAACTCCATTGTAATTTATAGAAAGATCAAACCAAAATATTTACTTTGTGTTGGATGGAGGGAAGGGAGGAATGGGAAGGTCCGGGTCACATTTAAGGTAATTTTCATTCATAAAGTTGTGCGACTAATTAAGAAATATATACAGAATGTGTGCTGTGGCTTTCATTTTAAGCTATATTTAGTATTTTATAGTGGCCCAGAGCTGATAAAATTTTAGGTACTGAAAAAAAGTGAACAAAATTATTTTATTGACTAAACAAGTTACCAAATAGTGAGCAAAATAACAATGAAAATATCAACAATAATTAGATTTTCATTTCAATGTCTAAAAACAAATACAAACAAGCAAGAATAAACTTGGATTGTTTGAATCAATTAGAATAGTAGTAATATTTTTAAGCTTACATCTTTTGACAAGAAGATTCTCAATACTGGCTATAAATTAAATATAGGATACATTTAATTCTTGATAACCTTTTTTTAAATCATCATGTGAAATATAAGAGTATTAATAGTCTTATTCTGTGCTGCGCAATGTGCCAAGAAACAATGGAGTACCGTGGCAAGCTGTGTGTGCTGTGTGGCCACTGAACCAAAGCCCCACACTTTTTATATAGGAACACAAATCAATTTGGTACAAGTGGCGGTCGTGCGTTGACTGAATTTCATACTTACTAATAATTTTAATTCATCTGACAAAATAGAAAGCTTTTGCACATAATTAAATTTAGAGATTATTCAAATTACTAATGGTTCAATATAATTGTTGCAAATGTAAAAGAAGAGAGCATTGAAAAAGAACTTTAAACTTTAATCCTGAAACATTTGAAGTTACTTCAGGAAACAAATCTACGCTTTCATAAATCTGCAATCTTTAGATTGGGTGTCAATACATTTTCTGCCAAGGTTACAATTCAGTATTTACCACTCAAGAAGCAAAAGGAATGCATGCAGTTAAGACTAATTGATCTCTGAATTTAAAATTTGCCAACATCGAACTGAACATGTTTTGGTTAGATATTAAAGATAATTACCCACTCCCCTATAAACATTTTGTATCCTAAATTTACCATTTATGATGACATATTTGTGAAAATTGAGTTTTTAAACTCTTACTACAATAATAATATTATTAGCACCGCGTCTTACTACCCGTTCGGGTTATACGCTCTAAGTACTAATTACGCTAATGGATTAGGAATTGGGAAGGTTGAATTAGAGGAAGTGAACCTGCATTTGCGTGGAGGGAGAGTGGAAAACCATTTAGGAAAAACCACCCCCAGTTCACCCGACCGAGATTCCAACCTCGATTTCCCCGTCCTCAGCAGTAGAGCTAAACACGACAAGCGCGTTAGCCAACTACACCACCGAGGCGGGTCTTACTACAATCAAAACAAAGAAAAGAGAGTGACTTAGGAAGATTTTCCAGGAAATAAGAGCAGCCTTATTAACCATTTCATCAAACATAGGCTGTATTTGTTCTGCTAGGTAAGATCAATTATCACAATGATTGAAACAATAGTATAAATTTTCTTGAAATATTTTTTTTTTTTATTATGCAATTATTTTTATTTTAACAAACATCCGTGGCAATCGTCTGAACTTGACAAGAAGTTAATGAGCAAATGCACAGTGATCTCACTTCCGTTTTGCATAAGGGAGATAAACATTGTTATTGCATGTCTGTCAGCGTTGACTTCAGCCAGTGCAGCAGCATGTACCCAAAACAAAATAATATGTTGCAAAGTTTTAAGCTTGTTATGAGTACCGTGAGCCAAAGAGGTTAGCAGAACACTATTCTGATTCAAGAGGTAGGAGTCAAAGATAGTTTAAAACATAGTTCCACATTACCATGGAAAGAGCAGCAGAACACAGTGTCTACTCACTGCTTTACATGTTTGTGTATTGGGATAGTTAATCAAGCTTAACTCCTTGACAATACCAGTGGTTTATACTAGGATATATAATTAAATTTAATAATAAATAGAATGTGGGGAATGCCAGGCTGCCACCGTGGTTCGGATTCCACGTTAAACTGTAGGTCCTTCATTTCATCTCACAATCACCCTACCATTACACATTAGCGTAAGTGCGTATAACCCGAATGGGTAGTAAGACGCGGTGCTAATAATAATAATAATAATAATAAATAGACCTTCTGGTTATGACAGCAGGAAACAAACAACTTGGCTTTAGGGCTTCTAATGACTATCTTAACTGTACTCTTGAAGAATGGTTGGCCATTGGCAGTCTAAGGTCATTCGACCATAAAATTGTTATTGCACAATGATTATAAATAATGCCTTGTTTAGTAAGAAGGCAGTAGCTACAATTTCAAAAAATAAATAATATTTGTTATCAATAGATTTGTCTTGTATTCCTGTACTTTCAACCTTAAAAAGCACTGGTAAAAATAGGTCAAGAATTAATTAATAATTTTTTAGTTTGTTTAATCTTTACAGTAGAATAAGGCAGCAACTGCTCATGTCACATATATAAAGCAGTAAACAATGATCATCGGATTAATTACAGCCTTCTATCATTGCAAAATACTACTTTTTTGTTGGTCTCTAATATGGTAACAGCTACAGCATGTTTTTGTCTTTTTTTTTTATGATTCACCGTATTTTCAATGGTAGGATCAAGATGATAGTTTTTTTCTGTTTATTTCTAAATAAACTAATATTTGATTAGTTTAGTTAACTAAAACCCAACTTTCTAAATTGTGAGATTTGTATATTTATGATGCCTTTCTCCTAATCAGCAAAGATTAGCGATTCGATGATTTCAAATAATTACAATTCATGAGTAGAGATGCAATGGTGAAGTTATTTTTAGGGAAAAAGTGGTGTTATTTTTCTCAAAAAGCGATGATATTTTATGCTGAAAGCGATATTATTTAAGTAAATATATTTTATGCTGAAAGTGATATTATTTAAGTAGATATGATCTTTTATGCTGAAAGCGATATTATTTACGCAAATATGAGTCCAAAGAGTATTCATTAAGAAAATTAGGTCTTAAGTCCTGATCATGGTAGCATGCTTCTGGATACACAACAATGTATGCACCAACATTAGGCTACTAGCATATGGTGAGCACACAGAGATGTTCAATTTTATTCCAATACAGTAAATACATGGCTCCTTAGTTAATCAAAGTGGTGCTATTTTATTCTAAACTTGTTCCAAATTGAGCTTTGTATTTATTTTTTATGTATCCATGCCAAGTTAATTGTAAGATAATCTTTTCTTACATTAACTAAATTAACTCTCAAACGTAAACATTGCCATTTAAACCAGATTATTTTCCTTAAGGTTTAGTTCTTTTGTCGGTCAGAACATTGTTGTGCGTCACAATAAATATTTGAGTCAACTTTTGCACATGGTAATCAAACAGCCTCCTCACATGTCTTTTTCCAATTCATATGAAAAATCATCCTCCTCCTTGGCCGTATTCAACCGAGGGATTACCTATGCCTAGAATTTGGTACTTCCTGGTATTTTAGACAATCTCCTCTATATGTTTGTCTGATTTGATGTGTTTCACACAGCAATACCTGTGGTCTCTTAATACAGTAACGTTACAGAACTCGCATAAACTGTCTAAATTTTTCATTCATATTTTGTATTTAACTATTTATTAACATATATAAATATCCACAAAACATTTCACCCTTGGAAATTGATTTCTCAATATCATTAATTTCTATTTTTACAAATAGCAATATCAATATAATTAATTGTAAATCTATGTTCACACCAAACATGACTGCCTGTAGAAAGGTCCATACATAATAATGTCCTTTCCTGGACCTAGCATGAAATCTTTTAAAGGCTGAAAACTAAGAATCAATCTATTGAAATTGAAATTTATCCATCATAATGTGTTGAAGAAATCATGATTTTTAAAGTTAACCTAAAAAAACTAAAAAGAGCCTAAATATCTGTGAAAAAATGTGCAAAAAGTGATACTATTTGTATAAACCGCAGCCCTGGCATAGCACTATCACTTATGTTTTCATGTTGAAAATTATATTGAAGTGTTATTTGCCAAATTACAAAGAAACTGTGATTTTTTTAGAAAAAACTTAAATTTGTATTTTTTATGTGAAAACAGTAAAATTACTGTAGAAATTCATGTTGTCGCAACGGTGAATTTTGCATGACCTTATTTATGAGTTATAAGGGGCAAAACTAGCTATTTTATACTTTTCATGTATCATTGTTAAGGTAAAGTAAATTATTATATGCAACTAAAATTTTTATTATATGCAACTAAAATTTAGTATGACTATAGACATGGATATAAAATATTTATAATATGTTAAAGATAAAATAATTTTTAATGTATGAGCAGTTTATAAATGATAATATAAACTCATTTTCAATAATGAACAAATCCTGTTGTTTTTATACCCTGGCTTAAACATTAAAAGTTATTTTTCTTTAACATATTATAAATCAAATTATAATTTGATTTTATCTCATTTTGTACTACACAATGTCATTATTTAGATATTTTTTTTAGAGTTAACTCTTAACCACTTCGGTGACCATGTGTTTTAACACACAACTCTTGTATTTGACTAGATTGCCGAAGATGGGGAGATTGGGGTTTGATTCCGGTTGGGATTTCCTAAATAGTTTTCCACTCTCCCTCAACACAAATGTGAGTGCATTTCCGTTAAATTAAACCTTCCTAATCCCTAACCCATTAGTGTAATTAGTACATAGGTGTATAAGCCGAACGAATAGTAGGACGCGGTGCTAGACCTAGCCCCACTCTGTAATTGTATTAACTTAATAATCATCATTATCATTATTATTATTATTATTATTATTATTAGATTGTACACAATAATTATTAATTTTATCAATGAAAATAAATTTTTGGAATGTCTATTTCATGACATTTCTTGTTTTGACTGTACCAATTATTGAGAAAACACTGACTAGCAGAACAAAATTTGTTTGGGCTTGGCGGAGGTTCACATAATCCTGATTAATTACGCACCCATGCAAAGTGGACAGTGGTTTCCTTATATTGCCAGAGTTGCTGGAATGGGGTGAAATGGTGATACTTGCTATATTTTCCAAGCTGGCCAACCTACCACCACCACCACCTGTATCAAATTTCACGCCAAAATAGACACCTGATATTACTTTACTGAATTGCATAGTGAAAACCATAACTAATCTTGGATCCAGGTGTGAGTGGAGTTTGCACTCCTTAAATGTAGCAGCCAGAACTACAAGAGAACTTCACAGTGTCTACTCGCATTCACTGAATACCAGGTACTTGCTATCAACCTCTTAAGTGTCTGGCAGGTGAGGTACACATAACTGCACCAAAGTGTATCCATACAAGCCATCCAGCAATAATCTAATATGTATGTTAGTTACTCAAAGTATGCAACCATCAAGGTGCGGTATAAAATATATTTAATATCTATTTTTTTAATGGGGATTTTTAACATGTAATTTATGAAAACAAGGTTTATATCAGCAAATGATTTACAGACTAGCTTTTAACTATGACATACATAACCGTTTACAAAGTTAAATTATCGACTTTAACTGGAATCAAAACCAGGACCCTTAGCATAGTAAGCACATGTGCTATCGACCTAGCTAAAGTGTTGGTTAAAAATAAATTAAAAACATACTATGTAAAATATAAGCTACTTTAAATAAATGATTAAAAAAATATAATGAACAAAGCATAGCTGGGGTAAAATAATGATGACTCTCAACACACAAAGTTTTAATTATTTAAATTTATTGTGTATTGAAGATTGAAGATTTTTCTAAAAAACACAATTTTTTATGCTTCTTTAATAATTAGTTTTTGGGGGTTAGCGTAGCTTTTCAAATTGTTTGTAAACTATGTGCTATCCGTCGAGTAGACCAGGGTTGGACTGGGCCTCAAAAGGGTGCGGAACTTGGATTTTTAGAGGGTGTAAGATATTTTGAAGAATACAATTTTTTTTAACTATTTACTGTAAAATAACTATAGAAGTGTTTGTAGAATTCAATAAAATTCATTAATAATAAATGTATTAGTAGTTACTGCAAGAACTTCCAAAATAATGCCCTAAAGAATTGTTTAATATTGTGAATGTCATGAGTTATTTTTAATAAATATAGTATAAAGAAAATTGCATAGGCTAGGTGAATTTTATTTCACAAAAGTGAAAAATCATCTAGCATTTAACCCTTTTGCTGTGTACTTTTTTTTACTTCTTACCTTAAGAAATGATAATTATAGTCAAAAATTCAAAATCTGAAAATGTGCATGATCATAGTTATAAACAAACAATGTGATTTTCAACCAGTAATGCATTTTAAATATGAAATTTAGCACCACTATGTCTATAAATCGCATAATATGTATATATCAATAAAATGTTATGTCACATATTATTTGTCACATTTTACCCAAATGCAATGTTATTCTGTTATCAGAACCATTCTTTATTTTACTATAAGCCCACAATAGTGCCAAACCAATCGCTAAATGAGTATTTGACAGGCCTAATATTGGCCTTATGTAATAAAACGAAAACTTTTGAAAATAAGGTTACATCCAGGGGTGTATCCAGGGGGGGGGCCCTCCCCCCCCGAATCTTAAGACGAAAACTCAGGGAGTAGCTGTTTTTTTTTAAATTAGCACCGCGTCTTACTACCCACTCAGGTTATACGCCTATGTACTAATTACTCTACTTAAATCTAGAACAAACACAACATCCAGCTCCCGGCCGTTAATTTATTCACTGTGAAATGGGAAAACCACATTTCATCAATTATAAATTTTCCGGCCATGCGGGGAATCGAACCCGGGATCTTTAACTCCGAAGGCAGACACTCTACCGACTGATCTGATGTTTAAATCAAGAATATCAGAGAAGATTTCCTCACATTCGTCCCAGTTTATATGACTGGAGCTGGCATTGCTGATACAATAAAATTACAAATTTCATGTTTTGGACTTGATCTTCAGGATGTGAGAGGCCAAGGCTACGATGGACCCTCAGAAATGCGAGGAGCCTTTATTGGTGTGCAAGCAATCATAAAACGTGATTTCCCTATAGCAATATATACTCACTGCTCATCTCATTGCCTAAATCTGTGTTTAAGTGACGCTGCCAAAACACCTGATAATGTAGAGAAACAATTGCGAATGCAAGAAGTCAGCAGTTTTTTTTAGGGCTTCAGCAAAGCGGGCCAAAGCTTTGAAAGATATTTTAGTGGCAGCAGGAAAGGGAAATACTGTCCTCCACAAATACTGCGAAAAAAGATGGGTGGAGAGACATGATGCTGTTTCAGTATTCCATGAATGTTTCGAGTGTATCATTGAAGCATTGGAAACTATTATGAGCAACGAAGCAGAGGCAAATGGCAACGCTACTTCTCTTCACACATGTTTATGAAAATTTGAATTTATCATCACTCTTACTGTTATGTCAAAAATGCTATCCATGACATACATAACATCAAAATATCTACAAAAAGAATCTGTAGATATAAGTTCAGATTTGGTTAAAATTAGTATGACAGAAAAGTTTTTTGCCGACGTGAGGAAAAGTGGAAAAGAAGAATTTAAAAAACTGTTTACAAAAGCTGGAGTCATATCTCATAAATTAGAAGTTCCTATAAAAGGACCAAGACCAGTAGGCACTCAGAGCTACAGAGCAAATGTTGAAGCCGAAACCTCCAGAAGAATACTACCGACGGATTGTATTCTATCCTTATTTGGACAAGATATTAGTTTCATTGAAAGGGAGATTTTCAAACCATAGGGATCTATTAAGAGGACTTGACTGTTTAATCCCAGTAAACGCTGTCAACAAAAAGTTTAGCGGCTTGTGACCGGCTTTGGAGTTTTACAAGGATGATATGCAGCACACCAGCATATATTGGAAGCGGAATGTAGCCTTTGGGCATCACACTGGAAAGCTACAAGCTCTCCAAAGCCAAAGAATGCTGTCAACACATCATAATTTTTAGATCGAAAAATGTTTCCTAATCTGACAATTCTATTAACAATTTTGGCAATAATACCAGTGACCACATCATCCGTTGAAAGGTCATTCTCGACTCTGAAGCGAATGAAGAATTACCTGCGCAACAGCACAGGTGAAAACCAGCTAACATCTTTAGCTTTAATGACTGTACATAGAGACATAAAAGTGATTATCTCAAAAATTATCAATCACTACAATTAAAGCAATAGAATATGATCTTTCACTTAAGGGTTTGTGACTTTGTGGCTTGTGCTAATAGTTTTTATTAACCTTATTCGGTTTATTTTAATTTTTTTGACACTATGGTTTCCCAAGATTTTTAATGCCACTGTTGATAATATAAACAATATTAATTGGTGCTTTCCTCAGTGTAGTCTATAAGATCATATGTCTATGTTAGGCATAGTTTCAAAATAGGAATCAGGTAAAGAACAAAAATAAAATATCAATTAGAAGAAATACAATAAATTTTAAAACTCAATGAATTATTGGATTTTTCAATTGCCATACTAACCAAATATTATATTTATTACACTTCACATGGCATGAATTCATCTATCATAAATTAAATGTTACTAACACAGTAGGATAACAGGGTAAATATAACAAATAGTTCACTAATAAATTCCTCAACAATCTTTTCTGTCACATAAATATTGCAGGTGCGCTATAAAGTAGTGAAATGCAGACGTAAACAAGTGCTACTAGTGTTATGATTTAGCAGTTGGTAATTGACTGTTCTCAAAACTAACTCCAGATGTCAGAGGCGCACGAGCATGCTAGTATGAAAAATTCAGCGTTCTAACACTCTTGTGACTATTTCTGACTGTCGCAGAAAAGGTAGATAAAGTTTACACATTGTGGGGTAAAGTTAATTTCCACAGTCAATGGCTATAATGCTGAGATCGGATATATATGATTATCGTAGCAAAAGGGTTAGGGAACAAATTGTACTAGATATTATACTATGTCCTTGGCAAGGTTCCTCCGACTATTTGGATACAGCCTGTCTCAACAACATCCGTCCTGAGAAAACTGGAATCTTCTCGGAAAAAAGGAAGCGTAGACATCACACACCCAATTACTTCAAATAAACCTGACTTGTATCGGCCCTGAATACAAGTCCCTTCAAAGCAACACATTCCAAAATAAATGTTCATTTTCACGCCAAGACCAAGCAAAATGTTTAAATTATTAAATGAATTAAAATTTACATATTGAAATATTGAGATCGTAACACAACTACCTCCCCCTCCTTGGAATAAGTTTTGATCACAATTTTCTCTCTATCAACCTTTTCCATTTCTCTAATTAACTTACTGTGACAAGTAATATTAAATGGACATTACACGTATTATGTTATGAATGGGATTCATTACAGATTCCTTTCCTTAATATAATTATTACCATCTTCACATCACCCAACAAAAGTATTGTTTACTTGTTGTATGTACAAAAAAAAGTATGGTATTCAAAAGGTTAGAAAAAGATGATGAGTTTTGGAAAATAGAAAGAGAATCAAAATTAACTAATTTTATTTAAATTGTATATTGCCAGAGCTAATAGATCCTAACCATACTAGATCAATGAAAATAAGAAATCCAGAATATATTTTGAAAGTACAAAAAGTCTAAAACAAAGAAGCCAAAGATTTTGGAAACAAAGTAGTTGTAAAGATTTTTATTCTCTATTTTAAAAACTGTCACTAAAATACCATTATTGATTAAAAATGTAATATATTGTAATATATAGAAAATATGTGTTTTATTGTAATGGCTACTAGATATTTCTACATAGTGCTATGATCCTGTAATAAGAGTAACTGAAGATATTAGCTATTGTAATGACTAAAGCTGAGATATTTTTTGTAGTATCATATAACAAAATATGTATGTAAATATAAAATAATATTCAAAGAAATATGTAGTTGAATATGCAGATTCATAAAAAAAAATCTAACATCATGTAAAACAAATATTTTACCAAGAATGCAACATTTGCCTTATTTACACTCTGAATGGCACATACATTGATGGATTACTTGTACTTTGGCGTGAATGTCAATTCTTTCTGTGGTCATTGATTGCCACTTGTCCGACAGAATACGCTTGTAGGTGTAAAATGTATTTTCCACATCACAGTATGTCACTCGGGCGTATTTTAACACAAGAATTTTATCGAGAGAAATGTTCTCAAGGGTATCTCTATTTGATGAATATACTGAGATTCTTTTTATCACTGCCTGAAACTTAGTAGAAAAACTTTCACCGATTTTGTCTTTCACAGCATTTTAAATTTAAATTGTGTTTTCTATGATATCCATAGATTCTCGTAGTGGAAATCCAGAAGTTTTCAACCATTTAATACTCTCTGGAGGCCAACCGAAATTCCTCCTGGTGTATGCAGTTGAACATGCCACTTTTGGATCAATGAATGAGTTGTGAGACTCACATACAGATATCACACACTCAGAAGTGAACATATCTACCATTGACTTCACAACTCCAAATTGTTCATAATAGAAGTTGGCTGTTTTATCCGTGTTTCTCATCTTGTTAGAACTAATTACAGGGGCAACGGCACATCAAACAAGAGTTAATAGGTTTTGACTTAATGTGAGACTTTCACAAATAGGTCTAGTATGTTTTTTGTCACATAAATTAATTTATTCATTTGTAAAGACTGAATTCTAATGTATTCCACAATACGATGTGGTCCATGGGCCAAACTTGGAACATGGATCATATCAGGATATAACAACTTCAAAGCACTTGTGATTTTCATTATATACGCCATGGCATCCGAATATAACACCAGGACCTTCTCTACGTTAGCTCACCTAGGCCACAAAACTTTCAATTTATTATTCACGAATCTTGCAACATGATACGTATGTTCCAGCACTTTTCAATAAATCAAATATGGTTTGTAAATATCCTTAGGCTCTATCTTATCTCTTACCTACCACAAGTTATTATTATTATTATTTATTAATATTATTATTATTAGCACCGCGTCTTACTACCCGTTCGGGTTATACGCACTTACGCTAATGTGTAATGGTAGGGTGATTGTGAGATGAAATGGAGGACCTACAGTTTAACGTGGAATCCGAACCACGCTGGAGGCCTGGCATTCCCTACATTCCCTACAACAAGGTTCCCAACAATATTACCCTAAAACATTCATGGTTTCATTCAGAATGACACATATGAAGGCATCTTCTATGTAATTTATTATTCTTTTCATTGTTTCTTCATAATATATATGCAGATAATTATTTCTGAGTATTGATCGATCAGGAATTTGTCCCTTTCATTATTGTCACAAGAAGGATGCAAATTCAGGCACTTGGAATTAAAATTTGGGATGTTCGCAGCGACCATTGCACTACACAAGTCCTTACATTATTATTATTAGCACCGCGTCTTACTACCCGTTCGGGTTATACGCACTTACGCTAATGTGTAATGGTAGGGTGATAGTGAGATGAAATGAAGGACCTACAGTTTAACGTGGAATCCGAACCACGGTGGAGGCCTGGCATTCCTCACATTCACAAGATGTCTTGTCAGAGGTGAAGGAAGGGTCAAAAAAGTCCTTACAGAATTAGTTTCTTTAACTGGAAGGAAGGCACCTGCATCTTTGTTTAAAAAAGGGATTCTTCAAGTAACTCTGATTTTTTTTCATACTAAGTATGTTGCTCCAATTGTGATTTTACGGAACATCCATTATTTTTTTGATTTTTTTTTTTGCATGCTTGACATATTACAACTTTATGTTCGGTGTTAAGGAGTCATATATCCCAGCCCATTATTTTAATTTACTAGTCTGCAAGACTTGGCTGGTGTCATGGCGAAAAAAAAATAAAAAATCTTATGGTAGATTACTGTTAAACTTTCACTTTCAACTGCTCATGTGAAACTAAATCACTTGGAGATAATACAATATAATAATGTAAGTCGTTGGACTAGTGTGTTGGAGGGGAGGGAAGTTCCAGACCAAAATTCCTTATCTGTTTGCAAAATGCTTTAAAAAAAAATTCATTAAAAGGTTCACTGTGAAGAAAGAAGGCATGTACTTAGTGGAACAACAATTGGCTACCCAAGTTGGATTTTACCCTTTTCAAGAGTTCATTGAAAAATTCCTTTCAGCTGATTTATGCAAACCTAACCAAACCAAACAATGTTTGAATATTAAACAAATTTGTAATTAGTATAAAGCTAGATTAAAACATCACAAAGTAGGTAGCTATATGTAAAATCACTTGAAATATAAATATAAACATGTCAAAAAAGTAAAAATATATAAACTGATACTCAAATAATATTTGATTTACATTTTATATATTGTATTAACCCCAATATTGTGATTCGTTGAGATTTCTATTTTCTGAGCATCTAAATGGCAAGGATTAGAATATGTATTTACATAGAAATCCCAGCTCTACTAATGACTTCCAGAGTTTTGTAGCTTTACTCTTTTCCTACAATACAACTATCAAAAATGTATTTGATTGTAATGGCTACTATATATATTTCTATATAATTGTTATGTTCTTGTGATCTAGTGCAAAAAGAGACAAACACGTTAGTCAATTAGGCAACTAGAGCGTGCCTCTCCAAAATTTGTTCAACATTAACACTTTTTAATAAAATCTATGGTAAAATGTGTATTTTTTACACAATGGGGGAAGAATTAACTCAAGTCCAAAGCTACAATAAAAACTTTTAAATCAGTCCGAGAACTGTATAATGTAAAAAAAAAAACTTCAGTTGATAATTCACAGGGTGGAGGGCAGCTACCCCCTAAAAAATTCTCTTTCCAAACAAATGCCCTTCCACAGTAAATAATAATAATAATAATAATAATAATAATAATAATAATAATTATTATTATTATTATTATTATTATTATTACTATTAGCACCCCATCTTACCACCCATTCGGCTTATACTCACTCATGCTAATATGTAATGGTAGGGTGATTGTAAGATGAAATGGAGGACTTACAGTTTAAAATAGGATCCGAACCACGGTGGAGGCCTGGCATTCCACACATTCACAAGTTGTGATTAATACACATCTTGTCAGAGGTGAAGGAAAGGTTTGGCAATCAGATATATCTGTGCCGGAACTGAGAATTGAACCCTGGATCCCCAGCACAGAAGTCTGACACCTTACGCCTAGAAGTAAAAAATCAAATCCTACATACGTGCTTGGCTCACACCGTTTTGAGAGTAGCTCCTGAATATACTATGTACTTCTATAAAATGAGGAATATATGAATAGAGGCTACACCTTTATTTTCATGCACTTATATACACTCTAGAATCATTGGTCCCCAAACTTGTTGAATGGCGTACCACCCAAACAATTTCCATATTTTGGAGTACCACCAAGATAGTGTTGAATATGTAATATTTAGGTACATTTTAATGGTGCCCAGGAATATAATCACACGGCACCATTTATAGATTAACAGTTTTTATTTATCATTATTTAACATTTCTACTTAATCAATATGGATAATAGGGCACACATATAAAAAAATATATAAAAACACTCATATTTACCCCTCCAACAACTGTTTAAATCTCTTTTCTTTTTGGTTTGACTTGGTTGTAATATATTTATGGTATTTGATGAGACATTATATTTTTACAAATTGAATTTGCTTGTTTTGTTTGGCATCTAACGGCATACTACCTTGAATAATTAAACAAACCACTGGTAGTGCGCGTACTACTAGATAATTGAGCCGAATACTTAGCGAGTCCTCTCATTAAGCCAAGTGTTAAATTCCCATATTTATGCATCTTATTTTGATTAATTTACAGCCTCTAGGTCAGTCTTATGATAACGCTAGTTTGTGAGTTGTGTGCTTATATAGTCACTTCTCAGTGTATATATTTAGAAATGGCGCGATAAATAATTATTCAAATATAATTAAAAAATATTCTAAGTCATGTGCTAATATAGCCAATTTTCAGCATGTTTAAAAAAATGCATGAATAACTTTCCAATTCATTTAAAAAATTTAGAGAATCATTTTACTATACAATTAATGACAAATTGGTTTTTCAAACATAGCAATAAGCAATATGCAATAGGCATATGATAATTATGTTTTAATTAAACACAGATTTAAAACTGTTTCAATTTACTGGAAAAATTAAACAGTTTTCTAAGTAGTGTATATTAGAAATAGGAACAAAGCATATTTAATGTAGCCTGTTTATTCAAACACTTTGTGAACCCAAAACTTCAGCTAGCGGTGGCCGGCAGGTCTCTGCTTTGTTTGACATTCAGAATAGAGAAAACCAAGACCAAAAGAGTGACACACGCCAGGGTAGGCAAAGTAATAGAGTGGTAGGGGTATTCCCTCGCCTCAAGTGGGTACTTAGTTCAGGAAGGACTGGAAGATAAGACCCAAAATGAAATTTGATCTTCTATTCTGCCGCACGTTAATATAGATTTTACAAGATTTGTATTTCAAATGCTTACCCACAAAAGATTATGTTATAGCTTAGACTTTTTGCATTGAACATTGAGGATTTAGGCTTTGTGATCATAGTATTAGTGCACCTGTAAAGTCTCACAAGAATAAATATTTAACCCCACACAAAACAAATTTTTAAACCCTTGAATTAATAAATACATATGTGAATGCACTAATTCTAAGGAAAAATTAGTGATTAATCATATATAGCGAAAAAACTACTCCCTATCAACAGCAACCAAATAAAATACAAGAAACCCCTTATAATACCTTAAAAACATGTGTTACTACACGGATGTGCAGGTCAGATAAATAATTCAACCTAAGCCAAGCGTCACACCTTTGTGTGGTTTTTAGAATTGTTCATTAAATAAAGTTGAAATGAAATCATTTAAAAATATTAGTAATATACACACAAAAAAAAATTTAAAATATAACAAATATTTTAATCTTATCCATAAATGTTTGTCTGGTATAAAAACAACCTATGATAGCTGTTTAAACCATAGTTTAGTCTAAAAGTTACCTGAGAAAATGGGTGTGACATTCTTCAAGGTATGTATGATTATTTAAATATTCAGCTTCTATGAAATAAGTTGTTTATTTAAAAAAAAAAGTTAAATAAGGAAAAAAAACAACTTGTTTAAACATCTCTATAAGGTATTTTAGAGAAGGTATTAAAATGTTTTGGGGAAATAATCAACACAAGGTAGGTGACTTTTTCAACAATAAAGAACTCCAAATGAAAAAGTGATAATTAAACTGGAAAATTTTTTGATTTTAAACTGAAATTGATAAAGATCTGAAATGTTGGCAATTTAATTAGTTAACTTTTAAAATCAGTTACAACACATCATATAAAATATATTGTCTCCTAAATAACTTCTTTGAATAAAAAAGTATATATATACATATGTTTAATGCAACCATTTTATGTGCTTTGAATAATATTATTTTTAAAAAAAATACCAGATACTTTTCTAACTCTTAAGGGGTGTATTTTGTTTAATTTACTTTAACAATATTTTATAAGTCTAATGTGTGAAATAAAATATAGAAATATATAATATACCTACTGCTCCCAGTTGTATATTTGCAGTAGGTGAACTTCAATAAAGCAAAGTTTTACATATATAACTTAAAGCAAACCACAACTCAAATAATAAAACCCATTGAATGGTTTTTTTTATAACAGGTTGATAGACTAAAGACACATTTTCTACCAACCTCAATGAATTATTTTGTTTTGTTGTGTTTTTCAGGCACTTGAAAAGCCTGGGTTAATGTGAATCTATATTACTCAAATCTTTTATCAAGTTCAATATAAATACTCTTATTTATTGTTTGAAATATATAATCATAATTTTTTGAGAAAGATTAATTTTCATGTTGGAACTGTGGGTAGCATATTTCATATAAGGTGTTTTGTATTTTGAATCTAGGAAAAATATCATTATTTCCTCATACTTCTGATGTTTTTAGTCAAAAATGTATAGTAAAAATTACGTTTAAACTGCAGGCAAGAAGGACTAAAATATTATGAGTCTAAAACCAGTTATTTCTCAAAATCCTTTTGCCCTTGTTTTAGTGCATAGAGGCAACTAAATGTAATAATGCTTATCCACAAATGGTAAAATACCATATCACTGTTATTCAAATACTTTGCATGAAGAGTTGGTTATAGTAGGTATTTTGTGTCAACTCTGATGTAATAAAATGTAAGTTCAAATCAAACTAGCTTAGCTAGAATACATAAATGTAGATTCAAGTTAAAAACCAATTCACAATATTAAAAATTAGTTTTAGTAATGAATTAATAAAACAACTTTCATTACAGTTGTTGAGCTTGATAAAAAGTTCAAACTGTTAAAATATAATAAATTTGGCAATATTTTACCTTGAATATGCAAATACAATCTGTGCATTAAGAAATATATAATTTAATTTGCTTCAGCCATATATCAAAAATGAAATAAAATAACTTTGAAGATATAAAACGGCCCTCCTTTAAGGTGGAGGAAAAACCACATGTATACATAAATATATATTTATAAATAGTATGCACCACCACACTAGCAATAGAGTTATAGCAAGCAGATTGCCTAGCCCTCTAAATAATTCAATTGGTTGATGAATAATAAAAATCACTCATAGTGAAGTGATAAAAGTATCCAGACTGAAAACAATAAGTTAGATAAGATTTGTTTTGTTTAAGATATGATAAGTCAAAATGTTTTATTTTTATTTTGTGTAAAATATATTTAGTTATGTTTGCAAATTGTTATGATTAGTTTGTGCTATGTGATGATTTAAATTTGTTTCTTTTTTAAAATTGGGTCAACTTTGAAAATGATTTATCAAATAATTTTAAATATTTCAAAATCTTGTACACCAATTCTAACATGTCTCAAAAGTGTATTACCCTGAGTAGAGGGTTATCAACTTTATAGAGTAAAGGTAACACGATACATTTGTTAGTCTTTAAATGCCCAAAAATAATTAATATTTTCAATTGCTGAATAAATTACCAGCGCCAATGTAATAATTGTGTGCCTTTGTAAAGAATTTACTAAATATTAAATTGGGTTGAACAAGATTCCCAAGAAAGAGACCCGTGTGTACATAGATTTAGTGAGGGAAGGGAAAGGAGGGAGAGGAAGGATGGAAGAATGGGCGGGAGAGAAGGCAGGAAAGATAGCAACAGATGTAAAAAACAAAGGATTATGGATTGAAGACAGTTGTTTAATCGCATACTATTGGTTCCATCAACAAAATTTGCATAATTTTCATTAGTGGCTTTAAGTTTGGGTACCAGGAAGTTGGGTTGTCCGTTCTAATTCTATCCTCCCGTCTGTTTTTTCCCAGTGGTCCTTTCCCATTGGGTTTGACATTCAATACCTTGAACGTGGCTCTAGATCTTCCCATTCATGACGCATGACCTGCCCACCATAACCTGTGAGATTTTATTACTCTAACAATGTCTGGTGATGAGTACAATTGTATTCAGCTCATCATTATGTAGCCTCCTCCACTCCCCACTATCTTCATCCATTTTTGGATAAAATATCTTCCTAAGCACCCTATTTTCAAACATTATAAATTTCCAATTAAATATTATAAACAATTAATAACTAGTGTTACATACAATCGTTAGGTATCTGTATGATATGTCTTGAAGATTATGTTAGAGTACATATATATATATATATATATACATGCATACAGACACACACACACACACACAAGATAGTCAGGCATGAATATACAAATACCTTAGATTGTATTTAAAGCCAGTTATTAAGGCGGGATGGAAGGGTCTGCCTTGGAGCTCTCAGTTTTAGATCAAGGGGAAGAAACAATCTCCCCTCTTACCATGCAGCTAGCTTGGCTTCCCCACTCCTCAACGCCAAACCTTTCTTCACCCCCCTTCTATTATTGTCATGTCATTTACCAACCTAAGTTTCCTGGAATTGCCCGGGAGAGTGATATTTGAAAATTTGAGTTATTTTGAAAATGTCTTTAGCAATTTTGTTCAAAATCTGTATCTGGGGTTAGTATGACATGATAAATAAAAACACTTAATATTATTTAAGGGCAAAATTATTTTAGGTGTTGTTTACTGATGAGTGGTTGGGGCCGGGTGAAATTTATTGATTTTGGGGCAAGAACTGTGGTTAAAAATGTGTAACTGGGTGTCGTTTGACATGATATAGATAACTAAATAATATTTTTCAGAGAAAATTTTGTTTAAGGGTAGTTTAATGATGAGTGATTTTTTTTTTAATTATAAATATTTTTAAAAGGCTTATGCGATTTAGTTTTAAATGGTCATCTGGAGTTCGTTTGGCCTGATAAATAAAACGTAATATTTTTTCGGGGAATATTTCGTTTTAGGGTAGTTTAATGATGTGGTAAGGGTTCTCCGGCTATTCGGATCATAGAACCGATTTTTTGTATTATTATTATTATTATATTATTATTATTATTATTATTATTAGCACCGCGTCTTACTACCCATTCGGGTTATACGCACTTATGCTAATGTGTAATGGTAGGGTGATTGTGAGATGAAATGAAGGACCTACAGTTTAACGTGGAATCCGAACCACGGTGGAGGTCTGGCATTCCCCACATTCACAAGATGTCTTGTCAGAGGTGAAGGAAGGGTTTGGTAATCAGATAAATCTGTGCCGGGACCGAGGATCGAACCCCGGCCGCCAGCATAGAAGTCTGACACCTTACCCCTAGACCGCCAGGTCACCGACGATTTTTTGTAGACTTTAAAAATTATTATTATTTAAATATTGATAATACTATATATGTATATACTTTCTTGAGTTTTAAACTATGATAAACTAGATGAGAAAGTTATTAGGACTGTGTCATACCATTTATTCTCTTTGGTTAAGAATTTCTCAATTCAATTTTCTCATAAACAGCTATAACGATTTTAATTATAATTCATATACAACCACAGATTAATATTCCCTACAAAATGGCAAATTTTGCTTTTCCGGCCATATAACTTAAGGGGTACTTTAATGATGACGATATATCCAGTTTTGATTATGTATCCTGTAATATTTGAGATACGAAATAACATATCATTGTAAAGTTGTAGTACTACTAAAGATAAAATACTTTTATTTGAAAGAATATTTTATAAAACTTTTATTTTTCCGGTTATAGGCAAATTATTTTTAAAATAAATCTTTTCGATCTTGTTGAAGATGACTTAGGTACACAATAAACATATTTTTATAACAGTTACCATTATTTAATGTATGCTCTTTGGAGAAATTTAATGTTGCTACATTTGAATATGGAAGGCACACTCAGTTTATTCTGAAAGGTGAGTCTTACATTGATGAACTATACTGTGGACCTATCTTATGCCCTATACTTTGCAAGGTAACGTAGATTAGCTCCCAGTTTCCGAGTTATTAGCAGATTGCATAATTTTGTAGGTAAAAAAAGAGAGAAAGTCTGTGTACTGCTCCGTACCCTTTATTTGATTGAAGTCACTAAAGTTGGAATATTCATGCACACAAAAATTACTATATTTCTCTTTTAAAAAATGCCCGCTTTCATTTAGTAAGATTTTGTCCCAGCATTGTGTTCTACTGTAGGGTTCCAGAAGAACATTTTTTTTAGCAAGTTTCCTGAAAACTGATTTAAGTCTATCATTTTTATATCACAATAAAATATGTCTGTGTGAAGTGGGGGCTGATTGTTCGGTGGAACGAGGAAGAGGGGTTGGGGGTAGGAGAGGAGAACATAAAAATAATTTCGAAGGGGCTTCAACCTCTTAAAGGTGGTATAAAAAGCACAACTGGCAGTATTTTTTTTAGTTTTTACATCAACTATATGTTTATTTTAAATAAATAATATATTGCTCCAGTACAAGTTTCATTTTCTACATAGTTATAATAATAGTTTTTGGATATTTGATATGTGCACCATGAAATCGACGGGATACTAATCAAATTAAGAGAAACAGTTCCGACTAATTCCAGGGTGCCCATAGCAAATATACAAAAACTATTATCATAACTGTCTCTCTATAGGCAAAACCCACCCAATCACTCAGCACCATATCTCCACAATCCCTGGACTTGGAATTATGCACGAAGGTTCATTCAAGGCCTTAGACATGGTTTAAGATGGGTTTTTTTTTAAAACATTCAAACTCTAAGGCGATGAAAAGAGTAAAGGGGTCTAATATTTTCAAAATTCACTGCTGTATCTTTTGAGCCAATGGACGTAGAGCCTTGAAATTTACAAGGGAGTTTCCTTTTTAGAATTGGATTAAAAGTTTTTAAAGTTTTTTTTTTCAAATTACTTCCTCTAAAGGGGCATAAAAGGGCCCGGAAATCACATGTTCTATATCGATGGGCTGAAAAGCTGGAAATCTGGATTTTGGAAAGCAGGTTGAGGGGTCACCCCATGTAACAGAAAAGTATATTATTATTTATTATATTATCGCGTCTTACTACCCGTCCGGGTTATACGCACTTACGCTAATATGTAATGGTAGGGTGATTGTGAGATGAAATGGAGGACCTACAGTTTAACGTGGAATCCGAACCACGGGGGAGGCCTGGCATTCCTTCCATACACTAATTGTGAATAATACACATTTTGTCAGAGGTGAAGTAAGGGTTTGGCAATTAGATAACTCTGTGCTGGGGGTGGGAATTGAGCCCCGAACCCCCAGCACCGAGGTCCAATGTCTTAACCCTAGACCACCAGGTCACTTCAGAAAAGTATAAAAATGGTAATTTTCAAAATTGGACTTGAGTAAATAGGAGGGGTATGAGAAATTGCTAAAAACAGAAACCAAAATATGAAAAGTTATAGTAGATTAAAATTTGGCCAGTATTTATATGTAGAAGAACCCATCCATATAATCAAAAAATTGGAGAAATTGAAAATTTCAAAATGGGTCTCAAAACAAAAAGAAACCAAAATAATTATAGTTAGGAAATTGAAATTTGCCAATCAGGTAAAAAGATAAATAATAATAAAAATCTAAATGCCTTCAATTTTAAAATGACGCCCCAACAAATAGATAATGAGGGATGGGAGGGGACATAGAAGAACCAATAGTTTTAGGATGGGGAAGCTTTTTACTTAATAATTTCCATAATTGCACAATTATACATTTCAATTACTGTAATATTTGGAAATTTGTATTCGAAGTAAGATATAAGAAAGATAGAGAATCAGCAATGCCACCTAAAAATTGGTGACCCCCTGGGATAAATGTTGATTTCAAAGAATGCAAATGTTAAACTAATTTGAACCAAAATCGGATCCTCGGCCTTACCTCTGCCACTGTGTACGCCACTGGTTAACAGGTCTGTGTTTACACATTCTTCTTCACAGCCAGGATTTGCAGTTGGTGGGGGTGGGGGCATATGATAATATCAACTGCCCCTTCACCTCTTTCTTATACAATACTTAAGTGTTTAACCTACATACAATAATAATTTCAATTACTCTACCCACTTCCAAACTTCATGTAGGCTACAGAGATTTTAACCATTTCTAAAAACATATTATGGTATCACAATTCACTGGTTCAGTTTCCATTTACGAATTTATGTATATTGTATTTTTAAACTGTTAATGTAATATTATTGGATTATTACCGACGTATCGACACAAATACAGGTCATATAATGTCATTTCTACGTAAGCGTGAAAAGGTCAATATAATTTAGCCAAGTGACCCCCTCTGTCAGGGTGTTGGGTTCTTTAACGTGTCGGAAACAACGACACGGGACCCACGGCTTTACTTCCCTTCCGAAGGAAGGCATGCTACGGATTTTACCACCCTAAAAATCCATCGCCCTCGGGCGGAATTGAACCCGAGAACCTTGGGTCCAGAAACGAGCATGCTAACTACTAGACCACTGAGGAAGACAATTTTTGATGAAAATCGTTAGAGCCAATTTAGAGAAAATCTACTTTTTGTTGTTTATTCCTTCAGTAAACTACCCTTAATTTTAGAGGTAGATAACTCATTACAAAAACAACTCTGTAAAACCTTATGAAAATCTTATATACGAAGTTTCAGTCCTATCGGTAGAAAGGTTTCGGCTCTAGCCTCAGTAACAGACAGACAGACACAGACAGATGGCATTGCATAAAAACCCTTTTTCGGATTCAGGGGGTCATGAAACGTAGACATTCATCAAAATTTCAATTTCGATTTTTTTTACTATAACACTAGGTACTTTCTCTCCGAGTGATCTCGATGAAGTATTTTTTTTTAGCACCGCGTCTTACTACCCGTTCGGGCTATACGCTTAAGTACTAATTATTCTAATGGGTTAAGGATGTGGTAGAATGATATTATAGGAAGTGAACCCACATTTTCGTGGAGGGAGAGTGGAAAACCATTTAGAAAAAACCACCCTCAGTTCACCCGAGCGTGATTCGAAGCTCGCTCTCCCCGTCCTCGGCAGCCAAGTCCAACACGAGACTGACGCGTAAGACCACTCAGCCACAGAGGCGGATTCGATGAAGTAAAAAGTTATCAAATTCATTCTAGATTATATGACAAATTTTCCAACAATAAAATAAAATCATTACTTACTGCTAATTTCTCCAGTACTCTCCAAGTTGGTCCGGCAATCGTCTTTTCTTCGGTTTTCCTGATAGTTTTAAACGTTTTGATTTTTTAACAGTGAAGCGAGACAAATGTTTGCTTTGTTTAGGTGATAAAGTATCTTTCTGGATTGAAGTTGAATTTTCTTCAGACATGGTTGTAATGGATTATAACCATTTTTTGTCAAATCAATATTTCGCCTCTTGGTATGAGTTATAAAAAAGCACATACATAAATGAAAAATAACTTTTTTATTTTAGTAGACCTGTAATGTTTTTTATTGCGTTGAAAATAATCAGTAATTTTTCATATTCAACACTAGTGTTATATATTTTTAAATACCATAAACAGTTTTATTACAACAGTTTATGCGACGATAAAATTATACTATTTAAATATTTGAAAGTTTAAATAAAACCACTACGACTAACATTATTTGAAAGTATGTGTAAATGATTATTTACTCTACAGTTATATTTTAAACTTGATGCCATGTACTCTTATTCAAAGTTGAAAGCATCCATTCAAAACAAACAAGGCGAGATGTGTATAAGTCATTCACGAGCTAAGTTTACCTGGATGACAGCTCGAAATGTTACTAGAAGTAATCCCTAATATATCACTACGCCAACAGCTGACATCTATCACTTTGGATGATTGTAATGAAAACAAATGGTAATATATGAATGTGATAGTTAACTACAGTAATTTAGGCCAATATTATTTATATACTTATTTGAGGTGGACACAAAGTTTATTTATAGTTTTATTCCCCTTAAAAAAAATTAACACCACTTTCACAAAAACTTCTAACGAACATAGCTTCAAAATGGTGGCTGACGAATCTAAACCATATGATTGAACATAACGATAAACAAGTTTTTACAATGATGCAGACACGCAGTTGAGGAAAATATTTTATTCAGTTAAATATTTCAAGATATGATAAAATAATCATAAAATAATTTATTGTATGTAAAAAAATGACAATTTTCTCTTTTCCAAGTAAATACGATGCCTGTATTAAAAGGTATTGATGTTTGCACTATATTACACAAAATCAGTAACGTTCCAAAACGAAAAATAAGTACTTTTAATTATGTTTAAAATATTGTTTCGAGTTGGATAAAAGGAAATTATTTAAAAAAATGAAATAGCATGAGAAAACTTAAGTTTACGTTATTTTAAATGTAATATATAACAGGTAATTAAAGATATTTACATCTATAACAAAACTGTGATCTTTTACAAGTGTTGGCAACCCAAAACCTAAACATATTATTTTCGAACTGTCATCCATGTGTGTCATCCAGGTAAAAATCTATCGTGAACGGAATATAAGAAAATACCAATAGTATTTTGTCTCAAGTGCGCCCAGGCCTAGATATTTTAGGATGGCCTGAGGGGGGGAGTGAGACGGTAGAGGGGGGTGTTAATCTGTTTATACCTGCATTGTGAATAGTACCTGTCAAGGTCAAAGAAAGAGAGCTGGCGACAAAATCTGAGGGGTGAGTTGAAAGGTGTGTATAGTGGGGGTAGGTATTCGATCGTAGAGATCCTAGCAGGACATCGCTGAACTATTTTATACAATTGTCTATCATTAATTACGATAATTCCATCAGGTTTATCAATTGGAAAAAAATACGTACCTTTATTTTAGCTTAAGCTCTGTGTTTGTATAGGAAGAAATTTGATCCTACTCACAAGGGAAAAAGTGCCAACTTTGAATCAATTTACTAAATTAATTACTAAGATATATTCAAATATCTTCCAATACAATCATAGAACTTTATTTGATTTACAAGATAAAAAATACCCCACACTTCTGCGATGTTTCATAATCCCGGAAACTGTGCCAAAAATAGGCAATATTTTTGCGCTTTATTCAGCCCTTCCATCCCACCTTAAAGTGTTATAAAATGTGAACTTTGTGATGGTTTATATCCTATGCAAACTACTTCAAGAGTCTGATATGACTATCCTGCTAAACACACACATACATATATATGGGTAAAATCATCCATTCCTAAAATATTACTAAAACATGCAGAGAGACTATTTTAAACTCCGTCCTATAGTCAAGTTCAAGACACAAATGGCCTGGTTTCCAGTTAGTTTATTCCCAGATGAATTCAGGTCCATGTATCACCCTGTTATCCACATTTGGAAACAGCATGTTCACAGAACAGAAGCCACAGTTTCAGTCTAGGAATGACACAAACTAAGTGGTCATCCTTTGACTTCAAATAAATGGTAGTCGCAAATATGCATTTTGAGTAAACTGTCTTGTATTTTGCTCACCTTTTGGCTCCAAACAAACATATACAATTATTATATAATAAACTTGATATATAATATGTACACTGTATATATAAATGTGTATGGTATAGTGCTGATAAAAGAAATGAATTATTAAATTCAGGTAACTTTTTCTTAATGTAATTTTGAAGGAAAGCCCCTTGGGTATCCACGAAAATACAATTTATAAAATAAATAAAACCTTATAAAGATGTAGAATACATGTCTCCCTTGATGGAACCAAATAAAATACAGAAGAAATAAGGTCAAGAGTTTTAGGTCAGCACTTAAAACAATTAAACATAAATTTTAATTTATGGAATTAACTATAGATCATAAGGAATAAAATTACTCAACTTTACAGTATAGCACTATGTTTTTTTTTATTTTAGTAAAAGTAAAATTTTCTCCAGATTGCCTGTGATATGTGCAATACACTTGTCTAAGCTACTATTTTTCCAAGATTGTAGAACAAGTTTACACTAGAAGGTAAGGGAATTATCCAAAAATTATGTTAACTTGATGGGATATTTTCCCACCACTAAACCAAAATTGCTTAAATCAAATAGACCATACACCCATTCAAAATTATTTTATGGCTACAATATTTTTACATCAATGCTTTAAGTTACAAATGCCAAATCTATTTTACACACTATCTTGGGAAAATAGTTTTTGTGACTGACTGAAAATAAATGAAAATAAAATAATTAAGTGCAGATAATCTGTCAACTCACCTTTCCATCGATTACTGCCGATAAGCTGAGGTAGTCAAATATTTCAGTACAATAGCGCCAGACTGTGATACTACCATACTTCCTTAGACACTCATCATAGAAGCCATACACTTGAGTGATTTGTCTTGACTCATGGTTTCCTCTAATCAAAGTTATACGGTCAGGATAGCGCACCTTATAACATAAACTTCAATAATGGAACTTTTGTACATAACAATAAACATAAACCAAAGTTGTGCCTAGTATAGTATCACCCCACTGTATGTATTTAAAAGAATAAAAATATAGTGAATTGTGTTTTGTTGATTTTTTAACACCATATTTTACTACCTGAGTAGTTATACACATATGTACTAATTACAAGAATAAATAAGGGATGTGAGACTTTGAATTTAAAGGACATGTAGGGAGGGAGAGTGGAAAACTATTTTGGGAAAGCCACTCTCAGTACACCCAACCAGGATTCGAACTCCGATCTCCCTGTTAATGGCAGTCTAGTCTAATAGAAGAGTCATGCCTTGGCCCCTGTAGATATAAGTAGATTTAGGTGAAAAATCTTTAGGAATAGTACATATAGTGTGTTTATTTAAAACACGAACAAACTTTCATGATTTGTTGGGAGTAGCCAATATAAAAAACTTAGGAACACATATTTGGTGGCACCACATTTCATTACTGCAGAGCAACAAAGAAGCGCCGGAAGGTAGGTCCAGCTCATTGCATTCTTGTGATCAGGCTAGCTGCTTGCCTTTACTTAACCCTTCCTGTGAAATCTCACTTCCACATTTAATCGGTATGTTAATAAACTATCAACATGGACCCTTATACTTATTGACATGCATTTTGTGTTCAGGTCATCTTGGGGGAATGTAAGAGAAACAAAGCAGCTGTATCAACAAGGATTTCTGATGTGGCATCAGGTTCCCTACACTCCATAATAGGGTTTCTTGTTTGAGAATTCCTGGGATTACTATGTCTGTTGAGACCAATGAAAAAATAAACAAGACTTCAGTAGATTTTGAAAAAAAAAAAAAAGAATAAAAAATTATATAATTTAATTAATTTATGGGATAATATCTTTGCTTGCTTTTATAAGCTTATATTTTGTTTGATATGTGGGGCGGTATGAACAGTGGGATGCCAGTCTTTCACAGAAGAATTAGATAACATATCATCTACAATGATAACAAATAGTACAAAGGGAAAGAAAGAAAAAAATATGAAAATTTGTCTAAGGAAATGGATATAGAAGAAGAACTAAACTTAGAACCGAAAAGAATGAATAAAAGTATAAAACACAAATCAATTAAAAAAAACATAAGAAAGAATTTGAAAAAAAATTAAGTCATTGGGAAGCGTAAAAGTTATGTATTTTTATGAATGTGAACATGCACTTTCTGAATAGACATAATATATCAGCACATGTAAATATTATGAGTACAAGGGAAAGAAAGGGCCTACCAATTTTGGCAGGAAAGGTACTTCACATTTCTTTTAGGGTTCTTTTACATGCCACAATTGACTTGGGACTGATGTATTTACTTCTCCCCCAAAGGAAGTTGTTCAACAGATTTTTATCACCCAAGAAAAATCCGTAGACCCTAGCTGGGTTTGAACCCACGAACATCAATCCACCCAAGACCACCGAGGCTGACTAACCACAAAAATTACTTCAACAGAGAATGAGGGTTTGTTTTTACTTGAGAATTTTTTAAGAAGCCCACTGATAAATTTATCACTTTCTTAATCTTCCTGAGGTGATAGTTAATTAAAAATAAAAGAATAATGATAAAATAAACTTTTAAGAATGCACTTTGCAGCTGGACAAACATGCACATGATGATGATTGGAGACAGGTTAGCCATTTAAAGCTGGACCAACATGCACATGGTGATAGAAGACATGTTAGCTGAGACTTTTATAACCTTAGTTTGGGACCTTGCCACTGGCAACCACTTGTATCAAGTCTTAACTTGCTTTCCCCTTGCTCTATCGACTTTAAAATATTGTCAGTGGTATTCACATACACACTGAATAGATGTACCAAGGTGTCTAATAAATTGATTTTATAGACAAATTACTGATTGAAATATGAATGCACATATCTAAATAGCATGTATAAGAAAAAGAAAAAAAAAATTGTAAATAAATATTTGTTCTATTATATGGTGGTGTTCTGTATTTGTGCTAATATAGTATGTTAGTATTTTAGTAATTTAGTATTTTAAGCAATATTAAATTGTTCTTAATGTTAAAGTCTTAAAAATCCTATATAATTGTTATCAATCTCTCGTAACATTTTAAGTGTGTGCATTTACAAAGTATAATAAAAAGATTTCTTAGTTTTTACCTGAGAGTAAGCAAACTTAGATGTACAGTATTTATAAGCTACCTGACCAGGACTCAATTGATATTAAGATTTTTCTGTTGTTTTATAAAATGTTTCTTTTAAGCATCAAAAAGATAGTGAGAAAATAATGGTAGAAATGTTATTTCCCTAACAGAATCTATTTAATGATACTCAGAAAATCTCACAAATACGAGGCGTTTTTTAAGTAAGTACCGTTTTGAAATTAAAAACACACAAGTGAACTTTTTTTATCAATTTGATTTTTACATGAAAGCCTGTACTTGAATCTACCTATCAACATAATTTTCACAAATATTAAGGCACTTGTCATATCATACAACCAGCTTTTGAATTCCATCCTCATTGAAATCTGCCGCCCGATTTGATAAACCACTGCAATATGGCTGTTTTGAAGTCATCATCAACATCATGGAGCTGACCACCAAGATGCTTTTTTAAATGCAGGAACAAGTGGTAGTCACTAGGCGCTAGATCGAGACTGTACAGAGGGGGATCAAGTTGTTTCCAGCCAAATGATGCGATGAGATCTTGGATACAATTAGCCATGTGTGGACGGGCATAGTCATGAAGCAAAACCATCCCCTTAAACAGTATGCCACGCCCTTTGTTTTGGATTGCACGGCGCAGTTTAGTTAAGGTCTCAAAATAAGTCTCAGAATTTATTGAGTCACCATGAGGCAAAAAGTCCACCACCAACACCCCTTTCCTATCCCAAAACACAGTACACATGATTTTTCGGGCTGAAATTGTTTGCTTGAACTTCACTTTCTTGGGTGATGTCGAATGCCGCCATTCCATGGATTGTTGTTTCAATTCCAGAGTAACATGTGCCATCCATGTTTCGTCGCCTGTGACAATTTGGTTCAAGAAATCATCACCAAAATCACTGTATTGATCAAGGAAAGTCAACACACTGGCTAAATGTTTGGTTTTGTGCACCTCAGTCAACGTTTTCGGTACACAGCGCGAGTATAACTTACGATAATTTAAGTGTTCTGTCACAATTACATAAAGAACACTTGGTGAAACTTGAGGAAACTCATTAGATAAAGATGAAATCATAAAGCATCTGCTCTCTAGAACTTTTCCATCAACTTTCTGCACCAAGTCTTTAGTAATTACATAAGGTCACCCCCTTCGTTCCTCATCATGCACATACATGCAGCCATCTTTAAATGCTCTAACCAATTTTCTTACCATTTGTTCTCTAATAATGTTTTCTCCATACACTTCACTGATATGCTCATGAATTTCAGCTGCTTTCACATATTTTGCATGAATAAAAAAATAACAGTATATTTCACAGTAGAAGGGATTTTCAATTGACTGAGCCATTTTAAATACCTACAAACAGATGTAAACACGGTTGAATACTTCCGTAATGGCGTCTGTGGCTAGGCAACAGATGGAGGTACTCAACGCGCATGCGCAGAACAGCAGCTGCAGAATTTCAAAACAGTACTTACTTAAGAAACCCGCCTCGTACTATATTAATATTTTGTTACCATGAGGTTACTTAAAAATTGTAATAGTATATAATATTATTAAAAATAGATTAAATTGCATCAATATTTTCTAAAAAATGACTCACCAAATTTGAATGACTTTTATTTATATTTACTTCTAAATCTAAATATTATATTATTAAAATTTGCTATACTAACATTTTTCTAAACTGACCTGGCTACAGGGTGGAAACAGTATATGATGAAGACCATTATCATCATTATCAACCATTTCAAGTTTGTAGTTGGGTCAGTTTAGAAAATGCCTCCATTTTCATCTATCCTTCCACTACTATTCTCCTCTCACTTGCACGCTTTCTGTTATCTGCTCCTCCCATTTCTTTCTTGGCCTACCTCGCGATGTTTGTCCTCCATATTACATTTCCAACATTTTCTTGGGCATCTTCTCTTTTTCCATCCTCATTACATGACCATACCATCTGTCTTGGTTCTTCTACGATTTTATGTACCCCTGTATCCCCACTCTTTCCTGGATAACTTAATTCCTAATTTTGTTTTTCCTCGTGACAGTTAACATGAATGATCCTTACAAAATTAATTCCCATGACCTCTAATTTATTAGTCTCTATTACATTCAATGTTCATGTTTCTACTGTATATGTGATAATAGGTACAAAATAAGCCATGTATAACACTTCCTTACACTTTAAAGGCACTTCTCTTCTCCAGAGTATCTCTATTATTATTATTATTTATTAATTATTATTATTATTATTATGTTTTTTGTGTTATGTCTTACGACAGGACCATTCCTTTTGAAACTTATACCTACAATGTGCCTTGTCTTCTGCCTCCTGCTTCAGCTCACAGAATTTTTTTTTTTTCCTTCAAGACATCTAGTATTTGAATCCTCCTACTTCCTAAGCACATATTTCCCTCAACCTTTCCTTCTATGCTTTGCGCCAAAGAATCACATCCAGAATGGATATTTTCTCACCTACTCCTTTATGGACTTCTTCATTTGTCATCCTGTCTGTCCACCTGATCTTCTCGAGTCTTCTCCAGCACAAAATTTCAAGTTACACATATATCTTTTTCATCTTCCTAAGGGTCCAAGTTTCTGCTCCATACAGTGTGATGCTTTAAATGTAGCATTTCAACAGTTTATACTTCAGTTCCAAATTCAACTTGCAGGTCAGCAGAAGCCTCTTCTTGTTGAAAGCTTCCTTGGCCATGGCAATCCCCGACCTAATTTATTTAGTGCAGTAGGCATTCTTTATCAACAGCCTTCCCAGGCACTTGAACTTCTCTGTTTTCCAACTCTTGGTTTTCAATTTTGATATTCAGAGGCTTCTCATTTTTTGAAATCAACATCACTTTTGACTTCTCAATGTTAATCTCTATGCCATATCGTCTCCCTATCTCCACTAGCCACTCCATCATTTCCTGCAATTCTTCTTTATTTCTGGCCAGCAATGCTAGATCATATGCATATTTTATTGTAATGATGAAGCATACTCCTATCCTGAAATTGCCACACCCCTCTAGGGCTTCCCTAACCAGTCACTCGCCATAAGTTGAACAGACTGAGTGACAAACAGCATCCCTGTCTTACTCCTCTTCCTATCTCTATGATGTTGGTCTCTTCAACATTTAGCCTCACCTTCACTGTCCTGTCCTGTACCTGTCCCATGTACAAGTTATCAATCAAACTTCCGTCCCTCAAGTTAATGCTACTCTTGAGTATTTCCATCAATTTATTCCATTTCACTCTTATCTTCTGCCAGTTAATGAAACCATGTAGACTTCTTCCATGACCTCCAGCACTCTTTCTGAAATTATTTTCAGCATATCAATGGCAGCTCTGGTTACTTTTCTGAATCCAAATTGGTCTTCTTCCCTCCCACTTTTTATTTTCTGTTTCAGTCACATGTTGAGCATTCTTGCCACAATCTTCTCCATATGAGAGATGAGGCTGAAGGTCCTGTGGTCACTGCATTTCATGGCTTGCTTCTTATTTAGAGCCACCATGGTTATGTCTAAAAAGTCCTTGGGCCATTCTCCTGTTTCGTAGTTCCTATATATAAGTTTTGTTAGAGCCATCCATTGTTTCCCAGTTACTTCAGAAGGTCGGTTAATATGGTCTCCAGGAGCTTTCCTTCTTTGCATGTTCTTTATGGCTATCTCAGCTTCACTCTTTAAAATGCTAGATCCTTTTTTGTCTTCCTCTACCTCTTCTTCGGCTTCAATATTTAGGTTTCTAGGTCAATTTTCCTTGTCATACAGTTCTTTTATATATCATTCCTAAATTGTAAGAAACTATTTATGATTCGCCAGCATCTGACTTTTGGATTTTGTTATCCCTATTAATTACACACCTTTGTTTTCATTCCCTCCCAGTTCATTTGCTTTCTGGCATATGAGGTCATACCTTCCTTTTCTTTGCATTTCAATAATCTCATCGCATGTCTTCTCTATAGAGTCTTTGCTTGCTTTGTTTGTTTCTCTCCTTAACTCGTTATTTAATCTAATATATTCTTCTTTGTAGACTTTTTCCATTTCCTTCTGTCTTCCATTTTTTGAAGCATTTCTGTTGTTACCCAGGGCTTTCATGAAGTCTTCTTCACTTTGTATCATTACAACAGTACAAGGTAGAAACCGATCCCTGTCACCAAACATTTTTCATTAACTTACCCAATTCTATCAGCCAGTCTGTGTTGGATTTCGCTCACTCAGCTAATGTCAACATAAGACATATATTGTTCGTCTGGAGGGAGTGTACAACAAAACAATTGAACTTTATCTTGGCTGTTTCGTAAAACTCCTCTAGAGAGCTCTACTCTAGTTCTGGACTGTGCGCAGGTGCATGAACTAAGGGTAAGATAGTGATAATTCCTCCTATTTGTGTGTGTCCCCCCCCCACCCCCCCACCCCCACCACAGATCAATGAACAAACAACATGGTGTGCATGCGTCAGTGTGAGAGCGGCCTGTAAGTTCTTACTGATGAACGTATCAAAATATCAGCGTCATGTGTTTCCTCCCCATCATGTTTCCCCGCTGAGATTAGATTGCTTATGGGCTCGTGATCCTAAATGAAATGTATCCTTTGATGATTGTCTGGTCGTAAAACTTACAAAAAATCTAAGTTAAAATTCATTTTCATCCTATATATATTAAGAAATTAAATATTTGGCTGATTCTTCAAAATTATTTTAATGGAAATTCCATTCTGGCACTATTGTTTATATTGTATTACTTATTCAAATTTTGGAAGCTTGGGTAATGCGCGATCTTGATATTCTCTTTGGGCTTAAATATGAAATCTGTAGTCAGGCTAATTATTGATATTTAAATATCTTGTAAACCTAGTTACAAATGATGCTAATATTTCACATTATAATATCTGGTTATAATTCTAACGTGGGGAGTAGGTCTCTATAATTATAATATGTTTAATCCTAAGGTTAGTTTAAATTAGATATGGTTTCTTATAATAATATTTTGAGCGGTATTGCTATTTCTAAATGTTTATTAATAAGGAGTAAATTAATTTCCTAGTATGTGTCAGTTGTTACAAATTTACTGCTTCTCGGGATCAGCTAATGATAGATGATGTCACTGTTTGTTATTGTGGAAGGTTGTACGGTTAGGTGCAGAGCGCTCCTATATTTCAGAGTCGTGAGTAGTTATAATTATTTATTCAACTGTGTAATTAACTTAGTTTTGAAATTGTCAGTAGTGAGTGGCATTTTTTGGAGGGTTTAGTGACCCAACCTTTATTATATTTACCTAGATTATTTTGCAATAGAAAATGTTTATCAATCAATTGCTTGTATCCATACCCGTGCCCCTTGGGCTCAGATAAGACTCTGTTATAGAAATTATTTTGACCCACGCAACTGAGATTGTGTCTAGCTCTGGTTATATCCAATTTTTTACTATTATAATTTTTTGTAAGTATTGACCTGATTGGCACATGTTAACATTTTATTGTTATGAAGGCGCAGACCTCAATTATCTAATGAGTATAACATCTTTTAAACCTTTAAGTCTATTCCTTGTGGTTGTATTAAGTTACTTTGTTTACCTTGATCATATTTATAGTGTTCTTATAATAAACAGGATATTTTGACCTTTTTCAAATGTTCGTATGTCTTTGCTTGGAGTGATCTTTAAAATTCCATTCTCCTCAAATTATTTAAGGTCACGTATTAGAACGCCTGCCTTTTTACTACATTTTGTAAGGTTGTCGGGAATAGTGACATGGGCCAAATATAATTAGTATGTCAAATTAGGCTTCCCTGGTGATAGCTTTTATTTTACTTGTTTAAATGATTTGTACACGAGCTCATCGCTCAAACTTACTAATGCTGTAGGTTTGACCATCTGGGAAGCATGTACAACTTTTCCACCATTGTCATTTAGCACCTTTAAAAAATATTCTTAACACTATTCCCCTTTCTTTCTGTACTTATACTCTCCTCTGCCACTCTTGCTTCTGAATTTTTCTGAGTCCCGCCTCAATCTTCGCTTGTTTGTTTTCCTGTCGGCATCTGGAAAAGTCTTCACATCCTTCAATCCATTCCTGAATCGTTGTTTGACAAGGATATAGTCTAGTTATACTAGTTGGCACCTACTGATGTATCTGCTGATGTCTCTCTTACACACCTATAAATCAACTCTCCCTGCTTTCCTCATCTCATTAGATCCCATCAACTTCAACCTTTAACCTTAATCATGCTTCCAAGATAGTTTACGTTCTGTACTTTTCTCAGCTCTATTCCATCCAACTTTATAGCTTTACAAGGCCGTAGCCTCTTCCTTGACATTACCACCCCTTCACACTTTACCTTCCTTGACATTACCATCCATTCACACTTTACCATGTTAAATTTAATTCCCCACTTTTTCACTTCATTCCATTCCTGTAGCTGTTCCTGTACTTCATCTTCTTTCTTCGCCCATGCCATCAAGTCATCAACAAACATCATGGTTTTTATTCTTTCCTCCATGAGTTTTCTTGCAACTTTGTTCATAACAAAATCCATTACCATTACAAATAGTGGTGGTGAGAGGACACTCCTCTACTTCCCTCATTTTTTACTTGGAACTACTCTGTCCTCCAACTCTATCTTAACACAACTCCTGTTATCCTCATACATGCTTTTCACTATCATTACAACTCCTCTTTCCACTTCGTCCTCTTCCATTGCTTTCCAAACTTTATTTCTATTCACACAATCAAATGCTTTCCCCAAATCCATAAATACAATTACCAAGTATTTACCAAATTCATACTATCTTTCTATCAGCTGTCATATGGCAAAGATCAAGTCTATTGTAGACCTATGAACCCTAAATCTGTGTTGTTCCTCTCTCCGCCTTACTTTAATTTTATTTCTTATTCTCTTTTCCAGTCTCTTATATTTTTGTTACAGTGGTAAATCAATATTCTGGCCCTATAATTTGTACAAACCTTCCCGTCTCCTTTCTTGAAAATAGGTATTGTAACTCCCTTTTCTACGAGGAGGATGATACTAAAAACAACATGCTAACTTTGATAAATGTAACTAAATATGTATGTTACTTCAACTCTATCAAACAAGCATGAAACCGCATACATTTTTTAAGACTTTGGGCAGCCATGACCTCAAAATGATTGGCCCAAGGATAATAAACCTAAATTGGAGTGGTTCTGGTAAGTCCATATTGTGTATATGTAAACCTATATTAAAGGTCATACAAAATATAAAATAATTTGTTTAAGATTAATATTAAATTGCCCCTAGATTGAAGGAATAAAAATGCACATGCACATCTCTGTAGTATAAATGACCGTAAATATGAACACGCTGCACACTGTTAGAATACTGTTGAATAGTGACAAAATTTGGGATTTTTTTATTTTATTTTTTGTGAATTCACCTAAAAAACAAACATATATTTCTGTTTTGCCAGTTACAGTAATTCTTTTATTTAAGGGTGTTAGTATAGGTTTTATTTATTCAGAAAAGTTAAATCTAAGGATATATATTATAAACAGAAGGACATTTTCTTGCATCTTATATAAATAATAATATAAACTATAATGAATTTCCTCAAATTTTATTTAAATAAAAGATCATATTAATAATAATTCATTTACCGTATTTATCTCTTTGATCAAGTTATGAACTAAAAATATAAATCATGATCTTTAATGCTCAAATTGTCAAGTAATGTGGATCTTGGGGACACCGCCTCACAAAAAGAAGCAGAAAGAAGTAATAATTTGTATCAACAAATTATCAATATTTGGTATCTTTCTTTAAGAAGCTCAAAGAATTGATAATTCATAACAACAAATTAGCAATATTTTGTGTATTTTTGTTTTTTTCAAGTACTGAAAACTTGACTTGTTTTTAGCTATTAAAGTTAAAAAAACGACATGAAAACTAACCAAAGCCCAAATGAAAACATTAAAAGGCATTTAAGAGTGAACATTAGATAAATATACATCATATATGAAGGCCTACACCAAACAAAATACCTTATTTTTAAGGTTGAAATGAGATTTGAGTCTCAAATTTTTTTTAAATTAACCTTTTCATATTAGCCTAAATTAAATTATATACTCTCACTCTTTATTACTGTCTCAAATATTAATCAAAACATAACATAAAATATAAAAATGACCAAATATAGTCACCTTGAGTGCAAGAAGCAAAAGGAATGTTTCTACACTGTAGAATCCTCTATCAACAAAGTCGCCCATGAATAGATAATTTGTTTCTGGGACATCACCTCCAACCTTGAATAATTCTTTCAGATCATAGAACTGGCCATGAATATCCCCACACACCTTAAACAAAGTTTAAACCCCATACAACCTTTATTTCAGTGTTACATAGGTTCTCAAATATTTAAAACAAATTAAGATACATTTTTTCATGTGTACTAAACAGTGTTTATTGAAGGAGAATTAATTTAAATAAATGATAAAGTTATAATAAAATAAGGTTATTCACACATCTAAACAAACAGTCTCTATGAAGACGAGGTCAACAATCTTTTCCGGCCTCAATTAACTTACAAACGTATCATAGGTCCCACAATCACCCAGTATTTCTCTACTCTAATTGTGATTTTGTTTTCATCCATAACTCCTTATATTTATTCCTTAAATTAATTCTTTTTTCAATACTTACCCTCCTACCTAGAAATAAAATATAAAATTAAAATGTGTATTTTCAAATCAAGTTACCTACTTTTCTTATTAATATTATAAAATTGAAAAACAATTATATAACTATTATGAAACATAAGAAATGCTAATATTTATGAATACTGTCTATTCGCCAGTTTCCAGTTAAATTTAACTTTGGATTATGATGATTTTAATTTTCAATGTAGCAAAAGTAGATATAATTAAACCAAATGAACTTCCTGAGAGTCATCTTCAACATCACATGGAGAAAATTAGTTTAAAATAAGTCTTTGAACTGGTTCTTGTTTCCGAACTTTGCAAATCTCCAAGTATATTTCTGATGATTTATGCTTTTGAAATTTTTTTTTTTTTCCAGAAGTTATTGTAGTCAAAATCATGAACCACACTTTTAAGGGAAGTAAATTGTTCGTAGTCTCTTTTATGAAAATTAGTTTCCCAAAATGTCAATTTTGCTGTAAATGCTTAAACCGCAGAAATCAAGTTTATGATTTCGTCTTTAACTGTAGTTCCAAATTTGGTCCATTCAACCATGCTATCAAGAAAGAATGCAAGATATACTAGCCATCCTGGATCTAGTTCTGGGTATTATATTGTATCAATTTAATTTAGAACATTTTTTTATTTGTGGAAGCAGTTCTTTGAATAAATGAGGAAATTTGCCTTTATTTAGCCAAAAAGCCTCCATGTAAATAAATTTATCTCAAAACTGACAGTCCAATTATTCTGTAAACATTCTGAGCCACCTCTATTTTTAATGCCTGGGCACTGTAAGCAATTCTTAAAACAACCTTCATGACATTATCCATTATTAAGCATTTTCTGTGAAGAGCTTGCACATGAATTGTACACTTAAAATTTCAGAAAGTCAAGAAACTGTTAATTTGTTTGACATAATGAAAGAAAGCCCTTATGAATGCCCTGTCAATTAACTAGCATCATCTATGGTTATACTAGTTAATTTTTATAGGCAAAATTTCCTTAAACATATAAGTCTTGAACTTGGCAAAAATAACGGCTCTTGTAGCTGTTCCGGTTATGAGAGTAAATTTCATAAAATCCTCTTTGCTTGAAAAATTGCTGGAGTTTATGTTCACAAAAATTATTTTCTATTTTAGCAAAAGCGTTTAATTCAGCCATCTGCACAATGTTAGGAGATTTTTTTTTAATTCAGCAAAAAGTTTTACAGCAGTTTCAGTAAAGGTAGTCCTTGCAAACTCACCATTGGTGAAAGCTTTTGTATGTTCAGTAATCAGAAACAAAACTTCGAAAGAAGTTATAGTACTAGCAAACCACTTCAATAAAAGCCAAAGACTTCTTAGGAAAAGGGAAAGGATCACAGTGCTAATTTTTTTTAACGAAGCTAAATTTCATAAAACAGTTTGGATCATCTGTTGATGTCAGATTATAAACTTGCACTTGCATATCTATGACTTACATTTCTCACTCTTTGTTTATTAGATACATCACCACTAAGAGAGGAATAAACTAATAATACCAATGACTGATCAAGGTTATTTTGGTCACTCATTTATTATGTTAAAGAATTTGATATATTTTAAAGTCTATAAAAACCTAATATCAACTTTTAGCTACAATGTAGTTTGATTAAATAATTGCCTAAAAATTTTCATGCAATCGACTGGTCAAACATAGCTACTAGTGACAAAGGGATTAAATCCACAAAGTTTCAACAAAGTATGAATAAAATGATAGAATACTTTAATCAAATGCAGTAATCTGATTAAAACCATTCATTTTAAAACCCCTTACTTCCCCCTCCCATAAAAAATACCCTGGATGTATATATAAGCCATGCAAAAAAATGCAATCAAACTAAACTGTTTTAATTAACATATAAAGTAAATGTTTTTAAATATCGAATAAGTAGCTTATTATTCAAAATATGATTAATTTTAAAACATAGACTAAATGTAACATTTCAATATAGGAAAATAAAAGGTCAAATCGTGCTGTAAGCATAGGCTACTCGGGTATCAAAATTATAATAATAAAAGACAATTGATATTATATTTACTTTAATCGATTTTGTTGCTAACCACTTCAGTGTCTGAACAGTCTAAGAAACCACTTTCCTGTTAAATTGGCCTGTTGATAATAGGGAGATCATGGTTCAAATACCGATGAATCTACTAAGGGTATTTTTACCTAAAATGGGTTCCCAAGCTCCTAAACAAATGCGGGTAGATTACCCCTAAAATTCTTCCTTCCTCAATCCTACTCCACTTGAGTAATTATCATATTTGTGTAGAGCCTGAACGCTGCAATAAAACAATATATGTTGCTATCCAGTTACTTGATTACATTATCTTCACCCCTGTTAGGAACAAATATTTTTCTAAACATCTTGTTTTTTAATATCTACCTTATTTTTTTTAAATGTAGCACCACGTCTTACTACCTGTTCAGGTTTATGCATATGTACTGATTATGCTAATGAATTAGGAATTAGGAAGGTTGAATTTATAACAAGTGTATGTGCATTTGCATGGAGGGAAAGTGGAACGCCACCTGGGTATATCACCCTTAGAACACCTGACCAGGAGTTGAGTCCCAATCTCCATGTCATCAGTCTTTTGCAAGAATGACAGCTTAGGCCATGCAACCAATGAAACAGGTCTAAATTCCTTCTTGTCTCACTTCATATTAAGGACAAATAATATTTAATGATTAATTTAATATATACATACTTCACATATCTGATAGTTTGTTTAAATGAGTAAACGGTGAGTAACAAAAAGCCATGTACAACTCCATAAAACAAAAATAACCTATATGGTTCGGTCTTTTCGTAAAAATTGCCCTGGGTTTTTTCAACACTGGTTCTGGCCAACTAATAAGGGTTCATTCTATCCTCTTGGTACAGGATTTTTTGTTCAACTCTTCTGAGAAATCCTCATTTATCAATGAACTTATACCTTGTTATCACGATTATTAAATTTGTAACAGAAACATGAAATTTTAAACTTTTAGCATAACAAATGGAACCAAAAATGGCTAATTAATACAATCACAAAGGGCACTAAAAATATATTCAACCCGAAAGCTTTAAAACAATTCTTTAAATACATTTAGTGTAATATTAATATACAAACACATTTGTTTTCTCTTTAAGTAAAAAGTAGACTTTTTTTAGCATTTTCTACTAGCTTCTTCTACAAGCAATTATTGATCCACCAAGTTTTGAACATATTCAGTTTTGTATATAGGAAAGGAAATTAAACTCACTGTGACTGGAGAATCCACTCTCTGTACATTGCTCTCTTCAACAAGAATCTCCCTGGCTTTTGCACATAGAGCTTTCACTTGACATTCTTTAATAATCTCACACTTCTTCAGTTGCTCAATCTGTAGATCTAGATCACTTGAATCAAAAAAACTGTCCATTTTTTACTTTACCTAAGGAAAACAGACAACTTTTTATACAGAGATAACACAGAAGGCCATAGTTTGAATATCAACCAAGTGCATTGGATGAGAATGTTACCATTAATGGATTGCATATAGCCCAAAATGAAATCAAGATACTAAACAGTGAAGTTGACCTTTATAGGAAGACATACATTTTCAATCATCTTTAAACACCTAACTAAATCTAGGTCTTCAAAATAACAATATCATGATTGAAAATGAGTTACTAAAATATGTTTGTCCATAGGGGTGTGTGAAGCTTTGAAATGTAAAGTCCAAGGTCAAATATCCTTTTATATGACTTGGACAGCCCCTCTAACATTTTCCTCTTCAAAACATTTCAAAGGAAAAATAAAACTTTGATAGCTTATAAAGAGATTTAAAATCTCTTACTAATTTTTAGAACCACTACTTAACAGTATTTTAACAAAGACTAATGATTAAATGACATATGGTGCATAACGTAAGCAAAGAAGCTATTCAGATATCTCGATATAAAATAATATAGTGTGCTTTGGTTTTTACTGTAAGCTACCTACATGTATGAAATGGATAGTAATGCATGATTTAAAAATGAAAAGTGGTGTTTTGTGAAAACAACAAAAACCTTACCTTTGAATATGCTTCGCATGTTTCAAGCTTTGCTCCACAATTTAAATAGTTGACTTCGCACACCCCTTTGTATAATTACGAGGTGAAATATTTAGCATTGAGTGTGTTAACAAGCATGAAAAGTCTAAAACACATAACTCGCATGTAAGACATCTTCAGTTTAAATATAATTTATCTAAGCTTAACAGAGTTAGTAATAGACATGTATACTGGTACCAATTTTATACATTTAATACAATTAGACACATGTATCAGAATTTACAATTTGTATGCATGTGAACAAAGTCAGTAGTAATTTCTATAATAAATTACAAAAAAACTTAGTTTTTTAATGTTATTGCTTTATAAGGAGTATATTGCGCTAGAGTTTTGAAATCTCAGTATTTTTCTAGTATATTTTCTTTAAAAATTGAGTATATATAAAGCTTTCAAAACCAAACAATCCCTATTTCAAAAGCATGAAACAATAGAAAGTTAGGGTTAAGTATGCCACTAGTAAACATTTTTACCACAAGAATATTCTTGCAATGAAAGACTATATTAGTTCACTACAAAGATTCCATATTTTAGAAAAAAGTGTGATATTTTATTTTGTGTAAGGTTTATGTCTAAAAAAAATTCATATGATAAGGATATGACGCTCAGATCACTACGGATGTTCATAGCATCTAGGGTAAAAGAAAAAAAAACTTTGGGACTATGATATGTATACTTGTGGTTAAGATCAATATAATGATAGGCAAAACCTAACAACCAAACCTCAGTCAGACCATAAACAAAATCATAAGTGAAGGAAAAACAACTACCCATGTGTGAACGTTAAACACTTATGATTATCATATTTTCTAAGATTCAGATTTGAATTTGGGATTCAAAGGTGAAATGAAGATTCCGATTCAAGAAAAAGTGGATCCGATCCTTATACACACACATATCACATTTTATCAAATGGCTCTACAACCATTCAATAGCTGATCCTTTCCACAACACGTCATCTATTTTCAAGAATGAGTTTGTTTAATAAATATGTAATAATAAAGATACCGAATTCTCGATGAAAAACAAACAACAAATATTATATTAAGTAAAGATTAATTGTAAATAAATTATTTGCAGTTACTCTAAATGATTAAAAATCAAGGTTATAAACACTAGACATTTTTTTTTTTAGAATGGATACAAAAATTAACTTTCAACCACAAAACTTTTTCAAGTTTTGCATTTCATGTTCTTACACTTCTGCCTCTTGCTTTGGTTTTTGCAGAATTATTCTTTTTCTTCAAATTTCTTTATTTCATCCAATGCCGTTTTAACTTTTTAATCGAAGTCTACTTCAATCATTTTCTTCTTTTGAGAGTTTCTTTACTTATTTCTTATAAATTCCTCATAACATAAATCACACCCATCTTATTTTTAAAGTGTCATATTTAGAAGACCTCCAGTTGAAGTGACTCCATCATAATCTACTAGCTGAGCAATATGGGTGTCAGGGTATAACCTGAACAGATAGTAAGTCGCGATGTTAAAAAAAAGATAAAATAAATAAGGGTGTTCTCATGTAAGTTTTCAACCAGACCACTTTATTTACAGAAAAGCTTTGATTAACGGCAGCATTGTTTTGGAATAGAACAAGGTTTTTTAGTGAAATTTTGCAGCTTCTGGGATATATTTTCTTTGTGAAAGATTTTTCAAAGAACTTATCAAGCTAGTCACCTTGAAGTGAATCCTTTAAGATAGTCAATAACTTCTCGCTTTGATACAAAATCCAAGTAGTCACTTTTTACAACATTGGCTTGCTCGCTAAATAGTTGTTTCTTGTCTTGTAGAATTTCTAATGCAAAAGTTATTCTATGGGTTCTAATAAACAGATTAATCATGAATGCAGGAGAGAGTCAAATGGCACCTTTGACAATTTTGTAGGAGAAAGGACACTTATGTAAAAGTCTGTTGGAGAGATCAACTAGGCCTATTCTAGGTTTAACTGATTATGGTTAGACAGAGTTAGGTTCTTTGACCACCTCTCATTTTAGAGAAAGTCAAGGTCCCAATTTTATGAGCGAGACATTAAAATTCAACTCGAGAATGGTGGTGTTAGGAGCTTATCAGAAATTTGGCGCTTCACGCCTATTATATGGTGGGAGTTACCATTAACCTATTTAGTGTACTCTGTACATTCTTATTCGGATGGATATATTTATTAATATTGATACATCTTGAGCACATCTACTTTGGAAAGTGTGCATTGGGGTTACGCTTGTGAGGTGAATGTCATGTTATGTTTTTTATACAAATATTAAAAATATATATCAAACCGCATTTAACTCTTGTGTTTTATCAAACATTGCCTCTTCTACTTTTATATTGTTAAAGTTAGCGATGCTTCTACTGTAAAGTCTAGATGTCACTACAATTTTAAAGGACTAAGGTTCGGTGAGGCAAGAGGTTGCCCCTCCTCTCTTTAGTTTGCATATGGATAAATTGATAAAAACTTCTATAACCAACATTTCTCTAAATGAGAAGAGGCTTAATATTTTTCCAGTGGGCCTATTTGATTCAGAATTCAAGTATATTTCTAGTATTGGTAGACATCCTGTTTACTATTGAAAGGCACAAGATGCATTTTATTGATAATATGGGCATTTCAGAAGACCTAAATTTAAACACCTATCTGAGGCCTATATCATACACTTTAATTAGGATGAATATGTGGCTTGGAATATAAAGTTAGCTATTAACTTATCAACTAATGGACCTGCAATGCTCTATTCTATAAATGTTGAGAAGTGTATTCTGAACCTAGCAATTTTAAGACTAATAAAAAAAAGAAAATCATTAAAAATTTGTAAGTATAAATGTCGGCGAGTACTAACACAATTAAGTGCTATTCATATTTGAATGTATTGTTTTAATCGTCAATGTGGCTGGGTGGTTTAAGTTAAGCAACATATAATAAATCATGTGTAGGGCCTATTTAATAAGCAACATAGGTTGGCATTTTCCAAGATGGCAGATATCATTATATTATCTCAGAGCCTGTATCCCTTAATTCAAACAACTCGATGTACACTTATATTTAAAAAATACAATATATTACTAGATCTTGAGATTTTTAATCAAAACTTGCAATCATATGAAACTTAGTAAGTTAATTTAAGAACATGCTGAAAGAGAAATATATTATATTCTGCAGACCAACGGCTCCCAAACTTTTGGAATGGTGTACCACTACAATAATTTCCGTAATTTGAGTAGGTACCACTGTTTGTGTATAACAAGACTGTGCAGCTGCACATTCTGCCTGAGATTTAATCAATGTTGCCACCCCTAAAACCACTGATTGAATCTCTTTTAATTTAGGTTAGACTGGGTCGTAATATATTTATTAGATTTAATGAGTACTATTTTTATAACTTTAATTTTTTTTTTTTTCTTCTCATGGCATACCATGAGGAAAAATTTCACGTCCCACATTTTGGGAACTGCTGCTCTAGTCTTTTAAATAAGCCTTCACGATCTTGGGCGTATTGCAATAAGCCTGGAATCAACTAGAGTGATTGCGTGACCAAAGGTGCATTTCATTAATAGTTTAAGGCTGTATGGGTTCATTGCAATAAGCCTAAGGGTTATCAGGCTGATAAGAAAATATTATTTTACAATTAGCTTGGCTCATTGAAAATTGAGGGCGCCTTTTGCAATAAGCCGGATTTTCCAATTCACCTATGACATATATACTGTACATATATTTATATATTACACTTATATAATATATATACATATATATATTTTACAACCCGCCTCAGTGGCGTAGTTGGCTAACGCGCTAGTCGTGTTGAGCTCGACTGCTGAGGACGGGGAGATCGAGGTTCGAATCTCGGTCAGGTGAAATGGGGGTGGTATTTCCTAAATGATTTTCCACTCTCCCTCCACGCAAATGCGGATTCACTTCCTCTAATTCAACCTTCCCAATACCTAATCCATTAGCGTAATTAGTACTTAAAGCGTATAACCCGAACGGGTAGTAATACGCGGTGCTAAATAATAATAATAATAATAATATTTTACAGAAGTTTTTAAATTTGGAAATTGCTGTATTGCTCTGTGGGTGTGATGTTCCTCTTTTCTCTAACAGTCTATATTAATTTATTTATGTTCTTTGGTAGAATGTGCAACAATGTATATTATCTAATTTCAAATATCTTATGAGTTTTAAGTAAATATTTCTTTTTAATTTACAGAAGTGAGAAAATCTATGCTGTGCAACCTTTGCATCTTTTTTAAAAACAAATTAGCCCTTTTGTAAAATATATATATATATAAATTTGAGTGTGGATATAACTTTGGAAAAAAAAATCATCCTATAAAATTACGAAGCTTAGCTCCGTTAGTAGTTCGTCCACCTATGGAGCGAAGGGTCCTGGGTTCAATTCCTGGCTCGGTCGAGAAATTTATCATTGTTGGAATGTGGGTTTACTCTTTCACAGTGATGAATTGACAGCCAGGGGATGGAATTTGTGTCAGTCCTAAATTTAAGATTAGAGAAATTAGTAAAAAGGTGTATTACCTAACAGGTAGTAAGACATGCGGCACTAAAAAAAGTTTAAAAAAATTATAGCACCGACAACCTACAATGGCATCACCTAATATAATTTGAGAGCCACTACTGTATTAGCTAGGTTCAGGTTACAGGCGTGTCCAGATGGGCACTAACAATATGTGCATTTGTGCACATAATGTCTACATCAATATTCCACCTTCACAATCATAACACACATATAAGCCTACATTTTCTATCACTCTTTATGTTCTTTCCCGTCAAGAGTTTTTTCTAGTGTATTTTCTCTCCTTTGTTCAGACGTAGCGAATTAGTTTTATAACAACTATCAAAACATAGTTTGTAGGTCCCAAGCTCAATTTCCGTGTCCAGATGTAATTTTTGTAATTTAAATAATATGTAGATGAGGCTATAACCATAATTAACAAATACTCATATTCAACATCATATAGAGATAAAGCCTTAAATATTTAACAACCCCCCCCCCCCCTCCGTTTCCCTTTACTCTATTAGTTCAGCATATCTTTGTATAGCACACTTAGTGTAATTAATTTATTTATTTTTATTAATGACAGTGTGTTAATAATGAGAAATATCTAAAACATAGATAATGTAACCATATTTTTGTGGAGGGACAGTGAGAAACCATTTATAAAGATGCAGACTTTGTATACCCATTCGGTATTTGAGCCCTGACCACCAATCATCGTTAAAATAAGCTAAATGAGCTTAGTGATTAATTCAAGTTAATGTGAACTTTAAAAATGAACCGATGGTTTATTTCGGTCCCTGACTTGCAGTTTTCATTCATAATAGCCAGAGAAGACTGTCTACCTGCTAACCCTCCCCATCCCCCATCCTCCCTTCCCACCCCCAAAACTTTCCAGTCACTCCTCCACTGACAAAGATAGGTTTTTTGGTTCTCAACGGAATGGAATGGTAGCATCAGCTTTCACCTTTTCCTCAGCGACAAAAACCCTATCTTACAGATTTTTCTCAACATTAGCTCTGTTCAAACACTTGAGTGCAGCATGTCATAATTTCTTGGTTGGTAGTCCAAAGCCTTAGAAGCGGATGGTTCAGTAGAGCTATCAAGACATTCATATGTACTTTCTTCATCATTGGTTAATTTATCACATGCTTTTGGAGTAACTGGTAAGTCAGCAGGTCTTCACTATTTGGAACAAGCCTTATTCCAGATAATCTGTTCAGATATTTGAAACAGTGCTTGCTTTTTTATTCACATTGCTAATATTTTTGTCACAGAGATACTAATCACAATCATTTTAGCAAAAATCTAAATTTGTATTTTTTTACAAATAAATTAATAGAGAGAATCAATAAAATGTAAGCAAAAAAACTCACAAGTTATGCTGGGATCACGATCGTCTTAAGTTCATGCATGCCAAGATCACAACCAAATTAATGTTCATGTAATGTAATGTTCACCTAAGGTTCACTTGACATAAAGAAACTATTGTGTAACTAGAATTCATAAAACTTAACGTAACAAAGTGAGCAAAACATAGATACACAGATAATGAATTTAAATTGTTTGAAAACATATTTTTCACTAAAATGAAACCCAATTATTTAGGACTGATTATGCTACAATTGCTTGGAATAGAAACTTACTGGAGGTATGAAATAAAATGTAAAAATAGGCTAAAAACTATGTTTTAGAGTTTGTGAGGCGCGGACAAACTATACTGAAGGTGTTGTCTACAATACATAAACAAACAAATGAAGTACAAAATAGCCATGTTGATGTAGCTCGCGAATAGATTGGTTAGCTAGAACAAAAGGTAGCCTTTACTTAAAGTTCATGTAACATTAATGTTCTGCCCCGAACAATTCTTAGGTTAAGTAAATGTTAAGTGAACTGTAATGTTAACTGCATCATTATGGCTTTCATTTAAAAACATGAAGAGAACATTCTAGTTATGTTAAGTTACATGAGAGTTAAGTGAAGGTTTAGGTGAGCGTGATCCTGGCATTAAGGGATCTTGGTCAGCCATATTGTGTAAAAAGGCCTGGAATGCACAGATATGGGATTTGGCGTTGTTGTGCCTCACTGTTCTGCCCTTGTGCCTTTTTCTCTGCACTTGCACTGACCGCGCGAAACACCCTCTCTACTGCCTGGACCGCTCCACACTTCATGTTATCTGAGCCGTCCGTGACAAGTTCCTCACTGTACTCAGCGCCCATGAGAACTCCTCTTTCTATTGGCTCGATTGGCGGCCACTGTCTCTCATGTTCTCACGCACCAATGAGAACTACCATTTTCTCCCAATGGACAAGGCCCGGCAGCGGAGGGTATTTAACATGGTGGTTCCTAGGTCTGAAGTCAAGTCAGTGGCTACCCAACCTGGGTGTACTACTGATTTGAAGGGGCTAATGAATTATCTTATGTTACAAAGAAGTAATATTGTCTTAACCCTCTCTCTTTCCACCATGACTCACGTTGCCAGGACATCCTCATGTTCCACCACGACTCATGTTGCCGGGACATCCTTCGGTCCCACCGCAACTAACGTTTCTGGGACACAATCACTGACATTTTTCCAACCCTACCCACATGTGTCAGAACTACTAAGTCGCCCAGAGACGACACTTTGTCAAGATATCAACCAGTTACCCCCAAGGCTGCAAACGAGGGATAAGAGCGTAAATATCCATTCACATATTTACCAAACAAAATGCTAAAAACTTTTAACTACAAGCATTGTTTGAAAACCTCTTGAACATCACCTAATGAAATAAAATTAAGTAAACTGTCACACATATAGCATATCAATTACAAGTGAACACTAATAACTTAAACCTTATTAAATCATATCTTGATATCATTTTTCAGACAAACAATTACTTACAAATATATTATAATGGTACTTTCCCAGATGACCTAGCCTTTCTACCCTTCCATGAATTAATAAATTAAAATTTCAATTAATAATGATAAAATAGATAAATTAAAACATCACAAAATAATATTCTAATGACATTATTGATATTAAAACTCCCAAAAACATTAAGGACCACAGATCACAGAGCCAAGTGTCTGTGTAAATATTTACATTCCTGTGTAATTTTGTGATGAGTTTTTATTTTTAATGTATAACTAAGTATGGTGTATACTCAACTTGACCAATGGAATTCCCAACATTTACCCTGATCGTTTCCTAAAATTCCGACTCAAATGTATGTCACACCCTTCAAACCCCCATATCCCCCTTTACAGTTTTTGTTAATCTTTCTTATGAATAGTAATAAAGTATTTTTATTTGTATTAACATAATCTAATAGGAATTAGAAAAATTATAAAATATATTACACAGCTACAAAAAAAAAAATTGAATCATATTGTAATTTACTGAACTAGGCCCTAATGATTATTATATTTCATATTTTGATTAAAACAACATTTTCCCAAATATATTTTGTAATTTACCAAATTCTCGACTTATTCTCGTTTTTTCCACGACACTTCAAATTCCCAGCTAATTCCAGTTTTCCCTGATTTTTCCAGATGGTAGACACCCTGTAACTATATAGGCCTATATACTTCTGAAATATTATAAATATAATATTGTTTCACTGTATCTTCTTAAGTGAATAATAATAATAATAATAATAATAATAATAATAATAGATATATTGTAATAAAACAAAGAAAATAATTTGTATAGGTGTGCTCCATAATTATGATGACCAAAACATGATAAGTTTTTATGTGGATAAAAATCTTTGCAAGTTCTCAGGCTGAAGCATTTCAGTCATGTCAAAAAAGTGGGTGGACAATATTATTCTGTAACATAAGTTGACGGTAGTATATTACAAACTGTCAAGTTTCAGAAAACCTTAAAATTACTCTAAGACATTAGGAACTTGAAAGTTAATTATCGCACTTCCAAATGTATGCCACCTATCACTATCTAGAGCTACCTAATTACATTATCTCTTTCAGGTACATTCTAATGTTATCCTCTCATCTGTGTCTATGTCTTCACAATGTCTACCATTCAATACACTGAACAAGGTTCTATTTTCTTCCATTCACACTAAAAATTCTGCCCACCATAATCTGAGAGATTTGACTTTCTTAAAACTGTCTTGTGGTTGTTCGAAGTAGTTTTTAAATTATCATCCTCAATCTGTGCTCTCTGTGTTATCATATACTTAGTCTTTTCAGCATTCACTTCTATTTCCTTATTAGCCACTAATAAAATTTCTGTTTTTTTTTAACAGCTTCATTAACTAAACTAACAAAGCTAAATTATCTGTGTATCCTAGTAGCCACATTTTACTATTTAAGGTCAACCCTTCTCTACTCTCTTGCATTACCCTAATATCATACTCTAATCTTAGATTAAAAGGTAATGGAGAAAGTTAATCTCTTTTTCGATCCATTATGGATTTCAAAATTATCTGATGACATCCAAACTGTAGGCTTACCCTGCCATGCATCTCTATCAAACATAGCTTACCTGAGTTAGCTTGACTAGTTTTTTGGGTATCCCAAACTTAAGTTAAACAAAATATTATATAATGTAATTTGTTTATTTAGAATGAATCATTTGCATAGTTAAAATATATGTAGCCTATAATTGATATACTATATTGTATTCCCACTTTCTTTCAAATATTTGCAGGATATTAATAATCTGATCCATTAAGCCAATCTATTCCATCAAAATCCACAATGATGATCCCCAATTATTAAATCTGCATATAGCATCAATATCATTAAAATTATATTAGTTAAGCCTACAAATTATTAATCTTTAAATATATGGAGGCCATCCTAATTCTTGGTGTGTCGATTGTGAATAATAATGCACTTTTATGGGATTAAGTAGTAAAGAAGACATATCTATGATATTAAGATATAGAGTACAATCCACAAAAAGTGTTGTCAATATCAAAAATGTAAATGGTTAGTCGAAGTAGGCCTACTGAAAGCTGACCAAAGTAGGTGCTAAGACAATTCAGTTTAATATTAGTTTGTGTCTTTTTTGTGAGTTATCATTTCATAATGTAGATATAATTTCAGGAGCGCCTTGAGAAATCCTAAACAAAGCTTGGGCTGTATCCAAATAGTTTACTTCACGTGCCATCAACCCTTGACGTTCACTTGATAGTTGCATTAGTAATCACGTGATCAAGTGCAGATCCGTTAGAAGTCACACAGTGTGGTAATGCGCCCCTCACACGCCCTTGGGTCCAAGGGTGACAGCAAGTTACCCTTGACACGCCGTTGATGCGGTGTTTGATCGGTAATCGTTTAATTTTTCATCTGCTAGAGATATAGCTCTTAGAGTATTGTGATCTTTGATAACATAAGTTAAATATGCCGGTTGATTTGTAGTGTTGTAGAGTTGTGTTGGATAGTAAGTATAATTTGTCATGTGGATTGAAATTATTATTATTATTATTATTAGCACCGCGTCTTATTACCCGTTCGGGTTATACGCACTTACGCTAATGTGTAATGGTAGGGTGATTGTGAGATGAAATGAAGGACCTACAGTTTAACGTGGAATCCGAACCACGGTGGAGACCTGGCATTCCTCACATTCACAAGATGTCTTGTCAGAGGTGAAGGAAGGGTTTGGTAATCAGATAAATCTTTGCCGGGACCGAGGATTGAACCCTGGCCGCCAGCATAGAAGTCTGACACCTTACCCCTAGACCACCAGGTCACCCTGATTGAAAATAAGTCACCACAAATTTGCAAGTGGCCTTTCTAATTAGGGCTCATAGATGGCGGTTAAAATAGTTCCCAATATCATTGGTAGGAAGCAGCACTGCGGACTCAAGTGTATGAAAAGGATATTTTGCCGTCCAAATAGTGTTGGAATCTTCGATCTCAAATGCGTGAAAAGTCGTCAAGTGTACTTGACTATTCGGATAGAGCATTGGTCTTACATAACCAATTAATAAACTAACCCCATCCTCCAAAAAGATACCACATAATTAAAAGGAAATGATCTAATATAACGCATTTTACTAAATTTATTTCCAATAACTTTTTTATGTTGTCAAAATATTAATACTAACCTGTTTAAACAGTTAGGATCAATTCTCAATATGAATTTTTATAAACAAAACTGATTTCTAGAACATTGCAACATAGGTTAATATTGAATCTTGAGTGTTCCAAACGATGTTACCAACATGAAATATTGAAAGGGTTTCACTTTATAACACTCACAAAAATGAGTTCTACCTATTAATGGCTATAAAATAGTTTGATTATCTCTGATGTTGATTAATTTAGTAAATTTAATAAGATTAAGTGTAGTGTCAAGTGAAACTTGGAAGTAAATTGTGGTAAGCAATTTTTTTTAATTGTGCTATCGTATCGTTAAAAAATTACAGCAAATAATTATATCCATAATTACGATACGTGTTTTAAAATAAATCTATTTAGTACTAAAGAACTTGAATTTTAAATTTGGAGATGTTATTATAGATATTCCTACAGTGCTATTATGACCACGACACAAAACGAATTTACGACCGCGCATTTTATTATTTTTAGCCATCCAAACCACCCCCTCGTTCACTTTTTTTTGTTAACTTAGTAGGACGACTGACATTAAGTTGTCGATAATATTCAGTGTGAACACAATTTTTGGGAGATCTTGAATGCTTTCATCAAATTAAATTAATTAGTTATATTTTCTAAGATCTTTACACCCCATATTGGATTCAATCTCAAACGTGAGAACATTTTTAACACTGTAAATTAATAAAATTAGCACAAAGTTGGCCTATATATGTTCAAGTGGAGTACCGTTTAGCCTAGATAGGAAGTTTTCTTTATCTAACCTCAACTCAATCTTCAATTTTTGGCTTGACAAAATCGAGAACGGTTTTAAAATAGGCCTACAAAGAAAGCCAAAATACAAAATATTAATCTACTGTTTGATAAATGTTGTTTTTGAAACAAAGTTTTATAAGGCATATATTTTTTATAGTTTTAAATCAAAGTTATTTTAAATTAAAATAGGCCTAAATATAAGGAGAAGTCTACATTATAAATTGTTGAAATTATTTTTTATTAATATAATAAAACACTTGTTCCAGTATCAACATGAATATACGAAGAATAAAGTATTGGGTCGTAAAGCATACATCTTACAAAAACATTGTTTCTTTATTAGCCAACTTATTTATTTATTTATTCATTCCCCAGTGTGACATTACTATTTTAATGCATAGTGTAAAGTGGTCAGGGTTTTAGGCCCTTAGCGCTCAACCATTTCATTTATAAAATTATATTAGTTTGCCATTGTTTACATATTAATACTCAAGATACTGGGAATACTAAACTAATAAATAAATTGTTTATTTCTCATTCATCTAGGCCTAATTTAATTCTCTTTATTACTATCAAATGATTAATTATAAGAAAGTGTGGGGTTTTATGGTAATTATAAGTTATGTAAATCATAACCAAAGTTGTAAGCAATAGGCCTATATGCTTTAAATTTCAATTCATTAACTTCATTTTCAGACCTTTAAACTTTTAATCTAATAGTTTTCATTATTCAAAGTCTTTGTTGGAATTATAGAGTCATCCAAATTTATTTCTTTTACTTTTCATTTTAAGTATCGTGCAATGTATTAATAGCTGAACCCGGAAGCTGGGAAACGCACCTGTGGCTTGCACGTGTGGTCTTTCAGTGAGGTGGGAGGTTTTGGCGCGGTCTCCTGGCCAATCAGCACATTCCATTTAGCGTCTGTGTTTGACCCTATGTAGAAGAAAGCGTCAGACGGGACACTGGCCGGTTAGCACGCAAACAGATAAGACCTGTATTCAACAAGTACTTTTCGTAACGTGAGAAGATAGGGTTTTGAGATGGGTGGAAAGAGATGTAGACCAGGTGGCTAAATGACCACTACCTTAACTAATTCTCTTTATTGATGTCATAAATAATTTGTTTCTCTACATTCAGTAACACGTGGTATAAAATGTATAATAGTTATTTAAAATAAAACTTCAAATTCTACGCTAAATAGTATCGCATTAATCGGCTCTCTCCATCTACCCCTACCATTATCTGTATAACCCCTAGATTCTTTACTGGAACCTACTGACTGCCGTGGACGACACCGTATGAAGAAGAGTAATAGGCCTAGAAGGGCGACTTGGTACAAATAGCGTCCAACGATGAGGCTGGTGACCAAAACCGCTGACAGAAGTGGGTGGCTAGTTACAATAGCTCACATGATTTTTTGACTACAATATGTTATGTGTATTGAATAATGTAGGCCTAGTATTTTTTAATTTCAAATCGTAAGCAAACAAAATTATGCGAGTGATTTATTAAATTAAGCTAGGTTAAATAGTTTTTGCAAATAATGTGAACTGCGATCAGCTGTTTGGGAAAATAAAAATAAATTTATTTTCTTCGAAAATGAAGCCATTTAGCGTTAGCAACTAACTTTGCGTCGAATGTTAATAAAAGCCCTGCCAGGTCTATTATGAACATTCGACGCAAAGTTAATTGCTACCGCTAGTTAGCTTCACTTTCGAAAAAAAAAAAAAAAGGCGTTTGGGTTATTATGACCACCACACTTTGTATTGTCCGCATAGTTTTAGCTTCGACTTTGCTTCTAGCGTTGACTCACAGAATAAAATCAGTTTGCATCAACAGTTGGCAAAACTTTTCCAAAGAATATTACCTTTTAAGAAGTTTGAGGCTAAAAATTGGGTATATTTATTTCAAGAATGCTGGTATATGTGACTGAAGATTATTCATTTATTTTTATTTTCCCAACCAGCTGACCAGAAGTCACATTATTTGCAAAAACTATTTAGGGAGCTTAATTTAATAAATCAATCGCATAATTTTGTTTGAATACGATTTGAAATGAAAAAATACTAGGCCTACATTATTCAATACACATAAACTATTGTAGTCAAAAAATCATGTGAGCTATGCATTAAAATAGTAATGTCACACTGGGAAATGAATAAATAAATAAGTTGGCTAATAAAGAAACAATGTTTTTGTAAGATGTATGCTTTACGACCCAATGCTTTATTCTTCGTATATTCATGTTGATACTGGAACAAGTGTGTTTTATTATATTAATTAGAAATCATTTTTAACAGTTTATAATGTAGACTTCTCCTTATATTTAGGCCTATTTTAAATTAAGATAACTTTAATTTATAACTAAAAAAAATATGTGTCTTATAAAACTTTGTTTCAAAAACAACATTAACAAACAATAGATTAATATTTTGTATTTTGGCTTTCTTAGTAGGCCTATTTTAAAACCGTTCTCGATTTTGTCAAGCCAAAAATTGAACGTTCAAAGATATAAGCCTAGAGTAAGATGTTTTAAATTTTATGTCGTTTGATTGAGTCGAGGTTAGATAAATAAAACTTCCTATCAAGGCTGTACGGTACTCCACGTGAACATATATAGGCCAACTTTGAGGTCCGTGAAGTTGGCAGCACCACTAAACGGCACAAATTCTGAAACCTATGCCAATATTTAGTGCTGAATTTGTGCCACAAGAATATACTATCCCCATAATTGTGCCGCCATAGTTTTTGTGAAAACTTCAAAAAACTGTGGGTGCTGCCAACTTGACGTAGCAGCACCCATAACGGCACGAATTCTGAAACCTATGCCAATATTTAGTGCTGAATTTGTGCCACAAGAATACCCTATCCCCATAATTTGTGTCGCCATAGTTTTCGTGAAAACACCAAAAACAGTGGGTGCTGCTGGCAGCACCCATAACGGCACAAATTCTGAAACCTATGCCAATATTTAGTGCTGAATTTGTGCCACAAGAATATCCTATCCCCATAATTTGTGCCGCCATAGTTTTCGTGAAAACGCAAAAAAAAAACATAGTGGGTGCTGCTGGCAGCACCCATATTGGCACAAATTCTGAAACCCATGCCAATATTTAGTGCTGAATTTGTGCCACAAGAATATCTTATCCCCGTAATTTGTGCTGCCATAGTTTTCGTGAAAACACCAAAAAACAGTGGGTGCTGCTGGCAGCACCCATAACGGCACAGGTTCTGAAACCTATGCCAATATTTAGTGCTGAATTTGTGCCACAAGAATATCCTATCTCCATAATTTGTGCCGCCATAGTTTCTGTGAAAACTTAAAAAAAAAACTCTGTGTTCTGCCAACTTCACGTCTCATGTAGGCCGTTGTTTCATTTCTTTTCCCCCTTTCGATACGTTGGGCCAGTTTCATAGTCAAATTTAGTACGCCTCAAGTGCGGCGCTACACTAAGTACATGACGACACCTACCTAAACCAGAATGGAATGGGCCAGTTTCCTATGCGAGAACGGCCCATTCTATTCGAGTTTAGGTAGGTGTCGTCTTGTGTTTAGTGTAGCACCGCACTTGAGGCGTACTAAATTTGACTATGAAACTGGCCCATTATGCTGACCACACGTTTCTCTCTTTGAATGCGTATCTAACCCAGGGGTGGGAAAATGTTTGGTTGTCCAAGTCCCAATGTCCAAGGTCCGTGAGGTTGGCAACACCACTAACGGCATAGATTCTGAAACCTATGCCAATATTTTGTGCTGAATTTGTGGCACAAGAATATCCTATGCCCATAATTGGTTCCGCCATAGTTTTTGTGAAAACTTAAAAAAACTTTGGGTGCTGCCAACATCACGTAGAAGCACCCATATGTGGCACAAATTCTGAAACCTATGCCAATATTTAGTGCTGAATATATACCACAAGAATATCCTATCCCCCTAATTTGTGCCAATATAGTTTTCGTAAAAAACACCTAAAAACAGTGGGTGCTTCTGGCAGCGCCCATAACGGCACAAATTCTGAAACCTATGCCAATATTTAGTGCTGAATTTGTACAACCAGAATATCCTATCCCCATAATTTGTGTTTTCATGATTTTAGTGAAAACTAAAAAAAAAAACTCCGGGCGCTGTCAACATCCCGTAGTAGCACCCGTAACGGAACAAATTCTGAAACCAATGCCAATATTTAGTGCTGAATTTGTGCCACAATAATATTCTATCCCCATAATTTGTGTCGCCATAGTTTTTGTGAAAACTTAAAAGCACAAATTCTGAAACCTATGCCAATATTTAGTGCTTAAGTTGTGCCACAAGAATATACTATCCCCATAATTTGTGCCGCAATATTTTTCATGAAAACACCAAAAAGCACAGTGGGTGATGCTGGCAGCACCCATAACGGCACAAATTCTGAAACTTATGCCAATATTTAGTGCTGAATTTGTGCCACAAGAATATCCCATCACCATAATTTGTGCCACCATAGTTTTCGAGAAAACGCAAAAAAAAAAAAATTGGCTGCTGCTGGCAGCACCCGTAACGGCATTAATTCTTAAACCTTTACCAATATTTAGTGATAAATTTTTGCCGCAAGAATATCTTACTCTAATAATTTTTACCCCCATAGTCATGAAAACATCATAAAACGATAAGTTGTGTTAACACCAAGTTGTATTCAGTACTGGCCAGCCCTCACTTCAAGGCCGACCCTAGTTTCTCCCGCCTGTACACTCTGTGACGTCATACTTCTATCCAACTGGGGTCTACAATAATTGAGGTTGCATCATATATTTATGACCATAGATGAAAAAAAATCTGGGCGCTTGATCAATACATTGATAAAATAAATTTTAAAATACACTCTTTTCTTTGAACAGCTAATGTTGTTGGGTTTTTTTCAAAATTTTTAAATAATTTATAAAAATGATCCCATTTTATTTATTAGTTGTAGGATTTATAATTGTATACGCCTAAGGCTAGATGAAGACTAATTTGAGGGACTGTATTTCTAGATGTTATAGTTTGCAATGAAGCAATATTTTACCAATATTTTACTAAAATATATTATTTTAAAAAATTTATTTCTTTACCATCGGTAAAAATTATGAAGCACTATGTCTAAATTGCAAATGTAATACATAGCACTGTCATGTGCTGAGTTTGTACCACAATTCTCAAATTATGTTCCGCCATATTTTGTTTAAAAAATTATCGTTCCCGTAATTTGTGCCCTTAGCTCGCAATAGTGTTCGTAAAAATATTTAAACACGCACAAAGCGACCGTTCGAAAGATGACGACACAGTCCAAGAGTTTTTTTAAGTTTTCAAAAAACCTATGGCGGCACAAATTATGGGGATAGGATATTCAGCACTAAATATTGGCATAGGTTTCAGAATTTTTGCCGCTATGGGTGCTGCCAGCAGCACCCACTGTTTTTTGGTGTTTTCACGAAAACTATGGCGGCACAAATTATGGGGATAGGGTATTCTTGTGGCACAAATTCATCACTAAATATTGATATAGGTTTCAGAATTTGTGCCGTTATGGGTGCTGCTACGTGAAGTTGGCAGCACCCACAGTGTTTTGATGCTTTCACAAAAACTATGGCGGCACAAATTATGGGGATAGGATATTCTTGTGGCACAAATTCAGCACTAAATATTGGCATAGGTTTCAGAATTTGTGCCGTTAGTGGTGCTGCCAACTTCGTGCTAATTTTTATTAATTTACAGTGTTAAAAATGTTCTCACGTTTGAGATTGAATCCAATAAGCGGTGTGAAGATCTTAGAAAATAAAACTAATTACTTAAAGTTGATGAAAGCGTTCAAGATCTCCCAAAAATTGTGTTCACACTGAATATTTTCGACAACTTAAAAAGGTGACCTGGTGGTCTAGGGGTAAGGTGTCAGACTTCTGTGCTGGCGGCCGGGGTTCAATCCTCGGTCCCGGAACAGATTTATCTGATTTCCAAACCCTTCCTTCACCTCTGACAAGACATCTTGTGAATGTGGGGAATGCCAGGCTTCCACCGTGGTTCGGATTCCACGTTAAACTGTAGGTCCTTCATTTCATCTCACAATCACCCTACCATTACACATTAGCGTAAGTGCGTATAACCCGAATGGGTAGTAAGACGCGGTGCTAATAATAATAATAATAATAATAACAACTTAATGTCAGTCGTCCTACTAAGTTAACAAAAAAAGTGAACTAGAGGGTGGTTTGGATGGCTAATAATAATAAAATGCAGCTTTTACTTAAAATAAATTATTATTGAGACTTTAGTTAAGTGATTAAGATTATAACGATATTATATTTCTTTATAATGAGTTGTTTGCAATTTATTCACTTCAGTATAACTAGGTTTAACTAGTAATTATTGGTTTCAGATAACTTTAGTAAACCTTTTATGATTAAAAAAACCTATGCCTAAACCAAACTGCATGAAAATATTAAGCTAGGGCCTATTTAGTTATTTCCTGTTTTGGCTGCAATATTTCAGAGGTCTACAACTCACATTAATGTGGATAGTAATTACTACTGTATGTACGATTCAGTTTAAATATGATTACATCATTAAAGTTTGTTGAGGCATCTTAAACATATTAGGCTTACGTTTTATTATTTATCACCTGAATTATCAATGTGTTGATGGTGAATAGTAATGCATTTTGATAGTGTTATTCTTCAAATAAAATATTCTTTTAACATACAGTGTAAGCGTACCATCTATCCCCACTCTTGGCCTACATTATGATATAGGCCTATTTAAAGTTAGATTATATTAAACACACACAAACAATTTTTGAGGTTATTATATTGGGCTAATGAGATAGCAAGTTTAAATAATGTAACACAAAACACCTAATAAATTACAAAAACTAGCAAACATAACCTCGTTACAAAAACCAAAGGACAAGTAAAATGTCTGCGCAACTTAGCGTCAAAATATTAGCGCACGCAAGAACTTTGCTTTCGCAAAGTGGTCGGCCATAATAACTTGACGAAAAGTCTAGAAATCTCTCTTCTAACGGTCGCAAATTCGTTTTGCGTCGTGGTCATAATAGCACTGCTGGAGAAACTCGTGTCTTGTTCATAAACTGATTAGGTAGCATACATACATAACACTAAGCTAGGATTTTTTTCATTTGAGGTGTAAAATTAATTCCAATTTATAATATATCTTTCTTAAGGTGCGGCAGAATAGAAGACCAAATTCCCTTTTGGGTCTTATCTTCCTTCTCGAACTGAGTACCTGCTTGAGGAGAGGTAATACCCCCACCACTCTATTACTTTCCCTACCCTGGCGTGTGTCACTCTTATGGTCGATTGGTTTTCTGTATTCTGAATGACAAACAAAGCAGAGACAGGCCGCCGCCTCTACCTAAAGCACTGGGTTCGCAAAGTGTTTGAATAAACAGGCTACACTGAATAAGCTTTGTTCCTATTTCTAATATACAGTACTTAGAAAACTGTTTTATTTTTCTAGTAAAAATGAAATACTTTTAAATTTGCGTTTGATGAAAATATAATTATCATATGCATATTGATTATTGCTAGGTGGTTTGAAAAAAAAGTGACTAATTGTATTATATAGTGCTTTTCTAAATTTTTAAAATCAATTGGAAAGTTATTCGTGCACTTTCTGAACATCCTAAAAATTGGCTATATTAGCACATGACCTACAAACTTTTTTAAAAGTATAATTGAATATAAAACGTGCACTTTCTGAATACCTTCACTGAAATGTGGTTATATAGGCACATGATTTACAAACTAGCATAAACCTAAGACAGAACTCGAGACCGCAAATTCATCAAAATATGATCAATACGACGTCCCAGCGGGAATCTAACAATTAGCTTAGTAAGAGGACACGTTACGTATTTAGCCCAATTATCTAGAGCAGCGGTTCCCAACGTGGGGTACGTGCCAGGACGTTTGGGGGTACGCGGAATCATTTTGATAATGGTGGAAAGAGCTACATTTGCTAGCAGTGTAAGACAAAATATCAGTCAAACGTTCAAAAGTTATTAAATTAACTCAACGATTTGGCGAGAGGCGGGGCTATATATATGATCTTGAGAAAATGATTTTAATTTCAAACATAAAATAGTTTATATTTTTTAATAAATAAATAAATTAATTAAATGTAATTCTTTGGGTATATTTTTGCTTTTTGAATGTAAAAATATATGAACTCTTTATTCACCTTATTATAACATTGTTTTTTAATCTCATTATTAGCCCATATTTTTCAGTTGCAACAAATAAATTATTATAATTATTATAATTGCTAATGTAGTAATCAAACATTTCTATAATTAAGGACACAATTCATGAAAATGCCAAGCGGTACGCGAGCGATACAAGGCTATGAACCGCTGATCTAGAGGGTATCTTTATTTTATTTTTTTAGCACCGTATCTTACTACCCGTTTGGGTTATACACTTAAGTACTAATTACGCTAATGGGTTAGAAATTGGGCAGGTTGAATTAATAGTAAGGGAACTCAAATTTTCGTGGAGGGAGAGTGAAAAAACATTTAAGAAATCCCCAGTTCACCCAACCGAGATTCGAATCTCGATCTCCCCGTCCTTGGCAAATCTAGATTTTATATGAATGTCTAAAAAAAGTTGCTTCTCTATTATTATAGTCCCCATTTGATAACAATATGTGGGATATTTAGGAGCTACTCTCAAAATGGTGAGAACCAACCACATATGCAAGATTTAATATTTTACTGTAGGAGGGCACTTATGAGGATGGAGAATTTTTTTTGTGGGGGTAGCTAATTCCCATCCCCTCAACTGCCAATGGAAGGAGTTTTTTTTTACACTAAATACTTCTTGTATTGATTAAGTTGCGACAGAAGGGAGCGCGAGTAATTTTACAGTTTTTTTAGAAATGAAATTTGTTGGCCAAAATTAATCAAATATTTCTCCAGTAACAAAGTAGAGTTTAGTTTTCTGCACATGCTAATATCAACAGATCTTGAATAACTGTCAAGTGAGTAGTGTTCGGGTCGTTTCAAAACAGTCATTTATACATAAAACTGCCTATATGTCAGAGCGTTTATATCGAAAACGGTCTATATTTGGGGTTTGTTTTTTACCGCTCCCACCTCTCCCGCCCCTTTTCCCCTCCTCCTGCCCCTCCCCCATGGCATACGCCGGACATGTTGGTTGTTAATTAATTAATTGGTAGGATAGAGGCGTTGGAGTTATTATTGGTAGGATAGAGGTTTTTTTTTTATTCATCAATTAGGGCGCTGTAGTTTATTTGCTGAAGCATAGAGCCACCCGGGGCTCGCGCTCCACGTCTTTCTCCTCCGATTGGTAGGATAGAGGTGTTTTTTATTCATCAATTAGGGCGCTGTAGTTTATTTGCTGAAGCATAGAGCCACCCGGGGCTCGCGCTCCACGTCTTTCTCCTCCGATTGGTAGGATAGAGGTGTTTTTTATTCATCAATTAGGGCGCTGTAGTTTATTTGCTGAAGCATAGAGCCACCCGGGGCTCGCGCTTCACGTCTTTCTCCTCCGGATGCCCGATATTAAATGACACAAGCTGGCTCGCTGGCTTCTGATGACCAACTCAGCCTTTCACTTTTCCCTCCCCACCCCTCCCTCAGAGCCGGGGTTGTTCATCCTGGTTTTCCCCCTCCCCCGGTCATTCCTCCTCCTTCGCCACCCTGACGCCAGCCTGCCGGGACGACAAGTGACCTCGATAACCTTGGGTTTTCCCAATGACGTAATCATCGCAACCCTGGCGACGGGCTGGCGGGCAGACAAGTTGGGACAAGAATAGATAGTGACCTCAGCAATCTGGGTTTTTTCCTATGACGTAATCATTGCGTGTTATGTTGCAACTCTAGCATCTCTAATTATGCACAATCAGGGGCCTCGGAATCCACAGTTAGGGGCCACTACCCCCTGTCACAAGTCTACTAAAATTTTACCCATCAGACACCTTCAACCTACCACAGAGGATGGGCCGTGTCTGCTAGATGCTCTGTTCAGGCAACAGCGGAGTACGCTTTGGCGCAGAATGAATAGCAAATGATGGTGCACAACTGGTTGCATGTACTGCCATGGCGCCGAATGAATAAGTTTGGTTTAGCAAACGGTGGTGCAAAATGGACGAACGAAACCTGCTTGATTATTACACCGTATAAATATGTGAGAGTAGATATCATAACTTTTCTATGTCTAAGATGAGGCTATTCCTATTAAAATTGGACTATACAGGAACACCCCCTCTGTCCACGTGGGTGAGATTTGAACCCCAGATCACCAAGCTGTCCAACGAGTTTTATTCACCCTGGGTTTCCCCCCACCCTCCCTCCACGCAGATGAAGGTACATTCAAGCGAGGAGTCCTTTAAGGAACACAAACTCGTTGTTCTTTTACATTATCAATAATGCATTTGAAATAAAATAAGCGTAGTTTACTCGTGGCAATATTACGGGTAATTCTTGTATATTAGAAACGGCCAGGTAGTGGACGTGTGTGCGAGCTGTCATAGACTTTGGGCAGTGGAGCTTAAACACGTCAACGTTCAACCAAAGTAGTAGCGAAACTGCCTTATAACGGTAAATTATTTGTTCGCTTGGTGTGCCTGTTTTGCACGGAGCTTATTGCCTGTCAGTCACACCACAGAAGGTAAAGACCCTGGGAGGGTGGTGGGGGATCCCCTGCTCTGTGGAAATTCCAGTCCGGGGAAGGGGTGATTTCGGCCACCAGCTCCTTGCGATGTCGAAACTGGAACTACCCGGCTCTGAGTGGGGTGGGGGGATTCAACTGCCTGAAAAGTGAAAGGCTGATTGCCACTGTTGGAGGTGAGTACGTCATAGAGCCTGCGGAGTACGCTTTGGCGCAGAATGAATAGCAAATGATGGTGCACAACTGGTTGCATGTACTGCCATGGCGCCGAATGAATAAGTTTGGTTTAGCAAACGGTGGTGCAAAATGGACTAATGTGTCTCTGCGCATACGCAACACAGACCTGTCCATAAGTCCCTTTGTAAATCCAGGCATCGACCCAGCGAAGTGGACGGAGGTGCCTGCTCGATGCTCTGTTCCACTGCCTTAAATATGAGTGAAGAATGACCCTGAGCACGGAACGAATCCTGGATAGCTCAGTGGTCAGAGCAATGGCGTACTAAGCCAGAGGTCCCGGGTTTGGAACTTGAAACCTTACCTTAAATATTTTAATTTGTTTGGTAGAAAGACCAAAACTATAGTATGAAGAGCATATAGCTACTTTACCGGCGGTCAGTATCTATCAACATACTTGCTCGGTATGCGTTTGTTATTCACCTGCATCACAGGTAGCGTAGTCTAAGGCGTCACTGCCAATGCCTGGGAGGTCGCGGGTTTGATTCCCGTTCTGGTACATGACCATTCTAGGTGTCAGCCCTCCGCAAACGTAGACCAAAGGTGTTTTTTCCGCACCCTTCGTGAAAATGCGGGTACATTTTCCGTCCTCCTATCTACTTAGCGGGGTTCATCATTGGTTTGACTTCGAACACTGAGGCAAATGCGGGTACACTATCCCAAGATATTAAATACCGTGTGTGAACTCGTCACCTTACCTTAAATATTAACAACATATTCTTACTAGTTTTTTTTTATTGACAATCAACAATTAATTTACAAGCGCAATATATATTTAGGTCTTTGCCGACTGTGAGTACTTGACGTATGAATAGGGGATTCTGCCTGTTTAAAGTATATGCTGTATATCACATGACTTGAGACGTATGAATATGTTAAATAGTGAGTATTCAGACAGAACTTTTATTTGCTTTCTACCCTAGAATTATTTGTACTGCAGATCACCTGACTTGACGTATGAATACGGGGTTCTGACTGTTTAAAATATCACATGGCCGGGCGTATGATAAAATACTCAGCAAATTGTTAAAGAAAACCTTACATTGACTTATATATTATTTGTAAACTCTCCTAGAAACCTTACATTAACTAAACTGGCTTTCGATGCCATCTAGTGGGCCGATAAGCAAGCACGACAAACCCTGTACGGCAATTAAATAATATTAATATAATATTAAATATTAAATAATGTATAACCTTTACACATGTTCCTATGTTAAATACCTCGGGAAAAAAATCATGGCGGCTATATATATTTTGATAACATAAATAATAACTTTTACATAAGTTTATAAGTAAAATATCTAGGAAAAAAATCACGGTGCTTATGTAGTATAGTCTTTTGCTATAGTAGCGCCTTAAACCATGTGGTCATTCTTTATGTTACGTGCAATGATAAGCTAAATACCCGTTTTCATATTCGTTATACAGATACAATTACCGAGGATTAGCCATTTAATTTATCTGTACTTAGTCCGCTCTTGCAGAGGGCGAGAGAATTATTAACATTGAGTCGAAGTTGTGCGGTGTTATCGCCTATTAAGGGGTAACTAACTAATCGGGCCGTCGGTAAGGCGCTCAGTAATTTGATGGTCTCTGGTTCGAATCCAATCTAGACACACGACTTACAAACTAACTTAGCTATAGAACAGTAAATTCACCGTGCAAAACGGGCGTCGCTAAAATCTACCCTCCCTCAGTGCATCTGAAGGTACTCTCGCAAATGTTGAGTGCATTGATGTGTGGGCTTAAACTTTCATAGGGATATAGTTGCGAACATTAAATTCAATATAATTGCGAGCATTAAATTATAATTGGGCTGAAGAATAAAATGGGTGTTTTCACTTTAAACGTGGGTAGCAGCACACGACTTACAAACTATGGTTGTATTTCAATATCTATAATATTCGGGCGGAGGAGTCTCCCTCCACATACCAACAAGTTGGATATGTGTGAGAGAGAGCTGTTGGGCCGTCCACTTTCATGGGATGTAAAAGCGAATCTGCCATTTAACGGGAATTTTCAGAGCTGCCTTACAGGTGTCTATTTTGAGAAACACAATGACTCCTCAAGGTGAATGGAGGTTATTGCTCGGTACGTCACCCCCAGAAGGTAATGACCGGGGGAGGGGGAAAACCAGGATGAACAACCCCGGCTCTGGGGGTGGGGAGGGAAAAGTGAAAGGCTGAGTTGGTCATCAGAAGGCAGCAAGCCCCTGCCAGAGAAGTCATTTACTATCGGGCATCCGGAGGAGAAAGACGTGGAGTGGCTCTATGCTTCAGCAAATAAACTACAGCGCCCTAATTGATGAATAAAAAACACCTCTATCCTACCAATAATAACTCCAACGCCTCTATCCTACCAATTAATTAATTAACAACCAACATGTCCGGCGCATGCCAGCAATAAATAAAAAAAACCTACACCAAATATAGACCGTTTTCGATATAAACGGCGACGGGCTGGCGGGCAGACAAGTTGGGACAAGAATAGATAGTGACCTCAGCAATCTGGGTTTTTTCCTATGACGTAATCATTGCGTGTTATGTTGCAACTATAGCATCTCTAATTATGCACAATCAGGGGCCTCGGAATCCACAGTTAGGGGCCACTACCCCTGTCACAAGTCTACTAAAATTGTTTGTTTGGTAGCGTCTGTCGAAATGCATGGAAATGTTCCTCCTGCCGCAGCTATCGCACAGGACAACTTGGGTTTTTTCCCTATAACGTAATCATCGCGTGTTATGTCGCAACCCGGGCGCCAGGTTGGCGGGCAGACAAGACAATTTGGGACAAGAATAGATATTGACCCGGGCAGTGGGTTTTCCCTGGCGCCATGTTGTCGGGCAGACAAGACAAGTTAAGACAAGAATAGATATTGAGGTCATTGACCCGGGCAGTGGGTTTTCCCTGGCGCCAGGTTGGCGGGCAGACAAGACATGTTGAGACAAGATTAGATATTGACCCGGGGCATCGGGTTGTCGGGCAGACAAGGCAAGTTGGGACTCGTAAATAAAACACAGATGTTACAAATATATATTTATTTATTAAACATCACAATTATACATTTTTACAGGAATGACGCATATATTCGTTCATACGTTTTTCTACAGTGTCTCTTAGATGCGTTAGTAAAATTGTTTTTAGTTCACAATCCAACATGTAATAGTCCAAACCGATGACTTGACGTGTATAGTAAGTAGCACTGATAAGATCCAGGTTTTTGATGTGCGTTTCCACCGTAGGTTGTTCTAGGTCTATGACATCCGTCGATTCTGTTAGCGTGTCGCATACATCCACGACGAGTGTGTCGATCAAATTGTTGCAATAGCGCGCGACGGGTGTCGACCACATGTCCCGTCGGTCGACGGCGACGTCGATGAGGTCCCACACCTCACAAAGACGCGCCCAGCTAGGTGCTAGATAGGCGACCCGTTTGATTCCGGCGTCTTGTTTCTCGTTGATGACGACCATACGGTCACCAACACTCAACCTCCTCAGAAGATTAGCCTGACTAATCACGAAATCTCTTTGAGACGTATGTGTGGTGACCGTATGGTCGTCATCAACGAGAAACAAGACGCCGGAATCAAACGGGTCGCCTATCTAGCACCTAGCTGGGCGCGTCTTTGTGAGGTGTGGGACCTCATCGACGTCGCCGTCGACCGACGGGACATGTGGTCGACACCCGTCGCGCGCTATTGCAACAATTTGATCGACACACTCGTCGTGGATGTATGCGACACGCTAACAGAATCGACGGATGTCATAGACCTAGAACAACCTACGGTGGAAACGCACATCAAAAACCTGGATCTTATCAGTGCTACTTACTATACACGTCAAGTCATCGGTTTGGACTATTACATGTTGGATTGTGAACTAAAAACAATTTTACTAACGCATCTAAGAGACACTGTAGAAAAACGTATGAACGAATATATGCGTCATTCCTGTAAAAATGTATAATTGTGATGTTTAATAAATAAATATATATTTGTAACATCTGTGTTTTATTTACGAGTCCCAACTTGCCTTGTCTGCCCGACAACCCGATGCCCCGGGTCAATATCTAATCTTGTCTCAACATGTCTCGTCTGCCCGCCAACCTGGCGCCAGGGAAAACCCACTGCCCGGGTCAATGACCTCAATATCTATTCTTGTCTTAACTTGTCTTGTCTGCCCGACAACATGGCGCCAGGGAAAACCCACTGCCCGGGTCAATATCTATTCTTGTCCCAAATTGTCTTGTCTGCCCGCCAACCTGGCGCCCGGGTTGCGACATAACACGCGATGATTACGTCATAGGGAAAAAACCCAAGTTGTCCTGTGCGATAGCTGCGGCAGGAGGAACATTTCCATGCATTTCGACAGACGCTACCAAACAAACAATTTTAGTAGACTTGTGACAGGGGTAGTGGCCCCTAACTGTGGATTCCGAGGCCCCTGATTGTGCATAATTAGAGATGCTAGAGTTGCAACATAACACGCAATGATTACGTCATAGGAAAAAACCCAGATTGCTGAGGTCACTATCTATTCTTGTCCCAACTTGTCTGCCCGCCAGCCCGTCGCCAGGGTTGCGATGATTACGTCATTGGGAAAACCCAAGGTTATCGAGGTCACTTGTCGTCCTGGCAGGCTGGCGTCAGGGTGGCGAAGGAGGAGGAATGACCGGGGGAGGGGAAAACCAGGATGAACAACCCCGGCTCTGAGGGAGGGGTGGGGAGGGAAAAGTGAAAGGCTGAGTTGGTCATCAGAAGCCAGCGAGCCAGCTTGTGTCATTTAATATCGGGCATCCGGAGGAGAAAGACGTGGAGCGCGAGCCCCGGGTGGCTCTATGCTTCAGCAAATAAACTACAGCGCCCTAATTGATGAATAAAAAACACCTCTATCCTACCAATCGGAGGAGAAAGACGTGGAGCGCGAGCCCCGGGTGGCTCTATGCTTCAGCAAATAAACTACAGCGCCCTAATTGATGAATAAAAAAAAAACCTCTATCCTACCAATAATAACTCCAACGCCTCTATCCTACCAATTAATTAACAACCAACATGTCCGGCGTATGCCAGCAATAAAAAACTACAACACCTCTATCCTAACAATAATTAATCAAAAAAGAACCAACATGTCCAGGGTTTGTAGGGGAGGGGCAGGAGGAGGGGAAAAGGGGCGGGAGGGAGCAGGGGGCGGGAGAAGGGGGCGGAATAACGGTAAAAAACACAGCTGTGACGTAGTGGGCTGAAAGGGCCTGCTAGACTACTAATGTAGGAATAGAGTAGAGCTAAGCTATATACAAAACCCAGGAAGTCAATACAATAGATGAGATCTTCAGTTACTTTCATTGTAGGAACAAAAAACAATTATATAGAAATATCGAGTAGTAATTACAATAGAATACATTTATAATAGTTGTACTGTAGGAACAGAGAAAAGCTAGGCTATATATAAAACCCTGGAAGTCATCACAATCGATGATATCTTCAGTTACTTTTATTCCAGGGACATGGTACAATTATCTAGAAATATCAAGTAACCATTACAATAAACACATTTTTACAATGTATTAAAATATAAACATTTTAAATCAATCATAGTGTCTTAGTGACAGTTTTTAAAATAAAGAATAAAAATGTATATAATAATTGTATATAAACAAAAGTCTAAAACTAGGTAAACAACAATTTTGAAACAAAGTAATTATTACTTTGTTTAAAAAAAATTTGTTACTTTGTTTTAGAATTTTGTGCATTCAAAATATATTCTGGATTTCTTATTTTCATTGATCTAGTGTGCCTAGGATCTATTAACTCTGGCAATATGCAATCTAAATAAAATCTAGTTAATTTTGATTCCATTTCAATTTTTCAAAAATCATCATCTTTTTCTACCCTATTTACTACCATACCTTTTTTTGTCCATACTACAAGTAAACAGTATTTTCGTTGGGTTATGTGAAGCTGACCTTGAATTTGATAGAAATAGTTATGGCGTTTGTTAAGAACAAGCTCACCTTTATTTTCCTTAAAAACTTGTATTTTCCCTGCTAAAACACCTTCTTCAGGAGTCATCTCAGCTGCAGAGAATGGACATTTTACCTCCACTATCCCATCCTCACCAATAAGACCATCTGGTGAAGCTCCTAAATAAGGTATATCTCTGTCTAAAAAAAGGCCACAGGGTACTACTTTAACGCTTTCTTTTTTTTCAAGGTCATTAATTGCATCTCCTTCCTTTATCTGGCCATACATAATTGATTGAGATTGTAGTTCAGAGCTGTACAGCATTTGCTTAACCAATTTTTCACAACCAGTATCTGCTCTACGTTTGCATACTGTACCAAAGTTCGATGCCGTCAATAATTTTCTTCTTTGTTCAAGCCATTCGCCACTTTCTCTCTGTAAGATTGTAAGACGTTCTAAAGCTTCTCTTTCTTCTTTGGTTCTTCTTAGAGAGATTAAAAACTGGTCTTTCTCTCTTTGAAATTCCTCTACACTCATGTCTGGTCGCTGCACATTTGCACCATAGTCTTGGTCCTGGCTACCTTTTTCGCAAAAAAGGGATCTTGCTAGCTTTGGCTTCTTTCTACGACGTTCTTTCTCAGAGTCTACCTTCAACTTTCTCTTCATTTGAGATTCCTTACAAAATCTCCCGGGACTTCTACCGTAGATAGATTTGTGGAGTACGTAATGGGCCTTTCCCGTGTTGTGTTGGACCACTGCAGCCACACATCTTACTTTATAACTGCCAGACAGGGAAAAATTTATTCTTTTCCCACCGATGAATTTTGCAACGGCACCATTATATTGTTCCGCAGCGTTGCTGTCTACATCTTGTATAAGGCTGCGACTGTTCTGGGCAAAATATTTAGATGGGGCCAAAACCTTTTCAAAGAGACCTACTTTAATTAAATCAGGAATTAGGTTAAATTCATTTGGCTTATTTTTTCCCTGGCAAAAATATCCACGCTCTTTGCATTTCGAATGGTCACCTAACACATGGCTAGGTCCATTCAAAATATCTTTTCTTAATTCATCCATTCTCTTTTCTAGGGGTGCATCTTGTTTTTTCCTATATTGTATAGCTTTACTGACAGCTGTTCTTAACCTGAGTGTATTATTTCCTATTTTCTTACGTAACATAACTGGGAACCGTCCTCCATCACTTGTTGTAACAATGTCTCTAATTTTATTACAATAATTCCTGAGTAAATGGTTACGGCATTCCACTTTTTCTACTGTCATTGTTTTATATGGCCTGGCGTCAAGTATTTTCTTATACACGCTGCTATCACCGTCAGCCACTAACTTTGCATATCTCACTCCATAGATAGCCTCACTAACAAGAAATCCTTCTACAATAATTGCAGCTTCCATGCTGGTTGAACTAAGATCCCAGTTCTTACTGCACACGTGTTGATGTGGATCTACACCTTTATTTTTAGAACGTGTGCAAGTTGTGCAGAATTTGTTTTTTACGCCGATGTATAGAACTTTTCTTGTATAGAAACCAATGATCGCAGCCTGTAAAGCACACATGTATCATCACTTAACAATAGTATTTTACAATAATAAGGACGACACTTATGAATAGTGAACTTGAATAAACTAGAAATAGTTCTGAGAATGGGACGATTCCTGGATAGCAAAACACATGCATAGTAGAATGTCCCGGATTAGATTTACGTGTTCAGTAATTTTTTTTTTTCAAAGGTAAATGTAATTACAAACTTTGGATAAAATCGAGTTAAATCGAGTGTTTATGTTATCTAAATACATGGATTTTTTACTATTTGTTTATGGTAAAAACCTAAATATATTTGTAATGTTTAGTTAAATAAATTTGTGTATACTTGATTTTTTACAACTTAATTGTGATTTTCTGACACTCAGTTGGATTAAATTGATTGAATGAATAAAATTATCATAATTAATTGAGCCCTTTGAGTTTTAATTTGTGTTAACCCAGTTAGATTAAAAAAAGTTTTTCTTTTCTTTTTGGGCAGCGCTCTATCTTGGTTAGTATGGCACAAAAATTAAATTCGTCATATAATAATTAATACAAATGCCCAAAAAGTGATTTATATTCATATTTAACAGTGTGGAAATTTGTGGGATATACTTCCATAAGGCTTAAAAATAAGCGTTTGAATACGAAGAAAAGCTTTACTTACCACACCCGACAACGAACTGTAGTTGTTTCTGTAAGATCTCTTTCCCCAGCTGCCATCAGCTGCCACGGTTAATAGAGGAGTCCCATCGGCTGCTATGTGCCCTCGTTTCTTTGCTTCTTCTATCTCTAGCTTGACTGCGTCTTCCATTTCACACTGTGCTGCCTTTTCCCACTCATCTCCTAGGTGATCATGATACTTTTTGAAGGTGTTGCTACTCATACATGGAATATTCATTGTTGACATCATTTCATCGAGCTGTGCATGCCCTCCACCAGTACTCATTGTTCCTGATACGGCAGCACTGTTAACGTCCATGAAAAGAGTTTCTACCGAATTATCAGGAATATCTGTCCACAACATACTTTCCAATCCACAGAGTCTACATTTGAACATGAATCCAGAATTCAGTCCTCTTCTTATTTCACGTTTTGGATCCATGTCTTTGAAAGAGCAGTGAAAAGGAAGATGGTCATCCATTGATATTATTTGTTCAACAAAATATTTAAGGTTGATTATTCTTCTTCCTTGTAATGAATATGTTGAAATAGGGGTTAATTTGGAATTAGTAGTTATTAATGTATCTGGGCTCTTTGTATACCTGAGAAAAAGGGTCAAATGTATTAATAATAAGTCGGAAACAAAACACATGTTTTTCAAACAATGACACTCTAAATGTAACCTAGCGTCTAATACGACAAAAAAAGTACTATGTATTAATTTATTTGAAACAGATAGGTAGTTAAGGTTAGGTTAGACTTAATCTGTCTTGGTCCAGAGGGCTGGCTGTAACTGGGATTAATCCTAACTGGACATTATTCCGGAACCGGGTTTAGTCTTCCCTAATATTATTCCAAAACTGGGCTTAGTTTCGACTAATACTATATTGGAACTGGGTTTAGTTTTGACTAATACTATTTCGGAAATAGATTTAGTTTTGCCTTGCGTTATTAAGATATTGGGCATAGTTTTAACTTATGTTATTCCAGAATTCAGTTTAGTTCCGGGTCTGATTTGTCACTAACAAGGTTAATTTATAATCAGGACTGACAGAACTGATTTCAGAGTTAAGCAAGTAAAATTTGATGGAGCCCACTCCGGGGATTATTCCAGGCGTTATCAAAATTGTGAGGACAACAACATTTTTAAGTTTATTAATTAAAAATGAATGAACTAAAATCATTTAAATAAAAACGAATATACTTGTACCGAAGATACCTACCCGAATATTTAAAATCTAGTTAAAGTTATCTTTTTAAATTGTCTAAAGTTGGCATGAAGATTAAAAATGGGATTTGGTTGTATTAAAGCTGCTCTTGATACACTTATCGGGTGTAAAATGGCCATAATTATGTTTATACATTTTTTATTGTATTAGGCTTACTATGTATAATTCGATCGTAGATTATTCATAGTTTAAAAAAATTACAACTTATTATATTTGGGGATTATAAAGTAGGCTAGTATAAAACAACGTGCTAGTTTTATACGATTTAGTATGACTTCACAATAGGTATCTCCAACACAAAATAAACTAATAGTGTTTTAGTTTCTTAAGGTGGATACAATGCTCTCATTTAAATCTTTAAAACGTTTTAATTGTAATTTTATTATATATGATTTTTATCTTTTATTTTTTTCTTTATGAAATTTCAAATTTTTATCAAGCTATTTTGCATTGCTTCGAGACTTTTTCAAGAACCAGTCAGCTTTTTGGATTTTAAAAACCTATTATTGTTATTATTATTTATATTATTATTATTATTATTATAGAACGTTATTCATCACAAAATTGACAAATTTAATCTAGTGAGGTAAGGATTAGGAAGGTAAGTGATTATGTAAGCACACCCGCATTTGCATGGAGAGGAGATGGGAAACTACTAAGGAAAAATTCACCCCCAGTCCCGCGGCTTATATTCGAACCCCCCAAAAAAAGGGTTGATACAAACATGCACAAAGAGAGAGACACACACAAAAACACAAATAATGGTCGCATCCATGGGACTTTTTCCTTAAAAATTAAACATCTTAAAACTATTGCATGCTACTTACATAGATAGATCAAAACGAAGATTTTCATTTTGAGGCTCTGTTATGTTAGGCACTTTTAATTCGCGTTCCTGAGCTCCTCCGTGAACACCCCTAAACAAACAAATAAATACAATAATTAATTATGTTTGTTTCAACTTTTATTTTGAATAATCAATGTGGAAATTTTGATTTTTAAATACTTACATGGAAAGAAAGTGTGGTTCTTCTTGGTTCCTTGAGGTATTTTGAGATGAATTGTCTCTTTGTGAGTCCTCTGTACTTTCAGCACGTGAACTAAAGTTGGGAAAATACAAATTTGGTTAGATTTCTAAGCCATCGCAACAACATTATATAATGTTAACTTCTCCTTTTTACAGCTTCATTCTTTTTTCCCCTGATACTAATGGATTTAGATCTTTTGTTTATGTTTTAATGTAAAATACATACCATTTTGTTTTCCAGTAATTTGCTAGCCCTTGAGGCCTACGCTTTTTCTTAGGTTTTCTTGATGGACGTACAATCTTGTTACCTTTAGTAGAGTAGCGCATCAGTCCCTTCACACGTGTTTCTGACATAACGATGAAACTATGCACTTTCCTCACTTTATACAAGACTATTAGCTACTATTTACGAACACTAAACGCTAACTGGAGAGACAACTGACTAACCTACCAAAGAAAAGATTTCAAACCTCTGTAGCAGGTAGAAATAGTTTCTTGCAAGGACGAGTTCATTAGAAACTTTAGGGAGACTATGTCATTTTAACTAGTCTACTCATCAGATGCTTGGCCTTGAGTTTCTTTAGTCTGTGCGCCCTCAGCACAGGCTCCACCTCGCTCTTGGCGAATAAAATTTGCAATGATGATCTAAAAAAAATTAAATTCAAAATAATATTCGAATAATAAATCTTAGGCGGGGCCGTTGAGGTGAAATTAAATTTAGAGTGAGTACAAATTTAGAGGTTGGAGGATGTTCGGCAACAAGGGGCGATCGGCGCCGGCCACAGTAGGAGAGAAGGCACACCTCGTCCATGATCCGTGTGGCTGTTGTCATGTGGTTTGCCCTTGTAGCAGTGGAAATCAGCTGTTTAGTGTTTGTGATAGCGTTTGGTGATGATTTTACGCGTGTGTAATTTTTTGGCTCCTGCGTAATTTTTCGTTGCTGAAGTAAGAATTAAGAAAACTTAAGATATTAAACAACAAGATCTATTGTTTAATTACTAAGTTTATTTGGTAAGGAGAGCCTTTCGTAGGCCTTCAAGTTAGTTCCCACATAACCTTACGGAGATCGTTACAAAACTCTCTCCCTGGAATAAGCTTTGATCACCCGTTTCAATTTTTAATTTCTCTAATGAACTTACTGTGTCTAGTAATATTTGATGTAATTACACGTATTATTATGTTATAAATAGGATTTGTAGCAGTGTCTCTCCCTTATTATAATTTGGATATGTAAAGTTGAATAATTCATTCAATAATTTATAAATTTAAAATATTTGAGAGCTTGGCGTAAAATTGAAAATGTATTTTGGAATGTGTTGGTGTGTGTCTTTGGAGGGACTTGTATTCAGCATTGATATAAGTCTGGTTTAGTTGAGGTGATTGGGGGTGTGATGTAGTACCCACCCTTTTTTCCCAGACAAACCCAGTTTGCTCAGGATAAATGTTGTTGAAACAGACTATATCCAAATAGTCCGAGGATCCTTGCCAAGGATATAATATCTTGTACAATTTGTTCCTTAAATGATAGATTTTTTTCCAATTTTGTGAGATAAAATTCACTTACCCCATTAATTTTTCTTTATTATATTTGATTAAAAATAACCTATGAAAGTCACATTATCCAATAATAACGGAAAAACAAAAATAATGCTATTTTGGAAGTCTTTGCAGTAACCACTAATAATTATTATTAGTGAATATTATTTAATTCTACCAGAATTCGTATAGCTATTTTACAATAAATAGGTAAACTTTTTTGAAATCATATAAATATTTTACGCCCTTTGGAAAGCCAAGCCCTTTTGGGGGCCCATTCCAACTCTGGTCTACTTGGAAGATAGCATATAGTTTCCGAACACTTCGAAATGCTACGCTGACCTCAAAAAGATCATTCATAGTGTAGGATCATACAAATAATTGCATGTTTTAGAAAAGTATTCAATCTTTAATACAAAATAAAGGTAAATAATTTAATACTTTGTGTGTTGAGAGTCATCATAAGTTGCGGCAACTTGCACAACATTTAAATTGGATCCAATTTTGATATTGAATATTATTTTATCAAAGCTACGCTTTGATCACTATATTTTTTTAAATATTTATCTAAAGTGGCTTATTATATTTTACGTAGTACGTTTCTCATTATATTTTAACTGATACTTTAGCTAGGACAATAGCACGTGTACTTACTATGCTAAGGGTCCCGGTTTTGATCCCAGGTAAATTCGCTAATTTAACTTTAGTAAACCGTTATGTACGTCATAGTTAAAAGCTAGTTGTAAGTCGTGTGCTTATATAATCCTTGTTTTCATAAATTACATGTTAAAAACCCTCATTAAAAGTATATTTTATTAAATAATGTTGATGTAGGTTCACCTTCTAGTTTGCAATTTTTTTTTTTTAAGACTCAGGAAAAAAATACAACTGAAATATTCCAACTGGTCCTCTGGACATGTTTCAAGGCTATTAGTGTTGTTCTGTCAAGCGAACAATAGGATTACTGCCTACTGCTGAATCTTGGGTTCTTCCAGACACTTCCTCTCTCTCTCTTGGCTTGAGTAGGTATGGTGGGGGTTGCCACCCCTATCTTGTAATACAACTAAATTTATGTAACTACTGCCAAATTTATGGCCCTATGAATAGGTTTACGTGATTAAAAATATTATATTTTTAAACTACACACAAAACTTAAGATAGTACATTTTTGTTTTTTTTAAATCAAACTATTTTCAAAAATGTGTTTTTTGAGTTAATTTTAAAAATTTATGCATAAAAAAATTAGTTATATAATTGGGGACGCGGCAGTTGGCCTAAAAGGCATTTGGCCTAAAGGCATTTGGCCTAAAAATGAAACCAAAAGTCATTTGGCCTAAAAGGCATTTGGCCTAAAAGGCGTTTGGCCTAAAGGCGTTTGGCCTAAAGGCATTTGGCCTAAAAGGCATTTGGCCTAAAAGGCGTTTGGCCTAAAGGCATTTGGCCTAAAGGCAGTTGGCCTAAAAGGCATTTGGCCTAAAAGGCAGTTGGCCTAAAGTCATTTGGCCTAAAATGTAAATTTAAAACCTTCGGTTATCTTCGGAAAGTAAAAGGTACTGTTAGTTGTTTCATCTGAATATAGATAGCACAACTGATGCAAGGTAGTTACAATATTTCTAAAAACATTGACAATATCCTACATACAACTAGATCAGTAGTTCAAAAAACACTCTATCACCTTTTTTATATATAGATTTCCGATATTATTTCCTTGTTAATATATCTCACGGTCATAAAGTTAACGAAAAACAATAAGAAAATCCTATTCTCAGCATCGTTTACGCTCGGTAAAATTATATGCGTACATTCAAATTATGGGGACTTTTGAGAACTTATTCCGAAAGGCAAAATGAAAGTGGAAACCAATATTCAACCCACCCACTTTAAGTTTGTCTGAAGTGACGCCCGATTTTCGTTTAGCGCTACTGAGATATATATGAACATATTTTTTTTTATCTATTGTATTAATAATTAATATATAAATAATAGTGACGCATTAAATAAATTTTTCCAGTAAATATTACAATGGTCATATATATATATATATATAAACTTAAATGATGGTTTTGACTAGATCCTTAACTCTATTATTATTGTTAGAATTATTATAACTATTATTATATAAAATTAGTACAGTTATTTTTTTCAAACAGTGTAACTATTTTTATTACGGTGATATTATTAACAACATGGGCTATGTTAACACAATAGGTCCTTTGTTTAAAAACTATATACTAATTTCCCTCCTAGTAATTTGCAAAGCATTCTCAGGAATTATTTCAACTTGTGAAAAAAATACAAAAGATTTTATGGAATTGTCGTTGGTCTTTTTTTAAGTCTTCATAAAACGTAAAAATACAAAATGTGGTAGCCTTTACAGGATGATAACTTCCTAGGGTAAGAAAAACGTACGATGTAAGCAAGTGGACCTCCGAAATGCCAATGGATGCAGCAGAGGCCAGAGGGATAAATCTGATGAGCTTTGGTTGGTAAAAATATCTCACCGCTAGGATCGCTTGTGTTCCCCCATTCCAAAAAGTGACACTCTTATAGACTAGAGGCAAACAGACGTGACTCAAGTTGGCCCGCCACTATGCCGAAAAAAAAAATTTTTTTTGTCTAATCGTTTGTGCTCTATTTATGCTCATATGTGCCCGAACATGAACATTTGTGCTGTTAAACTGGCCATTTTAGAAAATATTTAATGTGGTGGGCCAACTTGAGCTCAAGCTAGCCCGCCACATATTGAAAAACACAACATAACAAAATTTATTTAAGTCAATCCATTGTGTTCCAATTGTGCTCATATGTGCCCGAAAATGAACATTTGTGCTTTAAAATTAGAAAATCTAAAGAGCATTTAATGTGGCGGGCTAACTTGAACCTTCCCTATATCATAAACTGTAGAAAAATATAGTTCAAGCTGGCCAGCCACATTTTTAAATATCAATGTAACAAAATTCTGTATTCACGATTCGTTTGTTCTTGGTTTGTGCTCATATGTGACCGAAAATTAACGTTAGGGCTGTGAATCTAGGCCTTTTAGATAACATTTAATGAAGGCGATCCAACTAGAGCTCAAGCTAGCCCACCACATTAACTGTTTTCTAGATTTTCTAATTATAGAGCGCAAATACTCATTTTTGGGCACATATGAGCACAAACGAAAAACAAACGAATGGTGAAAACAGAATTTTGTTACATTGATATTAAAAAATGTGGCGGGCTAGCTTGAATTCAATTTTTTCTACAGGTTATGGTATAAGGAAGAATCAAGTTAGCCCGCCACATTAATTGTTCTTTAGATTTTCTAATTTTAAAGCACAAATGTTCATTTTCGGGCACATATGAGCACAAATGGAGCACAATGGATTGACTTAAATAAATTTTGTTATGTTGTGTTTTTCAATATGTGGTGGGCTAGCTTGAGCTCAAGTTGGCCCACCACATTAAATATTTTCTAAATTGGCCAGTTTCACAGCAAAAATGTTCATGTTCGGGCACATATGAGCACAAATAGAGCACAAACGATTAGACAAAAAAGTTTTTTTTCAGCAATGTGGCGGGCCAACTTGAGTTACGTGGCAAACAGGCTAAATCTTCTCTTTCTCTCTTCTCCGTCGCACTCTACAAGAGACTTTGAAGTGTGGGTTTAGGCAGCAGTCCTTTCCTCCCTCCATTCCTAATAATAGCAAACGACCTTGAAATAAACCATAAAAAAAATTCATTGTTCCCCGGCAACTTTCCTTTGGTTCTTTTTCAAACCCACTAACATAATTTGTTTTGAGTTTCACGAGTTGTTGGCGGGTACCTGTCTCTTGCTTCATCCTTTGCTTTATATAGACTAAATAATGTATTGATTTGTATATTTTTGTGTAAAGTTTAGTGATATCTAATTTTTTTAAATATATATTTCATCTTCATATTTGAAAGAAAGATTTTTACTATAAAATAATGAATCGAGGACAAAAATGTGCATACCGTGCCTGCTCAATTACACGGTGTACTTAAGGTAATTTTTCCTAAATGGTTTCCCGTTTTTCCACGCAAACGAGGGTACTTCTCATAATTTTATCTTCCTCATACCTACCTTCTAATTGCTATTAAATGTGGAAAGCATTGACTGGCGTGAAGATACAATGAAAAAACAACACTACTAGAGCTTACTCTATTTACTTGAAAAACATATTTTAGACAGTGAAAATACATCATATTCAAATATAACAAATGTACATTTTTGTATAATTATAATTACATTTAAACTTTATTTAACATTTTTAAGATAAATACTATACTTACTATATTGACTTAATAATATAAAATGAGAGACTCTTTAACACACTGGCTCAAAAAGTATTCATTATTAACATTATATATATAATCTAAACCTTTTTAAAAGGGTTTTGAACTAAAAGTTTAGTACCCTTTAATTAAATAAAAGCTAATGGATATACTTTTGATTTTTTCACTTGACGAGAAAAAGGGGCATTATAAGTTCATAAAAACCATTTTAATAACTATCATATTTTATAAATTAATTGTATCTATGATAAAATGACCTCTCACTAAGCGTTTACTTAGAACCAGTGGCGCACTCAATGGGTGGAGTAAAGGGGCACCTTCCCCCATAACCCCTAATCATTTCAATACAAACATAAATTATTTACTTTATAACTAAAACATTAGACACAGAAGATGAGTCGTATACATAGGCTCCTTTTTAAGACTTTATATTCAAAACACACACATATTAAAAGTGCCACTTATATTCTCATTTGAAAAAAGCACAACCATAGTTGCTTCCTTACATTGTATACAAGTAAATGTATATAACTAGTAGCCACCATTCTGGTAGTTAAGTTCGTTTTAGTTTTTAAGTCTCTTAACACAAGATATGGGTTATTACACCGAGGACCTCGCTTATAGAGACTTCAGAATCACTCGCACCCCACCCAATTTCGGTTAAAATTAATACTAAAGTACTTCGAACTGACAAAGCTACCAGAGCGTGTTATTCAACGCATTAACATATATTGACTTAGACCAGGGGTTCTCACATTTTAGACTGAAGGAGCCTTTGTACCAGAAAAAATGAATGGCCGAACTCTCATAAAAATATTTACACTAGTATTATGATCATTCAATAAATACATTTAAATCTCACAAGTCTTTTATAATTTAATACATGAATGAATATAAAAGAAGAACTACACTACACCCCGACCTCCGCGTCACTCAAAAACAAGTTATATTTTGAGTGCGATGACTTATGAGACCAGGTAGCTTACAGCGTTAATACCAACGTACCAGTTTTTTATTTGTGTACAGAGGTGTAATTATTTTATCACGTAATATAGAATTATTTTGCTAACAACACATAAACCGTACTAAAAGTTGATTTCAATACACAGTCCGACACTTTATCTCAGTTGGTAGCGTGTTTGTATACTGAGCTAAATGTCCCGGGTTCGATTCCCGGAATGTCCGAAAAACGTATCATTGGTTGACTGTGCTTTTCCCCTTTCACAATGATGAATTAACTGTCAGGGGGCTGGATGTTTATTTGTTCTAGATTTAAGTTAGTTTGTCAGACTCTGAGGAAATAATCTACATTCTACGGTGTGTCTATCACTAGTTTTATATCGAGTGTCACTCATTGAGCGTGAACTGGGAAAGAGGGAAGGGTTGATAGGGTGGGGTATTACCAAATTTTTCTCCCCCCATCGAAATGTGCCTTCCTCCAGTTTGTTAAACTTCCCTCTGATATACTTGAATTTGAAGCTGAAAGATGGTTTGCATCAAACTTCAAAAAGATTCTAAAACAATCTATTATTATTTCTAAATGCTTAAGGGAGACCCCAAATAGCTTTTAGTGACATTCCATTTTCAAATATTTTCCACTGGCTTGGAGTCAATCACCTAAAAACTCCTTAAAAATAGTGTTTTTACAAACTACCTCGCCCAACACTAATAAAGCTTCGCCGATACTCTTGATAGTCATCACAATAGGTTTTTTTACATTGTGACTTACTACCCGTTTGAGTTGTACACATACATCAATTTACCCTAATGAACCAGGAATGAGGAATGTTACATTTTAGATTGAATGTACCTACATTTGCGTATATTGAGAGTGGGGTACCATTTTAGGGAAAAATACCCTTGTTACACCCGGCTGGGATTTGAACTTCAATCTTAGAGGACAACTTTATTTCCAACTGAGGGGGGGCGGGTGGGGGATATAGGTGGAGGACACACATATTATCTCCAACTTTGAGGGGGCATATATTATTACCAACTTATATAACATAAATGTAGCTGAATCTAATATTACCCTTTAAATATATAGTTTGACACACTCATTTGAACATTAATATAAATTCAAGACTTTCACTATACTACAAATTGGTTTATGAATAGGCCTACTTACAAGAGGGTTATTAAATTTATATTGAAAAGTTAACACATAATTTAAGGTAACACTTACGTCACCAAATACCTTAATTCTTTCATTAACTTGCGTACTATATACATTTGTTCATGTACTACAATAAACTATGTTCTTGTACAAAACATATTTATGTGTGTCAAACAGCCACGTGATTTATTAAATTTAGAAATAATGTTTCTAAAGTATGTTTTAAGATGGCACGGATATCATAAAACTATATCCACCTTGCATGGGGAGATTTCTCTTCCAGACTACTGTCCACATTAATGAAGCAAGATCGATTTGGATAATAAGGTTATAAAATGCATATGTGAAATCTTGCAGTTAAGTAAACTATTTAAACAAATAATTAAATTCACTATAGAAGGGGACTTTTCCATAAAGTAAAACTATTGGGGGTGACATGTTTACCCGCCATGAAATCACTTACTATTTGTTACGTAAATCTAATACAATGCCTAGATTCACGGGTGATATATTTTCTCCTTGGATAACATTTTCGGAGACATCACAAATAAGGGCGGTTTTAATTTGCTTTTTTAAGGAAATTACAGCAGTTAGGGCTGAAGGTCTTGTTCATATTCATTAGGTGAAAAAATGTTCTGAGCAAATAAAATATGAATCATGACTCCATTTTCCATCTCGTTCAGAAGGGAATACATCTTCATCTGACATCAGAATCTTTAGGGAAGTCATGGTGTATAACACCATATCTCTTAGATTACTTTTATTGCATACGGCAACGATACAACGCTTACCCGGCATTTTCTTAGTATCGGTATGACACTTTTCGTAACCCTTCACGCATAAATAATAAGAAAGCTTACAATAAACATACAAACATTTACTATTCACATTGACTTTGGAAGCATACTTGACATAAATAAGAAGTTAGTAACGAGCGCACCCGCCTCGGTGGCGTAGATAGCTAACGCGCTAGTCGTGTTGAGCTCAACTGCTGAGGATGGGGAGATCGAGGTTTGAATCTCGGTCGGGTGAACTGGGGGTGGTTTTTCCTCAATGGTTTTCCACTCTCCCTCCACGCAAATGCGGGTTCACTTCCACTAATTCAACATTCCCAATTCCTAATCCATTAGCGTAATTAGCACTTAGGCGTATAACCCGAACGGGTAGTAAGACGTGGTGCTGAATAATAATTTAAAAAAAGTGCTGCACTACACAGTCACATGATCCGAACAGAAGCAAGCTTGGCTAGTTCACGAGCAGACGTTACAGCAGCGCTGCGTGTTAGGGTAGAGCTGAGTGCTGGCCGGTAAAGTGAACGAGCCTTCCCTACAACTCTAGTAGCCTTAGTATAAGGAAGGACCCATCAAGATGACCAAATAAACCTTAAAATTTGAAATTTCTCAGTGAGTTGAGTAATTGCAGGAGGAAGGCGAGCTTGAAGGTCAACATTTTCAAAAACTAATATATTTAATTACTTCTCTGTATTGTAAAGAATTTAAATGTATTAATTAGGTACGGGAAACAATACAAATAGACATTTACATAATAATAATAATAATAATAATAATTATTATTATTATTTAAAATTGCATTCTGAGAAATAGTGGTGATGGAGTATAATAGAGAAAAAAACTTTTTGAGATTAGGAAAAAAATAAAATTTTGACAGATAAATAAAGATAAATCAAATCCCAGATAGCCAAAATAAGGTTAGACTCTAAATTTCTCAAAGTGGGTTGGGAATAAGGAATCCAAAATCTACAAAATTAATAGAAACTACTACATCTCAGTGCAGTGTCATTAAAAATTGAATTTTGGCATGCCCGTAAATTCACCACTCCAAATAACTAATAAGTCTGAGCATTTTAAAATGTAACTGCATGAAATCAATGGAGGGGCGGGGGGAGTTATAAAAAACCTTTTATCTATAGTTTAAAATCGAAATTTGGCTGGCAGGTAGAAGAACAACTATAGATAAAGAAAGTATTCTTAAAACTATGTGTTTAAATGGGAGTTAGAGAAATTATGATTGGGGCGGAGAAGGGAAAATTTTCAAAAACCAATAGAAACAATTACTAACAGAACAATTTATTTGATAAGCTGAGGTGCTTAGTACTAGAGTGATTCTTTCAAATTAATTCATGTTTAGTTAGTAAATTTAAACTATTTCTTTTGGTGTTCATTTCAACAATGTCTCTGCGTAAGCGAGCAAATATTGATGCAAAGACTGCATATATATATATAAAATAGATTATATATATGCATATATATATATAAAATAGATTATATATATATATATATATATATATATTTATATTTATAAAATAGATTATATATATATATATATTTATAAAATAGATTTTACTTCTTATAGGTAGTAGTTAATTTGTGGCTTCATCAACATACAAAGTTTTCGCCTCATACGTGTCTGAAATTGTATTTTTGGTAGTTTAGATCATGGTTTCTCAAACTGCGAGGCGCGAAGGGATTTCAGATGAGGAGTGAACCAATTTCTCACTTCTTTCGACTTGCCTAAATTATGATTGACTAAAAAATTAATATTCTGTTTGGCCTATGAAGCAATAAAATTAATTAATATCTTACAAAACCTTACTATTTTTATAAACTTCTACAAAGCTCTTATCAGAAAATAATTAAATCAATTAAATAATAAATGTCTCATTTTTGTATTTTAACGTAAAAAAGTTATTTTATTCTAAGAATAAGAGTCTTAACAATTAATTTTATGTTCATATAAGGCTCAAGAGTATAGAGTTTGAGAAAACCTGGTTTAGATTATTTGCTAAAAATAAGATAATTTACCCAACTTAAATGTGAGCGAAGCCGTGGGCAAACTCGAGTAAGTTAATATGATTATTAAAAAATGAATGATTGATTAATTCATTTAGCAAAATTAATAAACAAATATACTTAGAAAGACTGATAAAATATACTTTGGCACTTAAAAAAAATATATTAAAAATTCAAAATAAAAAAAAATATTAAAATGGTGTGACCACATGTATGTGCTAATTAATAAAAAACGGTACGGGTACAAAACTTTTTATTTCTGGTACAAAACGGTACAAAAATTATTATTATTAGCACCACGTCTTACTACCCGTTCGGGTTATACGCACTTACGCTAATGTGTAATGGTAGGGTGATTGGGAGATGAAATGAAGGACCTACAGTTTAACGTGGAATCCGAACCACGGTGGTGGCCTGGCACTCCCCACATTAACAAGATGGCTTGTCAAAAATTAGAACAAAACCTTGGCAATGTAAAAAGTTCAACATACAAAAGTGGTACTACAGGTTAATGGACGTGCTGCTATACCTTGGGAAGTAGTAAATTTAGAAAAGACTTATATATTTTGAAACGGTAGTATATACTATTTAACTAAACACTACACACCTCGCCATCTATTAGCATCACTACAAATCTTAACGAATGTTTCCGAAGACAGCAAAACATATTTTAATAAATGGTCTAAAAATTAACTTTACAAAAAGTCGTTTGGCCTAAAAGGCATTTGGCCTAAAAGGCGTTTGGCCTAAAGTCATTTGGCCTAAAGGCATTTGGCCTAAAAGGCATTTGGCCTAAAAGGCATTTGGCCTAAAGGCATTTGGCCTAAAGGCGTTTAGCCTACACTTTAGGCCAAATGCCTTTTAGGCCAAATGACGGGTACCCATATAATTCAATATCAATTTAGAAAAGTGTCCACACAGTCATAATAAAAAAAAATAAAAAATGTATCATAATTGGTTCATCTAGAATTTCGGTCGCAAATCAGTCACTTTTAGTTCTGAAGTTGCGCAGCCCGTGCGCGTGCGAGGGAGGTGGAGCTTAGACGAGTACGTCAGAGACAAGTCATCCAGTATAGAGAGGAAATACTCGGTGAACTGACAATCGCCTAGTCCTCTTTTACTCTGTCATTCTTTCTTCAAGAGACAACATTCAAGAGCACACAGAAGGGATGTGTAATTATCTTGGGGAGGACATCAGTCTAAAGAAAGAAAAGAGTAGTAAAACGGCATTGTACTCTTCGTTTGCTCTTTTGGGTTCTTACAGGCGCTGGACTGGTCGTCTTTGTTTAACCCAAAGGCCCAAGCGTGGTCCTTTTTCTACCACCTAAGTAAAGTTGCCATTTTGTAGTTCATAAACGAACATATCTATTTTCAGAAAAAATAAATAAATAAATAAATAAAGCAGGCTATACCAATCGAGAGGCTGCCGTATGTTGGCGAAGACAGTGCCAACATTTTTGGGCTGAGAGTGCCATGTGGTAGCACAACGAGCCCTACAGCCTTCTATCTCAGTTTTCTAGACTGAAGCGCTACTTATTCATTCAAGTAGCTCTTCATTTGTCCTCAAGAGGTTGATTTTGGTTCCGTTTCAGGCCCACTGCTTCTCAGACAGAATTGGAAGCACTGGGGATCGAACCCGGGACTTCGGGATCTGAAGCCAGTAAATCTGACCACTATACCACAGAGCCGGTTGGGTATCAACTACTTACATACTTTGTGGCATAGGGGACACAAAAGTTCATTAACTTTAATGGTGTTATATATATTTTACTTATCATCGGCTCCATGTCGTGGTTAAGATTGCTAAAGCGCTATGACTGATCACTGAGTGCGTAAATTAATCAACTTTAGTAACTTTGCTAGTTCGATTCCTTATACGGTTGAAATTACTTAGTACTAGCGTGATACGAACTCGCCCAAGGCACAAGAGATTTTGAACATACTATAAGTGCGTTACAGAGTGTTAGTAAAATTTACCTTCAGATAAGAGCTTTTTTTTTAGAAAAAGTACTTGAAACATCAGAATAATCGCTACATTGTTATATAGAAATATTTATTTGTATCTTAATTTTGATATTATTTCTACAATAAATAAAATAGTATCGCTTCTCATCCGTTGTACTTAAATTAGTAAATACAGATAGCATAAACGCCAGTATTATGATATGATATCATTAAACAAAACTTGCCCTTTACGACAAGCAGTTAAATAATCAATTATATCTTTGCGTTTTTTTGTGTGCCCTTTCTTCCATTGACCCATGCTTCTCAAACTTGTTATTCACAATGATATAAAATAATATTGTGTAAATACTTTACCACCTCAAAATTTATACAATCCATTGGATCTTGTTCGAAAGAAAAAATAGTCACATTTTATTAATTATATAAAAATAATTATCGTGAGTACTTATTGTTCGGGATTCGATACATTTCTTCTGAAAATAGCGCACAAACTGCGAGAATGCAGCAAATTCAAATTAAAGGTAATCACATTTAACACGCTAATACAATAAAATTACATATTCACACTTTGAGTACAAAAAACTTCATTCATTAATTTTTTGAAAAATAACTTATTCCAAAGTAAAATCCTTGACCGTAAAATAAATATAGTAGATAAAACATACTGAGAACGTCTCTAAATTACATTTAGACCAAATTTTATTGAAAATAACTGTTTGATAGGAGCATGAATGCTTATTTTTATTTATTATAATAGTGGATTAAAAACTCAATGTACAGTAGGGGAGCAGGCAAAGTGATAGACAACAAAATGGTCGACACTAGAGGACAAAGTGGTAGATAGCAAACTGCTAGACACGAAGAAACGACACGGACCAAGTGTTCGACACGAGCTGGACCATGTGATAGACAACCAACCGGTAGACAAAATTAAAACAATTATTTGGATGGCTGGGTGGGTCAAGTGGCCGACACGACTTGGACCAACTGCTCAACAAACTTTGATATCATCCAGTTAATAGTGGGCTAAGTGACAGAACAGTTAATTCAATACACGCGTGTCCTTGTTTACACTCAAATAATTTTTTTCCCCCAACCCGTCAGCTTAACCTCACACTGCTTGACATATTTTTGTAGGGTTTGCTAAAGTAAGAATGTAGGTGAAAATAACTCAAATAATGATAACCTTATAAAAAAATATCACTAATTGAACAGTCTCAATTAATTCTGCAACGCTGGATGCAACATTAAAGGACAGTGAGCGCCGGTCTACACGTATGAACTATCTTATTTTTTATATTAATAGATTAGAGGTGAGGATTGTATAATTTAAAGAAAATATACTTGCTTTTTCATAAAGAGAGCGGTGACCTGGTGGTCTAGGGGTAAGGTGTCAGACTTCTATGCTGGCGGCCGGGGTTCAATCCCAGGTCCCGGCAAAGATTTATCTGATTACTAAACCCTTCCTTCACCTCTAACAAGACATTTTGTGAATGTGGGGAATGCCAGGTCTCCACCATGGTTCGGATTCCACGTTAAACTGTAGGTCCTTCATTTCATCTCACATTAGCGTAAGTGCGTATAACCCGAATGGGTAGTAAGACGCGGTGCTAATAATAATAATGAAGAGAGCGTTGAAAATGATCAAGTAAAAATTTCTTAGTGGCCTTTATTAAAATTTGACAACAGTTTTAAAATATTATGTAAAATTAGTAACCGGCAATAAGCGACAGTAAAAAGGATTATTGTTTTTTAAACAGATAATTTTAAAACCAAGCCTGCATATTTAGTGCTACAAATTTTAATTTTTTAGCACCGCGTTATACTAGAGTTACTAACAGTTCGAGTTATACGAATATATATATCAACTACGCTAGTGTGTTTAGGGGTGATTAAGGTTGAATTTAGAGGAACTGCACCCGAATTTTTGTGGAGTGAGAGTGGAAAACTATTTAGGAAAATCAACCTTCAGTCCACCCGACTGGGATCGAGCCCCGATCTTCCTTTATCAGCAGTCAAGTCAATTGCGAGAGTAGCGCGTTAGACCTTGCAGCCACCGAAGCAGAGGCTACCTAGCTCACTGGCCTTTAAGGGCATTCACAATTCCTCTAACTATGCAACCAAGGATGTAGGGAATAGGGGCAAGTTTTTATCTATATCTAATAAATCTCACCAAAATTCCTCTATATGAAGGATAAAAAGTTAGTTTAAGAAAATGTTCAAATCTTTTTATTGATAAGGTTCCTTGACTTGTTAAATTATATCATCATATAAATGATATATTTTCTTAAGGATTATATCATATCGTCTAGGTTAAGCTTATAAATATAGCTACCATAATATATAATGATTAAGTAATTAGCTCCCGCTAATATCATATACTATAAAAATAAACTTATAAAATGCAAGCATGTAACCATGATCATGGCTTTCTTCCCTCATTCACTGCAGTGCTACCCGCGTCGGTGGTCGTATGATCATAAGGCTTCGCTCGCGTATTACATTGAATTGCCGGTAGCAGAGAGACCGCGTTCAAATCCCGGTTAGGTATACTGACACATTAACAAATTTACTACACCATTGCGTTAGTGATGATACGAAAATATGAGTACATTTTGATATTAATTCAGGGTTTCTACAGGTTTTTTTTTACAAACAAGAGAGTAGATTTATTTATTTTAACTACGTGCTTTATTTATTTAGTTATTTTTCCATCGTGTTTTTCTACCCACTCGGATTATAAGCATATGAACTAATTACGCTTATGGATTAATGATGATAATTTATTTAGACAAAGTGAACCCACATATGCATGGAGGGAAAATGGAAAACTATTTAGGAAAAAAGTTATCAGTACACCTGGCCAGGACTTGAACCCTGATCTCATCGTCATCGACAATCCAGTCTATTGCGAAAGCTACACCCTAAAAAAAAAGGTAAGCGTCCACTGGTCCACATCACACGCACCGGATTTACTCTCGCTGCACCCCACAAATCTAAAATCTATTTTAAGACTAGGTTGCCATGAATCTATCAGTCAGATATAATACCAGATGGAGAAATTTCTCTAGCACGCACTGGACCAATATTAAAATTAAGAAAGATTAACTTTGGAACATATGTTTGTAAATAGTTTCCATAAGCTACCATGTAAAAATAATTCTACACTTTTAGGGGTATTTAAAATTTTCCTTATGTCCCTCAACAAACTGATATTTAGTTATGGCTGCGTAGGGTTTGCTCCCAACCCCTCAACCCTCGCCGACGTTAATATATGTTGGCGCCACTGTGTCAAGTTATTGTTAAAACATTCAAATATATATGTGTCAATACGTGCAGAACTAATGTAATAATCACATAGTTAAATAATCGTCTAAACATGAACCTAAAATATCTAAATTATGTTTTACATATTATAGCTTATCCAGGCTCTGGTTGTAGCAATAAATGATTCTGCCTGACTTGTATCTAAGCTATAAATGATAATATTCTCTAATTTAATATAAATTTATTATTCATTAAATACATTTGAATTGTGTACTTACCTAAGTTAGAGCAAATTTTGGCAAGTAGTTCTATGCCTCTTAGTTGACTCACCCTTCTCAACATTACTATGATAAACCTTTTAGTCTACCTACCCGAAGTATATTGTAATCTATCTTTAAACATGCCTTTTTTATTACAGTAGCTTTAAAAATCTAAGAATCAGGGTAAAACTTCATGTTCCCAAATATTTTTTATCATTTCTATAAAAGCCTTTTGCTTTAAATTTAAGTTTGGTGTGAGTGAGCTGTCAAATTATACGGTTTCAGGTTTGACCAATCCTAGACTAGGATAAAACAATCGGCGAGCGAAATTTGTTTTGGGGTGTTTGTCACAGATTATTATGATTAATACATAGATTAAAACTACATATGAATGAGTGTTAAGTTGGTAGGTGGACCTACAGTATGTTACTTGAAGTTCTATTAACAGAAGATCTAGCTACCTCCATTTAAAATTGCTAAGTACTGTACATGATGCTAAGAATAGTTCATGTTCTTAACGCTATTAGAGTCTTAACATTTAATATTTGGATTCCAAGTTGAAACATCTCCTTTAATTTCTGCTTAGATTTAAAATTAATAGTTTTCTTCGGCGATAAAGTTAGACGGAAACAAATTAATACCTAGGTACAAGATAGAGTGCTTAATATTTTAAATTCAACTCGCTTGGGATGATCTTTTTAAATGATACACCTTTGATCGGCTGGTATATTTAAAGAGATCACAAGAATTAAAAACTACCTACAATATATACATAGTTTGGCCTAGGCTCAAAGAATGTCCCTGTAAAATTTGTCCTTACAGACATACAGACGAAATAACATGTCAAGTTTAAACAGGACCTTGCTACACTGGTCGGTAAAATATAATAATCATTTAATTTAAAGTATTGGGGAGCACATGAGTAATATATTTTGACTTCATTATCAAATAACTAATCGGTGTAGAGGTAAGCTGATTCAGTTAATCATGCTCAATTTTGTTTATTTTGTTTCAAATTATTAACAAAACTAGTTTAATGTTTGAGTCGCAAGATAAATTTGAAAATTTTTAAATCATTTTTCAAATTTTAATCAGCTATAGTTCACTTAGGGAGGGTATAGAATAAATTATAATGATTTTAACAAATGTACATTTAAAAAAAAGAACCAATCACTGCCCTACACAGAGGGCGGATCCTGGACTGTCAAATTTCTGATAAATCAATTCGACGACTATTTTCATTTATCAAGACTTTCGTGCAGTATCCACAAATAACATGACCACATGGTGTTATTACTCTGCTAAATCTATATAATAAACACAGCCTACAAAGCTCCCTATCACTTTGAGCTTCCTCAGTTTCCTCAGTTACCACTGTATGTTCCAGTTCACGATCCTGTATTTCAATACTTTCACCCGATAGTGTATATACTTTAACATTCCTCCAATTTTCAGTTTGTTTGGCTCCACCTTCCTCATGAACGTTAATAGGCTGCTCTAGGTTCCCCACTGGAGGCATCTCCTAGCCTACGACGTTTAAATGGGGATCCAGGTTCCCCACTGGAGGCATCTCCTAGCCTGCGACGTTTTAGTGGGGATCCAGTTTCCCTAAATAGATCCCCTGGTTTTCTGGAGTTGGATTCAAATTATCACCATGAACCACCCAGTATGCCCTTTGTGCTCCTTGAATGAAGCTGATGTTTTCAAGAAATCTGGTTTCTGTCGCGTGACCCATCTCACTCAAAAATTCCCACCTAGAATACCTTCCTGAAAGAAGCTTTTCATTGGCACGGTGAATGCGTGCATCTCGTAGCAGGCTCGACCTTCTAGTGGGCTCGCTAATAGCATCACCTTCGGTCATGTGGTGCACCTGTACTGAGGTTCTTCTTCCATGACATTATGGCGTGAACCATATTTTGAAATAACACATATTAGAGGATAGCATTAGAATGCATCCTGAAATAAATAGAGTGTAATGAGTTGTAATGAGGTGGACTGGATACAACTAACTAAAGATAGGGATAGGTGGAGTACTTTTGTGTAAGTGCGGCAATAAACTTTAGATTTACTAATTCCATAGAATAAGTAAATAATAACTAAATATTGCGTTAGAGCTAAACGTCTGCGTGGCCAATTTCTCGCTTACCGCACTGGATGATAGCTAGTTGTAGAACAGACGTGTCAAACTCGTTTGATCAAAAAGGCCACATTTAATATTGAAAATACTAAGAGTGCCGCATTTCAGAAAATTCTTTATTATTACCATCATAAGAAAAAATTTAATTCAAAGTTATTACTAATTATTACAAAATTAATTTAAGACTATATAATTTCTAAGACTTGATTCTTTTTCCCCCCCAGCAGTGTGATTATTCCAAACTCTTGTGTTTGAGTCACTTTTCAATGTTGAAAAATGTGTGTTCTGTAAGCCGTGACCTTTCGGGTGTTTGTTCCTTATCATAAGATAAAGCAACTCTACACACAATTATACGGTGTTAAACATGGAACACGGTCGTGTAAATTTTACAATTTTTGTTAATCGATCTCTGGTGAGTAAAAAGTAAAAATTAGGTCCTCAAGTGCAATATTTCTCCAAATAATGCCTAATGGTTAAATGTCATATTATAAAATGGTGTATTTCTACAATTTATATAATAATATGGATCTGGCCACATTTGTATATGGTTCTTAAAAAGGTTCGTGGGCCGCACAGAATCATGGATCGGGCCACAAGTTTGACATGCCTGTTGTAGAACTTTGGTGTGCTAGGTCAAAGGTCTCGATAAAGGCAAAAAGTCTTGTTGTAATATCATCTTGCCCCTAAAAATAACAAGGTTACGAGTACAGCACCTGCACGGACTGATAAGAGCGGCATCTCTTTGAAACCTAACAGCAATATCTGAATGGATACAATTTTTAATGGATACAGTTTGTCCCCCAGGTGTACATTTGGATTGATTTGTTTATTTAGTTTTTGTTGTATCTGTATGTCTTATGTATGTTGCGGTGTTTACATTTGAAATTCTCCGTTATTTAAGTAACATCTGAAACTCTTCGTTATTTAAGCTTAGTATGTTTTTTGTTTATAAAATATGTGTGTTATTACCCTTTTTATTTCACTTAATCTTAATATTAAAAATACGAAAGCACTGACTCACTCACTTATCATCGTATCTCCAGAACCATTGGACATGGAATCTTGAAAATCGGCAGGGAGGCTTTCTACAGATCGTAGGCATCCAATAACAAGGGTTTTGCGAGATTCCACCCTTGATGGGGTTAAAGGATGGGTGTAAAAATAGGCTTTTTCCAAAACTGGTTTAATTAGAAACACGAAATTTGCATGAGTGTTTTTGGTAAAAAGCTAAAAGATAAATATTCAATGAATTTTTTCTATTCCTATAATAAGGGGGGAAAAGGGGTTGGTGGCTTTCTTAAAGAGTAAGTGTATTTCCGAAACTGGTTGAGTAAGAAACACGAAATTTGACATGAGTGTTCTTTGTCAAAATCGAAGAAATACGTGTTCAAGGATTTTTTTTTAGAATTTTGCATAATTCAACCCCCAAGGGTGTGAAGTGGATAGGGGGTGGTTATTCCGTATCTTATAAGCCACTTGAGCTGGAAAGATTAATTTTGGCAGGGAGGTTATCTTTATGTAAATAGCGAAATCTATTATTTTCAATTTTATTTTTAAATTCAACACTTAAGGGGGCGAAGCAAGGAGGGGGTGGTTTTTATGTATTTTCTAAACCACTTGAGCTGGAAAGATGAAACTTGGCAGGGAGGTTTTTTCAGGTAAAAGGTGATAATTAATTTTTAATTTTTCAAAATTCAACCCTTAATGGAGTAAATTGGGGAAGGGATGATTTCCGTAACCTCCAATCCGCTTAAGCTGGAAAGATGAAACGTAGGCCTATAATACAACAATACCGCGTGAAGAGTAGGTTATTTAACTAGTATTTAACAAGGCCTTGGTGACCTGGTGGTCTAGAGGTAAGGTGTCGGACTTCTGTCCATCTGTCCTGTCCGGGATTAAATCCTCGGTCCCGGCACAGATTTATCTGATTACCAAACCCTTCCTTCACCTCTGACAATACTTGTATTAATCACAACTTGTGAATGTGGTGAATGCCAGGCCTCCACCGTGGGATGGGAAGAGTCCACGAGGCTACTTGTAGATACCTTGCTTCCTGATGACGATGGACTGGACAATGACGATCAGAGGAACATGAGATGTGAAATGATGGAGCCCTATCTAAATAGGGCGAGGACGGATCCGATAACACAGACAGAGGCTACCAGGTACATTGCCCAAATGAAAAGAAAGAAGGCGCCTGGACCCGATGGTATCAGAGTCGAGGTGCTTCAGGAAATCAGTGAGCAGATAGCGCCTTTCATTATGGGACTGTTGAATGAGTGTACCGCTCAGGGCAAAGTGCCCAACGTGTGGAAGCAGAGTGAGATAGTCATTCTCAGTAAGGGCGATGAGAAAGACCCGCAACTCCCGAAGTCGTACAGGCCCATATGTTTAATGAATACATGTTGTAAGCTGCAAGAAAGAGTGATCTGCGATAAATTGACGAAACACAGGAGAGAGGTGGGTATGCACAGGCAGCAGTACGGCTTTAGGAGGGGCAGAGCGACTGAGGACGCTATCTGTGAGGCTATGGACCTGGTTGATAGGTGTAAGGGGAAATACGTTGTAGGTATCTTTGTGGACATCTCGGGAGCGTTCGACAATCTGTGGTGGCCGGCGTTATTTGAGAGATTAAGGGAAATACAGTGTCCGGGAGATCTCTACAGGGTCTTTAGGGACTACTGTAGAGATCGGTATGCTACCCTGAGATGTCCAGGAATGAAAATAAGTAAGAAACTAACCAAGGGATGTCCACAGGGAGCGGTCAGTGGGCCGATTTTCTGGGACTTAGGGCTCGAGCCTGGGTTATCGGAAGTGGAAGCTCTCCCTGGAACGGCGGGAGTGGTCACCTTTGCTGATGATGTTCTCCTGATAGTGGAGGCAGGGACAAGGATGGAACTAGAGACCAAGAGAGGGGCAGTGCTTGCAGGGCTTAACTCTTGGTGTAAGTGGGTGAAGTTAAGCTTGGCGCCAGCAAAGACGACCTATGTGCTATTTAGGGGAGAGTTGAAAAGGGATCCGATTATAAAAATGGATGGATGGAGTATACGACGTAGTAGGAATACCAGGTACCTAGGCATCACTCTTGACGAGAATAGGAACTTCACTGCGCACGGGGAGAACGCATGTGTTCGGGCATTAAGAGTGATGAATAAGATCATAGGTATAGGAAATAAGAGGTTTATGCTACCTATGAGGTGCATAAGGCTTTATTACCAGGCTCTGCTAGTATCCATCGTGGGCTATGGAGCCAGTGTCTGGGCGCATAGATTAAAGCGAGTGGTACAGAGAGTAAGAGTGAGAGGCATGCAAAGGAGTGTACTTCTTAGGCTCTCTGGCCCCTTTAGGACGGTGGCAACTGACTCGTTGTGCGTGGCCCTGGGTATCTGGCCGTTGGACTTGGAGGTGCGGAAAAGAGCTGCTCTGTATTGGCTCAGGAAGGGTGATCTTGTTAAGGTGGGATAAATTACCAGAGTGGGGGTGAGTACTAAGGGACAGGTCCGGGAGGCTCTCCTGGATGAGTGGCAAAGCGACTGGGACGCGAGTGACACGGGCAGGAGGACCTACCGGATCTTTCCTGATGTAAGAGAACGGCTGAGGATGGAGTATTTTGAGCTATCAACAGGAATGGTGCATTACATAACTGGCCATGGGCCATACAGAGCGGCACTTTTTAGTAGGGGAATGACTGATAATGACAAATGCGATTGTGGAGAGAAGGCCACGCCTGAGCATGTCGTATTAGAATGCCCCCAAACACTAGAAGCAAGGGCGGATCTGCAGGTGCCTCTGCAGGCTAGTACTGTGTACCATGTAGTTCGGGATGTGAACAGGTGGGGACTTCTCGACAGAATTGCGGATGACGCGTCACGTAGGGAGAGGGACAGATACGTGAAAGACTTAAAGAGGAGACGACGTGACAGGAGACAGGATGTAAATCTAGACGTAACGATTAGGGAACTGGTAGGGATGACCAGTAGCAGTGATGAGACTAGTACCAGTAGTGGTGACGGGACAGACATGGAGGACTTTGAAGACCATAACTGGTAGCGAAAATGTATTGGATGAATATATGGATAGAGACGGTAGGCTGTAGGGTGTAATATAACTGACTTGCCCCTAAAGAATATGTGAGAGCATTGACAATAATATCGTCCTAATTTTATAAACGTATTTAATTTTATTTGAACTTTATAATAAATTACGTGGCGCTTAAAGCACTTCTTCTTCTAAGAAGGCAAAAGCCATTGTAAGTGACGTCAGAGCGTGTGACGCTAAGTGAGTCAATATGACAATTTAAGGTTTTTAAATAATAACTTCCTATTCTGGAAAGTTAGAATAGAGATTTTAAAAGGTAATTTGAGGCAGCTTCCGGCTCTCGGTCTTTCTACTGTCACCGAGATGTTTTTTTGTTGTATTTTTAATTTTTTACAAATCCTTCTAGAATGATCTTTCAAAGCGAGTTATATACTAGCCGTGGTGAAATCACTAGCAGTGTCAGAACAGCAGTAGATCATAGCAGTAACAGATTAGCACTAGCTCACTGCAGAAGTACGTTCGTGTTATCATTAAACAGTCGCGTCTCGAAATTATTAACATGGTCAGTTTTACGATCAAAACAATAGTGACATTAAAATAAAATCACATCTAATCTAATAATTGTGTATTATTTCAAGAGTTCAACAATTGGCGCTCAAACACAGGGCTATAAATACCAATTATATCATCAAGGAACCGTACCGCTTTAATTAGTGCTCTATCACGGGGCAATTATCAGCTAATTAAACCAAATTCATCAATTAGCGCCCAATGTGAGGCGAGTAAAAACCAATTCTTCAATTAGCTCCCATCGCGGTGCAAGAGTAATATTTCTATAATTCAACAAGGGTGGACCGAGATGAGACTCCTGGATATCCGGAGCCCAGCTGAGTGCGGCATCCACTGGATTCCGGAGGTGGGAACCTCCGATGAACCGTGGGGAGCCGCAGTTCCAGTCGGGTAGAGCCATGATGGAAGAATTAGTTGACGGCGGAATTCACCCCTCTGATCAGTGGATCCCCACACTTGGAGACAAGTGTGTAGTAGGGTTCGTCTGAACGGGCTTCCGGACCGTCGGGGACCCTCTCCGTCGGCTGGCAACAGTCGTCTGTATGAGAGGACCAGGAAAAGACCGCAACCTTGAGGAAGTGAAAAGGATAAGTTAGGTTAAGCTCTTCTTTTATTTTTTTGTATTAAATGTAATATTTTCTAGTAATTAGTATATAAGTTAGGTTTAGGTCCATGGTGTTGGCTTTGTGGGGAAGGTAGGCGGAGCGAGATCTTGATAGGGCGCCTCCCCAGGTGGTGAATAAGGGGATGCTCAGCCCACCACCGGATCCGGTAGCGGCGGAATATCCAGCGGGGTGGGGTACCGGGGTGAACCAACTAGTTGAACAACAAATGGTAGACGGTAATATATGGACATTAGGTTTAGGCGCTAACATCGGTGTAGTTAATAAATAAAGAGGAATTGTGAAATAGGAGAATAGAGTTAAGAAGGGTAGCACGCCCCAGTTTTTTTAAAATAGGTACTGGGGTTAGGTCTAGGATAATGTTCAGGTTGTCCCTTTTCACTTAGTTTAATATATTTGTTTTGTTAAGGTTATTATTCTAAGAACTGTTTTGTTGTTTATCTAAATTGTATTTTACTGATTGTAGTACTAATGTTTTTTATTTTAACTATGTCTAAATAAACTAAACTAAACCTCCACTGTGGTTCGAATTCCACGTTAAACTGTAGGTCCTCCATTTTATCTCACAATCACCCTACCATTACACATTAGCGTAAGTGCGTATAACCCGAGCGGGTAGTAAGACGCGGCGCTAATAATAATAATAATAATAATAATAATAATAATAATAATAATAATAATAATAATAATAAGGCCATGCTTAACAATTTATTGTTTATGTGAAAACTAGGGCTATAGTCACTATAAACTTTAATTTTAAGTTTTATCTGATTACCAAACCCTTCCTTCACCTCTGACAAGACATCTTGTGAATGTGGGGAATGCCAGGCCTCCACCGTGGTTCGGATTCCACGTTAAACTGTAGGTCCTCCATTTCATCTCACAATCACCCTACCATTACACATTAGCGTAAGTGCGTATAACCCGAACGGGTAGTAAGACGCGGTGCTAATAATAATAATAATAATAATAATAATAATAATAATAATAATAATAATAATTTTAAATTTACCAACTACACTATGGAAAAAAATACATTAAATGTTAAAGTGGAATTGAATATGTGTGTGTGTTTACATATATCACGTTTGTGAGTAAGTATATTATGTACATATACAATATACATATTATGTAATCAAAATCAAACGTATATAGTATATAGATTATCAATATTTATATGCACATAATTACACTTCAACAATGAAATGCTATTTTTCTCTCCATGGTAAGTATGTATACTTTTTTCCTCTTAACAAATAATTAATAATAAAGTTATATATTTAAAATTAAATTATAATAGGTAAAAAGTTTCAAACAGAGTTCCAAAAATGATTTATGTAGACCTGGGGCTCACAACTCAAAATAAAAATGGGCATAGTTTTAATGTAACCAAAGAGCCGCTTTGGTGACCGAAATGTCTTAAATGCTACTCTAGCTGTAAACTGAACTGCTTAAAACGGGGAGATCAAGGTTCGAATCATGATCATTTGTTCTAAGGGTGGTATTTTCTAAATGGTTTTCCAATCTACATGAACGCACATGTGGGTACACTTTCTATAAAATCAACCTTCCTATTCCCAAACACCTTAGCGTAATTAGTACATAAGCGTGTAGCACAAACGAGTAGTTAGAAGCGTTACTAAGAAAATGTATCCAAAATAACGTACATTATCATGTCAACTTTTAAGAGAACCCCTCCCCCCCCCCTTCCAAAAAAAAATCCTTTTTACGTCCTTGAATGACGAAATCACGTTGATTAGAAGATAGTTTTAAAAATATTATTAAATTCGAAAATTATACTTGAAAACTGTTTGGCTTTTCTAGAGTCTACCTTCCAATAGATGAATCTTGAGTGAAGATCGAATTTCACTTTTTTTGACACACTTGGTCTTGTAATTAAGGACATTAATATTTACAAGATTAAGGATTTGCCTACCCTCTCTGGCGGTGTGTTGAGCTTTAAGATCTCAAAATAGATGGCGTTGCTAACGTTATACAAACTGGTGAATTCCAGCCATCAGGTTGGCAGCATTACTGGTTTGTTTAAACAATTGGTAGGCTGACTGACCTGTAATCAGTCAAGGCCGCAAGAAAACTTTTCCTAGAACTGATAGAGATAAGAAGTGTAGTGACGGACCGTAAAGTGTGAAGGCGACCAAGTTGGACTAAATGTGCGGAGATAAAACGTCAAGATACAATCATACTATCGAGCAGAAAAAATAGCTTATCCATCCCAGCCAGCTAGACGCTTCTGTCTGGGGTTCAAATCCCTGCTGAGGGTATTTTGGAGAGATCTTATTCAATCGTTTCCTTCTACTCTCACACGCAAATGTGGGTACATTTCCTTCATTAATTCTGTCTTTATAGGTATGAACTAATTACGACAGTGGGGTTAAGTATAAATACGTTTCAATTTAGAGGAAGTGTACCCGCATTCGCGTGGAGAGAGAGAGTGTGTGTGGGAAAATATTTAGGAAATATCACCCGATCATGATTAAGTCACGATCTCCCAGTCATCAGCAGAATAGTCTATTGCAATAGTGACGCCTCAGACCATGTGGCCACCAAAGTGGTATATTACCAATCCTCACGTCTAAAAATAACTAAACGATTAAAATAACATGACTTACCAAATCTTTAAAAATTACGTAAGCTAGAGAGGTGGGAGGGAGATTACAAAAATTCTTCCGATCACCTACATGAGGGAGGGAGAATCTAAAATCATGTAAAAAAAATCCTTACGTAATTTAAGGATGGCCCCCTTGTAATAAAAACTATGGGCCATAGATGCAAGGCCTAGCAGCCGGTCGTGTTATTGAGCAGATTAGAAACGAGCTCAGGTAATTGCTTTATAAATCACCTTTTTAAAAAAGTCTTGAACTATTATTTTCAAATGAATATCCGGGGAGGGTAGTGATAAATAATACTGTATACTTATTTTTCAGAGAAAAAATTATTTAAGGTAAAATTAGAGATAACTCATTTTTTAAGATTTGGTCACTAACTATAATAACCTATACGAGAGAGTATGTAGCTTACGATTTTGTCGTACCATTTATTTGAGTTTATTAGTAAGCAGGTAAAATAAAAAATAACTCAAATTTAATGTGCTAAATTTAGCCAATGTGCTTTATTAATTTTTAAACTTTAAAGGCTAAAGAGGCAGTAAAATATTTAAAAAGCAGTTTCATTTCGAAGACTAGAACAATTTTGACTATAGATACACATGTTATTTTTATTACTGATATAACCGCGTCATACTACTTGTTCATGTTGTACGCATATATGATAATCTAATTGGCTAGTAATGAGGAAGGAAGCATTTGAGAGGCTATCTACAAGCATTTTTTTGTAAGGAGATGGGGAAACAATTTAGGAAAAACTACCCTCAGTAGACCCGACCAGGATTTGAACCCCAAGCGCTCCGCTATCAGCAGGCCAATTTAACACTGGAGTGATGACTTAGACCACTCAGTCAATGGAGTGGTTATCTGTTATTTAATACGGTGTTTACAGTTTTCAAACATCTATATGATTTACACAATTTTCCAGAAATAAATGGTTTTGAGAATAATTTTTCCCTCTATTGGTAATATCTCCATGGGGTCAGCCTGCAAGCCGGCTATACCAATCGAGAGTCTGCAGTATGTTGGCGAAGATAGTGCCAACATTTTCAGGCTGAGGGTGCGATGTTGTCATTACAATGATCCCTCCAGCCTTTTATCTCAGTTTTATAGAATGAAGCGCTACTTATCCATTCAAGTAGCTTCTCATTTGTCCATACGAGGTTGATTTTGGTTCCATTTCAGACCCACTGCTTCGCAGACAGAATTAGAAGCACTGGGGATCGAACCCGGGACTTCGGGATTTGAATTCAGTAAATATTACCACTATACCACAGAGGCGGTTGGGTATCAACTACTTACATACTTTGTGGCATAGGGAACACAAAAGTTCATTAACTTTAATGGTTTTAAATATATTTTACTTATCATCGACTCCATGTCGTAGTCAAGAATGTTAAAGCGCTATGACTGAGCACTGAGAGCGTAAATTAATCATCTCTAGTAACTTTGCTAGTTCGATTCCCTGTAAGGTTGAAATTACTTCGTACTAGCATGATATGAAATCGGCCAAGGCAGAAGAGATTTTGAACATACTATAAGTGTGTTACAAAGTGTTAGTAAAATTTACCTTCAGCTAAGAGCTTTTTTTTTTTTCAAAAAAGTTCTTGAAACATCAGAATAATCGCTACATTGTTATATAGAACTATTTATTTGTATCTTAATTTTGATATTATTTCTACAGTAAATAAAATAGTATCTCTACTCATCCGTTGTACTTAAATTACTAGATACAAATAGCCTAAACGCTAGTAATATGCATAACCAATTTTATCTTTGAATTTCTTTGTGCGCCCTTTCATCCATCGACACATGCTTCACAAACTTGTTATTCACTAGGATATAAAATAATATTGTGTGCCGAGCTAATTAACATTATCTCGCACAAGTAAATGGTTTCGTAACTTCCTAAATAAGCAGCTAATATTCATTCAACTTGGCTCCCCCTGGAGGTCTCAGGCTCAAGCCCGCCATATTATTATCCTCCATGATCTTCTACGAGCCTAATCGATTTTCTCTCCTAAATTATCCTTCCATGGACGAGCCACCATATTCGACCTTCTAATGTTTCTTCTATCCCCTACTTTTTTTTTTGTAATGGCTTACGCATGCGCAGTAGCAGTCCCGTGCTGGGACGGGTTCGACTCTTGTCCCGTCTCTAAAAACAGTCTTACAAGTAATCTAGAGCTGAGACAGACTCTGCTCTTAGCTCCGTCTCTCGACACAGTATTTAGTGATAGTCCCGAACTGGGACGAGCTCGACTCTTCGCCCCGCCTCCTTGACTCACCTGAATGTGCTAGTTTCAGAGTCGGAGCCCTTCAATTTAGTTGAACTTGGACAAGGAGTGAACTGTCAATATTCCACACCAAAGGATGGGGCTTCGATGTTGGATAACGGACGATACGTTTGTTTAACGTTTCACCGGGTCATCCTGCACCACGGCTGGCGGTCGCTGGCCTTGACGATCAGTATTGTCTCCAGCGGACGGGAACCTCGGGCTCGCCGGAGCTTGCCCCCGCCACATTTGATTTGATTACTAACCGTCCACTACCTTTGATGAAGTGGGAGAACAGCTCACTTTGACCTGCAGATCGTTCCTAGCGGCTACGCCTTTGGTCTACACTTTGTACCACGGCGGTACCCTCCGTCGGCTCCGCTTCGTGTAACTTCTTGGTACACGCCCACCTGTCTACTCCTGGTGCCCCAGTGGCACGATCCGTCGGCTGCTCATCTTGTACCCCCTTGGTTCGCCCCTTCTGGTCTACTCTCGGTACCAACCTGGTACGCCCCAGGGCCATTTGGACTGCACCCGTGCGAAGTGCGTGAGACGGGAGACTTGGTGCTAACTCTACCTTCAGAGCTTGCGGTCTGGTATAGGAAGAGTCATCAGGTGTCGTATCTAGGCTGGGCTAGGCTAAACCTAGTCACTCGCTAGGGTCCCTAGCTGTTGGGCTATTAGACGTCCTATATACTGTTTTGTTGTGAACCTTTAGCTGGCTCACCACGCTCACTGTAGACTTGTTGACAGGAAAAACTGAGCCAGGCCTCTGTATTCTCTGAACTAAGGGCTGGTTCATGTTGCCTATTATGGTACTTAGGGTTATAGGATTAGATAGCCTACTTATTCAGTGAAACCTAAGATGTGTATGTGTGTAATATTATTCTTATTTGTGTTAGGTTGTTAGTTAGCATTAGGTGAGTAATCCGGTTGCCCAAGATTATAGGAGCATCATAGGGTAGCTGTTATTATTATTATTTCTATTACGCTGATGCGTTTGGGTAACTATGGCTATTGTACAGAAGGTTACGTGTGTGAACAGCTACCTGCTTTCATTTGGGAGAGCCGGGTATTGATTAAGGGCCTAATTAGGTCGGCCGCCTTAGCCGCTGGCCCCAGTTAACTGTTGTTCTGGTGTATTGTTGTGGTCACTCCTTTAGAGTGTACCATGTTAGTGCTTGGCTGTAATGGCTCACACAGCTCTAAAATGTTAGATCCATTTAGAGGGGATACTAAGCCTCCTTCTCGTGGACTTAGTGACTTGGTGCATTGTACACCCTTCTGAATAAGCTTTGATTATTAATCTTAATTTACCGCCTCCCACGTATGGATCCCTAATTTGAATGTTTTATTCTTGTAATTCAGGATTGTGGACGGCTCCCCCAAGGGGCAGTGTGGTAGGGTGTTCACCACATACTTCCAATTTCTCTAACTGCTGATCGAGACCGTTTAAAGGCTTGCCAAGGAGATATTGAGAATGCAGCATTGTTGCTTGACACCAATGCCCCTTGGCTATTAGACTACCAAAATCCTGTAATACTCTGCCTTCAGCTATTCGTTTATTGTTGGTTCCTTGTCATTAGGATGTATGCTATACTAATATTTCTTGTCTCTCTTAAATAAATTGTATGCTATTCTTGTATTTATGATATGTTTAATTGCTACCCTTCCTTCGATTCCCGTCGTGTAGGGTGCAATTGTGTAAATATTTCTCCACCTCAAAATTTATACAATTCATTGGATCTTGTTCGAAAGCGAAAAAAAGTCACATTTTGTTAATTATATAAAAAGTAATCACCGTGGGTACTTATTGTTCGAGATTCGATACATTTCTTCTGAAACGAGCGCACAAACGGCGAGAATGCAACATATTCAAATTAAAAGTAATCACATTTAACAAGCTAATAAAATAAAATTAACATGTTCACACGTTGACTACCAAAAACTTCGTTCATTAACTTTTTGATAAATAACTTATTCCAAAGTCCAATGAGAGTCAAATCCTAGACCGATAAATAAATAATATATAAAAATATACTGAGAACGTCTCCGAATTAAATTTAGACCCAATTTTATTAATAATAACTGTTTGATATGAGCAGGAATGTTTATTTTTATTTATTGTAATAGTGGAGTAAAAATTCAGTGTACATTAGATTTCATATACTCTTAATATTAACCCTTATTATCACAACGTATAATTCTCAAGAATGGGAAAACCCGTGAAAGAATGTAGGATCCAAGTGAATAATTGTACATGTTTTACTGCCTCAGGTAAATAAGGGATAATCTCACAAAACTTTGTGTATGGAAAATCACGTGGTTTTTTCTTTGAAAATAATGTTTCACTAGAGTAATACTCTCAATGAAGAAAGTAGGGAACTATCTTTATTCACACAGCAGTTAAGACTTTGTGAGTATTTTAGTTACTTAGTATATTAAAATGTTTATATTTAATAACGCAAATTTTCATAATTGGACATTGGTCCTTCTTATCCCAATGCACATGGTATTAATGTTTCTTTGACCCAAGAAGGTCACAGAGATTTGCTTCCACCGCCACTGCCGCCTGGATTCCGATACAGCAGGTTAGCCAACGCTTGCAAAACGATACTATCTTGTAAATGGGTAACGATCATACTAACGGCACCTATTATCAACTAAGATAACTATTTGTAGAATGAAAAGTTGTATTTAAAACTATGTATTTTTACTAGAGTGTCGACTTGGGAGTCGTTAGATCTCAATATAGTCGTGATTATTGAAGCTAGCCCAAATTTAAAAATACGTTTAAAAAGAAGAATAAATTATTCATGAAATAACATGTTATAAACAAACACTCTAGCTTAATTGTATAAAAAAACCGATTAATAATTTTTGTTTCCCCATTTAAAATGCATTAAAATGGAAACATTTCAACGAAAATGTTTCAATAACTATTTTTAGAATGGTTTGAAAATTCCATAAGAATTATGAAATATGCCCAGATATGTTAATAAAATAAATAAAAACAACAATGTTGAATTATTAAAAAAAATAATTTTTTAACCATGCATTTATGGGTAGGCTCAGCCTTGTACCTAACTCAATGAAGTGCAATTTGGTTATAACAAATTTATATAATTCTTACTCACTACACTACCTACTATAATTGTGATCAATCATCCTAAACAGTTGAGGCTATTCCTAAACTTTGAAAAATGAAACCTGGGCACTGGGATTAAACCGGGATACCAAATTTAGTGCGCCAAAGCTCTACCACTGGGCTATCCAGGATTAACGAATATGATCTTTGATCCGTATTATAGATCATTTAGATATCCCAAGATTCGCTAGTCATGGATGCACTGTTAATGGTACAAGAGTGTGCCTTCTCCCAAATGGACACTAGTTGATAAGAATATGTAGATAAAATAATATGCATATTATCAACTGTTGAGGAACTACATAAAAAATAATATATACTGTTCTAGAAGAGATTTAGAGAATGAACAGAGCAGGAATATAAAGGTATTTGAGTTAATAACAATTCTTGTTTTAATTTACAGAAATTGAAATACGATCTGGTCATTAGAGAAACAAACTCATCTTTCATATCTACATGAACATCCAATTTAGTTATACACACACTTGACGGTTTGTAAAAATTATATCCTTAGCATGTTTGGAAATTATATTAATTTTAAGTAGAATTAAATAACCTTATGATTGAAATCACCCCAAAACATACAAGTGATTAAATTAAAGGCAAATTTATAATCAACAGTGCAAAGTAGATATGAATGTCTGACAAGAGTTATCCACAGGTAGGCATTGACCAAAAGCTTCCATCAATAGAGGTTCTTCTTTGACAGCGATTTGAAAGTCACTGAATGACACCTTCCCATCTTTGTCTTGGTCCAGCTTCCTGAGTGCTAGTTCCACGAGATCTTTAACTCCCTCGTCAGGATCTTCATCCTGAGGCTGTTTTACCAGGCAATTTCTGAAACAAGCAATATTATAATCATATTCTAGATCACCGAGAAGTTTTCCATGATGACATAGTAAAGATTTCGGAAATGGTAATGGTGTTACATTCCTTTCAAGTATGTTTTGTTTCAAGAGTTCAAGAAACACACACACACACACACACACTGTTTTTAGAATTTTTACCAAACACAAATTTGTGGGCAAGTATGAATTGAATAATTAGACAGCAAAAAACCTTGTTTCTTTATTGACATAAAATAAAGCCATCATTCATTTATCCACTAAAATTCACTGAAAAATTATGAAAAATAACAATTAATTTATTCCAATTATTGTAAGTGTGAAAGAATTATGTTTCTAGGTGTAGTACTTTAAAATATTTCAGAGATTCAAAGTTCTTGAGAAATATGTTAGCAAAATTAATCAAATCGATATTTTAATTTACTTTAAACATATATTATAATTATATATATAACACAAATCTACACAGATTTATGTGTATAACTTTTTGTTTAGTAACTGTCAAATGTATTTTTACTCTCTCGCTACCTTACAGGCAGAGAAATTATGTTCATCAAAAAAAATTGAACTCGAGATTTTGATGAATTTCGACGTTTCATGACCCCCTGAATCCGAAAAAGTGTTTTTGAATTTCCATCTGTCTGTCTGTACCTCGGAGAAGAGCCTAAGCTATTTTACTAATCGGGCTAAAATTTTGTATCTAGGGTAGGGTAAGTAGGGTGGATATCTAACCCTAAATTTAAGGGTAGTTTACTGAAGGTGGAAAAGAGATAAAATTGGTTTTATCAAAATCAACTATAACGATTTTGATTAAATTTACTTTTATATTACATCATCAATATTATAAACAAAATTGCTACTTTGAATTTTTCCTAAAAATGACTTTAAGGGTTTTAGTCTGATGCGTAAATTCTCATTTATTATCATATTTCCGTAACTCTTTGAGATATGAAATTACTTATCATTGAAAATATGTAGTTCTATTTATAATACAAATTTTTTATTTGAATCATAATTTTATAAAACCAATCATTTTTCAAGCTATACGAAAATACATATGTATTTTTTAAACTTTTTTAACACTGAAGGTAAAGTAGTGCGACTGTCAAAGAAATCTAACTCGAGATGTTGATGGATGTCAACTTCTCATGACTCCTCCGAACCCTAAAAAGGGGTTTTTGCAATGCCGTCTGTTTGTGTGTCTGTCTAGCTCTAAAATTAAGAGTAGTTTACTAAAGGGCGAAAAGAGAAAAAATAAATTACTCAGCGTAGCCTCTAACAATTTTGATTAAAATTCGTATCTATGAGTTGATTAAGATTATAAACAAAATGTATATTTTCATTTTCCCATGTAAATGACTTAAAGGGTACTTTGCAGAAGCGGAAATCTCCATATCTCCGCCACTATTTGAGATATTAAATAACTTATCATTGCAAAATTGTAGCACGAATAAAAATAAAATACTTTTTTTCGAAATATATCTTTATTAAACCAATAGTTTCTGAGATATTGGCAAATATATTAGTACGATTTTGTGTGCTTTAGTTGTACAGAGTTACTACTTATGTTTTAACGCAATAATTCTCTAATTCCATAGAGTAATTAAATATAAGTCTCAAAAAGTTTGTTGTTTTTCCTTTAATCTCTTAAGGGAAATATTTTTACAGCAATGATTTATTTATATAATTTTAGACTCAATATTCAATATTTCCATTTTTTATTGGTCAAAATATATAAATAAGAAATTTAATATCAATGCAATGACCTTAAGATGTGCAACACCTAATAAAATGTCAAAAATTTTAACCAGAATTTGAAATTTTAACACGAAGTGTTGACCTTTGGGGATCCGATATCGATCATGTTTATTGGTCCAAATATACAAATGAGGACATTAATTCTTTAAATATAAAATTATAAAATGTAAAACCGGGTGTCAAGAAAATGTTTTACGATAGTATAGTGCAATTTATGCTTGGGTTTGCTAGTGTATATTATTTCGTTTCACATATATTACGAGTTTTGAATAAATATTTCCATTTTTAAACATTAGAAGGAGAAAGTCCGTGTGGAGTTCTGTACCATTTATTTATATTCCATCTTAGTGGTTTATATATATGGTATATAAGCTAAACACAACATTATTTCACGTTAATTTGAAATTGGCACAAGTCTTTCAGGTGACACAACTGGGGTTGCTTAGAGTGACTTGTCACCGGATTTTTTAAAATATAAATATAGGAACTGTAACGTCTTGTTCACTATTGTATTTGCCAATATTGATACACTAAAGAGCTACGTGACCCATTTTATTATCAAACACAAATATACTAGACTGTCGATGACGGGAAGATCCAGGTTCGAATTTTGGTCGGGTGTATTGAGGTTTTTTTTTTCAGATTATATTTCCACTCTATCTCTCTCTCTCCACGCAAATGAGTGTACACTTCCTATAAATATTAACCTCCCAAATCCCTAAAACCATTAGCGTAATTATCACATAAGCGTATAACTCGAACGGGTGATAAGACATAGTGAAAATAAAATATAAATATATTAATATATTATAATATATTATATTATATATTATTAATATATTATATATAATATAAATATATTAATAAATAAATAAACTAGAATGGATTAAAGATTATTAGAGAGAAACAACCTTGGTAATAACTTTGAAAGATTATGAAAAACTCTTCCTCAAAGAAGCTATACAAAATTATTCCCTTCTTACAGTACTGAGTCAAAATTTACTACAAAAACCTTGTAACTAAACAAGCTGGTAAAGACAATGTTAAATTAATTTATGTCACCTGAGTAAGTGGAACATCTCATCACGCGAAATAAAGCCGTCACTGTTGAGGTCATACACGAGGAAACAGAAGGTGGTCCTCTCTTCAAAAGTTCCTCTGAGAAACACAGAAAGACCTGTAACCCATTCCTCAAGCCGTATTACACCCAAATTGCAACGGTCGAATGCGCAGAAGATTCGATCCATCAATACTTCTTCAGTCACCAGGTCAAACGTATTGTGAAGTAGATCTCGGAACACGATGCGGTCCAAGCCCTGCAATATAAATTTACGTAATAGTTAAGTAGCTTAAAATGCTATCAGTAAGTAAAGGTTAAATTTATTAGTAATTTTAAATATATATGTTATATTTTATTAGCACTATTTAATATCAGAGTGATGATTAACTAAATAAAGTGTTTTTTTAATTGTTTTCTTTGATCAAACAGAAAATACTTATATACAAAACTACACTAAACGTTTTAATTTCCACGTTAATTACAATACATACATTTTTGTTTAAAACTATTCGACAGGAAGGCCTCTCAGGGAATTACTAAGAACTTGTGAGGTTATAATGTTTTGGTAGCTATTTTAACATAGTGTGGGTGTTGCATCATAGGTGATAATAGTGTTTGATGTCGCCGCAAGGGGAAGATGTGGCAGTTGTGTCTGTGTGTAAGAATGAGGAAAGACTATTGACCAAGCGGTGGACCTGGATGATCAGAGATGTTGTGACGTGATACAAAATAATATTATGTAGAGTTCATTAATAAGTCAACAAAAAACATTGGTCCTCCAAACTGAGATTAACTAGTGTAAACAGCAAGTTAAGGTGCACAGCAAAAGTGAGCAAAGTGAAATGCGATCAAACCTGTGCAACAATAAAACGTGCAAGTACACCAAACTCAATTTTAATGTTATTCAAGACAATTTCAGTGAGTGCATTCATATTTACTTCCATATAGCTTTCCACTAACCAACATTAATTTCAAATCCAATTTCAATATAATTAACAAGTGAATTATTAATTATTTACCTTTGATTCCTTTCCTAAGACAAGCCAAAAATATTCGTGTAAAGAGTAATTCAATAGTGTTCGAATCATAAATGAGGAAATCCAAAAACTAACTTTAAAAAGAGACCAGATAAAGGCACAAGTCACTAGATTTAAGAGAAACTTTGAGAATTTCGGTCACAATCAATCAATAATTAAATTGAAATTAAGATTATTAAAACTAGAACCATGTTGGATACATTTTGAAAATGTACAATTACATAATGAGTCACTTGGCGATTCATTAGTACTCACACATGAAAGGGAGACATTTGAAAACACACATTTCGATCTCGCAGCTTCAATAGACATATACATTCAAGATCATGCACCTGGCTTATTGTCAAACGAAGCTGCTCCTACGGCATAAACACCCACATACAGACAAGCCATTAGGTTACCAGTGACTAGTTTACCAACATTTCAAGGAAATTACGACGAATATATGGGTTTTTGTGACACATTTCAATCACTTATCCATACCAATAGTGAGTTAACGAACATACAGAAACTTCACTAGCTTAGAGCGTCGGTGAAAGATGATGCAGCGAAAGTCATTCACTCTTTAGAAAGTTTATCCAACAATTATGAAATGGACTCTATTGAAAGAGCAATATGAAAATAAAAGAGTTATTGTGGGTAAACATGTGCAGGCTTTGTTTGAGTCACTGCGGGTAGAAAAAAAAGGGTCCGGATGTTTACGTCATCTCCTAGACGAAACAAATAAGCATATGAGAGATTTGAACGCTTTGGACCAACCGACAGAAACGTGGGACACACTATAATAAATTTATCTATCTTATCACAAACAAATTATATAGCACAACGCACCTTGAATGGGAAACTTCAATATCAGGGAACACGATGCCAACAATGAAAAAACTTACTAAGTTTATACAACATAGATGTCAAATATTATATAAGCAGTTGAATCCAGCAGGGTTTCACAAACAAAACATTCTCAATCAAATGTAAAGAGTAGCCGGAATTTTAAGACTTTGTTCAATACAAAAGGGGAATATGTAACACCACATGATTTAAATACGTAAATTATGTAACCGATAACATCAAATATATCATTGTGATACGTTTAACAAACTCCATATAGGATCAAACAGGTCAAGAGAAAAGGTTTATGTTCCAACTGTCTCAAGAATGATGGCTATCAGGCTAAGCAATGCAATTCAAGCAACATAAAAGAGAACACATTACTTCACTTTAATTATGTCAAAAAACAGATAAATTTGGTACTAGATAATAAGACTTCAATACAGTACAATCAGGAAGACGGCACACAGGCTTCTAACAAATTTTCAGAAGTAGACTTTCAAGGTCAAACGACCACAACCAGTAAACTAATAATTCAGATTAGGCCAGTCAGAGCATTGTTATCAACAGCTTTGATTGACGTATTAAATGTGAATGGAGACCCGAATGTTTGCAGAGTTCTACTAGATTCAGGTTCTCAATCAAATTGTATCACATAAGAGCTTGTACAAAGGTTTGGTTTACGATTAATTAGGGACTTCTCTTCAATATCGGGCATAGCGCAGTCAACAACTAGAGCACCATACGTCGTTCAATGCAAGATAAAGTCTAGATTTAATGAATACTCGTCTAATTTAGATCTTCTAGTGTTGCGTAAAATCACACAAGATATACCTGTTACTTATGTAGACATATCATATCGGTCAATTCCAGCCACAGCTAACCTTGCAGATCCAAACTTCAACGTACCTTGTAGGGTGGATATGTTAATAGGAGAAAAACTATTCTTTGAATATTTGAGCACAGGTTAAATTAGAGTTTCAAAGGTTGCACCAATTTTGCAGAAGGCAATTCTGGGTTGGATAGTGTCAGGAAAGACTGGTCTAAAAGCATCTTCAGAACCACATTCAACTTCAATTACACACGCTCATACAAACACATTGTGTCATTTTATCATGACAGATAATCTTTACAGACAGCTACAACAATTCTGGCAGTTAGCGGATTGTTCTTCTACACCGTATCAGTCTAGTGAAGCGATATCATGTGAGGAACACTTTATGAACGACTTCAAGAGAAATTCACAAGGACTCTTCATAGTCAAATTGCCAACTGAGGAGAACATAGCTCAATTAGGCGATTTCATGAAAAATGCATTACAACGATTCCAACATTTAGAGAGGAAGTTTTCAAAACACCCCAAACTCAAAGACTTAGCTGCATGAACGAGTATGAAATTATAAATCACGTCTCAAACCAGGAAATCAACTCTTCTTCAGGAAGGGGCTATTACTTATCGCATCATGCGAGAGTAAACGAGAGTAGCAGCACTACGAAACTCCGCGTGGCATTTGATGCATCTGCAAGATCTTCAACAAGAGTTTCTCTTAATGACGCACTGGTGGTTAGGCCAACAGTACAACAAGACTTATTTTCAATAGTGACCAGATTGAGATTACACAGATTTGTCATGACTGCTGATATTACAAAGATGTAGCTGCAGATACAGATGGATCTAGCAGATACTCTTCTACAAAGAATCCTCTGGCGATATGACCCTGGGAAATCTATCCAGATATTCCAGCTTCCAACAGTAACTTATGGTACTGATTCAGCACCCTTTTTAGCGACAAGATGTATTCAACAACTTGATTCAGATGAACAATATGACTTTCTGTTGGCCTCCCGGGTAGTTATGAAATACTTTTATGAATATGACGTGATGACGGGTGAAAACTCCATATCTGAAGCACAGGCACTTCGAGAGCAACTCACAGATATGATTCAACGTGGAGGGTCTCAATTGAGAAAATGGTGTTCAAACAATTTAGAGATAATAGCTGATCTTGACATGGAAATGAAAGCAACTAATCATGGTATCCACAAGGATGATGGAAGGTATAACAAAACATTAGGTCTATTGTGGAATCCTACTTTAGATTATTTTCATTATTCAATAGGACAAGACAACATTTTGTACAAGAGTTCAAAATGCACTGTAATTTCAGATATAGCACATAGTTTGACGCACTAGTACTTATTGGACCAGTAATACTCAAGTCAAAGGTTTTCATAGAACAATTGTGGCAACTCAAGATAAGATGGGATGAACCTTTACCTACCACTCATCTCACAGTATAGAATACATATAAGGAGGAGTTAATCCATCTCAATCAGCTTCATATACCTAGAAGAGTCCTATCAGGCAATCAGCAAGTTGACTTTCAAATTCATGGATTCTGCGACGCTTCAGAGGTCACCTCTGATACATGCATCTACATCAAATGCACAGATTTTGCAGGAAACACAACCATAAATTTATTGTGTTCCAAGTAACGTGTTTCACCGCTCAAGAAGGTGACACTGCCCATACTTGAACATTGTGTAGCATTGTTATTGGCACCGCTAGTGCACAATAAACTTGCTTATCTCAATTGAAACTTCAGTAAATACACTTTATGGTCTGATTCAACCATAGTTTTAGCATGGTTGAATGCACCTTCCACCCAATGTAAATAATTTGTAGCTAACCGGGTAGCAGAGATTCAAGAGTTAACAAGGACGTATAAATGATCACATGTACGTTCTCAAGACAATCCTGCTGATTAATTTTCCAGGGGTATGACACCCAAACATATACTTAAGGCAGAATTATGGTGGCATGAACCACCTTGGCTAGTAAATAAACAGGATTCTTCACCAATATATGAGCCCAGAAAACTCAGTCGACATACCATAAAAGCGTAAATTTACGTTACAATGGTAACCACTGAGCATCAAACCTTGATAGACAAGAATTCATCGTTTATTACATTGCAGTGAATAACAGCTTATTGTTTCCGGGGCTGTAAGAAATATGAAACAATTTTCATTTGATAGTAAGATAGGACCATTAAGCGTATAAGGACTACATAACGCCCTTAACAATGGGATTAAGTGTGTTTAACGCAGTGGCTTGTGGTCAATTCTGGACAAAGGGAAGCAATGAAGCTACAATCAAGAGAGTCTGATGGACGCTAGTTTAACAGGAAGTCCACACTGATTTTTTGATATAGTTAAAAGTGTTATGGGAGAGAAAGAAAGGGGTAACACACACTATGTATGAAATAAAACAAAATAATTGGTGATCTTATAAATATTACTCAATCATAAAATTATATATATATATTTAAATAATAATTTTAGTTTTAACCCAAATAAAAAGAATAATAATAATGGTCAATTTACTATTGACGAAGTTTTCTCTTGGGTTGTGACCTGCAAATACGTATAACCTTTGGATTGCCTTATAATAGCTTTGCATCTAGATTTAATCTACACACCATCATCACTAATAAATAATGTCACTTATATGATTTTCCGCCAACACAACACACCGATAATTACTGTAAACTTTCTTATAATTTTTATTGAAAAGGAAAGGTTTTCTTTATATATAGGCTCCCTGAAGAGAAAGTGGGTCAAAAGACTGGGACGAAAATCTATGCTTCAAAATATTACTTATGAACTTTGACACAGCATACCTACTCTTCCACTGCTGCACTTGTTGACGAACTCGTCATTCGACTACTGTACGCAAAGAAACAATCCGCTTCCCTTGGAGGATCAAACTAGCCTCCATATTCTGTAAAGTCAAACTAAACTTACTGTAATTTGCTGATAAATACATTATTTTGTAATAGTGACCATAATTATATATAGAAACAATAAATATAGCTAAAAACAATCTAAACAATAACATTTTAACAGTATTAAACGTACGATTGTACACCAATCAAGATAGTAAACTCATCCGCTAATACTCGCCTAGGGAAACGCTGCTTCCCTTTACCCGGTGAGGGCCGGACAGACCCAGAAACAAACGATCGTTGAAATAAATAGAGAGGAGACCAGCTGGCTGGCCGGTCAGTCTGAGAAAGAACTGCTTGCTCTAAGAAGAGCTACCACCTCAACTCAATATACTTGATGGAGATGTTTATAATTAAAATGATTTGTTTAGACTTTATTTTCTTTTTATTTTCTTTATTCCCTTTTTAATTCTAGGGAAGCATTGTATCCCTAGCTTCCATTGAATAAACGCCACTGGTTCAACGCACTGAGTTTGCAGCAAAACTATGTAACTTATTACATTCCAAGCAAGTTAACCCAAAGAGTAAACTCAAAACATTATCTCCATTTATCGATAAGGATGGACTTTTCAGAGTTGGAGGCAGAATTCAAAAGGCTCTAGCACCATACGATCAAAAACATCCAATTGTCTTACCCACTAAGAATAAACTAACGTACTTGATCGTACAACATGGTCATGTGAAACAATTACACGCTGGGCCACAGGCACTACTTGTAGCCATACGACAAGTATACTCGCCAGTAAACGGATGCAATTTAACGTGTCAAATAGTTCATAATAGTGTCAAATGTTTCAAGGCTGGCCCTAAGTCCACTCTTAAACTCATGGGTGAGCTACCACAACATAGATTACAACCCACGTGACCATTCTTACACACTGGAGTTGATTATTGTGGTTCAGTGTACATCTGACCTAGCCGTTGACGGGGAAATACCACGGTAAAAACTTACAGAGCAGTTTTTGTCTTCTTCGCAACAGAGGCAGTGCATTTAGAATAAGTAAGCGATCTGATCACAGAAAGTTTCCTAGGGGGCCTTAAAACGGTTTATGGCTTGCTGGGGCCAATGTTCTTATATCTATTCAGACAATGCAACAAACTTTGTAGTTGACAATCGTGAACTTCAATAACTTCACGATCTTTTTACATCTGAAATTCATACAGAATGTAATGGATTTTTTGACAAGAGACAAGATCAAATGGCATTTCATTCCCCTGCCATCCCCTCATTTTGGAGAACTTTGGGAAGCCGTCGTTAAATCAGTGACGTATCATTTCAAACGTATTGTAGGAATTACTTCATTAACATATGAAGAGATGTACACTTGTCTAACATTGATAAAGTCTTATTTCCCACCCTTTAACTCCCATGTTCTCTAATCCTAATGACCTGTACCCCTTAAAACCGGGACGTTTCCTAATCGGGGATGCATTCGCCATCGTGGTGGAGCCAGACTTACAAACAATAAACATTACTAGACTCTAGATGGAAGCGATTGCAACAGATAATGCAGCACTTCTGGACTCGCTGGTCCAGGGAATAGCTCACCCAGTTCCAGCATCCGGTCTAACTGGACAAAGGCGCAACCGAGCTTGAAGAGAGGGGATATGGTTTTCCTCCGAGATGACAACTTGCCCCCCCTCAAATGGAATGTAGCACGCATCGTTGAACTTCATCCTGGAAGCGATGGGTTGGTGCGTGTTGTCATCGTCAAAACGTCATTGGGAGTATTAAAAAGTGCCGCTGGAAGACTGTGTCTACTCCCAGTGGAAAGTGACACACATTCATAATAGAACAACCGAAAACTTTCCTATTGTTCATGTTCAGAACTACTTGTAGACTTCATGTATTAATAATTATTTATACATGTATTCTTCATTGTATTTTTTATGTGCTTATTTACGTTTATTGGCGTGTGTATTACTTTTAGCTTTTGTATAGATGTTTTGTCGAGCATATACAGTTAACTGTTGAAAGTACTTCCTTTCAAAGAGGGTGGCATGTTGCGTCCTAGGCGATAATAGTGTTTTTGATGTCGCTGCCAGGGGAAGAAGTTGCAGCTGTATCTGTGTGTGAGAGTTAGCCAGGACTCTTGGTCGAGCAGTGGATCGGGACGGTCAGATGTGGTAGCGTAATACCACATTAAAAACACTCTTTGTAGACACACACTCGGGCAGGATTTGATGCCTGACCTCCCCATCACTGGCAAACCAGATCATACCCCAATTTGACTACAAATGAACATATTATCTGAGAGCTAGAAAACTTCCAATTCGTGTATACTATGGGCAGGATGAATTTCAATGAAATACCAAATCAGTTGGCAAATGCATTGCCTTTTATTTGTGACAATCTTAGGTATTCTCCCCTACAAGTTTGGTCTCTACCTTCATTTCAATACAGAGGTTTCAGAGGATTATAGCTTTGTTTTGTTTGCTTGCCAACTCAGTCTCACTCTTTGGATAGATGAAGGGAAGGGGGTGGGCTTCAAAACGCTGATAACTCTGGCAACACCATGGACTGACTGAGCCGCCGAAGGAAAAGTATAACTCAATTGGTTTCTTCTGATAACGTAAATTAGAGGCTGGTGCTGATGCGACTTTTCACTTCCAACGACAATTGACCAGGCCCTTAATCCATCGCTTGATTATCTGTATTAGGCCTATAAAGTATATTACACCTAATGTACCTCTGGATGGCTCTATATTAGACGAGTATAACCTACCTAATATTTCACTTGATATTATGTCTTGACTTATAAATAATTACTACATGCACTAGACAATAATTACAACATTGTGTTTTAAATTATTGTTAATATTGAATAAGTACAACTTGATATATTACTTATTACTTGTTGGTCTTTTACTATACAAGATAAGTTAATTTAACATGCCTGATAAAGTATTGTCCTATACTAAAATAGACACGTATAACATGGGTAATCTATCACATGACTATACCAGGGGTCTTAACCGGGAGTATGGGAACCAAAATATATTGGGGTATATAGCTCGATCTCTGAATTTTTTTAAAAGTTGTTTTTAAAATAAAATAAACTATCAGTGATATCGATATGGATCGTGTATTTGTGATTTGACGTTTTTCTTTAAATAAATATAACATCCTTATTAATTTATTTCAAATTTTATGTTCCTAATTATCCATATGTAAAGTAAGACCAAGCTATTGACAACTTTGAGGCCATACTGGTACCTAATATAACTTGTGTTGTTGAGGATTTTGACAATCTGGCGAAGGATATTTGAGGACATATTAGGTAAATTCATTGGGGGTCGGTAATCGTAAAAATGCTAGGAGCCATTGACGTATACAAAACCAGTATAACTTAATTGACTCTCATCTAATAAGCCAGTAAATATAACATTCATTATATTATTAAGTTCCTCATGCTAGACAGGCATAAAATATTCGATGTAAAAATATATTGTACAATATTTTTTGATAAACTTAAGAAGTCTGGTTTAAAAAATATGTTGCCCTCTGGTAAACAAGTACTGCATTGATTATATATCTCTTGATTGTCCTGTTCTGGGTGATTCTAACACCCATATATCTATTTGTCCACACACCTCGTACACAAACACAGATGGTGACATCCCAGTAGATGTCGCAGCGACACCTCCTGTAGTCACGCTGCCACTTACGGAAGTGATGTTTAGGGAATTGTTGCTCACCAGTTTCCTATACACGTGGCAAAGAGCTTCGATCTCTTGTCTGAAATATAAATACATTATAAATGAAAAAGTTATTTTATTATAACAAGTTATTTTTGATAAGATTCCTTTAGTCAAATACTATTAAAATATAAAGAACATATTTAAAATTTAGTAAGGAGAGATTTACAATATAATGTTTTGAGAAATTAGTCAATGATAGTAAAAATAAAATAAAATATTATTTAAATTTAATCTAAATCTTAATTTTATTTTTACAATCATTGACTAATTTATCAAAATGTTATACTATTAAGTTTGCTATTTATTTCAGTTTTTAATATAGCATTTACAAGTGTAGGTGCTACTGTTAATATTAGAACATAATATTTCTTAGACGCTATAGTATTTTTGATTTACAAAGCCAAAAATTAAATTAAAATTCATGTAATTAGTTTACCTTTCTATCGCTTTCCCTCCCAATCCCATCCTACACGCTAGATCAAGAGTCACGTCATTGTGTTGTGTTTTTAAACTATATGAACTAGCCACCCTTCATTTATAATTTCCCTTCAACTCTACTTTCCATAGCGAATCAAAAATCACGTGCATAATATAGTATTTTTTGAATAATATAAATCAGTCACTAGGGTCCTTATTCTTGAGAGCTCTCATTTTGTGCTTAAGTTTTATCTTACTCGAATAGTATAAACACTAAAACGTTGATGAAATATTATTTCTGAAGGAGAATTAGTCGTATTCGAGATGAATGAGTCTTTGGCAGAGTTACCATTAGAGTTGGTTTTATTTTGTAAACACTAATTTATCATACTGGAAACTAACTTACTCTAAGATCAATCGATTCTAATTTCAAACGAATTTTAATTTTACTTTATTATAAATAGATTTAATTTAATTTATGTTGAGCGTGTCAAAAAACATATTTTGAGAGAAGATGCATTTATTACAAATTTACTTTGTTTAGTCGATGCATTGTTATTTATTGGCTTGATTAATATGAAATTGAGGCAGCTCGACTTTGTAGAAAATTGGTTGATATTTGCATTAAAACAATATTTTTATAATCGTTAATCAAAATTATTAGAATATCACATTGTTGGTAATTTTTATGTGTCTGTACATAATTAATTAGAGTGCATAGCGTCATTTTCATTTAGTTATTAATTTTATCTTGTCAATAAAATTATTACGTCTCTATGTACTGCACACACTACATTAAAATAATGCAGACGACCGAGAAAATCCTGTCATAGCTACTCTTACTAGTTTTTCTTTTAAATAAGATATCAAAACCAAGCTTATTTGATCTAAAACGTTTGACTAATGTTTTATCGCTAATAACAAAGACATTAATATTAGACCGATAATCGTAAATTCATGTAGGCGGCTTATTTATTTCAAATTTATTCACTGAAGTTCTTGAATTGCGAAACAATTCAATAATCCATGCGCCATCTTGATCAAAAAAAGGTTTCGATGCATTAAATTTCGATAAGGTTTACCTCCTAGAGGCATATTTCTAGAGCTCAATTCGTGTGGTTTGTGTCTCGAGCCAATGGGGAATACCAAATAATAAACCTGAGAGGGAAAAACTGTCAAGATGCCAAATAGTATACCAAGTGTACCGCCGCCCTTACTCTTCCCCGAAGAATAAGGCTGGCGCACAACAGACAATAAAAATAAACATAAGAAATACAACAATTGCAGAGGGGCTGTGAGGATACAAACAAAAGTAAACAGGCCAACCACAGGCCCATTTACTCATATTCTCCACGAACTCACACCTCAATTATGTTGATGTTCATAACAGGAAAAGGCGAAGGATAAAGCAGGAAACCTTGATTTAGAAGAATATATGTCAATGGTAACAATTTGTAGTTTTATTGATGGCGAGAATAAACTTGAACAGAGTATCGAAAAAACGTGATTTGGTTGTACAATCTTGAATTGTTTACAATTCATGTAACTATTAGCATACGATCATAATATCGTAATTGACAACAATGAACAATAATACAAGACTTTTGCCGTATGGGCCATTCAGTAGAAATGGGTTCATACCAAAATACTTATAACTTTACATTTACAATACGAAAACTTCCCACTGCCTGATGGGCTTTTTCTATACAAACAATTACCCACAGATATCTCTGTTATATCCGCCGCGCAAATAAATATATTCCTTACAAAACAATCAGGTATAGACGCCATATTGGCGATGCAGAATAAACATTTACCAGTTAAATATGATTCCTGGTTAGGTAAAATATTCCATGTCCAGAATAGACTACAACATTCATAGTGACGTTAAAATTCTAAGTCCAAAATGTCTGACATATTTACTAAGTCCAAAATGTTTGACATATTTACTAAGTCCAAAATGTTTGACATATTTATTAAGTCCAAATTTTAGACATGTTTGCAAGTTAAATACGAAGAGAAAGATTCTAAGTCCAATATGTTTGACGTATTGACTAAGTCCAATATTTTTGATATATTGACTAAGTCCAAAATGTTAGACATAATTACAAGTTAAATACGACGAGAAAGATTCTAAGTCCAATATGTTTGACATATTTACTAAGTCCAAAATGTTAGACATAATTACAAGTTAAATACGAATAGAAAGATTCTAAGTCCAATATGTTTGACATATTTACTAAGTCCAAAATGTTAGACATAATTACAAGTTAAATACGAATAGAAAGATTCTAAGTCCAATATGTTTGACATATTTACTAAGTCCAAATTTTAGACATATTTATAAGTTGAATATGACGAAAAAGATTTTAAGTCCAAAATGTTTGACATATTTACTAAGTCCAAATTTTAGACATATTTATAAGTTGAATATGACGAAAAGGAATTTCTAATATACAACTGCCGAAATGGGATTTTGTACCTTGCGAATATTTCCTGGACACCCAAGGTGTGTCCTAGAGGACAGCCCTGTCAAGAAGTACCTTTCATGTTGAACAACACCAGTATTTATATGATTATACAAGCTCAAAGAGGGGGAAGAGGGGTAAATACAAAACATCGGTCAACACGACATAATGACGAGAGGGAGGGGTTGGAATATCAGGGTTAACACACGCGGAGCTGGTAGAATTTACGTAGAACAATTAACTCTGGCATAACAATCCATTTGCGCAGGCGCGTCACACACTTTCCACACCCCACCTCGAGGTATAGAACACTTTACTAGTCCAATATTTCTCCTCGTTCAGTTGATCAATATTTTGGTAGAGGCAAGTTGTTGTCTTTTTTGTGTGTGGGAAACAGTAAGTTGGCGCAGCAATAGTGGGGCACTTTGGTGAGTTTTCTTGTTTTAAACCTTTTTTGGAGCATATATCCCAAATAAATGCTACACAAGGATTACGCCTCTAGATTAACTGATGTCCACGCCCACATATATAAGTACAGGTAAACGCTATACACTCGTAGAAGGTGTAAAAGTAGAAAGGGTTAGAACGCAAACAGAGCAAAGCATGGGACACACTAAGGTTGGAACTAGCCTAGTGAGAAAACAGAATATCGTGATACTTTTGTGTTATTCCCTTTTTTATGTATTTGCTAAACCAGTTTACCCTGTCTATTTAAATTGGGAATGAGTTGACAAGATGAACCAACATCTTTATGGAGTTGTGATGGAATATCATAAGTTATTCAGTCAGAAGTCGAACAGCCTTATTATACGGAACTAAAGGGCTTACTCCAAAGGGGAAAAGGTACCTATGGAAATACACTATGCACTCTCACTAATTCGGGCAGGCCAGGGATGGATAACATCTAAATGAGTAGAAAAAAAGGTTAAAAATACAGGCAATGACACTGAAAATAGCGATTCATGCATGGCAGCTGAAGGAGAGGCCTTAAAGCACATGATTGAATAGTAACCGCATTGCTCTTTATTGGGTAAAGGATTTGAGCAATTCTGTCGATGTTTCTTCTATCTATTTAACTCAGAGTCACTTGAAAGTATGTAGTCTTACGAACGTATTTGATTTGGCAATCCTCATTCAAATTCTTTATTCATTGCTATTTTGGACAACGCGTTTAATTATTTCTTATATTCATCAAAAAACGAGAATAGTTTTAATATGGTTTAGTAACTATTTGATTCAACAATTAATATGTTTTATCATGATTATAATTAATATAATTCTTGAAAATAAATGTAAATATCAAAATATTTTAGTTTAATCTAGGTATGTTAGAATCTAGTAATAATTCCGATATATGTATCAATATGCTGCTTTTCAATCAATGGTGACAGATTCTTATATGTGTTACCATAAAAGGGACTTTTAGAGGCTTTCTACCACCAAGTCAACTTATTTGGAGGACTTTCCCGGATAATTTTTTTTCTACAACAGGTTGCCCTTATCAATGCACTATCAATGTTTTTCCTTTTCAAACTTTCTTATTTAATATTTGGCTACGTCTTAGAAAGCATACTCCTAAGTTTGATCCACGTCTTTACTTTATTCTTCGTCGTTCGATCACACTCATCATTTCAACATGCCAAAAATACGTAGGACAATTCTTTCTCATTGACATATTAGCTACTAATTCAATACGCACTCCTTCAGTAGCCATTAAATGATGACCCTATCCATATCAGGTATTCAACATTCATTTCTTAGGTGTTTGATTCCAAATTCATGCCTCCTGCTCTCGTGTTTCTACTGACATACAAACGCTTCACATACATAAAGTAATGTTGCAGTTAATACAGTTTTATTTACTGTACTGGCATCATTAAATCTTTCGTTACTATTTCATTGAATGCAATAGTCCACACATCCAACTACTATTCGGGATGCATTCATTCCCCCATCTGTCGATTTCATCAATTATCCTTCAATTTTTACATTACATTGTATCAGTAAAGGGATAAGCATATAGTTGTTTTATCAATTTTTAATATATACAAAGATGAAAACCATTTCATGATACGTACTTAACAAATAGTATCACCTCCTTTTTGAAATAATTTAGGAAGATCCAATCTTTCTGTATACACATTAAAATAGATTAATGCAACCCAATCTTCAATGGTACAGGTGTTGAGTTGTGTGCTATATAATTGTAGTATTATGATTTTACAGTAAATTAGAATCTTTTAAATTACACTAAATATTATGTATATAAAACACAAACCTCTTAAAGAGAAGTATAGAATTAAAATGCTGGAGAAAATACAAACTAATCAAAATGATAAACTAAATATTTGAAAAACATTTTAGTGAAATTTTACTCCAATTTAAAAAGTCGAAATAACTCAGCTGGGAGAGCGTTAGACTGAAGTTATAAAGGTCCCTGATTCAATCCCGAGTTTCGGCAAAAATTACTTTATCAATTATATTTTATCTATATCCCAAAGTGATTCCCCCTTTAAAATTGAATACTTAGATTATTCGATATTTATAAAAGTAATCGACTAACAATATTGATAAAAATATTAATGATCTATAGTATTAAAAAACTATGGATTAATGTTTCAAAATAAATGAACAATGAAAACAATTCTACTTTGTTAATCCAGAAGAAACATCATGAAGTTCACATATCGTTAATTAGTTTTAAAAATAAATTATAAAGAAGTCTAGGATTAATCCATTATTTTGTTGTTGTTGGTTATTGATATAAGAAACATCAACAGCCATTGTATAATTAAAATAAACAGCCTGAACTGGGGCTCGAACCCAGGACCCTCACCTGGAATCTTTTTTGAAAATCATATTCCTTTAGTTATTTAAAGGTGTATTGTAGAACTCTTTTGAAATCTGTACACCCTTAGAAGCAAATTGAATCAACCCTTACATGATTTAATTTTTTTCAAAATCAGGTGCCTTTGAGAATTTTGGGAGACAACAAAGATTAGATCCTTTGATCTTGAATGGAGGTAAACGGTAGGCGAAGGCAAGACTGAGCATGTGAGGAAAGGAGTTTCACGTCTACCACGATGCTCAGAATGCCAGGTTATAGGTTGGAAGACATGAGTGGGCTCTAGTTCACCAATGTTGGGTTGAAGTACTTTATATTGGAGCACGAGAAACGTTACAACGAGTAGTGTGATGGTTATCTCCATTGGCAAGGGTGTTTGAACCCGCCTGAGCAGGAGCCCAGCCAGTTCACGAAAAGCTGTTTGGAGAAATGTTACGTCTACTAACTTAAGGAGGGCGATAGTCCTGAGATCTTTATCGACAAGGAGTCTACTGATGAGTCCATCCTGAACCTTGAGATATACCTGGATGATAACAGGTGGTAAGGTGAATATTAGGTGTAGTATGTGCATTTCTCGTCGTTCCGCAGATATCATCCAGACCCATGCCATTCACATTGATAACACATAGTTATTCAACGCCATTAGTGTCATAATTTTAAGCGCATCTAGTTTTATTCATGTCTAAGTTCTATTTTCGATCACTCTCATGACTATATTCTTCAAATAACTGTATGTTTGACATTATAACGTGATTATCATCAATATCATGTGTGTATTCAGAAACTTTAAGACTTTTAATGCGGATGGTCAAATGATAACGAAACATCCAGTTCCTTCCAGTATCTTTCCCTCCCTCATTTCCTCTGACTCCCCTCCCCTCACCGTTCCAACCTGTATCATGGCAACAGTACAATTTATATACCAATCCCCGTCACATAGCAAGTTACGTGGACTTAACTAATTCAAGTAACTGGTCTGGTAATATATCTTGAATAAGTTTAAACTATTTCTAACACCAATTGCGTATCGCAAGCAGTTATATTAGTTTTCATTGTTTACATTGATTTTGTTGTGAAAATAAACAGGCCTTTTGGTCTTTTTCAAACGTATGTATGTCATCACTTTAACAGAGTGTCTTAAACTTCCTTTCTCCTGAGTTTTTCAAGGTTCAAATATATAATATCACAATTTATTATGTTGTTGAGGCTTGCGACATGGGCTTAATATAATTGAGTTTGTTGAATTGGACTGTCCTGGTGATTATTATTGCTTTTTATGTTTAAATGGTTTGTACATCAGCTCGTACCTCGAGCTCACCAAGACTGTAGGCTCGAGTAACTGGGGAGCGTGTACACGTATGCTTGCGGTTCTGGTGCAAACTTTCCTACTACTGTATTGTAAAGTTCTACGTAAAGCATATTTTAATATTCTTTCAACTTCCCCAAGCTCTGTAGTTACAAATTTATCAACGGATTCTCAACCTTTAATTGAGGCAGGTAGATTGTTATTTAGTTGAATATATACTATCTTCACCATTCCCCACCGTATAACGAAACTCAAGCTGGTTACACCATTCAAGGTATCAATCAATCCCAAGTCATGCATGAATACCTGCTCTTTGAGGTTATTAGTTCTGATATGGAGGAAGAGTTGTGCAGCGTGCTAAGCCGTACTGAGCCCAGAAGAGCGTGATAACGTTGAAAGTTTATTGTAATTTTAAAAGGGCCAGAACTATATTTCACATCGCTTAGAAGGACAGAAATGAGAAGCAATAAACGATTCAAGAAGGAAAAAATTGTCGTAGTAACGCGTGTTATGGATTACTAGCCTCAGGTGGTTCGGGTTCTTGTAATTAATAATACATCCCACATGAATACTCCCACAATAAAGTCCCGCAAGTGGCAATAATCAATAACACGATTATCATCTTTCTCGTAAGGTTTTTCACATATATAGCAATGAGAGGACGTATTATGGGTATCTCTTTGAGCGGGTGTTATAGGAGTCATCGGAATGATACTACTATAGTAGTCTAGTACGCGCTTTGCCGTATCTACGAGCGCCTCGACCAATTGATCTGTAAAATCTCCTCCCGTGAAATGGCGGTACTTGGAGATACTATCGTATAAATTACATTTAGTGTACATTCTTACATAATATGTGACATGACGCTGTACGTTCTCAGTACAAGAAAATTTCGTTTCAGGATCGCACGTCTCTATCGGCACAAGTAAGCTCTCCAGATCCGCATATATGATCAATCTTGTTTTCTCCTGCTGCTTATACTGTTAGAACGTGAGGAATTTATCCTCTCCTTAAGGGAATGTACTCCTTACAGCACCAAATTTTATGCATGTATCTTTATGCTTTGCAAGTTGGTTTTCGGTCAGAAAAGTGGTCAGACATCGATTGTTAAAGTACCTACCTATTTCAGCGGAATCAAAAATATTTCTCGGTTAATATACCCGCAATTAACGTTAACATCTAAGAGAGGACCTCTTAGATGTTAACGTTAATTGCGGGTATATTAACCGAGAAATATTTTTGATTCCGCTGAAATTATAAGTTTACGTTCCATGCACTCTTTTCATGAATAAATGAACATATCTGGCGCGTTCCTTAGCACTGACGTGTACAGGAACAATAACTAGTGTTTTACAGTTGTCGGCAGTGTCAATATATTTGTCACTTCCATCGTGTTTTGCGCTGTACACATTAATGGATATATCGTTAAGCCTTTTGAAGCGTTCGATAAACCTAATTTCGAATGAGAGTGGGATTCCATTAAGTTTCAGCACGTCTCGAAAATTAGGATACGATGACAAAAGTTGTGGTCTTCCCATCGGTTCAAAGAGGTACATCAATATATCTACGGTGAAGCAAAGCCCTTCTTATGATTGTACATTTATCAACGCTCTACATTTGGCTATAATTTCAGGGATTTGAAACCGAGCCCCGATCGAGAAAGCCGAGTTTTCCGAGATATTGATTCTCATTTCCAACGTTCCGTCATATATCCATCCCGAGTCTCTAGAGACGAAGGCCTCAATCTGAGGAAGAAGTGGGAAGATCACGTCATTTTCGTATATCTCCTCCAAGATTGCTGGAACAAATATATCACATAGCGTTGATTTGAAATAACCTTTTTTATTTATACCTTCAGTAGTATGGCTAAACTCGCAGATGAATCTTCAATTTACCTTTATAGAGTTATTTGCTACTGATTCTTCTACCGTCTTCGCGTAAATATCCCAGTACGCAACGAGAAATTGTACAGGATCTTTAAAGGGTAGTTCATTGGTAATAGAGTACGTCTTTATGCGTAGGATGTACGCCTGTTCAATAAAATTCATAGAAAGTCCTAGCGGTTCCAGGTAAAGTCTAAACGGTGTAAATCCTATACCTAGGTATTTCGACAGGATCATACGTCTTTGTCTATCTGCTTCTATATCGTCCTGTCCCAGTATCAGTATACTCAAGGTCTTAATCTGTCCAGGTATATGTTCTATGTAAGCATTAAATACCTCCACATCACGTCGAACGATATCATGTCGCAGGTATTTAATTAACAGTTACTCATTAGAGATTATTTCATAGAGGGTATACACCGTATTCCCATTAGTCTGCTGGGTTACGATGTTAGGAGATGACAAGCGAGCTCGTTTTTCTAGAGGTCCCAACATGGTTCTAAGGTCACGCTAAGCTCTACAAACATCTAAAATACTACCATCCACTTATTAATCCCTTCATTTATGCACAGCTTGCTCTAGGATCTCATCGAGTGACTCCTAAACAGATATAAAACAGGAGCGGGAAGTTAGTTTTTTTTTACAGATACAGATCATGAAGCTATAATATACAGATATTGAAATAAAAAAAGATCTAGTATCTTACTCGCGAGCAATTCAAATATTGTGGAGGTGTTTGAAACGTAAAGCTTTAATTGTACTGTACTGTTTTGTTTGTTTTTGTTTTTTATACAAGAAGAAATTATTTTTATGACATTTATTTCATATTTTACTCCTATCGAGTGACATTATGAAAGCGTTAATATCTTAGCTCGCGGGCAGTTCAAATATTGTAGAGGTGTTTGAACCATAACGCTTTAAATGTGTTTTATTTGGATACAAGAGAAAAAATAATGATTATAATTTTTATAACATTTAATTTATATTTGACTCTTATGGAGACTTATTTTGAAAGCGTTTCTTTCTTAGCATGCACACAATTCAAATATTGTAGAAGTGTTTCAACCATAAAGCTTTAATTGTATTTTTTGTTTTTTTATAAAAGATAAAAATAATTAATGTTATTTTTATAACATTTAATTCATATTTGACATTTTTTGAAAACAATAGTATCTTATCATGCAATTCGAATAATGTAGAGAGGGATGAATCATAAATCTTTAATTGTATTGTTGTTTTTGTTACAAGAGTAAAATAATTAATCTTATTTTTATAACTTTTAATTCATATTTAACTCCTATAGAGTAACATTTTTCAAAGCGCTAGTATCTTAGCAAGCAATTCTAATATTGTAAAGACGTTAGAATAAAAAAGCTTAAATTGTATTTTTTATGTAAGAGAAAAATAATTAATATTATTATTTATAACATTTATTTCATATTTGGGATAACGTTCTTGAATATCGGCATGCGAGCATTTATAATGTTATAAATAAGTTTAAACCATAAAGCTTTATAACATTTAGTTCGTATATGACATTACTTTTTTAAATAATTAGGACTGGTAAACGATATAAGGACATTTAAAATGAAAAGTAGGTATTCTTAAAACTATAATATTTTGAATAATTTTGTTATTTATTAAGACCGGTAAAATGATACAAAAATATTACGCATGTATACACACCCACACACATACACACACACGCGCGTTGTATAACCAAGCAAATTTGAATGATTTAAAAAGGGTGAACTATGTACACTCATCCACTGGAATAGATGAGAAAAATAATATTTTTATTTTGTAACGTTTAATTCATATTTGATTCCTATTTAGTGACTTTTTTAAAAAAAACACTTTTATCTTAGCACGCAATTCGAATGTTGTATAGAGGTTTGAACCATAAAGCTTTGGTTGTATTGGGTTTTTTGGATGCACGAGAAAAACAATTAATCTCATTTTTATAACATTTAATTCATATTTGATTCCTAGAGAGTGACAATTTTGAAAACGCTAGTATCTTGGCACGCAATTAGAATATTGTGGAGAGGTTTGAACCACAAAGTTTCAATTGTATTGTTTGTTTTTTGGATGCAAGAGGAAAATAATTAATCTTATTTTTTTAACATTTAACTTATATTTGGGTTAATTTTTTTTTAACCTTGGCACGTAGGCACTTTAAACCGTAAAGCTGTATAATATTTAGTTCGTGTATGCCATAACCTTTTTAAATAATTAAGACCGGCAAACGATATAAGGATATTTAAAACTATTAACATTTTTGAATAATTTGGTCGTATATATTAAGAACGGTGAACGATTATGTAAACTTGCTTCTCGCATGCACACACACACACACGCACATACACACATGTTTAATAACAAAGCAAATTTAAAATGTACGCTTACCTTCAAAGATCAAGATTGCCGTCTTGTTAAGCTTAAAGATACACTCGTACACGAGCAGCAACTCCACCTTGGCTATGTATTCTACCTGCGCGTCAATAAGCAGCGAGAAACGGCTAGGCAGCCACACATTGTACTTCCCGTCCAAAACCGCGAGGACTCGCCGACCGAAGCGAGTGTTCAATTCTTTTATACTTGTTATGCGGTAACCGCGACCTACCTTTAAATCTGTTAACTTTCTTGGTAGGATCTCGTCAGATCCTACTGTGCTTAACAATATGGCCGCATATTCGCTATACATCGTTGATAATCTTTAGATTATAGATGGAAGCTAATGATTTTACCTAGAGGGTTTAGGTCTATATATAGGGACGATAGTATCCCTAGCTACGCCCTCCCTCCCCTACTATGCGTGCGACTCAGAATGAGTCAGATTATCATGTGTGTGAAATCGTTATCTTGTCTGGGTGAAGTATAATGACTTGTAAATGTCATAGTTCATCTCACACAGATGTCCACGTGAAGCGCATGTCCCATCTGCATGTGAATCAATTCAGCCATAACAGGGTTATTTTGACGATGCGATTAAATGTATACTTTCTTTTAACGGAGGAGAGAAGTGATATCTTTTTAAGATTATTACAGTCCCAGAATTTATCTGTTAACCTCCAGGATCAATAATGCCTGCCTCGTAAATGCACACATGTTCTAAAGATTATTACCGCTCCGTATTATTCAGAATCAATGACGCCTGTTTCGTTCATCCAAGATAGAGGGACATCTCTGGGTGAAGTATAATGACTCAGAAATGTCATAGTTCATCTCACACAGATGTCCACGTGAAGCAAGTGTCCCAACTGCATGCGAACCAATTCAGCCGTAGCAGGCTGTTTCAACGATGCGATTAAATGTATATATTCTTTTAGCGGAGAATAGCCTCAGAACCCATCTGTTAACCTCCAGGATTAATGATGTCTACGTCGTAAATGCATACATGTCCTACCCGGTATTAAGGCACCATGCGCGTGCGAGAGAAAAAAGAGAACATCTACACACGTCTTTAACATTATCCCATACAATTTCAATGACGGCCTGTTTACTCTTGCGTGATTGCAATGAATGCTCATAAACACATCTGTCTACCTCCAGGATCAATGACGCACGAATAAATATCCTCCCTCGCGTATTTAGCACCCGCGCGCCCACCTTCCTCTGAGCACATCCGTGCGCGAGTTACCAGCCCCTTCTTCCAATTCACCCCCCCCCCCCCGAACCATCCCATACCACCATCCCTCGATCGATAACCCTCTACACCCCCCCTCCCTGGAGATACCAATGTCCTGAAAATCACATACACGCTAAAGGGGGTATAAGGAAAAACTCTTTCCCCACTCACCTCCTGAGATACCACTGTCCTTTGAGTATCACTTATGCTCTACTAACAAATTTTAGAATTATTGGCAGTTAAATTCAAAATTGTAACCATGTGTTCAAATTAACCTTATAGCATAATTTAACTAATTTAAATTCCTAAGGTAATTTACTTCAAAACGATTCAAATATGTAGTTAGAGAGTCCGTATCTTTGAGCCCATGCTCTCTCTGTTTTATAAAACAGAGCATTTACTGGTGTTTCTAAGAAGTAAAAACCCGTAATTGGGCCACGTGTCTAAGGCTTTGTACTTGCATAGCACTTGGTCGCCATTAATTGAGAAATTGGTGCTCTCCCATTTGAATATATTAGAGATGAGTTTTCATATGAGGTTTAGTTCTATAGTTTTCACATTCTTTTTGATAATATGGGTGCACATTCTATGGAAATTAACCTCCTCATTCATTCACATTTGAATAAAACTTTAACAATCCTTGTAAGGTTTAAGAAAAATAAGTAAACAACTTCACAAATGTTCAAAAGAGCGAATACGTTGAGGTCGAACCAATTCCTTCTAATAGTTGTATTCACGGATGTGAGATGGTCCTCTATACCCCATAGGAAGTGGTCTCGCTGAGTTAATGTACAGGGAAAGTGATATGGAGGAAGTAGTTTTGTTAAGTTTGCTGTTTCAGCAAGATCCACTAAAGCAAATAAATATAATATCAAACGTAACTAACGACAATAATTACAAACAAGAAGTGAGTATGCAGAAGCACTCATTCATATGACAATGAGAATTTCCGCCGGTGAAGGGGCCTTCACACTAAATCTTATTATTATTGGAATATGTACTGTACAATACTTCTTTGACTTTAAGAACTTTATTTCAACTATATTAGAAAATTATCTGGTGTACCCATTCTTCGTACAGAGAATCTATAAAGTAGCCTTCTAGTATAAAAAATTAACCACGTGGAATAGTAACAAAATTTTAAAATATCTATTTTCTTCTATATAGCAATAAAATTAAGAGTTTGTTTATCTGTTTGGCTGTCATGAGCGTTGTGCAATATCTCTGGCATGCAGAGGTATGAAATTTATATATTAATAGCCCCTGTTCACGAACATGTTGCACTCAAAGCTGGAATTTTGAAATTTTGACTAGAATTTTTAAAATTAATTAAAAGATAAGAAATATAAACGCCGCGAGAAGGCGTTATTACTACATTTCATACAGTTGTGCGATGCGGGTTATGGTAGCCTTTGTGCAAAAATGTGTGGCTCTGGAACGCGTAATTTTAAAATTTAGATTTGCCAAATTTACCATAAATAAAAAAAAGATTCTTTTAATAAATTTGACAAGTTTAGAAAAATTGATTAAACTTAATTTTTACTATTTTAAACCTCTATGTCCTTTTTGCACTTTTTACACCTTTTGAACCTTTTTACCCTAAAATACTTCTCCGGGGCTTGTCCATGTGATTAATATTCTTTAAACTTGTTAAAGTTTAGAAATACAAATTAAAAACGTCAGAGGGGTTAAAAAAAAGGGTGAATATGTTAACGGGGCGAAACTCGTGGACGGGGTATAAAAGATAAAGTGGGTTAAAAGGGTAAATCGTGTAAAAAGGGTAAATCGTGTAAAAAGGGTAAAAGGCGTAAAGGGGGTTAAAAGGGCAGCAAGAAAATAAATTGAAAAATGAGTAAAGAAGTAAAATAGGTTAAAAAGTTGGGAAAGATACAAAGAGGGCAAAATGGGTAAATTGGGTTAAAAGGGGAAACGGGATAGATGCGGTAAAAAAAATGCCACACTACTTTTGATCGGGTTTAATTGAAATGCGTTAACAGCCAATTATTTATAATGTGACATTCTTATTTCTTTCTTACTACCCCTAACAGGCAAGGGTTTAAACTATTTTGAATCGAGAAGCTACAAATTAATCTTCAAAAGAAAGGTCACCTTTAAAAACATGTTCAGACAAAATCTCTATTTTATATTGCGTATTAGTCCTATATTCGATTTTTGTGTCACAATTTATACCGATAAAGGATTAATATCTAAGCATAATTTAATATTGGCTTACTATTTATTCCCTGTGGTTAATTTATGTGTACTAAAAATACCATAGCTACTTTATAGAGTCCACCATGATCCAGGACATACTGTCGCCATCTCTGCAGAACCTGAACATGTGGCCTCCATCAGATAAACAGCCTCTGTAGAGCCAGATTCTGTGGTATCCATAAGACATTAGGCCTCCAGGTACCCAAGATCTGAATCCCTCAGGGTCCCTAATATCTCCGACTACAGTAATCAACCTTTGGTGGTCCAAAAGGAAGTTTTTTCCGGAGGTCCACAAAGCGGTCTAACATTACACACAGAGCTAGGTTTGTGAAACCCCAATGAACCAGAATATATTGGTTGTTAACCTGTGAGCCCTTAGTTTGGTTTATATTCAAGCACGCCTTCCACAGATGATATCGACATCGATATGGTAATGACGGAGCTGGTGTCGTGCCTTAATATATATATATAACTTAACTACTCCATTCACACAATAGTAGTGTTAACTACTCTCCTAATGCTCCATAAGAGATATGTTTCCTTAGAATAAATAATCTGTAAAGGTTGGCTGGTAGGGAACACGAGTAAGGTCCATATTAGTACAGTTGTTTTTATAAAGAATTAAAATTAAAAATTATTTGGTAGATACGCTTAGTTTAATTTTATCTATCAACTGAAGCAATATTATATTATTTCTATCTAAAAAAAAAAGTTCTTATACAGTCTTTTAACGAGCGTACTTGTTTACTTCCTCCCGCTTTAAAATGATTGATACCCAATATATTAATTTTATTAAACCTTAAAATAAACATGATATGCATTTTATTCTCTTTATGTTATTAAAACTGAGCTTATTTTCTAATTAACTTTAGAACTATGTTGTATAAATAGATATGTATATTTTTAATTATGTAGACAGCCGAATTAAATATGTACAATATATAGGCACACCCACAAACGTTAAATTAATATAGCCGGTTCTAAGTATTTTGTTACTGGTGAGCGTTAAGAGCTGGATGATGGTTTGTACACTTTAGTTGTTGCTACTTGCCTGATAATATTTACTACTGCCGTCTGCTGAATTATTTTGTTGGTTTGCCGGGTCTTATTCCTGCGCAGGTAAATAATAATTTCACACACGTCAATAACTGCTATCAGGAAAAATACGCTACTACTCATCTCCTGAAATTTGCATTAATCGTCTTTAACGTGTCCAAGGAGTACTTTTGATCATTTAACCAACCGATGCTGCCCATTGCTGTTATACTTGTATTAACCATCTTAAACTTGTCCGTAGATTAGTTTTGATCACTCAACTGCTGTCCGAGGTTCCGCATTGCTTATTGCTGCTGTTAATGGTCTTTCATATATCCATGGAATATCTTTGATCTACGACCAGATCACAAAACTTCACTACATATGTGGTATCTACAATATTTAAAAACCGCTGTAACTTATCCATAGTGAACCACTCTGTAAACGCTTATAAGTACATTCGACAAAGTTACACCGTTATATATTCACATAATATACACCCACTCACTACCACCGATTTACTTATGGCACCAAGCGGCCAGGGTGACATCATCAACCGTGGTATATTCCTGTCTCGACGTGTCGGACCACCAATTTTTCGAAGAAATGCCTCCTAAAATATTTTCTAGTGTCATCACCCTTGGCCAGTTTCTGTTTTGAAGTGTCTTTCCATCAAAACAGCACTAGGTTTGAGTCATATTCCCCAAAATAGATTATGACGTCATCAGAGCTGTGACATCACCTGTGTCTTATTCCTGTCTCGACGTGTCGTGCTGACACACCAGCGTTGGAGTTGAGTCATACCTTCCGAAATAGATTCTGACGTCATCATTGTTGTAACATCCCCCTTAGCCTAGTCATTCCTTGACATGTAGTGCCACCAAACTGGCACTAGGTTATGCGTTATAGAATCTGACATAATCAGAGCATGGACATTTTGGGTAGTGGAAGTAAAGAGAAAGGAAAGGCTGGAAAAGCGCTCAGTAACCACTATTATTTAAACGCGAGAGGAACCAGCGCACTCTCCCCACAGTCAAAAGTAACCAAATCTAAAATTAAATTTAAATATTAATCGTTTATTGATTTAAATTGTGTTTCAAAACGCGAAAAGTAGACTGAACCCAATAAGAAGAGGTCATTAGGAAGATGCAGACACTGATGGGAGGACAACATTAGAATTGATCTAAAAAATAAGATGTAGTGAGGTAGACTGGGTATAACTAGTTCAATATAGGAATAGGTGTCATACTTTTGTAAGTGTGGCAATAAACTTACGAGTTCCTAGTGCCATTGAGTGTGTAAGTAAGAATATTAAGATTACCATGACAACTCCTGTAACCTTGTTACAACGTCACATAGAAGAAATAATAACACTCACCAACTCAGCCCAAGTTGACTCGTCCCAACTCCTCTACGATACGCCCGAGACACTCATCACCACTATAGCCAACTGAACCGAGGTTTGACTCTCATCGCTGACCGTGTGGTTGGGCTGCCCCCCCACCTCTCCTCCCAATTGGACAAGAAACAAGTGATCGTCATTCTGCGCGCGCCGCCCTGACGCATTGCGGATAAAACTTCTATGGACTGTATTTCGACGTACAAACTACGTCTATTGGTCCTCGAGATTATTCTCGAACACCCCTCCCCTTTGTTCCGCGCTCTGAGAATATATGTTTATCACAGTGTATATAATGTTTGAAACCCAGAGGAAGGACACACATCACGCTCTGGACTCATTCTGGCTTTAATCTACCTTCTTTCAAAATTCAATTTATATCAGCGTCTAATATTTTTTGTAACAATCTATTACGTCAACCCTTAAGGCAATGTTTACTTTACATATATTTGGTCTCCTTTGATAATTTAGGGATCTTTAATGTCTGGGGATTATTTATATTTGCCTCCTTGTTTCCTACCAAGGTTGGTCAAATGTGGGGCCGCGAGCTGGCGGAGAAATTAATATTATACGGACGCCATGTTAGGTGTTAATGTTAGGCTAGTTCATTGTAGTTTTACTGGTGTCTATTTATTTGTATTGGTCATATGTGGGGCCGCGGGCCACTCAGGAATTATATTCCTGAGGACATCTTATTGGCTCTTAAAGCCTTTAGGCATTGTTATGTACACTTAATCTTTTTACAACGTGAAATATTAGCATAGTGTCAATGTCATTCTTTAGTTAAGGGACGTGAGCTGTTGACTCACTCTATGTTACGGATCATGAGAAGGGGTTGTCTCTTTCTACTCATGTTGTCGATTGACTATTTTTTATGTTTTATTATTATGAATCTGGAGACCAATTCGTTAGGCCTTTATGCTGCTCTCTGAGGACGCCATTTTGGGGGCGTTTGTATGTAAGGAGCCTCCTGATGTTAATCATTGTTGTAATGCCCTTCAGGCCCTGTCGGTGCCCTTTGTGCCTTGCAGCCCTTCTGGCTTATGGTTCCTTTGTTATTCCTAAGTGTCACTCCCCCATTGAGTTGTACTATGTTTGTTTGATAATAAAATTATAACTATCTTGTACTCACCTCTGTCTATTATTTTTTGTGGGATAATAAGTGGGGTAAGTTACACTCCAAACCAAATACATCAAGCAATACATTTTACAAACACACTGTAAAACGAAACATTGATCAGCTCATAAACTGAGTTCAAAAACTAACGAAAAAATCATCAATAAGCTACCCTGAAACCAATTTCCTCCTAGAAAACAAGTATAAAAATTTATTTGCCATACCAAATACTCCCCAGATGTCTATCAAAAACATTAAAACCCATTTCAGAATATTCAAAAATTTTAAAAATCAATTGTCATTAAACTACCGTTTAACAAGATTTTATCAAAAACACAAGGAAACTTGTTATTTGTCAGGTAAAAAATTTCCCTATATATACAATCCATGCAAAATCTTTAGAATCATTTTCGAAAAAATGTAGTATATATATATATATAATATATATATATAGAATATATAGTTTTACACTCTCCCTACACATAAATGTAAGTGTACTCTTCTCAAATTTGGCCTTCCTCAACCATAACACGTTAGTAGATGTAAAATGTAATTACACTTTTTTCCTAAATTCAAACATCCTCATCCTTAACACGTTATAAATATAGGCAAAATAATTTTTTCATCATCGACAGTTTAATCTAACAAGAATTTAATTTTCATTTAAATAAAGAAGTCTATTTTCTCTCGTCTGGAACGCCGTTAGCTGGTTCCTAATGCTTATCTTACTACATTACTGCGAAGCGGATTGTATTCTAAATAACTATACAATTTTTTTTTATTAACACCACGTCTTACTAACCATTCGGGTTGTACGCCTATGTAATAATTACACTAATGGTTTATGAGTTAGGGACGTTTAATTGAGAGGAAATGCACCCGCATATGCGTGAAAGAAGAGTGGAAAGCCATATAGAAAAAATTCCATTAGTGCACCAGACCGGATACGAACCCTTATATCCTCATCTTTGCAGTCTAGTCTAACACGAAAGTAGCGCGCTAGCCCACGCAGCCAACGAAGCGAGTAACAATAACACATTTGCAGAAGTAAAAGTAAGAAGTAAAAAATAAACTCTATTTAACAAAAATAAAAAAGGATCTAATGGAATAAATAACTCTGATTTTTATACATAGGTTCAAAAGTTACTAGTTATAATCTTAGAAGTTTATATTTCTGCACGAAGTAATGTTCTGTCAATTAAAAATATTCGGGCCAAAAAGCGCACTTATTTAGCACTTGTAAAAAGAGGAAGAATGTAACGCTGTGCAATTAAGTATAGATGAAAGGCGAAGCTTGAGGTATTAATGATTATAATTACGGAGATCTGCCGTGACTTAGTTATATTAGAATAAATGTTTTAATTACATCTGAGTGTGGGAATCGGAGATGGATTTACTGGCCTACAGTGCCAATAGATCTACTACTGAGCTATCACGGGAACGTTCCGTGATCGGGGTCATTCTTTACTGTAAGAATTATAAGCTTTACCTGTACAATGTAAACAAGTCTTTAACGGTTTTGTCTTTTAAAAACAATCCTTAGCAAAGACCCCTCCCCACCCCTTCACCTTCACTGTTCGAGACTCTAGCTCACGCCATAGGGAGATTCACTTAAACAAATTCAAAGGTATTCACGTTCGGGGCTAGGACTAATTTAGAAAATCAATATTAGAGTTGAACCACATTCCCGACAAGACCTGCTTGAAAAAAGCGTTTTCCTGCTTCAATTGAATTTCTGGTCACAACTATCACACGTTTCACGAGAAAACTAATCATTAAACAATGTTTCCTCATATTTTGTCAAAAGTAGCTAGATCTTCTCTCACACATATTCATGTCAATTGGGAGTAAAAAAAGTACTAGATCTACTTTCACATATTCATACGTTAAGTCATATCCGTATCAATTGTGAGTTGCATAAAAAAATTCTACATTATTATTTCGTTTAAGAGAATGAGATACAACATACAACCCCCCCCCCCCCCCCTCCCTCCCCGGCACCTCTTAGCGGCCCACGAAGTTCACGAAACGTGTTTCGCTGTTGTCTGACATAACTACAGTAGCCCGATGGCTTCTTTGATGCTGACTGACAGCTCACAGCTGATAAAAATAAGATGTAGTGAGGTAGACTGGATGGAACTAGTTCAATATAGGAATAGGTGTCATACTTTTGTAAGTGTGGTAATAAACTTACGAGTTCCTAGTGCCATTGAGTGAGTAAGTAAGAATATTAAGATTAGTTTTGAAAAGTTACCAGACCAAATTATGTATCCCTACGCCGAACCATATAATCTGCAAAAACATGTGTTTAGCAGCTGTCACTCCTGACAGAAAAGACCTGTATAGTTTGAGAGCAAGGATCACGTGTGCCGCCGAGCGCTGTATTCCTCCTCTTTCTTTCACAAATAGATTTATATTTTCCTAACAAACATATATTCTAGGTGCTAAAAGCTTTGGTTAGAATGCTTTCACGGAGACAGAACACTACAGGGGTGTTTATACTATGCCTATGCATAATATTTGGAGAGCACGTTGCATCACTCTTGCCTCACAGTCCCTTGAGAACGTTTGAAGGTGGTGTCTTTGGTTTTTATAGTTGTTGTCTTGTTGTGTTTTCCGTTAAAATGTTTGTGTGTATTTTTACGTGATGGAATGGGTGGCCGTAAAAAATGATTGAATTTATCGATAGTTATCAAACAAATCCATTGTTGTAGTGGTCATAACACACCGACTAGAAAAATTGCGTTAAAGTTGTTTGGACAGAGCTAATGTTGAGAAAAATCTGCAAGATAGCGTTTGCGTCGCTGAGAAAAAGGTGAGAGTAGGTCCATCCCGTTGAGAGCCAAAAAACCTATCTTCGTCATCGGTGGACTGGGAAGTCTTGGGCTGAAGTTTTGGGTAGGGCAGAGAGGGTGGGGTAGGGGGCGGATTAGCATGTAGACACTCTTCTTCTCTGGCTATAATGAATGGAAACTGTCAGGGACTGAATATTACTATCACCACTTCTTACTACCCGTTCGGGCTATACGGACTTAAACTAATGCGTAATGGTAGGGTGATTGTGAGATGAAATTGAGGAGCTTCAGTTTAACGTGAGATCCGAACCACGGTGGAGGCCTGACATTCCACACATTCACAAGCTGTGATTAGTACACGTCTTGTCAGTGGTGAAGGAAGGGTTTGGGAATCATATAAATCTCTGTCGGGACCAAGGATTGAACCCCGGACCCCCAGCACAGAAATCTGACACCTTACCCCTAGACCACCAGGTCAACCCGGGACCGAACTAAACCATTGGTTCGTTTTTAAAGTTAACCTCAACTTGATTTAAACACTAAGCTCATTTAGTTTATTTTAACGATGAATGGTGGTCAGGGTTCAAATCCAGAGTGGGTAAACATAGGGGGCATCTTTCTAAATGGTTTCCCTTTGTCCCTTCATAGAAATGTGGGTACAATTCCTATGTCTTAGATATTGCTCATCATTAACACCAGTGTAACTAATAAAAATATTAATTAAACTCACTAAGTGTGCTTTATGCAGATATGCCGAACTAATAGAGTGTGGGGAAAGGGGGGAGGGAGGGGGTTGTTAAGTATTTAAAGCATTATCTCTACATAATGTCGAATATGAGTATTTGTTAATTACGGTTATAGCCTCATCTACATATTATTTAAATTAAAAAATTACATCTGGACACGGAAATTGAGCTTGGGACCTACAAACTATGTTTTGATAGTTGTTATAAAACTAATTAATTACGTCTGAACAAACTGGAGAAAAAACATTTGACGAGAAAGAACATAAAAAAGGAGTGATTTAAAATGTAGGCTTATGTGTGTGTTATGTATTATTATTATTATTATTATTATTAGCACCGCGTCTTACTACCCGTTCGGGTTATACGCACTTACGCTAATGTATAATGGTAGGGTGATTGTGAGATGAAATAGAGGACCTACAGTTTAACATGGAATCCGAACCACGGTGGAGGCCTGACATTCCCCACATTCACAAGTTGTGATTAATACACGTCTTGTCAGAGGTGAAGGAAGGGTTTGGTAATCAGATAAATCTGTGCTGGGACCGAGGATTGAACCCCGGCCGCCAGCACAGAAGTCTGACACCTTACCCCTAGACCGCCAGGTCACCTTGTGTGTTATGATTGTGGAGGGGGAAAAGGGGAGGTGAAATATTGATGTAGACATTCTGTGCACAGATGGACATATTTATTGTTAGTGTCCATCTGAACATGTCTGTAACCTGAACCTAGCCAATACAATAGTGGCTCTCAAATTATGTTACGTGATGCCATTGTAGGTTGTCGGTGCTAATTTTTTTAAACTTTTTTTAGCGCTACCTGTTCAGATAATACGCCTTTGTACTAATTACTCTAGGACAGACACAAAATCCATCCTCCGGCCGTCAATTCATCACTGTGAAAAGGGTAAACCCACATTCCAACAATGATAAATTTCTCGGCCATGCCAGGCAGGAATCGAACCCGCCGTAGGTGGATGCACTACCAACGGAGCTAAGCCTCGTAATTTTCTAGTATGATTTTTTTTCTAAGTTAAATCCCCAATCAAATTTATAGATTTTTTTTTACAAAAGGGCTTATTTGTTTTTAGAGAAGGATGGGGAGAGTGCACAGCATATACTTTCTCGCTACTGTAAATAAAAAAGAGATATTTACTCAAAACCTGTAAGATAATTATTTGAAACGAGTTATTAGACATTGTTGCACATGCTACCAAAGAACATAAACGAAATAATATACACTGTTAGAGAAAAGAGGAACATCACACCCACAGAGCATTACAGCAATTTTCAAATTCAAAGACCTCCGTAATGTATATATTTATTTATATATATTTATATGTACATATTATATAAGTGTGTATATATATATACCTATAATTCGGAAACTATTTTTTTTATAACAAAATATTTCAAATAAAGATTTTAATATCTATTATGCCCTCATTTTCAAAATGATAAGTTGTTTAGAGTTGCGGAGAAATGATAAAAATTGGAAGTTTCCAAGTGTAAATTACCCTCAAAGCTATTTTCATGAGGAAATGAGAGCTTCCATTTTGTTTTAATACCAAACAATAAAGATATACGAATTTGAATCGAGTCGAGTTTGATACAATCTATTTTTTCTCGTTCCACCCTTAAGTAAAAAAAACTATCATTGATTTTAGGGTTGGATAGATAATTTAAAAAAAAAACTCTGAGAAATCTTATGATAACACCCTGTTCTAATTTTTATCCCAATTGCTAGAATAGTCAGAGATACGGAATTATATATTTAAAAAAACACTTTTTCGGATCCAGGGGGTCATGAAACGTTGACATCCATCAAAATCTCGGCTTTGATTTTTTTGACAATTACTATTTTTTTCACAACCAGAGAGGTGCGAGAAGACGGAAAGTAACATTATATATTAATATATATACCTACAAATTTCATCGACTAGCCAATGTGATTAAAAGTAATCTATCTTTATTTATTTAAGATATGCACAATAGTACAAACATTTTAACGTAACTCAAATATAGACTTTCATCTAATGCTGTAATCTTTGTTCAAGGCCGTTGTTAAAATTAATTTCTATGCTTTTTTTGGCTAAATAGTTAATAAGTTGTTTACATCGTTTTGGAAAAACAATTATGTGGCCCACAGCTAAATAAAAGGTTGGTGATTTCTGCTTTACAGAGTGGAGTTGAAGAATATATATGCAGTGAAATAATATTTTAGTCTATAAATCTATTCATTTAATGACTAAACACACAATGCTATCACAATATAGGATAATACATTACAATGCACTGTCAACAAAATAGGTTTGTATATAAAAAATACTGTATACTTAACACCGCTACCGAGAACACAAGGTAATACACAATTTGTACACTATTATATAAATCTTAAGACAACACATTAATAATGCTAGTATTAGTAATAATATCATGGGGAAATAAAAAAGTTCCACATTAGTTTATAATTCATAGTATTAGGCTAATACATACATTTCACTGTTACATAAATCGTAGTCAAAAAAAAAGTTTTACACAGCTACAACTATTTTAATGTTGCATAAATCATCAGATAAAACAAGTTTTATATAATTAATGTTACAGAAATCATAATTACAAGACAAAATTAGTAAATTGTTGCAGAGAATATTAAAATACAATAGTTTGACATTATTTTATATAGGTATTTTAAATAGATTTAACACTTAAAAACAGAGTATAAATTTTATACTTTTACAAAATACATAGATGAAAAATTAGGTTTTATTCATTAAGTGAAAAATGACAACTTGGCACGGAACTCCAATCCTGGGTTCCATTGAGCCATCCTGGTCTGTCCGGTGTCCACCAGGGTCATCTTTCCCTACTGTAGTTGTTTGTATTAAGTCTATTATTATTGTAATATAATGCGAAACGTACCAGAATGACTCAGAGGTAGTGTATTGATGCACCAAGTCAAAGGTATCCTATTCTATTCCTGTGTACAGCCTGTCATTTTTCACTTAATTGAATTTGATTACACTATCAGGACTGATTTTGTGATAATAATCACCTAACATTTTGTGATACACTTAAGTTACAATCACTGTCAAAAAAATTATGGGCTAACACAAAAGTGTACAACTTTTACAGAACTCAAACACAAATTTAACACTTTTACCGAAACTATTTGATATTACATAGTAAGTTAAAAAAAAAAGTAACAGAAATCATTAAATACATACTGTATCGGAAATAAAAGTAGCAGGATACGTGATGGCAGGCAGTCTGGGGCGCTTATTGTAGCTGCAGGGGTAAAAAGTAAGGTTGTTAAAACAGTCAACTGTCGAAAACTCGGACCTTGATATCTCGGACAAAAGTTTCCGAAAGTAAAATATTTTATTTAGTAACGCACGCGCCAGCCGCCGCATGCTGGCAAGCTAAAGATGTCATATAGGTAGTGTAATGCAGGGGCTTGCAGCGCTACTACCCCTGCCATCTCGCCACCACATTTTAACCCCATAAGCTTGCAAATATTATAGGCCTATTGTAATCTCAAACTTTCCCATTCCAGTACCTAGCTGTGTTATTTGTGTGTGTGTGTGTGTGTGTCTTATATGATGTATATTGTTTACCTTGTCACATAAAAGTATAATATTACTTTAGAAAAATTATCAGTTTTCATTCCTTGGGCACAACTTTACTTCTCCTCTATAAGATGGACTTAGGTAACTCGGAAAGCCCACTACCCCCTTTAGTACGAGTTATCGAGAGTTGACTGTAGTAAAAATATGGTAAGTTTCGTATTATTATTGGAGCTCAGAATATAAAATTTGATTTGTGTTAACTATTCAAATACACGAAACACTCAAATCATCTAGTGATTATATTTTCTCCAACATAAGTCATTAAACAGCGTTTTTGTGATAGTTAACCAGCTACATATTGTCCACAATATTTATTCTTTATCATATGTATTATTATTATTATTATTATTATTAATTTCAATTCATAAAATCCTTTTTTCGTTTGGCATTCTCTTGGGTCTCTAAAATATAGGGGGGATCCCTTATTCTCATACCTCGAGGGACACGGGGATCAGTTAGTTCTGGCAGTATACAGTCGGTGTAGAATTGGCATAACTTTGGAAGCATAGTATCCTGTCAAAATTTTACATCTTTCACTATTCTCTCCACTGTAATTGTCCCTCCAGCGTACACGATGAAATCACAAAACTCACGGTCACAAATATTCAATTGACCTTGCACTTGGTGGTAGTAGCAGTTACTTCGCCTCAGTCTTGGTGGTTGTCTACTACTTCCACACACATCTTTTTTCTCATAGCGGCCTCTAATAAAGGTTGATCTTGAACTGAATGTAGGCATTTAACTTCTACTAAGATATTGTCCCCAAATATCCCATCTGGACTAGCACCGAGGTAAGGGTGCAGCATGTCAACAAAAATACCACATTGCTCAACGTTCACTTTTTCTTGCTCCTCATACATCGCTATTGCTGTAGCTTCATGAGTCCGGCTGTAATTAACTGCAGTCGTATTCAGGTCTTTTTGGTAAATGATGGATTTTACCACACAATGGCAATATGTTTTAGAAAGACGTCTGACCTCTTGACCAAATCTAGATGCTGTGAGTATGTTCATCCACGCCTCTCACCACTTAGCATTATTATGTTGTCCGACAGTAGATCGCTCCAGCTCATGCTGCTTCTCAATACTTTCAACCTCTTCACGAAGAGTATTCACAAAGTCTTGCATCTTACTACCAAGTTCATTTTCCGACAAGTCTGGCTGTACTGCTTCAGGTCCGTACTCAATATCAGGACCACCTCCTCTTTGTGTCCTGGAGCGTTTCATTTGTCCTGTTGTAGTAAAGTTAAGATGACGAGCTGAACTGGCCTTTTCCCTCAAGGCAAGCGTACGTTTAAAAACTTTTCCGGGACTCTTTCCCGACACATGTTTCCAAGGGCTAAGATGCCATGATGGTCCACTCGTGTGAGCAAGTGCTGCACCGTAGCAACGTCTTCTATAAGACCCTCGGAGAGTGTAGTTGACGCATTTCCCGCCAGTATATTTAGCAACAAGTGCCATATACCTAAAAATTAAATTATATTAATTTCAATAAACTAAAAGTGAAAAAATACCCATAGATGTATACAATTTTATTTTACTCGATAGATCAGTTTAAAATAAGAAAATGTAGTATTTTAAATAAGATACACATTAAAGACTATAGTAACACTATCAACATAAAAAAATTGTGTGATACTGTCATAAGAACTTTCTCATCTAGTCCATTATTGAAAATTCACTTCATCATTAAGCAGCCCTTGAATGACTTTCTACCCCGAAAATAAGTATAGAATGTTATTTGTAATGTAAACACATTTGAAACCAAATAATTATTGTAGTTTTAAAAGTATTTAAAGTTTTTGAAAAACCAGTCCAAGTAAACTACCCATAAAATACTTTTTTTTAAAAGATGGTTTTATTTACGATACTAAACAATCCTAATATACCTATCTGGAACCAAATCGCTATTGCCATTTTAAAAATATTTAAAGTTTTTGAAAAAATAATTCATGGGTAAACTAACCTTAAACAAATATGACCCCGAATATGTCCTGGTTATCGAGCAGTTATTGTGTAATGTAAATAATGTAGCAATTTTTATAATTTTATTACTTTCACACCCAAAGTTGCTATATGTTTCATTACTTTCATACCCAAGTTGCTATTAGGATCAGTACTTTCACACCTTAAGTTAAGTACGGTAACAATTTATGAAAGTGGAGAGAAACTGTAAATGCAATTTTTCAAACACCCGAACTGCTTAGTGTTTTAAACCCGCAAGTTTGGATCAAAACTATCAAATCAAGGCCGTGACATTTCCATATAATTGTGTACTGAATTCATTAATAGTGTCAATTTGTACATACCTACACGTCATTTTAAAGGAACTTAAAACATATTTACCACTAAAAATATAGTAATCATCTACTTACTCAGATTCCATTGGTTTGAAAGTCAAGTCTCAGTGTTTGTGAACGTGGTGCAAGATGAACTACAATCCACTTTGCCATTATCACTAAATAAATAAATAAATTAATTAAATAAATGAATAAATAGTAGATAATAATTAGGATATTAAGAATATTCATTTATTTAAAATACATTCTGTTAATTATAAGTTAACTTTAAAATTCAAATCTGGGAGCATATTATGGAGAATAGAACCCTTAAGAGATGAAATAATTCTGCATTGATGGAGTTTTAATTATAAAGGCCTAAATAATTTTATAACAGTTCAAGAAATTAATATTTTGAAACAGATAAATCCATTCACAAGGGCGCACTTTATTTTTTTCTCAATATAGTAGAAAAATAATTATTGTAGTGTACATGGTAATCGAACCCGGACCCTTGTGCTTGGCGCACAAAAGCTTCACCATTGAGCTACCTACTCAGTATTTGAATAGTGCTAAGAAATACTTATCAGTCATACATTAAAGAAGGTTTGGTGAAATACGTGTGGCAGGACATGGCTCGTTAAATAGCTATAATATCATTGTCTAGAATCATTAATATTTATTATAAATTATATCCAAGAAACCATTTAAAATAAATAAAAATTGTCCAAACGCCAGCATAAGGCTACCCTGGATCAACAATGGAATGTGTTTCGGATTGTTATTAAATGGCCGATGATTTTACACACCACCAACTAACCCTTAAAATATGAGCGATAAATGACCCTAGCACAGGATTAGCCCTAGATGGCTCAGTGGTAAGATATTGACGTGCTAAGTTGGAGGTTCCCGATTTGGTTCCGGATTACAAAAGAATTTTCAAAAAAAAGTTAATTATTTAACTTCAATAACATTATATATGTTTGAAGTCATTTCACCTACTTATTAGCGGTTCGGGCTCTCCAAATTTCTTCGTAAAAGCGTTTCATTGCCTTGGATTGCTTATTCATTTTTCTTTTTACATATCTTCTGCCATCTTTAAACTTTTGTGGGTCAATTTTTTTAAATAATAAAAATTGTTTTTCCACAATTAATACACATCACACATCTCTAAAGACATTAAATGCAATTACACTCAGCTACACTGAAAGAAATCCTTTCATCAATAGTAGCACTTGCTACACTGACTTGAAAACGGTGTAGAGCCTGGTAACAATCCCTAAAGAGAGATGGTGATAGTTAAGGGCGATGAACTTTACAAACATGCCAAAACCACTTGCAACATATTTATGGTTTCAAGGACAGACAGCTAGTGACTTGAGTTGTCTGCTCTACTCTGACCAGGCCCTTCTGTTTCGGCTATTGCGTGCTTGTATCAGATATATTTTCAAAATCCGGAGGCAAAATATGTAGCACCTCAGCTTGTATCAATTTTCATGAGTTTCAGATTGAATATTAATGTGACTGAAGTACCATTATAAAGTTAAAATAAGTCGGCATTAATTTATTTACTTCCCCCATTTATTACACACGTTTAAGTATACAAAATAATTAATTGAATATTGCATTTATTTGGCAATTTTTAACGCTATTAATTGAAGGTTCATTTAAATAATATTATTTCATATTAATAAACCTTCTCAAGTACTTCTAACATTCCAAATATGAAATCTTTGCATCATTTGGGTTTCCTTAAAATTGTTTCACTAGATGCCAAAATTTCAAATTTTGAGTAAACACTGTGCTTAAAATATACATTTAATCTATATTTTTTACACTGATCCAATATTAATTTTGGGCCATACACCCTTAAGCGTAGATATGCGGTGCAGTCACTAGGTGAAGCGTACGACATGGATTCTAAGCATGTGTTGAACAAAATTAAGAGCCCTCGTTCATACTTTCACCGGGAGTATTTTAATATTAAGAAGAAAATTAATAAAAGTGGTATGTCCGTTGGTGATACTATTACTTCGTCATGGTTTTGTTACAAACGTCTGCTATTTATAATCGAAGGAAAAGAGGAAAGGATACGATGGCCAAAGAAGACACCATGGTAAGTGAAGAAATGTATTATTTATTAAATATGTGCATATAACATTAATCGAAAGGGCATAAGTTGATTTATTAAAAACCAATTCTAACAAAGAACAGGTTTCTTAACAGAAAAACTAAAATTTTGAAACTAGTTTGAAAAATATTTTAAAGAAAATTTGTGTAGAAACACTATATGAAATCCCCAATTAAGTATCTTAACCATATAAATGTTGATGTTAATATTAAGAAATGAGATAACAAATTTGAAAAAGAAAATTCCCTAAATTCCGTGTGGGATATAAAATTAAAGGCAATTATTGTTATAAAACATCAAGGTGGGTACTAACATGCAACAGAACCCCGTAGCGTTACACCATTACGTCCAGACTGGATGGCATAGTGTAACAACGTATCTTAACACCATAACATCAGAGTGTCCCATCTGCTGTTGGTCTTTTGGAGTCACATCAAAGAAATGGTTCAACCATACTGATAAAAATATCAAAATCACTTGGGGACATTCTTGTGAAGTTCTTAAACAGTTGATTCCTACCTAATTCGTGCACTTCTGATAATATCCCCGCACTTAGTGAACGTGATTCTAGAAACTTACTAATCCAGAACGCACAACGCTTCCGTTTTTTTTCACGCCGTAAAATGACGACGATAGCTGCAGCGACACCAGCTGTAAGTACTTCACGCGACCACATCTCTAAGCACACTGACGCATGGAAAGAGAGACAAAAGTGAAAACGGGTTGGGTTGCATGAGGCAAGATGCAAGAGGCGTGTTACAAGACGCCTTAAAGAGGCATACCTCTGCGCATATAATGCTGCATGAAATAAGTTGTAAGTCTAAATTCACCTTAATTGAAGCTTTAATCACCGCCTAGAATCAAATCATACCCTACACCCAGGTTGGGTGTACTAAGCATGGTTTTCCAATCTCTCTCTGAGCCAAATTCTGGTATATTCAATTCTGCTTATCCCTACGCCACGCCCCGCGTCTGGTTGTCAAACCACCTGGCACCATTGCCCATAGTTAAATGAGTTGTAATGCTTTAATTTTAAGGCTACAAAATTGAATAATTGCCTACCATGTTTTTAATTTAATAAACACTGACTGCACATAGCTCAGAGGTTGAACCTTATAACTGGAAGGATACACAGACACACTAAAAACATTAATTATTTCTAACGTCGACAGGACACCTTTGTGAAGTGTAAAATTAATCTGCCACATATAAGCGTTTCACAGTAAATCCCATTTGCAATTTAGAGTCAGGCTAATGGCCTCATCTGAATTGCGTCCAAAAATAAAAAATATACACCAAGTGCGTCCCTCTTTAAAAAGTGTGTTACAGGAATTGCTTCCCTGTTCCAAAAGGGTATAACACGATTTACGTCCCTGTTAAAAAAGGTAAATTTTAAGTTTTAGTTCAATATTCTAAATGCTTACCTATTCTTAAATCATTTATTTTATAAAAGTATTAAAACAAATATAATTAAACAATGAACTATTGAGTTCTTTAGAATTTAAAGTTTATAAAAATGAGTATATCGCGTAATTTTCCTGATAATAATAATTGAAAGATTTATATTTTTTATAGCTTTGCATTTAACAATGATTGTATTTTTATGTTCACTAGTAAATACTTTAAAAATACACCTTTGATAAATATAAATCGAGATATTTTGTTAGTTTCATTCTTTAAAATTTGATCCCTCGTGAATGCTACTTTGTGAACCGCTTGACGTCGTCTCTATCCTTTACCGAATCGTACCGTACGTTTTTAAACAATTCTATGAACTGAAGAATGTTCAGGTGTGCTAATTATAGCATTACATTTATTTTGGAATGAAAATATTCGAAACAATTTGTAGTGCGTGGTGTAGCGAGAGATTGATCTACCCAGACGCAGAGTGTAAATTTTGCATTTTCTGTTACGTAGGTTTCTAAAATGTAATCAGTAAAATTTCTTACTTTGTCGTCGTTGGGATGGATCGCCATGAGATCATCAGTAAAGCAGTCATCCACGTGATCAGGATTTAGGAATGACAGTCCAAAGAAGTATTTTAAAATTTGTACAATTTCAGAATCTGTAACCTTATATTTCTGATGACCTGTGGAGGTGATACTCTTCTAACAGCTTCATGAATAGCCTCTTCAAAGTCAATGAATACTGTAGATGGAGCAAACTCCAAACCAAGTCCAAGAAATTTTAAAATAAAGTGTTGAAGAGATGCAGTGTAAGGGTTTGCAGTTTTATTTGGAAACAAAAAAGTAGACCAAAAGAGTGCATACGTTATCTTCACTGCCTATGGTGGCAAACAATTTAAAAAAAATCTTTGGACTAACGTAAAGCTTTCAGTCCATGTAAAGGACGTTAAGCTGTTCTAAAATCTTCAAATTTGCTACCGTGTAATAAAAGCAAATTAATTTTTTCACTATCATTCACTAATATAAAAGATTCTTACTTGCTCGTCTTAGTTTCTAATTTCTCCATAGAAGAATGCAGTTCATCCAGTGTTTTTGGTAGTGTGGTTAGAACCGAAGAGCAAGTGTTGTGCATGAAAATATAAAAACTAATGAAACAAGCCATGAGGGTACCTGGTGTAACAAGTTGGAACGCAACAGGTTTGTCGACTAAAAAATCTTTTCATTTGTCTAATTAAAATTATCGGGACGCAAATCATATGTTTCTTATCAGAGGATTCAAACTATGACTATTTGCGATGTCACATAGTTAAAATACAAAACTAGTCAACACATATTTTTCTTAAGATGAAATTGTTAATTAACCACTAAATGAAGTCAAAGTCAAATTTTCATTTCCACATTGACAAATTACAAGTACATTTTCTTTAAATCATATACTACAAGGAATGCTCATGTTTTATATTTTGACAAGAAATTAAAAACAACTTGACAGATTAAACTAAGGTTTTATCTTATATGATAAAATGAAATTGGATAAGTCTAACAACATTAGACTCATCTAGCCCTGTTTGTCTCTAATGAAAAGGTCAGGGTTCTAATCCAAGCTGGGTGTACATAATATCACTCATTGGTTTTTAAGACACAACTAGTGTATTTCAAAATTGTATTTGGCAGAACTGGAGATCTGGTTTTTATAGAATTAAGCTTTACCTAATTTGTTGTAATGCCTATCTTATTGTATAAACATAAATAAATTTAACCTTGACATTAAGCATTCATGTACAGTATTTAATAAATTATAGTAATACCAGTTAACACCAGGAATCAACAAACTTTACTACTTCATCTGGAGCCCTGTTTATTAAGAGACCAGTTGAACCCAGCATGTTGGCAGCCAACATATTTGGAAAAATAGGCCCCGTTTATTTATAACAACTTGTTGAGCCAACATCCTGGGCCCTTCTCTAATTTTTAGTTACTATATACATTTTTGGTAATGGAGGATTATGTATTAATTGACGTTTCTTTATGCATTGTGTTGGCAGGAAGTGTACTCTTGAATGAAAAAATAACAAAACGCAAAAAACTGTAGAAGATTCAAAAACCTTAGCTATTGTAGTAGATGTATCTCCTTAATTATGTAAATTCTTGTTATCAGCTGAGGTAACGTTCCAAAGAACAGAATACTATTTTCATCACTCATTTAGTTTATGTTCGCTTTGTTTTACGCCATGAAAACAAAATTATGTAAACCCAGATGTTAAACTAATGTCAAAATAAAACACGTGATCATTTAAGCTAGAGAGAGACCTACTCGACTTGATAGCGCATGCGCAGAGCCTTCCAAGTCAGCCAACATGTTTTGTTGGCTATTTATTATCCACAACAATTGAGCCAACACAACATGTTGGCACTGACCAGCTCACCAAACTCCAACATGTTTGCCAACATCGCCAACAAGTTGTGAATGGGTTTAAATTGTAACACAACTGGTTGGGATCGTGTTGGCCAACATGTTGAGTATAAAGATAAACGAGGCTTGACTGACACCTGCACCATCCTAATAATATAACGTTTGTTATTAATCTACTATCATATTATATTCCAAAAACTAAATATATTAAAAGTTTTATTTATTTTTGTGAGCCACATTTGGGTTATCTGTATGGTAAAAGTAGATGCATGGTTTTTGTGGGTGTGTTTAGGTTACTATTATGATTATAATACCCATTAGAAGCAGTATGATGCGTATAAAATATTGCTAGAAACTCAATTTAAAATTAAAGTGAACAAATAACTACACCAAAATAGTCAAGTTATGTGAAAATACCTTTCCCGGGGAAATTGGTAGAACCTTTCGCTCTCGCTCATAGAAATTGTCGTATGAGGGTATAATCAATCGGTTCAGAAAATATTATTATTAGCACCGCGTCTTACTACCCGTTCGGGCTATACGCACTTACGCTAATGTGTAATGGTAGGGTGATTGTGAGATGAAATGAAGGACCTACAGTTTAACGTGGAATCCGAACCACGGTGGCGGCCTGGCATTCCCGGTTCAGAAAATAAATAATATAAAATAACATGAATTATTTTCTACCAATTATTTACACTAGATACTATCGATAATTAGTTTACTTCCATATTTATCTATTTTGTAGCATTTACAAGAATTTTATGTTTTTGCTGCGTCTTATTACCTGTTCAGGATATACGCCTGTATGATAATTACTGTAATGGGGTAGGGATGAGGAAGAAAGCATTTTAAAGGTAATCTACCCACATTTGCATGAGAGGAGAGTGATACACCATTTAGGGAAAACAACCCTCAGTGGACCCGACTGGGATTCAAACCCCGGTCTTACCGTAATCAGCAGGCCTCTCTAACAAGAGAGTGAAACTTTAGACCAGGGGATCCTAAATATTTTAGACCGAAGGAGCCCTTGCAACTGAAAAAAATTCATCCAGGAGCCCTCATAAAAAATGTTTCCACTAATATTGTTAACTGTTAGTAGCGAGAATTAAACTTTACTAGCATTAAAGTGTAAAACAAAAGGATACCATCACATGTTCCGGCAGTGCCTTTGGCAAATGTCCTTTATTTAGATTTGAGAACTTGGCAATCCTAATTAATGGTGCTATTTTATAGTGTTAAAAACCAATAAATAATATTCTAAAATTTCCTCATGAAGTCTAAAATAATTATGGCTGAGCCCAGGACCTCCACGTAGCACGGTTTGAAAAACTCTGCCTCAAATCATTCGGCCAATGAAGAGGCTGACAAGATAATCATTCACGGGGCTTCTTATTAAAATATCATAGGCTTGAATTATTTAAGAACATCTATGTTTTAGTAAAAATTATATTGTTTTTTTCCCTCTTCTAGAAGCCTAAGTTCAACTTGAACTTGTATTACTTAAGAACAAACAGTGCATTAAACTACTCTAGAGTGATCAGCAGTTTGAAAAGTTTGACGTTCGAATGGGAATAAGTTCTTGTCCAACTTGACGGATCATTCTCAGAAAATAGTTTCCATATGGATACACAACTCCGTCATGACAATTTTTCTCACACCCATTTTAAGTTCTCAGTTATTAGTGTTTTTACAGGCACTTAAACAATCTGGAACATTTGCACATGGAGCCGTAATGATGGGGACTTCCAAAAAGATCGTACCTCGCATGCTTTCGCACCGAGTGAAGAGAGAGTTTTGACCCAACCAGGATACAATCAATACTATCTCAGAATTCGTTGGTCAGCTTTGGAAAATAAATGCCTTCAGCTTGCGACTAATTTTGTGGACATAGTATACACTGAAGTTGATAGTTACAATCTATATCTAAAATGTTTTGAAACTAAATCAAAATTTTAAAAAAACTCGAAAATGTAATGGCCGAGAGTTCTAGTGTATCTTAAATAAAAGGAGCCTCCCCCGAATATCATTTTAAATCCTGGGTGACTCTAGAAAATAAATCAAGATTTTTTTTCGTGTGTAGTACTCATCTTGAAGCCTTTCTTTCTCAAAGGGTATGGGAATAAAATGGTAGGAATGGTGTATTTAAAAACAAACATATTTTTTCAGTCAGAATATGAACAGATTTGTGTATTTTTTTAATAGGTATTGATAATTTCTATTAAAGGTGACAGCTGCATATCACATTACATGAAATATGAATTTGTAAACAAATTTTAATTTTTATTAATGGGATATTGAAGTTCGAATCTCTGTCGGGTGTACTGAAGGTGTTTTATTCCAAAATGGTTTTGAGCTCTCCTTTCACACAAATGTGGGTATATATCCTATAACTATAGTCTTCCTCACCCCTAAAAACACTAGTGTAGTTAGTAGATAAGTGTAAAGCCCAAACGGGTAGTAAGACGCGTTGCTAAACAAATAATATATAACTCGTTTAGTGTTGTGTCAATAATGGCAAATTATAGTAGACAAACTATAAACACGTTGCTAAAAAAATAATACATAGCTCGGGTGGACATAACTATTTTTTAATACATGTGAGAAATATTTGGGGAACTAAGATAGTTCCAGTGCACCCCCCCACACCCACGCGCTCCCAAGATAAAAAATAAGGAGTCCTCAATCACCTATATTCCCCTATCCTTTGGAGCTGTAGTCCCTTAGGGCATTAGTATATTATTATACCACATCCGATTACTTATGCCCCCTCATCGCTGATCTCGAATCTCAATGTGGTCCAGAATGTTGTCAAGCTGTGCTGTAAAACCAGACGAAGTTTGTGTGATTGCGAGTTCATTGTAATTAAAAGATCATCAACTATATGTCTGCCGTGTTAGAGTCTGAAATAACACCAATGAAATATATGAAGTAGTACTATTAAAAAAAAACTCGCAGTGATTAGTTGCTCGACTTACCTGGTGAAGTGCGTTCTTTTCTTCAATGACTCGATCATTTTAGAAGAACATTTGGTCACAGTAGACATTTTGGTGGTGTCATCTCCCATCATTCTTCGCGCTTTACCACCTTTCCTCTTGCCGCCACCAGAGGTGCTTCCATCACCCACTCCTGCCGCGGTAGTTCGACTTTTGCCCACCACCGATGCCTTGCGCCCACTGGCGAGGAAGATGGAGACGCTCTTAATAAGCATCGTACCCCCACCCACCCTATGGTGCACAGGCGCAGAAGCTGACATCGTTTATTTCGTCTTTTTGATTGTCTCTTGTATGATGTCGTTTGTCCTATGTAGCCACTATAAATAATAAAGAAACAAAGTAGGGGGAAAAGGAAGACAAAGAATTATTATAAAATTGTATAAGACTTATATTATTTACTAAACTTTCTAGATAGCATATCTAAATAAAAATCAAAACGATAGATTATTTCTCCAAACAAACTGGTAATGCAGCTAGTTAATTTGTCAATAATAGTTAATAAAAAAACTCTAGCAATAATGAGAAATCTAGAAGCTATTTGCACATATTAAAAATATTCTGTTCTCAAATATTTTCAAAATTCATAAAGCTGAAAGAGTTTTCTATAGATGATTTAAATGCTAAACAAGCTTATATTAATTGCGAGGTAGCCAGATTTGAAAGCATTCTAAAAATAGCTTTAATATGGACTTATGTGAATATCATAACATTAAACATTGTTTTAAATTTTTCTTGGTTATTGAAAGCTAGAATACTAGCCTAGGTCTTAATAGAATATCATCTGGTTTGAACTGACCACAAGGTTTGGTTTGTAGGGTCAGTAAGCCTGAGTATGATGCAGGAGGGTTTTTGTTTAATCTAAATTCTAAACCATCTGCAATTAGGATTTATTTCCATTTAATAAATCCGCCACCCTACCCTCTCCCTCCCCATTGATTCAGTTAAATACTTATGCAGTTCCTTTTAACATTCATAGTTTTATCAGAATGAAACAATAGGTAATTATATGGTAAAGGTGATAGCATTTTAGGGAGTAAATAATACATCTACTAAATTAGTTATAAAATATGAATGATATATTTCTGCTGAAAATTGACCTAGATTAATAAAAAGTAAATAAAAAAATAAGATACATAGATACATTTTTTGTTGGCAGTAATTTTTTATTTTATTTTATTTCCCAGCCCATCAGCCCATCACGTTCGGGCTATAAGCAGATGTACTAAATTTGTTAATGTGCTAGGAATGAGTAATGTTGAATTTATAGGAAGTGTACCCGCATTTTCGTGAAGGGAAAGTTGAAAAAATCTAGGAAAAACTACAATCAATATAACCCACTGGGATTCGAACACTGATCTCTCCGTCATCGGCAGTCTTGTCTATTGGAAGGATAATGCCTTAGATCATGTGGCCACCAGAGAGGGTTTAACTTAAGTAAAATATTATGAAAATTAAAAAATGACACCTGGACAAGGGAATCCGAACCCGTGTCCAGGTGTTATTTTTCAATTTTCAGAATATGACATCTAGATGCGAGTAAATTCTCACTAAAACAAATATAATAGCTTTGGCAATTTGATTCTTAAGTAAAATAAGTAATTTACTTAAAATATATTTGAAACGAAATATATAAATATAGCACACTATGTTCTACATTCTTTTGCTTTCTATTTTTCTGCCCTGTTGATCTTACTAAGTCGAAAGGGGTGGGAGCCGTTTTACATAGCTAGCTCATATTTTACATGAATGTCTCTTCAATTTTACTTTCTGCCAGCTAGCCTATCTAGGATGTACATTTTATCTTTCAACTTTATGAAAAGAGACAGAGCTAGACAAACCTTTTAAACTTTAAAAATAAATGGTACGGAAATCCACACGGACTTTCTCGATCTATTGTTTAAAAATGAAGATATTTACTCAAAACTCGTAATACATGTGAAACGAAATAATATACTCTCACAAATACAAGCATAAATTGCACTATACTCATGTGAAAGATTTTTTGAGTTTCAGTTTTATAATTTTGTAATTTTATTTTTAAATAATGAATGTCCTCATTTGTACTTTGGAACCTATAAAAATGATCAATATTAGGTCCACAAGGGTCAAAACTTTGTATTAAAGTTTCCACTTCCGGTTAACATTTTCGACATTTTATTAGGTGTTGCACATCTTCATGTCATCGCATTGCTATTAAATTCCTCATTTATAAATTTTGACCAATAAAAAATGTAAATATTGACTATTGAGTCCAAAATGGAGATGTATCATAGTTGTACAGAGATTTCTCCTAAGAGGTTTATGGAAAAATAACAAACTTTTTGAGAGACTTACTTAAATTTAACTACTCTATAACATTGGAGAGTTATTGCGTTAAAACTTAAGTAGTATCTCTTTACAAATAAATCTCACAAAATTATATTAATATAGTTGCCAATAACTCAGAAATTGTTGGTGTAATAAAAATATATTTCATATAAAAGTTTTTTATTTTTTAATAGTACTACAATTTTTCAATGATAGGTTATTTATTATCTCATATAGTTGCGGAGATACGGAAATTTCAGATTCTGTAAAGTACCCTAAAAGTCATTTTAATGGGAAAATGAAAATAGCCTGTTTATTTATAATCTTAATTGACGCCTAGATACGAATTTTAATCCAAATCGTTAGAGCCGATTATGAGAACATCGTTTTTTTTTTTTAAATCTTTTCGTCCTTTATTAAACTATTCTTAATTTTAAGTTTAAACAGACACAGACAGACGGCATTGCAAAGACCACTTTTTAGGGTTCGGGGATCATGTGACGTAGACATCTATCAACATTTCAAGTTAGATTATTTTTACAGTCACAATACTTTACCTTTAGTTTTCGAAAAGTTAAAAAGTTAAGAAATATATATATTTGCGTATAGCTTGAAAGTTATTGGTTTTATAAAAATATGCTTCGAGTAAAATATTTGTATTATAAATAGATCTACATATTTACAATGATAAGAAATTTCATGTCTCAAATAGTTTCAATGATATGATAAAAAATGAGAATTTACAAATCTGACAAGAGCCTTTAAGACTATTTCACGACACGATGAACTCAAAAATTGAAGGCCAAGAAGAAAAATATATAATCTCTGGGGGTGGAGCCTAAATTCTGTAAACTGCTAGGGAAGGAGTAAAAGCCGTTTAGGAGGGCTCCTTGAGTGTCAATCATTCCCTAAATGTCTCCCTTTGTCCGAGTTAGGTGATAAAGGTTTCCAGCCAGGTATTTATGAGTCATTATCCCCCACAAGTAAAAGGAAGAAAATACAGAAATAGCTTGATATTAAGTGCAGATAATCTTCTTGAGCTACAAATTCCAATGTTCAGACCACTCTGAATGCTAATAGTTCAAATGTTGCATTTTATTAATTTTTGTAGGTACTTAGCACAATTAACAAAATTTTACTTTTATTATATATTTTTTACTTTAAGGCCTTAACTATCAAACACATTTTACAAGAAATGATTATATATGAAAATACTTTTAATTATTAATACCCGCTTCATTGGCCGCATGGTTTAAGGCGTCACTCTCACAATAGATTAGACTGCCAAGGTGGTGAGGTCGGGCCTCCATTCCGATCAATATTTAAAGATTGTTTATTGTGATTAGCAAAATGATTTTTTTCCTTTGTTTTTATGAGAACTTAACTTATAGTTAAATGAAAACCTTTATCTGATAATGTTGTTCCAGGCATTTTTAATAGGCCTCCAAGAGTAGCTCGAAAGGGTAGTAATATGTGAAGCACACAGAATAAGCCGGATTAGGTTTATATTGAGAGACAGCTGTGGAAATAAAAGAAATGTCAATATTCTGTGTATGTCTCTTCAAATAGCAGTTCTGTTCGCGGATGACCAGTGCTTAGTTCAATATATTCATTGCGCGCTCTTATTATATTATTCTTTATGGCCTAGTTTTTGTCATTTTGTTCTGTCATTATAATATTTAGATTATTTGGTTTTTTTTTGTTAATAACGAAAAATGCCACCTACAAACAAAGGTTACATTTAAAGTACTAAAGGAAACATTGTAAGACTATCTAGAAAAAACTAAGAAGAAAAAAATTAGTGATGGATTGAGACAATATTGGATACAACAAAAACTGTATGTATCACAAATCACTTATTACGTTTCTATTTTTGCAAGATTCTCTAAAGAAATATAACTAGGGATTTATTTTAAAGTATGTTTAGTTCAACACTCTTTTAATAATTAGACACATAGCTGTAATGTAAAGTTAATATTTTGAAAATAATTTGTATTATACTTACATAAATCTTATAAACTTGTAATTTAACGAGTAGGGTTGAATAATTATTAAGCTTTATTATAAATATTTAAGAATATCAAGCTATGAAATTTAATAACAACCTAAATACTAGTTCTATATGTTGGTTGATTTTTTTTAAACATGTAAGTTAATATTTTATTGTTTGTCAAGCTAACAACTGACAAATATCAGCCATATCGATGGATGAGTAGACTAAATATAAAGCTCATCTAGTCCGGTTTGATGTTTACAGAAAGTTTGGGGCTAGAATCCCAGCCGACATATTGAGAGTGGTTTTTCTTATTCACTAATTCATTTCATTCGTGAAAATATGGAGAAATTTCCTCTAAATACTACCTTCCTCATACCTAAACAATTAGTGTAATTAAATGCGTATATCCCGGACTGGTAGTAAGACACGGAAAAAAGTGTATACATATTTTTAGAACTATAGCTCATTAAAAGGTAAAGGTTTTAATTAGCCTTGCGAGTTATAATAATAATAATAATAATAATAAAATTATTATTATTAATTATAATAATAATAAAATTATTATTATTAATTATAATAATAATTTTATTAATTAAATTAATATTAAATTATTATAATTAATAATAATTTTATTAATTATAATAATAATTCTTCTTCTTATTATTATTATTACTATGGCTGGGGCCGAAATAGTAATGCTAAAGGATTATTTAATAACTGCTTAGTGGCCGCATGGTCTAACGCGCTACTCTCGCAATAGACTAGACTGCGGACTACAGGGACATCGGGGTTCAATCCCAGTCTGTTGTTCTCAAGGTGATTTGTTATAAATGGCTTTCCGCCCTCAATCTACGCAGATGCAGGTGCACTCTAAATTCAATCTTCCTCATCTCTAAAATTTTTGAGTAATTAATACATAAGCGTATAATTCGAACGAGTAGTAAGACGCGGTGCTAAGTAAAAATATATTGATTGGATTAGAATCCTTATTTCACGTTCCATTCAAAGAAAGAAGTATAAAATCCAATCAGTCTGTATGTTTTCACAATCTCCTATTGCATTTGAAATTAATTAAATATTTCAGTGGCCTGCTGAGGACGGGGTTAACGTGGTTCGAACCCGGTTGGGTGCACTGAGGGCATTTTCCAAATATTTTTCCACTCTCCCTCCCCGCAAATGTGGGTGCACTTCATCTAAAATTCAACCTTTCTAATCATTGACACATTAGCGTAATAATTAGTATATAAGCGTATAATTTGAGCGGCTTTTAAGACGCGATGCCAAAATAGGCATGCACAATTACACATTTGGGCTAGTTGAGGTTTTTATATCTATATCTGAGAATGAGAGTTGAAAAATAATGAAAAATATAATACATGTTTTGCAATATAAAAGTAACATAAAACATCGATTCAGATTCCTTCATCCATATAGGTGAGATGATGGATTATCAAATGTCATTAAATATGTGTCCAAAATGTATTATTTGAACAAATTTTAACAAATCATTGTGCAAACAAAACCTTTCACCAATAACTAATTAATTGTAATTTATTTATTTATGCTATCGAACGTGCACCTTCTAAGCCGACTGCTTATATCAGCACACGACTTATAAACTAACTTTAATCTAGGACAGGCACAGCATCTAGCCCCTTGACGTTAATTCATCACTGGAAGAGGAAACCCACATTCCACCAATGATACGTTTTTTGTTCATGCCGGGAATTGAACCCGTGACCCTTTAGCTTAGTAAACAGACACATTACCGAATGAGCTAAAGTGTCAGACAATAACTACACTTCAAGTATTGTGTTTTCAAACTGTAATTTTTGATTTAAAAAAATATAGGTATACTTATAAACTGACACTGGTAGTAAATTAAAATGTTATCAATGTTGACCAACAAAGAACTGGTGTATTTTTATAAAACCCTTCTACCATTGCAAATCATAAAGCCAAACTAAGAATGAACAAGCTTTAAATAAGCTCACTATTAAAAAAAAATACATTTTGTAATTAATAATAATAATAATATTTAGCACCGCGTCTTACTACCCGTTCGGGTTATACGCTTTAAGTACTAATTACGCTAATGGATTAGGAATTGGGAAGGTTGAATTAGAGGAAGTGAACCCGCATTTGCGTGGAGGGAGAGTGGAAAACTATTTAGGAAAAACCACCCCAGTTCACCCGACCGAGATTCGAACCTCGATCTACCCGTCCTCAGCAGTCGAGCTCAACACGACTAGCGCGTTAGCCTACTACGCCACAGAAGCGGGTATTTTGTAATTAGAGCAATATTTTTACAAAAGGAAACTATGTTTATTTGTATATTGAATAGATTTCAATAAAACCCTGTAATAAAAAATAAGTCTTCTTTGCACAAAAGTGATGTACAGTATAGGCTCTTTGTTTTAACGATGGGGCTATTATTATTCCGGGGCAAGGTGGCCCAAATATAATAAATATGTACGCACATAATATGTAGTGCTTAAAAATAGCATTATCACGATCATCAACATATCTTAAACAGTGGTGGATTCCAGAGGGGGCGATGGGGTTGATCACCCCCCCCCCAGAAAGAAAAAAAATCAAAAATAAAAAAAAATATCTTAAATAATAAAATATCTTACTTTAATTTAGTAAAGAATGAATCTACCATCTCCCTTGCTCAAACTCCTTCATAACCTAACATCAAAATTAGAGTTTGGGAAATATCTTGAATAGGAATTTGTCACAATTTAAATCACAAATCTATTTTCAAAAGTTTCCTGGATTCGGCTGATGTGCCCAGGTTACTTCTAGCTGGAATCAATTTCATGTGAGGGAAACATTTCTTTACAGTGCAGAAAGTAGTACATTTTTTTAACTTCAAATTATAATAATCTTAGTTTTGCCTGGAATACTGATACATTGTTTGCTAAATCAGAAATGTAATTATTTTTCTCTTGATTTCCTCTGAAAGTTATCCAAATCTAGTCAAAACCTTGCCTCTGCTGCAGTAAACACGGTCATCATATTTGGCCTCGATTTAATCGAGGAAGCCTTTGAACTGTCGGTGTTTGAGTCCTCTGATTTAATGAAGTTCTCTGTTTGCACTAATGTCCATATCAGATTTCTAAAGCCCAGATCTTTTCCAACAAAATTTTACTGGTGTAGGCCTATAATGCAGTGATATGCAATAAGTGTGTTGGCGTCGCAAAGTTATCACAGATGTTTTGTGAGGAGAGACACTATTCCATTATTTGCTCCAATCATTGTGGACAAATTTAGACAAATATTTTTTGATGCCTTGCAGCAGGTCAGAACCCTTGGTCAGTTCATCCATGGAGTACATAAAGACGAGTTCTTAATAAATTTTGAATTCTTACGTCACACCTCGAGCAAATATACTCATTTGAACGGTTGATGTTTTGTCAGAGAACTCATATGTGGCTAATGAAAAAATATATGCAAATTTGTTTGAAATTTTCAAAAATTTCAATGCAATAATATGTGCAATATCTGTGGCATTGTGTTGCATAGACATTCGATTAAGACATATTCCCTCAAACTTCTTCACGCAATTCACACAACAAGGTTTTTAAGATACGGCTACCAAACAATTATTCACAAAGCCCCATAAATAAACGAACTTGATGTCTTAGCTGCTGTTGAAGTATCGGTATACTTACTAAGTATAAACTTTAAAAGTTTTATTAATGGACGAAAGCATTTAATCATGTTTCGCTGACAAACTAGACTAGGTAAAATGAGAATATGATAAGAATTTATTTTGCAAATTCGGTGGGCCACAATAAATGGCATGGCGGGCCACGGGTTGTGCACCACTGTCTTACCTTATAATTTAGGTAGACCCTATATCGTATTCAATATTTCACATATATGAAATTTTTAAAAACCCATTTTATTACATAATATTTACATCACCATGTTTTTATTTCATGAAAATTTTGACCCACTTATATAGTTTTTTTACTGTATGATACCCCAATAAAATATACTAAATATGCCTAAAAAAGTGATTTTTTTATGATTACTTGGTCACACGAGAATGCGTGTATAATACTAAGAGGAAAATAGTTAATTTTGAGATTTCTTAGTAAGAGAAGAAATTATCGTTAATTTTTTTCTTAAATGATTCAAACTAATGGCTAGCGATTTATTTTTACTGTACCACCTTAAAAAATAATACCACAAATAGTTCCAATAAGTTAGTTTGGAACTGGAGCTTTAGGGTTGAAGAAGGCGCTTAGCTACTATTGACAGTACAGTCGTTTTCCCATTTTTTTTAAATTTAAAGAGTTAGTATTGTTATTTAAAAGCAGACCCATCCCTCCCCACCCTGACCCTACTCCTGCCCCCATAATGGTGGATTTAAATCATCTGCATGTCTCCTGGTATATTCCAAGTTTGGTCGAGCTCCATTAATTATGTAATTAAGTATTAACGCGTCTTACTAGCATACGGGTTATACGCCGATGTACTAAATACTCTATTATGTTAGGGATTAGGAAGGTTGAATTTAGAGGAAGTGTACCCATATTTGTGTGGAGGGAGAGTGGAAAACCATTTAGGAAAACCCACCCTCAGTACACCCAATCAGAATCAAACCCTAATCTCCTAGTATTTGGCAAACCAATCTATTTCGAGAGTGACTCCTTAGACCACGTGGCTACCGAAGCAGGTACTGCCTAGTTAAAAGTTGCTAGGTTATAGACATCATTACGGGCACGATAAGAGTCAATATAATTATTATAGTCCACTTAGTATACGTTTAAGCGATACACATAGAGTAGTTTATGTGACCCGCCTCGGTGGCGTAGTTGGCTAACGCGCTTGTCGTGTTGAGCTCGACTGCTGAGGACGGGGAGATCGAGGTTAGAATCTCGGTCGGGTGAACTAGGGGTGGTTTTTCCAAAATGGTTTTCCACTCTCCCTCCACGCAAATGCGGGTTCACTTCCTTTAATTCAACCTTCCCAATTCCTAATCCGTTAGCGTAATTAGTACTTAAAGCGTATAACCCGGACGGGTAGTAAGACGCGGTGCTTATTATTATTATTAGTTTACGTGAATCAAATAGGAATGATTAAAATATAACTTTAGAGTATATGTACTCAAATTTGCGGGTCGGGTCTGTGGAAAATCATTCAATAGAAACCACCCTCAGTGTACCCGACTGGAATCTGAACCCTTTACCAGGAATTCACGCTATTAAGAGAGTAGCGTGTTAGATTATTTGACCACAGATGTTAGTGTAATTATATTTGTTTTATAGTTAAAGTAAAATTATGATACTAAACCAATAACACGATATAATGAAATAGAAATAAATCTCTATAGCATACATTTCAAATCCATGTTTTAAGGATTTTATGTGACTCGGCAGATGGTGTACCTCGCACTAGGTATCCATTAAAAAATATTCAAGATATTTAACTATGTATCAAATTCCATACATATGACTGAATGATCCTATCCTTTACTAAAAACTCATTATATATTTATTATGTCTTACACTCAGTCCACACTGAATCGTGGCGGTGCTGTCTTGACAAATTACAATAATTCTAATCCTATCTTATAATCCGTCATGGTAGACTTGCTCTCTTTCAGAATACACTATGACCCTATCCAATAAGCTACACCTTATTACTATTTGAGGTACTGTGTATGCATATTTCAGATTGAAATGCAGCGCACTACAAATTCCCACCAAGTTCCAGTGTTGGTAATAGTGACAGTCCTGTTGAACGTGAAGAAGAAATGCCAACAGCCACCAGAGATACCAGCAACAACTTAATGCAAGCTCAAGGCGAGGAGATGATGCAAATAGAGGCCGAATCTGTTGATAACAGTAAAACTCAATGCTAAAAACATTCACCACCATTAATACCATTTCCATATCTGACTGATGGACATGTTAATTCATATTATGAAATCCAGTCTCAACAAGTCTATGGTCGACGAATAGTTGACATATTATACTTTTTCAAACAGCTGAAGGAATTAAGTAACCACGGCCCTTTTGGTTATACACTTGAGAAAATGTCAATATAAAGAGAAGTGCGGAAAGGTCTTATTTCTGTGTTCACATTAAACGGCAACATTTGCAATAGCAGCTTTAAAATTAGTACAGATGATGTTGACCGGCAAGGAATGGATGTGAACACGGCTGCTGTGTCTGGTTCTATATGCATTGGTGTGGGTTTTCGGCAGTTTGAAGAGCTTACTTCAGCCATGGATATCCCTTCTATGTCAAATAACACCTTTGCGAAAAAACATATCATATCTGATGGTTGGTAAAAGACTCCACTATTAGAGATGGAAGCAGCAGCAAAGGAAGAAACTGCAATTGCTATTGCCAGAGGAGATGTTGATGAATCCGGAATGCCAATTCTGGTTGTAATTGCTGATGGACAATGGGCAAAGAGATCGTACAAAAATAGTTGTTATAGCTCGCTATCTGGTGTGACAGCTATAGTTGGTTTCAACACAATGAAAGTTCTCTACATTGGTGTGAGAAATAGCTTGAGTACAATGTATGCCCGATATGAAGCTACAAAAATTGGACGGGTAGCTCTAGTAGCATGGAATCTGATATTATTGTGGAAGGGTTCAAAGCAAGTGTTAAAATTATTTTTTTAGAATTCAATATGAAATAATTTGTGTAAAAACATATAATAGGAAAGAAATTATAAGAAATTACAAAATTTTAAGTGAAATTACAAAATTTAAGTGAAATTGCAAAATTTTTACTCTGATATGTCAATATAAAATAATTAAATAGAAAATTTGTTGACTATACAAATATAATTTAAGATATGAATCACAATTAAAATAACACATTAAAAAATGTGAGTCAAGGTCACAATATGATAACAAGTAAAATTATGACAAGAAAACCCAACTAATTAAACATAATTAAACATAAATTAAACCATATGGATAAATTAGTATTGCTTGACTAGAGGAATAAAGTTTTTAATATAATTTCAAAGAATCATTAGGAAAAAATTAAAATTTTAAGAAAGTTGACAAAATGTTAAAGTATATGATATTAAATTGAATTCTATTTTCTTATCTGAATTCCCTTGCTTCTTTATAGGCGTCGTTGAGACGGCTTTAGAATACCGTTTAAATGTTAAGTGTTAAAAGAAGTGTTTATAATTCAATAATTAGATCAAGACCATACAATGACCAAAGTGTTATTAAAATAGAGTGCCGAAATCATGTTCTGAGAAACTATGGGGACAAATTGAAAGAAATAGCATGCAACACTAAACTAAGACATGTCCAAATACGAAATGCACTTGGGTCTAAAATAAAGAGAATGTGGACAGCTATAGTTGAAGCTGTATGCCACTGGAACTCGCAAGGGAATTTGACTGAGCACGAACGCATACTAGCTTTACAGAAGGATGCAATAAACGCCCTAAAACACATATTTGGTGACCACGCTGAATGTGCATCATACTTCTGTACAGGTCCCAAGAATGGAGAGGACAATATTTTGCCTGAAATGATGAGTAGTGGAATTTTTAGCACAGTGGAAGAAGTCCAGATACATTGTATTATCCGTAACTCCTGAAGCATACTAAGGAACGTAGACAGCAATGCAGTAGAGCAGTTTAATTATGTCGTGGCAAAATTTATCGGTAGGAAAAGGGTTGCCTTAAGAGGTCCTACTCTTCTAGAAGTCATGATGCTGTAGTTTCTTACAATATGAAAACTCCTCTATATTATCTACACAAAGTAATGTACCAAGTTAGTCCCTGGAAGTTTTCTAAGAATATGGAGATGCGAAGACTGTGTCAAATTGAAAGAACAAAAATTCTGCCTACAAAATTGAAGAAAAATAACCCATTAATATCTAGGTTTACTAATAATGACAAAGACTATGGGCCTTGTGCTCAGAAACCTGATATGGTCACGGAATAATTTGAGAGAGAGAAAATTAGATTTATTTCTACTTTACCAAGCACATCAGAGAAACGTGATGAGCTTGAAAGAGAGACACTTCTCCAAAGAAATAGTGGTCGATGGAAAGAAGTACGGTGATAGCTGCTCACTAACTTTGGACCCGTTTGTCGACGACTTCCTCACACATCTTGTGAAAACGCTGTTCAAGGAATGCTCTATGATGATTTTGACACAGATGCAATGCTGTACGGTAGAGTTAGTGAGAAAAATGCTATATTGGCTCTTGAAAATAAAATGAATGTTAAAGTTGAGCCTTGTGGGCTCTTTGTTGATCCGGAATTATTTTACTTGGGAGCAACTCTCGATGGTCTAATAGGATCTGACACTATTATGGAAGTGAAGTGTATATCCTCAGCCAGGAACATGACACCAGAAGAAGCTGTTTTGAAAAGAAAGTTTACTTTTTGGAACATAAGCCATGACAAAAAAGAAATTACGTGCATTAACAAAAAACACACTTACTACTATCAAGTGCAAGGCCAACTTCATGTAACCAGGAGAAGTTACTGCCTCTGTTTTATGGACAAATGTGGGTATAAAGGTCGAGAAGATTGTCAGAGACGATGCATTTCGGGCTAACCACATGGAGAAAAAATTGAGCCAGTTCTATCTAGATTGTCTCCTTCCAGAGCTTGTAGATCCAAGACGCAGACGATCCATGCCGATTAGAAATCCACCTTACATAACAAAGGCTATTGAAGACAAACAAAAGGCTGACAAATGTAAGGCAATGGCCCTTGAGAATTCCTATTCAAAACCTAAAGTGAGGCGAAAGCTTTAGCTATTAGCTTTCCAAACGCAAATATTGAGCTAAGCTCCCCTTACCTCAATTTTGACTTGTTTTTTAATCGTGTCGTGATTATGTGCTAAAAAACAAAAACCTATAATCTCTAAAATTATGAATAGTTATACAATTAAAATATTCGACTGTGTTTGTTGAAAAGTTACCTAAGCTAAAATGTCTTGTATTCTATTGTGATTGTGATCGTCTTATAGCATTCTACATAAGGGTGTGTCAAATAAATTGCTATTTGCTTCCCATACAATTATATAAAACAAACTTTTTTTAAACAATTAATAAAATAATCACAACATTTATAAGTGGTCAAATGCGGGTAAATGATTGTTTTGAGGCATATATAGACATTTCAAAATCTTTTATCCAACTATGTTTTTAAATTTCATATAATAACTATAGTATAGAGAGAAATATGTTAAATATATTAATGTGAATGTGTTCAATTCATTATTTTATCAAATTACTGGTGAATGTATAGAATCACCAAAAGTAAAAGTAGTTTACCAGTAATTTTTTTAAATTTTCCTATTAACATTGGTTAAAGTATGAAACATTAACGGTATTTTCTATATCTAACATTGATTTTATAAAATATATAAGGTATGCTGACTATATTATTAAACATATCTCGAAACTAACCTAACCTTTACTTAGCATACTAACATTCACCAGTGACTGATGGTAATTTTATAAAATCACCACTGACTTTATAAAATTTTCAGCGATTGAAATAGTACAGAAAATTCTTCCATTTTCTAACTGAACAGTGGTTTTGTAGATTCACCCAATGTAAAAAATACATAAGGTAGCATTAATAAAGGTATTTGATTGGCTGAGCGTGTGAGTCACTCAGTACATAAGCCAGCTCGTTAATTATATTCTCAAAGATAATGGAAGATAATCTCAGTTGTTAAAAATCAGGTAATATATTGGAATTTTAAAGAATAAATAAACCTTAAAAATAGTCACCAATGTGCACTCAACAGTGTTACTCTATTTATTAAAAATAAACGTTAAGGACGACGGTGCACCGTACAGTCTTTCTCCCTCTCTCAGCTTAAAATGGACTGATTTACTAAAAACTTGTTATAGTTAAGAAACGAAATAATATATTCCTCATATTTTTACAGAAACAATCCACCAAAGGTCATAAAGGAAATAATATACACTGCTAGCTATTTAATTCCTTACTCCATGGCATTAGGTTATTCGGAACACTTATAGAAATTTAATAAAGGGGGAACATCTTTGTCCACCAAAGAGCATAACAATCAATTTCATATTTAAAAGATCTCCAAATTTATTTTTTAATATTTGCTTATATCTCAGAAACTATTGGTTTTTTAAAATATGTTTCGGATAAAATATATTTTTATTTTTAACAGTACAAAAAAAAGTAATAAGTTTTCTCGTATCTCAAATAGTATTTCAAAACAATTTGGTGTTTTAACTTTTATTTTTTTATATTTTAAACACTAGAAAAAAATATTTCAATTAATTTATTTTGTATGAGTGAACTTATCTTAACCTATCCAAACTAATATAAGCATCCTAGGCCAAACCTAAATACATTTTAATTGACTTCAACCAAATAGAATAAAACTCTGGTAGTCCGAGATTCTGGATAATCTGATCAGGGGCCATTTATTGGCATTCCTTTACCCCTTTCTTGAGTTAGCCGATAAAAGTGCTCCATCAAACTTGGCAAACAAATTACTCTTTCAATGTTCGACGACTATTTAGAGATTCAATCAATGTTGTGATTTGATCACTCCTAATAAAATATACAGATATGGAATAAAATATCCAGGAGTGGACTACTCTAAATAGCTTCTATAAAGAAAAGCTAGATTTAAATATATTCTTAAGAAAAACTTAGGGTCAGTGACGGCGGAACCGAGGGTTAAGGGGGACACTGTCAATGGGAAGAATTAGACCCCCGTGGAAAGAAGTTACTCCCTCCTAAATACATTTCAAACACCCCGACAGTATTGAATATTAAGCTAAAAGATTGCCTTAAATAAAACTCCAAATTAATTCTAGGTGCATTAAATTTTCAAAAATTAACTGGAGAATATCACTCCATATAACTTCTACAATAATGTAACTGTAAAAAAAATCAGATGAGGAGCGCTCTAAATAGCTTCTAGGGCCATCTAAATAAATAAATAAATCTAGTCAAGGGCCACTCCAGATAAGTTTAAGATTGTTGTAATTTTGAAGAATTTTATTGCGATAAACACTACTAATGGTTTTTGAAAACCTTTGATTTTTAAATATTGGCCAGTAAAAGACCACTTCAAGCATTTTCTAGAGGCATCTACTTAAAAAAATCCAGAAGAGGCATATTTCAAATAACTTCTAAGCAGATCCAATTTTCAAAATATTGCCGAGCAAAGTCCACTTGAAATAGAGTTTAAAGGCATATCAGTTTCAAGAAAAATTCAGGCGAGGGGCAAGCGCATAGATGATAATTACTCTAATAGGGTAGGGATGAGAAAGGAATAATTTTATAGTTAGTCTACCCGCATTCGCGTGGAGGGAGAGTGGGATTTTTTTTAAAGAAAATCCATCCTCAATAGACACGACTGGGATTCGAACCCCTATTTATCACCTAGCAGCAGGCCAATCTAACAATGAGAGTGACGTCTTAGACCATTCGACCACTGAAGTGACTATCGAGCCTTAATTTTTTTTTCTATATTAGCACCCATACTTTATATAAGCGAATGGTAGTACAGTTTCACTTCAACTTTGATTTGTAAAATACATTATAAACAATAATTAATATCGGCTTATTGAAAATACATAATTCAGTAATGAATTAGCCTCCCTTTGGCTTGGGCTTGTTTGTTTAGTGATGACCTGTGTGGGAATGTCTTGTGTGTCAGCCGGAACGCGGTAACAGATGGGAGTGGCCTAACCAAATCTTGGCTCCACACCTCTAAAGTTCAGTGTTCCGTCCATAGATAGCCCTAGTAACAAGGGGCGATGTTTTAGCTTTACAGCCTCTAAGTAGATAACAAATAACTCGATAATTAAGCTTTGGATTATAAATATTTTTATAGTAAATTTGTCTTAAAGAATTTAAAAGTTTGACCTCCTTTTATAAAATGTCAGAACTCCTTTTATAAAACGTCAAAACGCTGCGTTATCACAATTTTTAGGCTGTGTCAAAAATAGTCAACTTTAGCATATTTTCACCAATGATAAAAAATAAAGTAAGTAAAAAGCAAAAGAAGTTAGAAGCAGGTCTAATTTTTACATCCTTCCCTTACAAAATTAAACAAGTCCCTTGTTCCTGCGATGTATTTACGAGGGTGTATAGGCTAAGAAAGTTGGTCATTCAAACCAGCAAATATATCGCTCTGAAACGGGCTCTTAAAGTCATTTTGACGAAATATTGAGAGTAGCCATTTTATTTAGAATATTTATAAATGTTTTGTAATGAAATTTAATCAAAATCGTTAGAGCCAATTTTGAGAAAATCGACTTTTTCCCTTTTTGCCCTCCAGTAAACTACCCTTAATTTTAGGGTTAGATATCCAATTCCCTAAACACCTAGGGGTAACCCTATGAAAACCCTAAGTATCAGGTTTTAGTCCAATCAGTAAAATAGTTTAGGCTCTAGTTAGAGGTATAGACAGAGAGAAATTCAAAAACCACTATTTTGGATTCGGTGGGTCATGAAACGTTGAGATTCACCAAACTCTTGAATTAGATTTTTTTACGATCACAATACTTTCTCTACCTGTAAGATAGCGAGAAAGTAAAAAGGCATTTTGTTAGTGTTATTTTGGGTGTTAATTTTGTAAGGCCGTTTTAATTTAGTTGTCCCTAACAGCAAATAGTTATTTTAATATTGCCTAATGTTTACCCTTAGTGAACATTTATGTTTAGGAAAAAAAAGTACTATAAGTCTTTTGGCACTGTATATTTTAGCGTGAACATCATTTGTCATTATGAATATGTGTTTCTTCAAATTTATTTTTAAGTATTAGAAATAAAATATACGTGAATTAAAGAATTTAAATCGAAGTGAAATAAAGATGTAGATGAAAAAGGAAATAAAACATTAAGTACAAATAGCCTAAATGGCAAACTTATTTAATATGTCAATAGGCATAATCCTGTAGGATTTATTAATGTACTGTTCTTGGTAAAAAGTTCAAGACAGATTTAATGTTTAGCTATTGAATTTGGTTACTATACATTATTTACTGTCTTACGTGGTGTGATTAGGCGTATAAATATTGCTTAGAGTTGGTTATCGACAATCAGTATCACTAATCAGCTTAGCTGATTAATCGAAACTGAATAAATACAGAAGTATAGTCCTTCGTCAAAATAGGATATGTATCGCTCTACCTTGGTTCAGTTATACTGATCAATAAAGGTAAATGAATGTATAATGAAATTAGTGGCTAAAATTAGAGCTTTAGCAGTGATCCTTCTAGCACCAGAGAAGGATCACTTTTTCCTCACGATGGTGGTGGGTGACTTTCTCTCATAAGAATAACATTTACCCCGCTCAATGTGAATAAGTGTCAGATCAGTAACTATTATTTAGTGGAAAGGGCCTAAGTATTATAGTTTAGCTAGGGAGATATATAGTTTTACTATTAATTTATTGTATGGCTGCCTTTTTTAGTTTTTATTTATTTAAATCATGTCTTTAATTAATAATTTTAAGATTATTAGCCCTCATCTTGAATTATATTGATTATTTCAGAATCATACTGACCATTGGGGTATATTTACTATTTAAAAACATATCAATTAAATACAAAATAGTTATCTTAAGTTTTTTTAATTCGTTACAGATTTTAATGTAATATAAATACAAATATTATGGCAAGTGGTACTCGTTTAGTCGTTTAGTAAAACGTTTACCAGGAGGTGCTGCAAGGATGTGTAATTTTTTTTATCTTGAAACCTTTTAATTGTGAAGGTAAGACATTGTCTCCCATAAGAATAATATTGATCCTCCTCATAGTGAGTCAGTTACTTTTCAGATTTTCAATATTCTGTATGATTAATCAGTAGGGCATTAAAATATTAAAATGATAAAAGTAATCAAAAATTGTGAAATTAATGTTTTTATGAAAATAATACTCTACATTGGTTGCACGAGGTTAAATTTTATAATCACGGTAACATTGTTAATGAGAGAAGTAGGGGCCTATATAATATTAATAAAAATGATTTCATATATTTCTGAATTTTTAATCCATTTAATCTTGATAGTAACAATTTGTGGGTCTAATACATGCGTTTTATATAGTAATTATCATCAAAAAAATTAAATAATTTTGTTTTATTAATATACCTTGTGATTACTTATGTTTTTAATCATATTTATTAGGCCTACATGTTTTTAAATGTTATATTGACTAATTGGATTATTTCACTCAGTCCGGGTTATACCCCTAGATAAATTACTTTAGTAAAAAGCAATTATGAATACCGGATTTTAGAAGAAATGTAACCAAATCTGCATGGAATGAGAGTAAGATAAAATTTGGTAAAAACCACCCTCAGTACACCGTAACGGAATTCGAATCCAACTCTACCCATGTTCGGCAATCCCGTCGAACCCAAGAATGATGCGTTAGATCATGCAACCACCGATTCAAGTCACAGCAATAATTTTTAAGACAGCAAAAATAAATATCTTTTTCAATTCCACGGAGTTTAGAAAAAATATTGAGCTTATTTACCATCCTACTCAGAGTTGCGGCATGAACTATTAATCAACCTCACTACCATTCCTAGCTGTTGTCTGAAGTATTTACGTTCTTCAACCTCCTAAGAACTATTAACATGCTTCACCGCCCTAGAGAGTGTTGCAGAAAGATTTATTAACACTCTTCAACACCCTAAACAGTGTTGCCCCTGGAACGATTAATAAACTTCAACACCTTGGACAAAGTTGTTTCGGGAACCATTACCATTCTTCACCACCCACATTTTATTAGGGGTTGCGCATATTATGGTTATCGCATTGCTATTAAATTCTTCATTTATATATTTAGACCCATAAAAAGGTAAATATTGACTTTAGAGTTTAAAAGGATAAAGATAGAGCATTGCTGTACAAACATTTCACCCAAGAGGTTAAAGGAAAAAAAAAAAAAATTGAGAGACTTACTTATTTACTTACTCGATGGTATTATAGAATTATTACATTAAAACTTAGGTAGTGTCTCTGTGAAACAAAATATTACAAAATTGTATCAACATATTTGCCAATATCTCAGAAATTATTGGTTTATAAAAATATATTTCAAAAAAAGTTTTTTTATTTTAATAGTACTACAATTATTTTGAAGTTATAAGTTATTTAAGTTATTTAGTATCTCAAATAGTTGCAGAGATGTGGAAATTTCTGCTTCTGTAAAGTACCCTAAATTCATTTTCATGGGAAAATTAAAATGTCCATTTTATTTATAATCTTAATCAACGCCTAGATATGAATTTTAATTAAAATCGTTAGTGCCGACTTTGAGAAAACTGATTTTTTTTTTCTCTTTTCGCCCTCTAGTAAACTACACTTAATTTTAGGGTTAGACAGAAACACAGACGGCATTGCAAAAAACACTTTTTAGGGTTCGGGGGGTTATGAAACTTCGACATCCATCAACATCTCTGGTTAGATTTTTTCTTACTGTAACAATACTTTACCTTTAGTGTTCGAAAAGTTAAAAAATATATAATTATATTTGCGTATAGATTGAAACTGATTGGTTTTATAAAAATATATTTCAAATAAAATATTTTTATTATAAATACACCTACAATGATAAGTAATTTCATATCTCAAATAGTTATGGAGATGTGATAAAGAAAATTAAAATTTACTCATTAGTACGGAACCCTTAAACTCATTTTGACGAAAGATTAAGAGTAGCCATTTTGTTTGAAATATTGATCAAAGTTTAGAAATGAAATTTAATCAAAAACGTTAGAGCCGATTTTGATCAAATCGATTTTTTCACTTTTCGTCTCTAAGGAAACTGCCCTTAATTGTAGGGTTAGATATTCAATTGTAGAAAAAAACTCGGGCAGCCCTATGAAAACCCTAAATATAAAGTTTTAGCCCAATCGGTAAAATAGTTCAGGCTCCAGCCCGAGGTACAGACAGACGGACAGAAAGACAGATGGCATTGCGATTACAACTTTATAGGATTCATGGGATCGTGAAATGTCGACATTCATCAAAATCTGGAAATCGATTTTTTTTTACGATTACAATACTTTCTCTACCTGTAAGGTAGCGAGAAAGCAAAACTAGCTTCCTACGCCCTTGATTAAGTGCATGCATCTGCTTGGTTTTGAATGGGAGGGGGAGGGTGGTGCAAATGTGATATTTTTGCTAAAATTATATAGTTATTTGGTAAAGCTTCGTAAGAAAAGGTAACGATCCCTTCGCAAGTTTTTTAAAACTTGCGTGTCTTGAGAAACTAAAGTATATTTTCAAGTTTATTAGAAGTAGTTTTGAATATTCCATGTGTAACTGCAATTGGTTTAGTCTTTGATATATGTACCATACTGCATGTTATCTTTGTTTTAAAATAAATGTTATCTAACCACAAAACTTATGTTTGTATTGCCTAAAATGTCAAAATAGCCCATATTGGTTTCAATTGATGACAACATTATCAGAATGCCTAATCATTCTCAAGTTTCTGAAACACTCCATAACAATATTTTAAAATACTAATAAAAGTGAATAATTTGTGTTGATCTAGGAGAATACAACATCATAATTGCATAATTACATTCTTTCACTCATAATCCTTGATTATTTATCCATTCAAAGTTGCAATAACGTAAAGGGTGGAAAAATATCATAAATATCAATTTATACTTTCAGTGCTCTACTTTTTGTTAAAAACTAACCCGGCATTTGGATAGGCGATCAAATTACAGTAAAACCCGTTATATCAAACCTCGGTAGACCAAAATTCTGAATAGTTTGAAGCAAATCTTCGGAAAGCGGGGGGAAAAAACAACTATGTCAAATGAAATATATTTCATTGGTTAACAAACCCAAAGTTAAAAGCCAATTATAAGAAACACTGCTAATAAATGCTTAATATTTACAAGTTATAGTTAATACCATGTGTTATTCTGTAACTAAAAAAGTATACTGTAAAAATATATGATGTAAATGTAAACAATTTGTACATATCACGTGCTATACATCGGCTAAATAAATTCAAATTTTATTAATCTAATTCAACTGTAGTTTAAAATTTATAAAATACCAGGATTGACATCATCACTCCAAAAATAAATTCAAGGTAACGTTAATCAGGGACCCTCTAACAATAGTATTTCGTATACACAATCAAGGTCCTCTAGCAACAATATGCTACACAACCTGTCGTGTTAATGTTTGTCATTTTCAGTGGCCTATTCTTGACTTGATGTATCGTGCCACCAAACCGGGGGGCTTAGTCATAACTCCCCTAATGGTTTCTGACATCATTACATGCGGCTTAGGGTACGGCCAGACTGAGCGAGCGAGCGAGCGAGCGCGCGAGCGACTAAAATATAAAATAGAACACATTGGTGGTAATGGGAGGTGGCCACACTGGAGCGAGCGAGCGACTGAGCGAGCGAGCGCGCGAGCGACTGAGCGCGCGCGCTTGAAAGATAGAACTGGTTCTATTTTTCAAGCGCGCGCGCTCGACCCGGTACAGTCTAGTTTACAGGCGCCAGGCAATATTATATGGGGAAACTTCTCATTTGACATGATATTTGACTTTTTTCTATCAGTGATAGGTTTAACACACTTGCTATTAATGGCCCGGTGACCTGGCGGTCTAGGGGTAAGGTGTCAGACTTCTGTGCTGGCGGCCGGGGTTCAATCCTCGGTCCCGGCACAGATTTATCTGATTACCAAACCCTTCCTTCACCTCTGGCAAGACATCTTGTGAATATGGGGAAAGCCAGGCCTCCACCGTGGTTCGGATTCCACGTTAAACTGTAGGTCCTTCATTTCATCTCACAATAACCCTACCATTACACATTAGCGTAAGTGCGTATAAACCGAACGGGTAGTAAGACGCGGTGCTAATAATAATAATAATAATAATAATAATAATAATAATAATATTAATGGCCTAATTTAATTGGTAAGACCATAAATAATATAATGTATATATGTAAACCCGATATGTTAAAATACTTCAATATTATAATCAAAGTAGGCCTTTAAAAATAAGAATCACCATTAGTTTGAAGAGAGTATGAAAAAACCACAACAATAAATAAGTTTTAAAAATCACCTTCAGTTCACTGAGCCAAGATTCGAACCTTTGCCTCCTAGTCAAAAGCTATCGAGTGCAACGCACCATTCCACCACTGGTGCGGCTAATCTGATTTTAAAACACTTCAGTACAGTACCATACGCATTTCTCAATTTATTAATTGGAAGCACTCCTACTTTTTTCTTTTTTATAAATACACAATATTTTCTGTAAGAATTTCGAGGAGCAGAGATGTACCAAGTGTCTTTGACAGAGACATCTTCTCTAACTAGGGGGGGGGGTAGGGGGGGGCGGTGACCTGGTGGTCTAGGGGTAAGGTGTCAGACTTCTGTGCTGGCGGCCGGGGTTCAATCCTCGGTCCCGGCACAGATTTATCTGATTACCAAACCCTTCCTTCACCTCTGACAAGACATCTTGTGAATGTGGGGAATGCCAGGCCGCCACCGTGGTTCGGATTCCACGTTAAACTGTAGGTCCTTCATTTCATCTCACAATAACCCTACCATTACACATTAGCGTAAGTGCGTATAATCCGAATGGGTAGTAAGACGCGGTGCTAATAATAATCTAACTAGGGTCCGCTAATTACGCGCTCGCTCGCTCGCCAGTTTGGCCACCCAGTCGCTTGCGCGCTCGCTCGCACGCTTGGCAGTCTGGCCGAACCCTTATTCCTATCTCAACATGTCATGCCGCCAAACTAGCGCTAAGTTTGCATCATATTTCCTAAGATAGATTTGGACACCATCAGGGTTGGTTGATTCCTGTATTGACATGTCAGGTCACCAAACCGGTGCCAGGGCTCCATCATATTTCCCAAAAGAGATTCTGGCATCATCAAGGTTACAACATTTTGGGTAGAGAAAGGAGGGGAATAGGGGGCTGACTGAGGATCCACGTAGCTCTAAGTCTCTATGAAAAAAAAAAAAAAAAAAAAAAAATGGTGACCTTGTGGTCTAGGGGTAAGGTGTCAGACTTCTATGCTGGCTGCCGGGGTTCAATCCTCGGTCCCGGCACAGATTTATCTGATTACCAAACCCTTCCTTCACCTCTGAAAAGACATATTGTGAATGTGGGGAATGCCAGGTCGCCACCGTGGTTCGGATTCCACGTTAAACTGTAGGTCCTTCATTTCATCTCACAATCACCCTACCATTACACATTAGCGTAAGTGCGTATAACCCGAACGGGTAGTAAGACGCGGTGCTAATAATAATAATAATAATAATAATAATAATAATAATCTATGACAAAATACCAATGAAATAGGAAGCGGGGCACACTCCCCAGAATCTGGGACCCCAACCAACACATTTCCTCCCGAAGCCACATCCACCCGCAAATGAGCACTCTAATACAACAACGTCGTCTCAGGGATTCGAATCAAAATCCATTAGGAACAACAAAACAACAATGTTTCCTCAGGGATTCGAACCAAAATATTAAATTGAGAAAAAATAGACAGGATTGCCACATAGGGCCAATTACATTAGGTTAAAAATTGGTATGATTCCAACACAGGTTCATTAGCTCACCATTCACCTCTGACAAGACATCTTGTGAATGTGGGGAATGCCAGGCCTCCACCGTGGTTAGGATCCCACGTTAAACTGTAGGTCCTTCATTTCATCTCACAATCACCCTACCATTACACATTAGCGTAGGTGCGTAAAACCCGAACGGGTAGTAAGACGCGGTGCTAATAATAATTATCTCACCAGATAGTTAAGCTCATTTTCACTAACGGTTCAAGTTGGGACTTATGTACTTGAGGTACCTAAGACTTAAGATCTTCTAAGTGGGATATGCAGTGGTGTTCCCACATACACTTCCGTATTATTTCGCTTAATACGAATATTCGCTAATCCGAACAAGCTTTGGTCCCAATTAGTTCGGATTAATGAGATTCTACTGTATTTGTGAAAGCAATACTTTTGGCCCAGCTACCTTTTAATAATGTTACATGAATGCACGAGTATACACCAATTCACAAACCAACCATTCAAAACTAGATTTATATGAAACTTTCCAAATAGTATTTAAAACCAATTTTTAAGGTATCTTTAAAATAGAGTTAAATAAATTGAAATTACAATTTGGATATTGACCTATATTCACTGTATGAATTTAAAATTATCAAATTTTATTGTGTAGAAAACATTGTTTGTGGACAAATAAGTGTTATATGAATCAGTCAAGTTCATAATTAAGTATTTTTAATTGTCTACAGCAGGGATTTCAAACCTTTTTCTTTTCAGGGCATACTTATATGAAGACAATACTTTCACGCCACACCTGTATAGATACTGTAATTTAATTGCTATTAAATTTGGATGAAAAAATTAAAATTATTAGTATCGAAATGCATTTGACAATAAGGGTATTACTCTATAGTGCTCATATATGTGCAGAGAATATCGCCTGTTACTTTAGTTTTTTCAACAACATTTTGAATTATATCCTCAGACATTTCAACAACACGTCAGCCTATCTATCGTATTATAGACAAAGGCATTTTTTAAATTTGCTCTTTAGATTAATTTTAAATCATGGTTTCAACAATGACCTGACAAGCTGACCAAATTACATTTTCGCCAATAGCATGTGGTTTCATGTTCTTACCGATCTATTCAGCAACTTTGAATGACGTCTCAGTATAGTCAGACAAGCAGCCAGGCATTCAGGCATGTAGTCAGGCAAAAATACATGTAGGTAGTAGATAGTCACGTAAGCATGTTTGAATGTATATAACTAAGTATATAGATAGGAAGGCAAGCGTGTTTGTGGGTATACGTGTGTGTAATTAGGTATGCAGGTAGGTATGCAGGTAGGCACGTGGGTAAACGTGTAGAGCTTTAGAAGGACGTAAAACAAATATAAATTTAGGAGAGTAGGTAGCTATATTGGCGTACATGTAGGTAAGGAGTCATGTAGGCATGCATGAATGTATATAGGTTAGTATGTAGATGGATAGGCATTCATGTTTGTAGGTAGGTGAGCAATTATGTAGGCATGCAGGTAGGCAAGTGGGTAGATTTTTATGGGGACATAAAATTAAAGGGAATAATCTATGTAGAGGTGTAGGTAGAAAGGTAGGCAGACATGTAGGCAGGTATTCACGTAGGCATGTATGCATGTATTGTCCACATGACCTTTGGTGGCGTTGCTAAGGTGACGTCACTTTGATCTTTTTTAGTGAGACTATAATTTTTATTACATATTCCTGTAAATCACGTTGTGCCACTTTCAAAATGATGGTTTTAGGCTTTTTAAAGTCATACCAGCCTTAACACCTTACTTCCCCCTCAGAACCAAACAACTTTGGTTTAAAACATTTTTGTCTGTAATGCGTTGTTTTCGAGATATTTTGGTGGAAAGTTTTCACATAAACACCTGGTATAATATTACTGTTGGTTATACAAAAGTATATCAAATTTCCTGATACCTAGGTAGTAAAGAAACGACCAGCATAGACTATTCCCTACGATACACAAAAAGAGGAGCGATGTTTTATAATTTGGAGATTTTTTTAAATATTTCACCACGTTTCCCTACCTATTCGGTTGTTCGTATAGTAGGCTACTAATTACGTTATTATTGTAAGGCTTATAAAGGCAGAATGTACATAAAATGTACCCAAATTTGTGTGTGGGTAGAGTGGGTAACCATTTAGGGAAACCAACCTACAAAATACTCGGCCGGGCTTCAAATCCCGACGTCCCCGTCACCGGTAAACCAAACGTAATTATCTTGACCATTTGATCACTGGTACGGGTAGAGATAATATAAATTCTGCTAGTATTAACAATATTATATTCGCTTATGTGTAAGTTTTAAGATACCAATATTAGTAACATACTATAATTTTACTTACAAAGCGCTTTATGTTTTTTTGAACATTATATATTATTACTTTTTCATTTAAAGAGAAAAAAATATTGTAATCGCAAAAAAAAAAATTTGACCTCAAGATTATGATGACTATTGATATTCAATGTTCAGCCGAACCCATAAGCGTGGATATGGAAATTCTGTTTTCCCTCGGTTTGTCTGGCTGTCCTTCGGCTTATCTGTCCGTAGGCCTACTTGTTGCCAGAACCGAATCGATGTATATATTTTGTTCATATTTTATATGTTATTATATCTAGCCACTTATTAAATTTTAATTATAGCCATAAAAATAAGAGTTGTTTGAAAATCACTATTTTTTTGTTTAAAATTTTTTGAAAATAGTTTTAAAATTTTATTTAAATGGTGTATTTTACATAACAAATACTACTGTATGCCTATTTTTTGGGGAGAAAATGTGCTTAAGGGTAGTTTACAAAGACTAATTTTTGAAAACTTGATGTTTCTCCAAAATCACTCTAACGATGTTGCCTAATATATATATATTAGAGTTGTTTTACATAATAAATTGCACTGTACGCTTGTTTTTCTGAGAAAAATTGATTTATAGTTAGATTACATTTGACTAAAATGTTTAATTAAAAATATTTCGAGAATAAATTTAAAGTTTGTGTTCAATTTTTAAATCCAAGCAGTGTTTTACATGATAAATAGGCCTACAGTTAAATAATTATTTTTCAGGGGGAAAAAACTATTTATATAAAAGTAATTTACAGACAACTAACATTTTTAAATTCAATTTTTTAAAAGAAACTCAAACGATTTTGTTTAAAATGGATACCTGGGCACTGTGTCAATTGATATATAGCACTATAAAAATGATTTACAGAAAAAATTGATTTAAGGATGATTTAATGGTGTCAGATTTTTTTAATGTGAAATATTTCAAAAAATGCTCTAATAATGTTATTCAAAATGGTTACCTGCCGAGTGTTTTACATTATAAATAGCAATGTACGTGTTTTTTAAATAAAGATTAAAAATAGATTACTGATTGATTAGAAAAAAATATATAGCAATATTGTCTAAGATTCATATCTGAAGAGAGTTACTTTCATACGGTGATCGAAAATATGTTTATTTTCCTTATAAAAATTATTAAATAGTGCTTTATTATTAATCAATTTTTTGAAGATGTTGTTTTAAGCTATAATATAGACTAGGTATATTAAAAGGTAATTGTGTCTCAATATTTATTCCGGAATATTTTCCCCTTAAGATTTCCTTCAAAAATAATTGTATTGGTGACCTTTATCGACTGAGTTGTTGAATATTTAAACCCTCCAGTCTCCACAGGTGATAGGGGTGTGTAAAGTTGGGGGTTGCGGGTCCGGACCCCCCTGAAATTTGTTGTACCTCTTATGGGGTTCATATAATATATTTATAAAAAGTACTTTTATTGACTATAGGTAACTATAGTAAAACTTTCTATTTGAACACCCCTAAAAAACTAGCTTCCTACGCCCTTGTTAATATGGTTGGATAGATTTTATGAAAATCATTTTAATTATACGTTTATTGGGCAATTCCTTAAATAACGTATGCATCAATCGTTTCGAACATAAATTAACAACCAAATTAAAAGTATATATACACAAATTTATTATTTAAAATCCCATTGAATTATGTAGATCTGAATAAACAAGGAATGTTTGAACAAAGTTGCAACTAAGTCAAAGAGGATAAAATGCAAACACGTCAGTCACATTAATTTAATCCAAAAATTGTAGCTTCTAGCAAAAATTAAAGCCAGTTTAAGTTGATTGGTATACAAAATTAAAAACCTGTTTTAAACGTCATTTCATTGAAACTGTTCTACAAAATGCATGTGCAATGTCTGTTTTTTGAAATCTCTCTTGGAATCAGATAAATTAGCCTAGTCTTTCACGTCAGTTCTATAGCTAGAACAAAATAACTTCACGTTTTCTTTTGTCGGCCAGTTCGTGTGGCCTTTCACCATGGAGAGTAGGGTGAGGGGCTAACATTAAACACGCAGAAAGATTACTACAAAAAAAACTTTTCGAAAACACGCAATCACGCACGTCCATGCACTCTTTACTTTAGACGATTTCGCTATCTCTAGAGCTATATATAGAAACAAACATAACGTGAACAAAAGCCATGCTGTGGAGACTAGAATTCTATTCAATCCACTACATAGACTTTTCATATACATACAAATCAAGACAGTTGTTTAGAAGACAGAAATGGTTAAAGATGATATTTTGTTGCTATTTTCTTGATTAATGATAAATAATAAAAGTAAAAAAATGAATATACTCTTTGTTAACAAAAGAGGAGACCACACGAACCATTTCATTGTATTTTTGAAAGGATTGAGCGATAGGTCGGGAGGGTTGGTTCGTAACTAGGGTAGGAGAGGAGCTGGGAGAGGAGAAGGGGAATGTTAAAGATTGGAATTTTGATGTCAGTGAGAGGATGGTGCGGTTTGTTTATCCAGGGGGAAGAGGTGGGCATAAACCGTTACCATGGCGATCGGATCACGAGACTTCACGGTGGAATATTGGGAACGTGTGTGGTGTCGCCTCTGTCCTCTACAGTATGCCTATTGCATTGTAATTTATTTCGGTAGAAAATTTATAGATATTTATTAATATATCACTGAAACTATTAGTGTTCAGCATATTTTGATTAAAGTGGTTTCCACAAGTCTCAAATATGTGATTTTTTTCCATGGTTTAAATAAATTTTTTTTAACGCTCAATAAGCTTCGGATTTCAACACACGTGTCACCCTATTCAGTGGCCCAACGATCTAAGATGTCACTCTCATGCTAGACTGGACTGATTACGGGGAGATTGGAGTTTGAATCACAATGGGTCTACTGAAGATGTTTACTTTCTAAATGGTGTTCCACTCTACTTCCAAGCAAATGCTTGTAGATTACCTCTAAAATGCTTCCTTCCTCATATCTGCCTAATTAGAGTAATTATCATGTAGGAATAAAATCTGAACAAACAGTTAGACGGGGTGATAAGATTTATAGGAAAAAAATATCCGTAGCCCCTCAAATAATAAAGATTATGAAGGAGCTCCTATTCTGACTGCAAACCCACTCTACAGTTAAATTTTAACTCTATTGACCCTGTATTCGAACCATATATGCTTAAAAACGATGTTGTCAATATCAAAGCTATTAACATTGTTTTTAGTCAGATTGGTATTCATGTGAATTAACTGTAAGAATTATCTAATTTGGTTCACCGGTGACGAAGAGGTCAGGGTTTGAGTCCCGGTTGGGGGGGAGGGGGAGTATCATAGAGGGTTTCTCACGCTTCCTTTACTCAATTGTAGATACATTTCCTCTCAATTCTATTTTCCTCTTCCCTAACCCACTAGCTCAGAAAGCTCTGCCGTGCGATAAAAAGAAATGCTTATGAATATACTGTAGCGTGTTAAGCCTCCTGTTTAATACTTACACATAAAATACTGTGCGGTGTTAACAGGCAAGATTTTTTACGCAAGCTTTAAATTATCAAACATAGAAAGAAACAATTAACTATGAATGCCAGGCCTCCACCGTGGTTCAGATTCCACGTTAAACTGTAGGTCCTTCATTTCATCTCACAATCACCCTACCATTACACATTAGCGTAAGTGTGTATAACCCGAATGGGTAGTAAGACGCGGTGCTAATAATAATAACTATGAGGCTACCTTTGAGAATGGTGGCTGAGAATACCTGGAGTGGTGAGATGATAGCTGGGGCACCCCTATCTTAATTCTTGAGCACTTTTTATTTATTTCACACAAGAGATAGTTTCATGGCTATGTGTCCCGAGACTAAAATACGCTTGAACACACAGTTTTTACCGTTATACTAAGAAAAGCGCGGGATTAGCGAGCCTAGAGCCATTAGGGGAAAAGGGTCAATACGGTGCTGACACCTAATGCAAATTAATATAATTAATTACACAAAGAATAGAGCACATCTGGCCTAGTAAATATATTGATACTAAACATATCACCCCCCTTGAACTACTAGTTAAATTAATGAGTAGAACAAAAGATACAACAACCATCACGAAATAAACAAAAATACAAGATAAACCAATTAAAGAGACAAAAAAAAAGGCAAATACAAATAGATAACTTAAAAAGAACGAGATAATAACAATATACAACCCTAGTTGAGCGGGTGAGTAAACACTCTGATTGGAGGCCTTGAAAGTGTTCCCTTTTGGGTGGGCAGATGTACAATTCGTACAATGCCATCTTTTCCAGGTGAGGTCGAAGTGACACGTCTAAGACGCCAAGACAGAAATGGTGTGTTGGGTTCATGAATGAGGACTAAATCTCCTGCTTGTAGGTTAGCTTTCTGTGTTGTCCATTTTGAGCGTTGTTGAAGGGTGTGTAAATACTCCTTATGCCATATTTTCCAGAAGTGTTGAGAAAGGTACTTGATTAGTTTCCATCTTTTCAATCGGTTGCATGATATGTCAGATACATCGGTTTCAGCTACGGCAACGAGGGAAGAGCCGATCAAGAAGTGTTCCGGAGTTAGAGCATCTAGCTGACATGAGTCAGTGGATAGAGGGACTAGCGGTCTAGAGCTCAACATAGCTTCCACTTTAGTCGTCAACGCTATGAACTCTTCTAAGGTATATCTGATCTCCAATTACACTTAAGAAGAGGTATTTTGCGCTTTTCATCGCAGATTCTCAGTCTTCCCTGATGTGGTGCGGCTGGAGGCTGGAAGTGAAACTTGATGGAATTTTGTGATGCAAACTATTGAAGTTGTTGTTGAGTGTGGTCTTGAGCTAGATACTCGTTAATGGATTTCTTCAACTGATGAGAGGCACCTATGAAGTTTGTCCCACAATCCGAATATAGGTCTGAACAAAGCCCTCTTCTTGAGACAAAGCGGGTGAGGGCAGCAATGAATACATCCGAGGTAAGGTCTGTGACGACTTTGAGGTGGACTGCTTTAGTTTAGAAGCAGAGATATACATTAATAGGCTGGAGGTGTCTCAGAGTGTTTAACTTTACTGAGAATGGATATCCATAATCCATTCCCGATTTGAGAAATGGACGTGATGGAGTCACTCGAGGTTCAGGTAGATAACCCATCATTGGAGCTATGAGCTTTAGCTTGTGGTAAAAGCAAAGAATACATTTGAAGATTCGAAGTCTAATTGTGCTGCGAACAGAGAGGATCCAGAATTAATTAGACAAAATAGACTGCAGGAGTTGAGGTCCAGCATAGAGATCCTTGAGATGATGGTGATCAATGATCATGTTGACAATATGATGTGATTTTGGTAACACGATATGGTGTTTAGCTTCTTGAGCCAGATTTGAACGACTAATTGGTCCGCCTACTCTCAATATTCCCTGGTTGTCCAGGGATTATTTATATGTTGGTGGTGAAGGTTTCAGCTTAGATAACTCTGCAGATCCGTTGAATGGCTTCAGTGAGTTATTGAGGGTTGAGGGGTCTCGTTTGGCCATCTTTTGATTTGCAGTGTTTAAGAAAGCGAAAGCGAGGTACATAAGCCATTGTGTTGAAAAGTTTTGTCCACGACGAGTATTTGAGCAGTAATGTTTGATTCGAATCACTAGAAATATTAACAATGAGAACATTTAATGGTGAGGGTTTGACGCCCGTCAATAGCGCTTCGGCCACAGGAGGGAATAAAGAAAGAGGCCATTGCTGTCCAGGTGCAAGAGAGAGACACAGAGGACCAGACCACCACAGGGATGATCGTTGAAATCTGTAGGGGATAAACCTCTAAACGCACAGTCCGCAGAGTTGTGGAGAGAAGCGATGTGCATTCAAGTGCAAGTAGGTAGCCATTCTTGAATTTGTGCAATACAATTGGCCACATACACTTTGAGCCGATATGGTGGTGTATGAATCCACGAGAGGACAATCATAGAGTCGGACCAATCAGTTCTAGAGTCAATTTGCAATGTGGTTATAAGAGGTCAGTGGAATAGTACATAAGTTTACATTTGAGGTAGAGGCAACATCCATACCCTGCTTCACTGGCATCACAGAACCCATGGAGTTGATTGTTGGTTGCAGACGCGAGATATAAATAGCGTAGTATGCTAATGGCTTCTAGAACGGGAATATTCTTCAAAAAAATTTCCCGGTTTTTAGCAATATCAGTAGGCAAGAGTTCATCCCACTGTAGGCCTAATGTCCATAATAGCTGAATGAAAGACTTCGCCCAGAACACGACAGGAGTTAACCAACTGAAAGGTTCATAGATATGAGCCACAATTTGGAGAAATTTACACTTTGTAGGCTTTTGGTAGAAGTTTTTATTTGTTTTTGTACTTAACAAAAGTTGCACTTAAACTTATGTCTGTAATTATGTTGTGAAACAGGAGTTATTGACACTTGCTAAATTATTTTTGAGTAAACCATTCAAACAGATATTGACCAGTAAACATAGTGGGGCCGCTGGGTTGTATCAACACAGGATGGTCTCCATTAGGGATTTTTGTAAGGAAGCAAGCTTAGAGAGAGACAGTCATTGTACTGAAATCCAAAATGGAAACAATTCCAATTTCCTTTTTGAAGTTATACTTCTTTAGGCGCGTTATAAAAAAAAATGATGAGAGTGAAATTTTAAGATGCGCGCGCATCACTGTAACACAAAATTAACAGGTTGAAGCTAAGCCGCTCATTAAGTCTCGAAAAAAAAAAGCCACCAACAAAATAGAAATAGAACCTCTGTTAGTCGCGCATGTTGGTACGCTCATAGAGAAATGTATACTATGTTATTCCTTTCTCTATGGTACGCTCGTCGCCTCTGATCACTGTTTTCATATATATAATATTTATCCACATGTTTCTAGTTTCTACATTCACAACATGTGTTTTAGTTTCATACAAGTGCGAATTATATATGTGCTAATAAATTATATTCAGTAGTGATTTAAATTGAATATTTTTATTAATATTATTTACTATTCGTAAATATTAGTGAAAAAAATTGTGCTTATAGACTTTTTCAGGTGCTTCAATATAATTGAGGTTAACTATCCGTATGTATTATTTATTGATATAAATTAAAATATTATTATTTAACATAATTAATACTAAATATTATTAAATTATTATTGTTAAATATTTATTATTGGTTATTTAATATTTACAAAATAAAGAAATAAAATTATTTAATGATGCCAAAGAAGTATAACTTCTCACGCGCGTACATAAGTACACACACCCATTTTTTACTTACTGCTTATTTTCTTAAACATCTTGTGAGAATCCTCATTAGATTTGTGGTTTAATGTAGGCCGAATATTTTATAAGACTACAGCTCAAACCATATCCATTATACCGTGTCAGAATCCTAGCCCCGTCCTCCCGTCACCAGAAAACAAAACTAAATAAACCTTCCCGCTTAGGTGGCCTCATGGTCTAAGGCACTTTTCTGGCAGTTGACTAAACTGCCGATGATGGGAAGATTGAAGGTTTGAATCTCAATCTAGTATATTGAAGGTGCTTTTTTAAAAATAGTTTTCCAATTTACCTCCACGCAAATGCATAGACACTTTCTTGAAATATATTATTATTACTATTAGCACCGCGTCTTACTACCCGTTCGGGTTATACGCACTTACGCTAATGTGTAATGGTAGGGTGATTGTGAGATGAAATGAAGGACCTACAGTTTAACGTGGAATCCGAACCACGGTGGCGGCCTGGCATTCCCCACATTCACAAGATGTCTTGTCAGAGGTGAAGGAAGGGTTTGGAAATCAGATAAATCTGTGCCGGGACCGAGGATTGAACCCCGTTCTTGAAATATAACCTTAATTATCCCTAAAGCCATCGTCGTAATTATTACACAAGCGTATAATCTGAATGTGTTGATAAAAATGCCTGATATTTGGAAACAATATTTTATCATAGCATATTAATATTATTATATGCCATAAATGAGAAAATATGGCAACACTGTACAGATGTTGACTGGTTAAAAAAACAATGAATTACCATGAAAATAAATTATGTGAGTGTAATGTTACTGATTTGACCCTAAAGAATATGTGAAAGCATTGACAATAATATCGTCCTAATTTTATAAACGTATCTTATTTCATTTAAATTATAATCTATTACATGGTGCTTAAAGCACTTCTTCTTCCAAGAAGGTACACGCTACTGTAAGTGACGTCAAAACGCATCACGTTAACCAAGTGAAGTTGACAATATAAGATTTTTAAATAATAACTTCCTCTTCTGGAAAGTTCGAATAGAGATTTTAAAAAGTAACTTGAGTCAGTTTCCGGCTCTCGAAGCTTCTAGTAAAACCGAGATGTTTTTGTCTTGTATTTTAATTTTTTATAACACGACCTTCTCGAAGCTTCCACGAGCAATGGATATATACGAAAGATGGTGCAATTGAAACTCACTTGGCGTCCAGTCCTTGAACTACTCGGACTGCAACTTCTGTCCGCGATCCCTACAATAGGCCGCGTATATATTTCGACATGATCTATTTTCTCTAGAAATAAACCGAGATTTAGAAATAAAAGCATGTCAACATAATACGTGTGTATTAATTATACAATATTTAAATCACCAATAACTCTTTAATTGGCGCTCGATCACGGGGCTATAAATACCAATTAACTCACCACATCAAAATACCGGACCGCTTTAATTAGTGCTCGACTACGGGGCCATTATCAGCTAATTAAACGGTATAACTTCAATCGACGCCCAATGCAACGAACCAGATCCAGAATTCATCGATCGACGCGGAGAGAGACGTCCAAAGCATCATAATTAGCGCCCAACGTAAGCAGTAATATTTCAATAACACTTCAATTGGCGCACAACGTAGGGACCCGTAATCAATAATTCAACACGAGTTATAATCTCTCTTCATATGAAAATATAAATGTAAAGTTTATGAATCAACATTTGCTATGGTATTTGGTTTGCTTTGCGATTAAGATATTATTTAATATAATACCAAATCTGTATGTTTGTGCCGTGTTAAACATCCTGTTTAACACGTACACTCAAATTACCACACATATGATTAACCGTGCCAAGGTGGATATTTACAAGTCTCCCGGCGGTCCGGTTTAGTGCAAGAACTGTTTCTGGTTTGGTCATTTGCAGAGGGATTGCCGTACTAACCTTAGGTGTGGGTTCTGGGGTGGTGACCACGAGAAGAGTGGGTGCCCAGAGGAGAGAGTATCTCCCACAAAGTGCCTGTACTGCTCAGTAGCACACTCCTTGGGGTGGTGGGGCTGTCCCACGTACAAGTCCTTCCAGGTGGCAGGGACTGTGTGGGCCTCCAAGGGTCAAGAAGGGAGGATGGATGGTCTAAGCAAAGGCCAGAAGCCCTCGGGGAACGTTGTGGTACGGAGGGTGACCGTGACTCCAGCTCCAACACCAAAGCCGCTGGTGCAATCTTTTGTCAGTGTGTTGTCAGGGAGACCAACCACTCCACCTCAGGCCGAGGCACCTGCCAAAGTCACCTTATCAGAACCAGTGGCATCCGGTTCTTCCTTCTCGCTCGAGGACGCATCCAAGGCTGCTCCTCTCCCAATACCAACTCTCATTTCCCCCTTCCCCGCACCCCTCCAACCCTTTCATACCACTCCCCACTCCCACCCCACTCCCACCCCACTCCCACCCATTTAACACCTGCCTTCCTCACACCCAACCCGCTCCCCACACCTACCCCAGAGAGTTAGAGTGAAAAGCTCAAAAATTACATTGAGCTACTCAAGGTCATTCTGGGACTGGATCCATGGAAAATTTCATCAAGTCTCTTGAGGGAAGGTCCAGTAATCTCTAGGAGCAACCACGGCCACCTGTTCTTGGAGCACATCATACTATACCTGGTCTCTCATGGCACTACACCTGAATAGAGGCCCATCAGTACTGAAGGAGCTCAAGGTCGCACTCTGGAACGCTAATGGAGTAACGAGGAAGAAAGCTGAGCGTGAAAATTTTTCCTGGCAAAACATCGTGTCGACGTAATGCTATTGGGAGAAACCCACTTGCGCTACGCAATGAGGTTCTCGTTAACAGAGTTCATCTTAAATCGGAGCGACCGAGCAAGTGATGTGGGAAGGGCTGGGATGGTGGTCCTGGTCCGAAAGGGCATTGACCATCACGTCATCTCGCTTCCTCCCCTCCAACACATGGAAGCAACGGCTATCCAACTGGTAACCTCTACCAGCCCAGTGCGTCTGATTTACATCTACTTCCCTCCCTACCACCAGTTTGACCGGGCTACAAGTGCTGAAATGGAGGTGCTTCTTCGGTGGTGACCTCATCGCTAAGCACGGCTTATGTGGCTCTAGGATTAATCGCGCTCGTGACGGATTGCTCCGCGATGTCATTGATCTACATGGCTTGGTGGTTTCTGGCCCTCTCCCCCACACCCACTTCCTTCACAACCCCCTTGGTTTCCCGGACGTCCTCGACTTTGTTGTTTCCAGAGGGATCAGAAGGTGGTTAATGCTGAAGTCTTTAGCTGAGCTAGGCTCAGATCATTCTGTTCTTGTGATACTGGGACGTGCAGTGTCCTTCATAGACCCCCGAAAAACCCGATCTTAAGCGCACTGACTGGGACAGGATCACGAATGTGTTGAGAGAGAGGCTGAACCCACCCCTACATTTCAAATAGCAGCAGAAATCGATCGCGTTGCGGAGTTCATAACTTTCGATATCAAAGGGTCGCTTGGAGCTTTGACGCCAAGGCACCGTCCTAATAGGGTGCCAAAGGCTTCTTTGCTCGATTCTATCCTCAGGCACGTCCGGGAGAATAATCGGCTGAGAAAGGCTTGGCAAACCTCGAGGGACCCGGTAGATAAGGCCAACTGTAGCCACAAAGTCCATGAGGTTCGCTAAATGGTCTAATAATCCTGGAACAGTGTCTGGGAGGACAAGATTAAGAGCCTTTACGTGCAGGACAGGTCCCTTTGGTGCATGACGAGGAACTTGATACGGGTCCGCGCACCAAGACCACCTATTATAGGTCGTAACGGAGTGACCAACTCCAACCAGGAGAAAATTGATGCTCTCGTTGAGCACTTAGAGGCACAATTTGTACCGACTGACGACCCGTCAGACACGGTGCACATTACGCACGTGGCTCAGGTTATCAGTGCATCTCGTATATACCCTTGGATGAACCTGAACCCATGGATGCGACAGAAATTTTGCGGTAGTTAACCGCTCTAAGACTAAACAAGGCCCCCGGATGCGATGGTATCAATAACGCGGTCCTCAGAAAGCTGGCCTTGGAGGCGATTAACTTCCCCGTGTAGTTATTCAACCCCATCCTGCTCCTGAGTCTCTTTCACGAGCTCTGGAAGCACACCAACGTCCTCTGCTTTCATAAACCGGGTAAGTGCCCGGCCCTAGCTTCATCGTACCGACCGATCAGCTTTCTCGTCTCTTTGGGCAAGTTGTTCGAGAGACTTCTACTGACGAGACTGACCCGACATGTTCGCGAGGCGGGCATCTTGGTGGACGAGTAAATCGGCTTTCGGGTGGGACATGCTACGTCTCACCAACTCGTACGGCTTGGGTAGCAGGTCACGAGGAACTTCAACATCAACAGGCTGACTGGTACTGTCTTTCTCGACGTGGCAAAGGCCTTCGACCGTGTTTGGCACGAAGGTCTTCTTTCAAACTCCTCTCCCTGAACCTGCACTTCTAACTAGTTAAGGTTGTACAATCTTATCTATCCCACCGCACCTTCTACACTACCTTTGGGAACGCCACTTCCCAAGTCAGAAGCATCCGGGATGGAGTGCTGCAGGGTTCCCTCGTGGGCCCGGTGCTCTTCAGTCTGTATATGAACGACATTGATAAATCTCCAGACACCAAATTGACATTGTATGTGGACGACACGGCTCTAGTAGCGGAGTCGTGGTGAGGGCAGCTGGTAGACAGGAGGCTTCAGACGCACCTGATGCAGTTGGAGGGGTGACTGACCACCTGGAGGACAGATATTAACGTGTAGAAGAGAGCAGCAATGCTCTTCACATGGAAAAGAAAGTTATTCAGGCTGGCTCCACTCCAGTTGTTCGAAGAGCAGATCATATGGGCGAACAGTGCTAAGTACCTGGGACTTACGCTGGACACCAAATTGACCTGGCGACTACACTGCACTGAGAGACTTAACAAGGTGAGGCAATGGCTGGGAATCCTAGGCCCACTGCTTAACAGGTGTATTTCCCTGTATATAAGGAACAGTTTGACACTGAACATGCAGTTGCTTGGGGCCACCTGGTGAACACGTATATGAGGAGGATGCAGACGTTCCAGAGCAGGTGTCTGAGGATTATTGTGGATGCACCTTGGTACGTTCGGAATATGACTCTGCGTCGTGACTTGGATATTCCTACCATCAAGGACCACTTCCGGAAGCTGGTGCAGTCCTTCTACAACAGACTTCCCGGTGCCGCCAATCCTCTTTTCAATCAGTTTGCTCCCGGTGCCACCGACGACCCAAAGCCCTGCTCGGATAAGCGAAAGGTGTAAAACAGTTGTTTCGGAGGCTCTCACACAGACTTCCATAGAGTAGTGTCTCCACACGTAACTCTAAAAACCCTCATTCGGTTTCCCAATATACTTTTTTCCCCCACTAATATTAATAATATGTTTTTTTTATTTGTTTCAGAAACTTTGCAAAATGCGACAATCCGTTTTTATTGGAATCCGAAACCACACGGTGTGACCAATTGGTAGGCGCGGGTCGGAATCTGCTCTCGTGCTCCCCTTCAGGGTGCATCAGAGCATGCAACTTCTACTCCCATTTTGTATTCTATTTTATCAATTCGATGGAAGAACAACTTCAACGTTAATCTACATCGGCGACCAAACTACTGGTGACTACAAAGTGTGAGGCATCGGTCTTTCCACCTCGACGCAGATGAGTCCTCGTCTGAGACTATGAGTATTTGATAGTTAGAATCGGAGTAGATTCGTAGTTCTCCTTTTTAACTATGTCCATAAGACGTAGTTTTTTTGTGTCAGAATGTCTGACTGGCTTGTATATGCCTATAGGGCATAATTTTGATAGTTAGGTTTATTACTCGTTTTATATGTCCATATGATATAGTATTAAATGTCAGTGTTTCTGTAGTTTTGAATGATGAGCTGAATTCTTGTTGTAACATGATCCATACGACTTTACTTACAATGTCAGTGTGTTTGACTTCCTTTTCTAAGTCCTTAAGACATAGTTTTATATATTAGGGAACAGTAATGACTCCCTAAACGGTATGACCGTGTTTGGGATCACTTAATTACTTCCCAAAAAATCTGATACAGAAGTTACCTCACACGAAGATGATGTTAAAGGAGAAACTTCACTTAAAAAATATGTTTAGTTACAAACTTCAGCCAATGAAGATTTTGCAGCAAGAGATTAAGCCGACTTTGTTAACTGTAGCATATAATTACCTGTTGAGGAGGCAACTGGGCAATCAGAACCAGAAAATGAAGGAGTTCCTGATGGAATGCAGGCTAATGCCTCATTGTGTTCAGATATGGAAGTGTAATTTGAGACTGAAGATAGCATTTCTTGTTGATGGGCATTCGTGGTCTTCCACAATCTGAGTGATGTCGGATCAAATGAGCTGTCAGGGAATATCTCCTTATTGAAAGGACAAATTCCTCCTTTTCGAAATCCTGATTGGATTATGGCCGGGTCTAATTTCGTCTACAACAAACTAATAACCTTAACAAACTCTTTTGTGTGTGTGGCTTTTGTCCAATGTGGTGCTTTTGCCGTCTTGCTCTACCTTTAGTTTTATTCAGGCTAAAGTGACACTTATTTAGGATACAAAACATTTGTTTTCTTAGTTTGGCTAGTACAATCATTCTATTCTCATAAAAAACTAACTCCTCTTCAACAAATATATCATTTATAAATTTAAAATAAGCTTTTTACATTCAAAGGAAATTGAATTATCGTCTTAAACCAATCCTCCTACCATACTTTTTGATTATTGTTAATACCTTATCATTCATTATTAGTAACGTTTTGAAATTTATTCTTTCTACTCTCACTAATTTGCAATTGTCCTGAAAGTTAATGAAGCACTTCTATCAAAAATAGTTCACCTTTAACCTCATCCTTAATATACGCCCTAGACAGTAAGTCAGATATATGCATATTTTTATCCTGCAAGTACTTGACAACTAAGTCATATTTTAACAATTTTAATTTCAGTCTCTGTAACCTACTTGAAAATATTTTGCTAACATTTTTGTTCATTAGTGAGGTTACTGGCTTATGATCTGTGTGTACATTCACTTTATGTCCATAAATATAATAGTTAAACTTATTACATGCAAAAACAATTCTTTTTCAAATCGGGCTTCTAGTAGAGTAAGCAATGGGAGGGCATACACCCCCCACCCCTCTGTAAGCCACCAATTTAAAACAACTTATACCATATTTGGCTTAATCACACTATAACGTTATTTCCTTTCATTGATCAAATATTCTTAGCAGAGGCACTGAAACTTTTCAAATGTTTCACCACAGCAGAATGTTTTGGTAGCCAATGCCATTTGATATTTTTCTTAAGTAATTATCTTAATGGAGCAATTATTTGAAACATGGTAGGTATTAATGTATGTAGGTAATTAATAATTCCTAATATACTCTGCATATCTGTTTTGTTATTTGAGTCATATTTTGCCATTATGGCCTTGACCTTGTCAGGATCATATTTTATTATATCCTTAGAAAACAAACGTACCAAGTACCTCACTTCGCTTACTTTATACTTAGTTTTATTCTCATTAAATTTAACATTCAAACTACTGGCTCTGTCTAGAATTAATTTCAGAATCTGCTCATGAATTTGTTCATTTTCAGCTGCAATACAGATATCATCACAATAAACGATCATTATTTTTTTTATTTTTTTATTTTTAGATGTTTTTTTTTTCTATAAGATATTCAAATTTTCTTCTACATCGAGAAGTTTAATTTTTCTACTGGCTATTTCCCACCCGTATTTCAAAAATCCAAACTTTACCGATTTTATGACTAAAGTGGGGTGATCCCTTTAAAAACTTGGCATTTTTTAATTTATTCCATGGCCAAGAGAAGACTTTATAATAATGTAAGCTAATACTCCCAACTGCCTCCCCTTTTCCAGCCCCTTTCTAAATAGTAAATATTTAACAATTATCTTGTTATTGGAGTAATCCATCTACATTCCTGGCAAATTTAAATTTTATACCAAGATCATGCCAAGCTATCAAGCACACGATGAATGAAAAATCCTCCATGTGTATGTAATGAGAGATTATACTTCGGAGGTAGGTGTTGGATCATCTACTATCCCCCCCAACAGTATTAATGTATTTCAAACTTCAACATACCGGTAGCGAACGGCTTGCACAGAATTTATACGTTTTACCTAACGAGTCTCGCGTACTTGTTTTACAGTAAGGATCTTCGCGTAGTCACTAATAACACACCAACACTTCACTGATCCCACAGAGATAGTATATAAACGATTGAGAACACTGAAAAGAGGCGTAGATTTTTCTGATGACTTAGCCCCGTCATGAACAACCAGGATCAGACTATGGCAGCCACAAGGAATGAAAACAGCTTGAGGATGTTGTTCTAGTATGCGTGCCTGAAAACCTTTGTTAATCCCTGCCATATTTGCACCATTGTCAAATCCCTGGCACCTGCAATCATTCATGCCCAAGCCATATATAGCAAATTAATGAGCGCTTCACCTTTGGATTCTTTGGCGATACTGTAACCAATGAAGATTTCTTCCATTGATATAGATCTGTCAACATCTTGGTCTTTGTGGAAGTAGCGAATGGTCAGTGATGCTTGCTCTTTATGACTTATGTCTGTTGTGCAGTCCAATTATAGCTGAAAAATATTTTGAGCATTTTATTTTCTCAGTGATAGCTTCTTTCACCTGTCTTGCCAGAAGACAGATTAACTCGTTTTGAATAGACCAGCCCAGTATGTGAACGCTATGTTCACGATTCACTATCTCATGAAAATGTTCCATCATCACGGTATCGAACTTTCCCAAGATTTCGACTAAACAAAGGAAGTTGCCATTGTTCTTTGTAAGTAACTTTGATGATATACCACGAAACGCAATATGGTGTTTAGCCAAATATATAATGATTGAATCTATTCGCTTAACATCTCTTGCCAGAGTTCCACTTCTGACCCATTTTAGGCCTTCAGCTTTTGATTTATTTATGACTTTCCTTTAAGTCATGTTTTTGCCTCAAACTATTGTTTCACACATTTAAAATGGTCTGGAGAAGTTTTATGTGAGTAAAGGCTATCATCGATGTGTTTCCAATTGTTGTTGCCGGATTGTTTTTATAATAAAGATTTTGAGAGTGGATCAAAAAGAAGACAGCAAAAACAAAATGCTTAGTCAGCAGTTGGTGAATAAACTAACCATCGGTTTCGTATTTTTTTCGCCATTTCCTGATCGTTGAAATTGATTATATATATAGAGAGAGTTTCGAGGAAATTGGTCATCAGATTTCAAGAAAGGAATAATTCCTTAAGAGTCAGCGGATCTCGCTGCCTTTTTGTCAGATGCTCAGGCCAAGTGGATGAGTCACCAGAAAGTAATACCACTAGATCTTCATTTTCCAGAGTAGAGAGTGGATTACTTTATAGCTGTACGTTTGAAACAGATATTTCCATGAAAACATCAGAACCATCTGTTGCACCTGGTGTTATTTCATAAAGTTTATTTACACTATTATTACTTCTAATGTGTGCTAATTCTCCAGGCTGATCTGACTTTTCCTCATAAAAAAATAGAATGTACAGGTAGCGTTGAATATGTGTAAAAACAGATTTGACTTGAGCTGCTTTCGTTATCAGTAAAAGAAAATGTTGTTGGTGGTTTGCCTGGTTTTGTTTGTTTTGGATGTTTCACAGCTGACGAGAAAAAACTCGTAAGTTTTAGCGCTTTTTAAAGTAGTCCCTCATGTGCTTCCTCTCCTTCTTTAACTAGTTTATGCCTCTGCGCATCCGACAGTTTTTTAGACATATCGATTTTTAAGTTTTCTAAAAAGTTCACCCACTCAACCACAAGCACGAATTAATTCATCCCAAAAGCAACGACACAATAATTATATAATTTAACTGACACATTAATTGCAAGACACGTAAAACATCAAAACAGAACACAATATGATGTTAGTCAAGTTTGTGCCAGTCACTCGATGAGCCAACAGGGGAATGCAGTGCTAATGTAGGCTCCCACTGGGTGCCGGAAATGAGGGGGTATTATGTTAGAGGAGCCTCGCATTAGATTAAACATTGTCAAGATAGATAGAAGGGCAAGAGTCATCACGAGGCCCGTAACTCATGGACTGTGAGCTTAACAAGTTCATGTCGTAGTGGTGCTACCGGGGGTTATAACGGTTACTCTTATCACATTATTGATTTAATACCACTGATGTTTTGTAGCACAACACATTACACAATTTTATTTTCAATACTTACAAGACATATTTAAAAAAATTGGCAACATTATCGGTTGCAATTTGATCTAATGCCCTTATAATACATTCAATATTGAGGCCTACATTTTTAAAACATTTACTAATACAAATGGGTACGAGGGGTGCCTGTCGGCGCTCCCTTGTTTCTGGTGACCTGGGCGATCACCCCAATTGCTCCCCCTCTCCCTCCTTGCAGCGCCCCTGTCTATAGACAATACCGCTCACTTTCCGAAGTAGTGATAGAAATAGTTACAATAATTTGTAATGGTTTTGTGATTTATTTAAGTGTACGTCCAATCCATTTATTTATATATGTTCATTGAGTGTTCGGGCTGAAATATATTTACTCCACATAGATGATTTTTGAATACAAAGCAAACTTTTAATTGAAATAAGACTGTGTTACAAACGTCCTTTTCCAATAAATTTAAATTCTTATAATTTGTTCGTCTCCTTTTTTCTAGGTGCAGGTCCTTCTGCGAGAATCTCAATACTTTTCTCGTGTTTATAAAGCCTTTTCAAAGTCGTCAATAAGAGTTTAATTCTTACTGGATCGGTTCGCAGAACTTGTATCTAATTAAATAATATAGCGACATGAGGCACAGAGTGAAAATCTAGCCAAAACAAGAAAGTACTATTTTCAAGCCAGTTAACAAACCAAGCATCCAGTTTACCGTTCCTTGGTTATAATACGTTTTCGGAATGCCTGTCTATATATTTCATAAATATTTCGGAATAACGACATTGTAAGTGAAGACTGTTAGTAATATCATGGTTTGAAAATTTCATCTAGTTTATGAGGATCAAGGTTTTATTTTATCGCATACATGCTTCTAAAGCCACTCTCCTCTCTGAATAATGGGAGAAAATGCGGCAATCTAATTTAAATTGATAAATAGTTCTCACACTCATTATATTAGAAGCAGCTTGTTCGATAAATTTATTAAATCAATGACCGTAGCAATACACACAATGGGCATTTTTATACAGTGGCTCCATCGCATTTCTGTGCGATCAGTTTGTGGACTTTCACTGCATATAGCAGGGACTCTCCCTAGCAGAGTCCATCGGGCATAATAAGCGACCACTTAGATCAGGGGTAGCACATATTTTTTGTACAGAATCAAATAGTAAATATTTCAGGCTCTGCAGGCCAAGAGGCGAACTCAAGAATATTTATTTAATAGGTCTACTTGGATAACATGAAAAATAAACATGTTTTCACAAATTTACTGAGCAAAATGTAAATTAATAATAATAATAATAATAATAATAATAATAATAATAATAATAATAATAATAATAAGTAGACTAAAATTATTATTGCTTGATATACAGCTCTATTAATGAGAAAATGGAAATTGAGTTTTTTTAAATAACATTTCACCAAATTAGGGTTTAAAGTTATTACTCCCTATCATCAAAATTGATTGCAAGTGTTCATCTGTTAATGATGACCTGAATTGAGATTTTACGTATTGTATTTCATCTTTGAAAATCTATTTTCACACAGGTAGGTGCTGCAAAATACAAATATAAAACCCCGAAAATGTGAGCTTAATTGACCTTATTCATCGCTTCAAAGACATTTGTAGAATTTTTATAGATGCTTTTCTTGAAATTTGCCTTTTAGCACGTCACAACACTGCAGATTACTCACTTCCAATCGAAGAATATATGGAATCTTCTCAATTGTACACTCAAATGTATTTTGAAATATGGAAATGTCTTCTGCACTTTCTTCAAGATCAGAAAAACGCTACTGGAACTGTAGTTTGGGCTCAAAAAATACATGCACTGCAAATTTGTGTAGGAATGGAGATTTCACTTCTTCCTTCAGTTTTTGACAAAATGAGGAATGCACAAAGCAGCTTGACATGATTTATGACTCATTCAACGCCAGATTTCGTCAAAATGACTTTACAGCAGTATAAGTTTCACATATGAACACTGTTTTGCCTTGTAGTTTTAAGTTGAATCCAAAAATCCTATGATACCGGCCGCAACATCTAATTTCTAAAGCCATTCAGTGTTCGATAATAGTGGTTGAGGGAGGTTTTTCTCGCTGAGAAAGATTTAAATCTCTCCTCTTAGTTCAAACATTCTCAATAAAATTTTACTCCTGCTGTATGGTAGGGCAATTCTTGATATTCAACTTCCATTTCTTACTAAATATTACGGAACTGACGATGGTTAAGTGTACGAGGGCAAATAAAGTTCACCGTTGATACAAGTGGTTCAATAACACATGATAGATACACATATTTTCCATAAAGTACCTGCTGATGAATAACACAATGAATAACCATAGGTTTTGAATACCTTGCATTTTCACAAGTCTTGTAAATGTTTCCAACTAAGCGTTTCTCTTTTTCACTTCAGATTGGACTTTGTTAATATTTTCTCAACGTGCTTGAAAATATGTCTGTAGATGTTCCAGGTTGACTATTCATAGAAGCAAATCCTTCAGTCACCTAAAACTCAGCATTGACTCCTCGAATAAACAGCAGCATCTGAGTGGTATCAGTAACGTCTGTTGACTAAATCAAGAGCCAAGGAAAATCACTAGAAATCATTTGCCTGGTTATTTAATTGGGTCTTGATTTTGCTTCCAATGTCCTCAACTCTTCGAGCAACTACTGTTCTCGCCGAAAGGCTGATCGATTGAAATTAATACATTTTCCCTGGACACATTTATTCGGCTGCTACAATCAAACATGATTTAATTAGCTCACCATCAGTAAAGGGCTTTCCTTCCTTGGCTGACAAAATGAGCTACGTGTAAACTTACTTTAGTTTCAGAATCTTTTACTTTGTTCATTTTCGTGAAAAAATTGCCTTGTGATGAAATATTCCGTTTTAAAGTTTCCAATTTTTCTCATCATTACTATCCTGTGAGTTGGGTATATTGTGACGAGTGCTTAGTTTGGTAATGACGTATATTGTATTCTTTTAGTAAAGCTATAGTGTAATATTACAACAAACTCAATGTTTTGTCACATTATTTGGCAATAAAATAATTTACATTCCACTCTGCCTTAAATGCACGAGAAAATTGGTGTGAATTTCAAAATATATTCGGTTTCTTCTTTTGATTTATTATGCAGGGGGGGGGGGGGGGCACCCCAGAGCCCTCCTTCACGAGCCGTCACTGAAATATTGATTGGGAGGGGGGCCTTAAGACATTTCCAGGCCCCCAAGATTAAAACCGAGTGGCTTGATCTCCCCACCAACAATTTTTGTTAGGTAACCCCTGTAATCAAGTTGTTAGCTACCTTATTTCACTATAGTTATCCAACTTTCATTATAATAATATGGTTTATTCATCTAATTCTGAAACTAATATAAAAGCTAACTGCCAACTTTAAATATATTGTAGCCTTATTGAAATGTAAACAACATGAATGATAGCTACATATTTTAATATAGTTATCAAAGGTTTTACTCATATTTGTACATTATTACTTGCGTATAACCCGAATGGGTAGTAAGACGCGGTGCTAATAATAATAATAATAATAATACATTATTACTTGTGAAATTGAGTAACTATTGTAGATTCTTTAATGTAAATGTTTATTCACCCAAGTGTGATAGAATACTTTAATATTTTAAAACAATAATAGCTTTCTGCACCAGATACATGTTTCGAGTCCGATGCCTTAGCTTAGTTGGCAGCGTGTTTATCTATTGCGTTGAGGGCCCCAGGCTCGATTTCTAGCATGGCAGTTATAAATTTTCATTGGTGAGCTGTGGGCTTCCCCTTTCACACTGATGAATTAACGGCTAGGGTCTGGGCGTTGTGTCTGTTATATATTTAATTTAGTTTCTAATTTGCGTGCTGAAAGTGTACGCTAAATACCTCAGATAAATGGAAAAAAATAGAGATTTTTTGTACAAGAACATTGAAAGAAACCATTAAATCTGCCCTCTCAAAATCAAGCAGATGACAAACTTGAGCGTCACTCTTTGGTCTTTTGCAATTAAAGTATAGAGATCACTGGTTCTTAGGGACTTTCTTTCAGGCTCCCAGTCAACCACCTGTTTATGTGTTAGTGAACTGAGGAGGAAATGGAGCTAACATTAAGTAATCGGGTGACATCTAGCAGATATAAATCAAACTAGACCGCTAGGGAATTCCACCTTAACCTCTCCGACCATTTAAGTACGTCCATGTTTGTTTGTGAAAACGATATTAAGATATATCGAGTATCGTATTGTATCGAACCTAATAAATTCGATCGATCGTTTGTTATACGATATACTGTATTATATACTGCTAATGTTGTATTGAAATATCGATATTTTTACTCAACTCATCTGTCGACTGTCAGTCGGCATTGCATGCTGGGTGTAATAGTTTGGTTTGTTTTTCATATTTGCAATCAATTATGCTTTAATTTTAATGAATGTAAATTAGTAGTTCATATTATTAATAGTGCATCTTAAGTAAAATAATATTTTGTATCAACAATGGGCAACATCTACACCGTGGGACCAAATGAAGCCCTTATTGTATCAGGTAGGCGTAACTATATATAAACATGCCTGTCATAGTGTCAATAACAGATCTAAAATCATTTGTAAGTTTTGTTTGGTTTATTTTTTTAAGGACATATTATACTTTATCATCATTACATTTTTGAAGGCACTCACTGCCATACTATTTCTATTCCTTCTTTCATATATTTTATACATTTTAATAAAGCAATTTTAAGCCGAAGTTGGCTTCACGTTTCGCATAGTTGCTGTCGTGACGTAAATCCATACAATTTACGAAGTTTAGAACACAAATCCAACGTAATTAAGAAATAATCCCTTTCTCTTTATATTTAATTGTTACGTGGCTGGTGTTTTGGTGGCCAGCTGGCGTGTGTATCAATTGAAATGCTATTAATTGGAGGCAATGAGGTAATCGGCCATTAGCTCAAAGTCTGTTTTGGATCTTTCATTTTTATTTAGGTAGGTTTATTACACTCAGGCAAGTAATAAATAGCTACAGTTTAAAATGGAGGGTAACCGGTAATTACATGAACTAGATTCTCCCAAAATTCTGGCGCACAATACAGTAATGCCTACCGTCTGTAAAAAAAAAAAAAAAATTAGCAGAAAGTAGGCCTATACTGTATTATCACACACATTATAACAACTATATTTTCTTAATTTTCATTGGTTTATAAAGTTTAAGTCAAACATTGATTTAAAAAAAATATTTTAACACATTGATTGGTAGGCTAATAAAACTATGCTCAGACCCCATAGTAGGCCTGGGCTTTTTACTGCACACAGTGACATAACAGTTCCTGTTGTGCAACTGAACAGCTAAACGAACATCAGGTTAGGTGTTATTGACTTAGTGATGGGAATGTCACAGCCTTCAATTTGGCGGTTCCAATATCCTACTGGTGCCAGTTCTATAGTGTACTTCATTTCTTTATTTTGGGTTTAGAATTCCACCAAATATAAACAAACTAACCTTAAACTATGCTTACGTTTTAGTTTTTAAAATCTAAATCATATAACATTTACTTCACTAACTAGGCCTCAGTTTTATGCTACTAACAATATCTGCCTCAAGCTACATGTGAAGTGGGTGACTGATCAGGGCATTAGGCTTGAGGTGGAACCATGCTGCCATTGGTGTCTTAAATAAGTTAAAATTTAAACAATTTTTATAAAAAAGAGTCTTATGATTGTTCATAGGCTTAAGTTATATTTGATATGGTAGGGCTACTTACTAATTTCCTTTTTAATGTTTCAAAACTAGTCTATGTGTGTCATTGATAGGACTATTATAGGCCTTCTCTTATACTACAGTTTGTACACCTGCTTCCCAACCTCAGACACCAATCTGCTAAACCCTTGTAATTCAGTGTTAAGTAGTGTGGATTTGTGAATCGGGTAAATCTATGTAATCAACTTAACTTAAAATTTGAATAAATATAGGTCTAAGAAAAATTAACCCCGTGTCTCACATTATACTCAATGGCTATAAATTGATTTAAAAAAATTAAATTGATAGGCCAATGGTCCTAATTTTATTTTATAATTTTTCTCAAACTCTCTCTAAAAATTTCAATACTTATCTCTACCATTGTCCTAGACCTACATCATAGTACAACCTGCTTCAGTTGCCGAAAAGTTTAAGGCCTCACGGTTGTGTTAGATTGACCTGGTGATAATGGGGAGATCAGGGCTTGATTTTTGGTTGGGTCTACTGAGGGTGTTTTTTCCCCTAAATGTTTTCCCACTCCCATGAAAATGCTGGTAAATTATCTCTAAAATGTTCCCCACCTCATTGGAGTAATTATCATGTAGGTCAGGTCCCCTGTAAAAAAAAAACTCTAGAACCCAATAATTTATAAATTAAAGGGACCTTCAAATAAGGCCTAAATGTTTTAAATCATAAATATAAATTTTGAACTATGTAGCGCCTATACTAAAAATACTAACTAAAAAACCTTCATCATAGAACTAGTTTCAAGTGATCAACCTCCTTAATAAAGATTAGGCCTAATTGAATGGAATTTAAAAGCGAAACTTTATTCTCTAATGCATGGAAGGAGAGGACACATTGTCTTTTCACTCCATGTTAGATATGCAAAATTTTTCAACTGCACTGTTTACTGACGTTGCATCATAAATATTATATAGGGCCTAGTTCCAATCATTTTCGCATTAATTGTCATGTACACCTCATCTTTTCCATGCTGTTAAATGTTATTTCAAATTACCAAATTAGGCATAAGCCTATCGAAATTTTCAACTACCTTAAGAAAATATTTCAACACTGAGAATAACATAGGCATACATTCTACCAGGGGAAACATGCAATTTTGTATTACTGTGTATTGAAACAGGGTTGCCACTGATCAAGAAAACTAGGAAAACCGGGAATTGTGCTTGAATTATAAGTATAAGGATAAACTCGGCAATTTTGCCATCTGTTGGCAATTTTAAAATACCTATTAAGATACTCTGTTTAACGGTATCAGTAAACTAACTTACCTGTATAAACATTTTCCTTAACTTGATTTCATATTAAATTCTCATAAAATCACACAAATTGTTATTTTTTTTAGCATTAACATGACCAAACTGTCTTGCCTATTTAATCAAGGGGTGGTTAGCACACAAATGTAATTTCAGTTTCAAATAGAAAGACAATTTTTGATATTTAAATCATTTAGCAAAGCTATTTAAATACCTGGTACCGTACTGCATGCTATTACTCGATCAGTAGGCCTAAGTTGTTAACATATTGCCTGCTGTCAAGGAATGTAAAACTCAGAATACACAAAACAATAGCTTTGTCGGTTGTTCTCTATAGATTTGAAAGGTGGTTTCTTACCGTGCTTGATGATTAAAAGTAGGATGTTTGGAAACAAGGTGCTTCTCAAGAAGATATTTGGTTGAACAAGGGATGAGGTTATTGGGAAGTGGAGGAGGTTACATATTGATTAATTACATATCCTGTACTCATCACAAGACATTATTAGTATAATCAAGTCTCTTAGATTATGGTGGGCAGGGCATGCATTGTGAATGGGTGGATCTAGAACCTTTTTTCAGGGTATTCACCATCAAACCCAATGGGAAAAGACCATTGTGAAGACCTAGATGCAAATGGCAGGATTATATTCTAGAATGGACCTGATAGAGCGAGGGTGCAATGAGAGGAACTGGGTAGAAATATCGCAAGATAGGGATAGGTGACATACCGTAAGCCTACTTTTGTAAGTGTGGCAATGAACTTTCGAGTTTAATATGATACTGTACTGTACATGTATATGTCAAGTTGTGTGAGCAGCAGCCACCTTTTATAGAACTTAACAATATCTATGAAGTAACAATAATATAGTAAAATAATACCGATGTTGCCATACAATTTTATTTTATATACCTACAAGTTTATTCCTACCAGAATCTTACCAAAGTTTTTTGTTGCATTGTGACATGCAACCAGTAGTTATTGAACTGGGAGGAGGGGAGAGCAGGAAGCCTAGCCCCCTCTTGGAAATAATTCCCTCTCTTGGAATAAATTATCCCCCTCTATATTTATTTCACTCCCCTAAATGATATTCCAGACCAGGATTGGCCAGACTTTTTGATCTAGGGATCTACTTCATAGAAGGAAAATCCTTTGCGATTTACTACAGAACCATAGGGTTAAACTGTTTGTTTCAGTGGTAAAAAATTATAACCCATTTTGTGTTTTGATAGTAAAACTATATTGCATATTAAGACTTATAGTCCTTTCATAGACTGAAACTGAGTTTTTTCATCAAACCATTAATACATAATTTCCCTAAAAAAAGTTTTTCTCATTAAACACTTGACTTTATAGTTGATGCATGACACCGCATAATCTTAGGATAGTTTGTTGAATGTGAGTTCATAATTATTCTCTCATAAACGAAGGCAGGATTGTAAATGGTCATCAGTCAAACAGTTTTGATATTTCAATTTTCTAATGTGATTAGGGAAAAATCTGCAAAACCTTTCTTTCATTTACTATTTCTCACTCTTTTTTAATTGATCGACAAAGCAATCCATCAAACTAGCGGCCCCAGTCGACTGATAGATCGTGATTTACTGTTTGGCCACCTCTGTTCAAGGCTGTGAAGCTTCCTTGCACCAAACTCCACATAGCTTCTAGAGGCATCCAATTTCCAAATATTAGCTGGAAGAGGACCACTCTAAATAGTTTCCAAGGTCATAAATTTTCAAGAAATATTCAGATAGGATAAAAAAAATTTACAAGTGAGGACCACTCCAAATAGCTTCTAGATCTGGGATCCCCACCCTTTTTCACTTCAGGGCACACTTAGCTGAAAACAATAATTTCACACCACACTTGTATAAATGATGTAATATAATACATTTTTCTATTAAGTTTAGATAAAAAATGAAAATGATTAATATTGAGATGTAGTTGACAATAAGTATATTCCTCTCTAGTGCTCATCCACTTGCAGAGAAAATCCCTTGTTAACTTTGATTTTTCCAACAAAATTTTGACCGATGTCGACATACATTTCAGCAATACATTGGCCTATAATAGTATTGGACGAAAGCACTTTAGAAATTTGAATGATACCTCAAGTGCATTATCTAAAACTTAAACCCTTTTCTCTATTTTAGTTGCTGTCTTCTGTTGTGACTTTAAAAGAAATTCAAAATAATATGATCAGGCCTATGGGTTTTGGGACTCACCAAGATACTTAGTGGTTAGATGCCGCTTCATTTTGCACAGAACCATTGTTTGATTGCTCAGGTGTTCTCCACAAAAGATACAGATATAAACTGTTCGGTCAAAGTCTTCATTCCAAATGAAACCTAAAGCTAAATAATTTAAAAGTTAAGATTTAGATAGATTGCTCTAGAGATTTATATTTAAAGAATTAAATATTATAATCCAAACAGTTAATAAGTTGGTAGAAGTATTCAATGAAACTACATTCAAAATGTATGATTAGGCTTCAGGTTGAAAAACATATTTTCATGTATAAACAATTAACATGAAATTAAAAATGCATCAACAACTTGACCATACACATGTTGCAGACAAGTTTAAAATAAATGTATAACTTACACGTTAAAAATGTTGTTACAAAAATTATTTAGAGATCTACAATTTGGTGTGGTTCAATATGGTGTGTTTGAAGGAAACATTGATTTGTCCATGATTTTACCGGTTATTCTCTATGGATGCAAAACATGGCCTCTGACTGTAAATGACGAAAAGAAATTTAGGGTGTTCGAAAACAAGGTTTTTAGGAAGATATTGGGTCCAAAAAGGGATGAAGATAGGGGAGTGGAGGAGGCTACATAATGATGAGCTGCATACCTTGTATTCATCACCAGACATTGTTAGGGTTATAAAATCTTGCAGGTTATGGTGGGCAGATCATGCAGCACGAATGGGAGAATCTAAAACCACGTTAAAGGTATTGAATGGCAAACCCAATGGGAAAAAAACACTGAGAAGACCCAGATGGGAGGATTTAATTTTTGATAGACCTGAGAGAGATAGGGTGTAATGAGATAGATTGGATAAAATTTGCTCAAGATAGGGATATGGGGCATACTTTTGTAAGTGCGGCAATGAACTTCCGAGTTCCTAATACCATAGGGTAAGTAAGTAATTATTGATGATTACAATCACTAAATTTTCATTATTAATACAATGACTAGAAGACAGAAATATCCTAAGAACACAAAGGTTGTTAAAGCAGCTTTACATTAATTATACAAGCCATGAAGTTCATTATGTAGCTTTATCCATTCTCCTATTAGCTTATCACTCCCAGCCCCGATTTATTTCCTCAGCTCTTTGTTCTCAAAGACTCTAAATTTATTCTCTTGGTACAGAGTGAGAGACCATCTTACATATGTAAAGAACAACGTCTAGTATTATAGTTTTGTATATTCTCGGCTTGATATTTCAAAACGTAAGACAAGATGAAAACATCTTACTAAGTGAGTTGTAGTGAACATTGCATTCGTGAATTTGCTTTTGGACCCCTTGAATTTCTATTGGATCATGAAAGTCACGAAAAAATTACTAATTTAAAAAGAGGCAATGAAAGTCCCTGAAAAGTCAAGAATTTTCAATATTTTATTCATAAACTAACGAAAATATTTTTATTTGAGTTTCCCGTGCATCGTAAAAACGCGAACGCGTCAAATGTCAAGTCAACCCCTACCCATGATACCATGCACTAGCCACAAGTTGCCTGATTGTTTTTACTGTGATATCAAGGACAATTCATCTAATTAAAGTTTAATGTTGTATGTGTGTGAATTCTTATGTATGCATTATATAATGTTCAACCGTTTACTGAAGGAATTTTGTGGTCAAGAAAGGTCACCAAAAGTCATTTAATTTTTGTTTCTCCAAATCACTATTTTTATTATTATTATTATCTAGCACTGCGTCTTACTACCCGTTCGAGTTATACACTTTAAGCACTAATTATGCTAATGGATTGGGAATTGAGAAGGTTGAATTAGAGGAAGTGAACCCTCATTTGCGTGGAGGGAGAGTGGAAAACCATTTAGAAAACACCACCCCCAGTTCACCCGACCGAGATTCGAACCTCGATCTCCCCGTCCTCGGTGGTCGAGCTCAACACGACTAGCGCTTCAGCTAACTACGCCACCGAGGTGGGTAGCCAACTCAGTAGACACCCTGTTTAGTTACACCTGATTGGTTAACAAATTAATGAATATTGTACTCATCATTAACATTGAAGTAATGCCATTTACATACACCGAAATTAATTTATTTTTTGGTCATATTGGTAATAATTAACTACCTAATTACATCACATTGTTTCAGACACTTGTTGATTAGTAATGTACTTTACTAGTTTTACAACATTCTTTTAAATAAAATATGTGCTGTTTGCTTTCTGATATATTTCTTGCAACATGACTCATACAAGAGTCAAAGTTCAGTAGTTCATTAGGAATCATGGGGGGTAATTCACTTTACTTACTGTGTTTAGCACACAACTATAGTCTGCTTAAAACATTGGAATTTTTCATTAAATATTGGCCTATTGGCCCCAAGTGCAGAATTATAAATATATTAATTGAATTAAATTTTAACCTTAATTATTTGTGTGTGTGTGTGTGTGTAAACTGAACAAGTAGCAAGACACAGTTCTAAAAAAATCCACAATCTTGAGTCTAATGTTTTTATTAAATCCTATTACCCAATACTTTTTCTAGTTTGTTTAGTTGTAGTTTTTAAATATTAATTCTAGCGCATGTACGAGAACTATTGCAACAATTATGAAATATCCGTTTTATTCTAAATTCAAGAGGAAGATCACCTTTACAAGTATTGATTATTTAATTTATGCTATCACGGGGGTTTTTGCAACCATAAATCCAGATAAAACTAAATCTTTACATATGTTCCCCACACCTTGTACTCAGTGGTGTAGTCTTGGGGAGGAAAAAAGCACCAGGGTGGTCATTTTCCTCATTCGAAGTAACATTAAAATGGAGTGATTATTTAGATCAATACACTAAAACCACTTACACACTCAAAAGAAATATAAAAAAATTATTTTAAACAATCAGAGGCTTAAGAGAGTGGTAAATGTCTTCCTCTACATTCAAAATAGTCTAAGAATCCATTCAAAACATTTATTTTAATTTTTGTTCTGAAGCGGCTGCAACAATTTTTATGAAGTCCTCAACACTTGTCACTTCCATATTATTTGGCCATAAGTCCGAGTTCAGTATTTAAAACTCCTTAAAAAGTTTGGAATATTCTCCTTGACAATCATCACTGTCTTCATACCTTGAAGATTTTGTGAAACATCTAACTATTAAAGTGTACATAATTCTGCTCAAAATAAATATAATTGATTTAACTATTGGTGTTACGGCTTGTCAGTAAACTCCATGCCATGAAATTACCCACTCTTAGCTGCATTTATACTTTAATTTACTCTTTCATCTGGTATGGATTTCATTGATTCAATAATTCTTAATGTGTGCCTACTCTGTATAAGCTTATCAGCCTTAATCAGAATATATATCCCATGAAATTCTTCTGGAAGATTCATCAGTTTTTCACATGCGTCATATCACACAAAAACTATTTTGAACTCGTTCGGATAAACATTCCCAAACATTTTAATTTTTCAATAAAATTTTGTGTTGGACCATTGACTTCATCCTTAAAGTAAGTTATTAATGCCTGGCAGAAGTTCCAAATGGATTTAACTGTTCATAACTGCAAAATAAAAACCTTACATCTAGTAGTAAGTATTGATCCAATTTTATTTAGTGATTTGTTGACTCAACAACTATAATTTCTTTTGTATTATTAGGAGACTTGATTAAATAATGCATGTAATATGTTAATAAATGCTTTGAAATGATTCTTTGCTTTAATACCAACAATGTTGTTGATATTTGCTAGTTCCAATCCATGATTAAAACAGTGTCAAATTAATATGCTAGGAAATTTCCCACATAGCATTGTTGTCACTTGTATCTTGTGTAAACTCTTATACTATTAACAGAAATATAGGAATTTCAACTAATTTTTCCTTTTTCATGCTTCAGCCAATTGTGTTTTGTTTTACATTCCTACTTCTTTTCTTCTGCACAAATGCTGTTTATATTAAAAGAGGAGGAATGTGATGAATCAGCAGTTCTAGCACTGGTTCTGTGATCCTCACACAGCTCTTAGGCCTGTATGCAAGGACGATGGTAAGCATGGCCAAAGTCTAAGCAAAGTATAAGCTTCATGCCAGGACGACCGATGACGCAATATCTAAGTCGCCAAAGTCTGGTCCCTAGCTTGCTTTGGCTATACTTTGCCCGTACTTTGAGGACATTTCCACAGTTTGGCGCTGCACGCATAGACAATCGAGACAGCTGTTTTCACGACAATACTAGCAGGTATAGATCATCTAGATGATGCTCCATTTTTTACATTTTTTGACGATTTTGTAGAGGAAGAAGATCACGAAGTAGTGAGAATTCCTCGGAGGCACGTAAGAGATTTAGAGAATCCTTTGCAGGTTTATTCTGATGATGAATTTCGTTGAATATTTTGACTTTCAAAGGAAGTTGTTCGCCAGGATTTCTTGCCTAAGTTGGGACTGGATATTTCTAACCCATGACGAAGATTTCCGCTTCTTCCAAAACAGCAACTATTAATTGAGCTACGATTTTATGCCCCAGGAAGCTTACAGGTAGGCCTAATATTTCAATATAAATACTTTTGTTTAAAACTGTTATTTTTAATATTACCAAACTAAAAAAATAACTTATGTTATGACATGTTTGTTTTTGAGAGGGAACCACTAATTACATTTATTGTATAGTTATTAACTCATATTATGTTGGTTTTTATATATATATTATACACGGTTAAGTTTCTAAGCAATTTTTTTATAGCATTCTGTTTGCTGATAACAGTTCAAATATTTCACTAGTTGGTCTACTTTAATGATAGGCCTATATTATTGAAGCAAGTAGCCTAGTAGGTTTATTATTTTGTAATTGATATAGAATTTGATGAAGGTTAGGATTTTGGTTGGAGTAATATCTATACAGAAAGATAACCTCATTATTATTCCTGCATAACCTAACCTTTTGATACAATCATGCACTCTTGAAAGTTAAATTATAACAAGTATTACTTTAACAACACCTTTTCAAAACAGCTTTGTACTTTATAAAAGAGTTTGTAGATAGTCATAGCCCTTCTTTTTTTTATATAATAACATTTAATGAAAAAATAATGGTAATGCCAACCATGTTGTAAAAATATCGTATGCCTAACCCTTTATATGCTTTTTTTTTAGATTGTTAGTGGGAAATTGTTCAATATAGACCAGTCACCTGTATTTCGGGTTGCAAAGAAAATCTCCATTCTTTTAGCAGATAATGTTCGGCATGTGCTAAAGTTTCCTACTGGAGTGGCTGAACTGACAGCTGTGAACGTGCAGTTCTATGACAAAGCCAACTTCCCTGGTGGTTGTATAGACTGCACCCACATTGCAGTTCAGAACCCTGGTGGACCGAATGGATACATTTACAGGTAACCCTTATGATATGCTAAAATAAGACTGACATAATTTTCTGAAATAGTTTCTTCCCAAACAAAATTCAAAAAACAGTGGAACCTACAACTATTTTACATAGACCCATAGCATTTGTATAATCACTGAGAACTTTTATTTGTATTCATCTAGTTAGGCAAAACTTCAATTTCATTAGTAAGTACCTACTAGGCCTACACACTAGGCACAAATTTCTCATCATATTGTAGACATAATTAGGTTTAATGTAAACTTGGTTGGTGAACAGCAAACTAAAATTACTCTCGTTGGCAGGCCTACTTTTGAAGGGTAGTAGTAAATATAATTTTTCTTTTTAATTACACAACACTAACTACACAGACGTGAACACACAAAACCAAACAAAAATCCAGGTGGGGCTGAAACCAAAGAATCATACCTTTGTAGGCTTTTTTTTTATTAAAAAAACCTGACGATCACAAAATGTATGCTAGTATTACACTCACAAAAATGCGGAAAATCCAAAAATACAATATTAAATATCATTAAAAAACTTTATTATGAATAATTCCATACCAAACTCACTTTGAAGTTATGCAGGAGTAAATATCGTTGATAAATCCATAAAATTGCACTAGCAAAGCTTTATGTATAGTATAGGGCCAATTATTGTGCAAAAATCTTCTGTATCGATAGTACTTTTGTCTCTCTTGCAACACACACATTTCTTGTAAATGGTTAAATTACTTTTCTTAGACCTATTCAAACAAAAACTCCTCTGCACATCCACTAACTATTTTACATCCAGCTAACTCACACAAGGCTACATTAGAACTTAACTAAAAAGGTAGTTAAGATCCAAACTAACACACCCATTGGAAGTAAGATATTTAAAAAAAATGTTATAAATATATTTTGAGGCTTAATAATGTCAAAAGATTATATAAGGTTCTTTCTAGCCTAGCTTAAACCTAACCTTCAGTACGGTAACTATTTGTTTAACTTGGTCAAACCCTGCTAGGTAACTTTTCATTCGATTATAAATTAGAATCTAAGTTAATATTCACAAAATGAACTATTTGACTTTTTTTGTATAAATGTTGTGAAGATAAAGGCTGGACCTACATTACTGGCTGGAACTACATCACCAGGGTCTTGTCTTCACTGTCCGGAACTACATCACCAGGGTCTTGTCTTCACTGTCCGGACCTACTCGACCAGAGTCTTGTCTTCACTGTCCGGACCTACTCGACCAGAGTCTTGTCTTCACTGTCCGGACCTACTCGTCCAGAGTCTTGTCTTCACTGCCTGGACCTAGTTGACCAGGTTCCTGTCTTACTGCCCAGACCTGCTTCATCAGGGTCTTGTCTTTACTGCCCGGATCTGCTCCACCAGGGTCTTGTCTTCACTGGCCGTGCCTACATCACAAGTGTCTTGTCTTTACTGGCCTTGTGTGGCATTACAAAAAATATGTTGTCACACTGTGATGAAACAATTCACACCTTGTTTATGCTGCAGTAGATGTTTTTACACGAGGCATTTTAAGGATGTATTTTGCAAATTTCATAAATATCTTTTATCTTAGTAAAATCTTACTATGCAACAGAATTGTTGACTTGTCTTTTACTTTTGTGTTGAAAACATACCTAATCAGTCTTCTAAATCCTTATTTTTCTTAATTTGTGAATATATATATCCTTGTAAGAATCGGTGTATACTGCAGCCAACATTTGAGTTAATGTGTTAGTAATTGACACATACATCATAAAAACTTATATACATTTTTTAGACAAACTAGAATCGAATGGATTTAAACCATTCTCTTTATTTCCCTATATGTCTTTTTAGCCGACTTGGCTGCTTCCGACTGGCATTAGATAGATTATATTTATTTATCACTTTTCAATAATTGAAAACATTTGCATAGCATTTTTTTTTTATAAATCATTAAGAAAATAAATCATTTAAAAAAATTATACATAATTTTATTCTTTGGATCTCTGATAAACAAAACTAAATTAAAATGATCTGTTCAAATGTCTTCCTCAATCATAAATAAATTCTGCAGTTATCAAGCCACTACATTATTTTTATTTTTTATGTACATGACATATTTTGTGATAAATTATGTTCAATTTACAAATATTATAATGGTACTAAAATTAGTTAATATAATTTTTTAATACCCATAACCTAATCAAGAAACTAAAAGAACGGAAACTTATATTTTATTAAATCGGATTCTTAAAAAATTTGTGGGGAGAACCAGAACTTAAGTATTTTGGTGAGACTCCCTGGTTTAGTCCATGACCAGTTATATACTTAATATTATGGTACACTAGCTTCCGATCCAGTGGTTGATTGGTTCAAGGTGTCACTCCCATAATAGACAGGGCTACTGATGAGAGGGAGATCTGTGTTCAAATCCTGGTGGAGTGGTTTCTTCATTCTCCCCCACATAAATACTGGTACACTTCCTCCAAATTAAACATACCTACCCCTAGTATATTAGTGTTATTAGTTCCTCTGCATATAACATGATCAGGTTGTGACATAATAATATACACTGACAAACAAAGTTTGGTGAAGTAAAGACAGGAAACTGGAGTGGTGACGACTTTAAAAAAGAACACAATTTGTTTAAGAGCATACTTTGATTTATTATCAAGAAAACTAGTGTTATTAAATACTGCAATAAATAATAATAATATTTAGCACCGCGTCTTACAACCCGTTCGGGTTATACGCTTTAAGTACTAATTACGCTAATGGATTGGGAATTGGGAAGGTTGAATTAGAGGAAGTGAACCCGCATTTTTGTGGAGGGAGAGTGGAAAACCATTTAGGAAAAACCACCCCCAGTTCACCCGACCGAGATTCGAACCTCGATCTCCCCGTCCTCAGCAGTCGAGCTCAACACGACAAGTGCGTTAGCCAACTACGCCACCGAGGCGGGTTACTGCAATAAAAATAAAAGAAAGGTTAAAATTGAAATTAAGTACACACATAAGTAACATTAATAAAAAATAAGTTATAAATTGTCATTAAGTAAAGAGAGAATTGGAGAAAAAGAACAAATAACAATAAAAACACTAGCACATATTTACAAACAATTAACCATCGCAATGCAACATAACATATTCTCCAGAAAGTGTGTACATGGGTTTATTTTTATATTTTATCATATTTTTCACACAGCTATCATTTATGAAAATGCACATACCTCTGATAGAGCACCAGATGATCATGTAAGCAAAGATAAAAAGGGTGGATGTGGCCAAACTAATCAACTTTTTCAACGTGCCAACGTGTTTATTACATTGCTGTTGAGTGTAGATTGGACAAAAGTAATGATAATTATACGAAAAGAAATGAAAAGTTTGAATAAAATTAGTAACACAAGCTTTAAAGATAATATATTAGGGGCATTCAGGTATTATATAAGCTCCTTAGAGGGGAGGGGGGATCGAGTGGTGCTTATTTTTGCTAAGGGGGGGGGGGACTCGGAACAATGCTTAGGCCTATGTAAGAGAGAGAGAGGGGCAAGAATGGACGAGGGCACATAGCTTTTTTTTTTAGTTTCAGTCGAGTGGAAATTAAAATGTATATAATTTTTTTTTTCAAACTTAGCTGTATAATACAATAAATTTAAATTAATTGTAAAAAAGTGTTTATTGTTAATTATTTAGCACCGTTAATTTACACCTCTTTTCATTAATAATTAGCTGCAATTTATAAATTGCATAAGAAACCATGGTTACCTGTGATCATATTATATATATATATATGTGTGTGTGATCATATAATATATATATATATATGTGTGTGATCATATTATGTATATATATATAAAGCCAATAAACATTACATAAGAAAGAGGGTGGTGGTTTTTTCTTTTTTTTACTTACAAGAGGAGTTTAGGTGGTCCAAAATGGCCAAAAATCAAATATGTGCTTATTATGGGTGTGTGTAGTCCACTGTTTCAATTCAAAGTGAACTCGAATCAAAAATATGAAATATTTTCAAAGACAAATAAAGGTTCGAATATTTTTTTGGTTGGTTGTGTTATACTTGAAAAAATAGATTTTTGTTATTTATATAGCTTTATGCACTTAAATTACTTGAAAATGTTTTATTGCACAATTGTTTGTGATATTTAGTTTAATTCTAATAAATCAAGTTGTCTATAACTTATAATTCAATTAATTTAGATTTTTTCTACATGGGTATTGTCTAGTATTGTACATAACAGCTTAGAATGACAATAATTGACCGTTATTGTTGAAGATTTATAATGGTCGAAGTTAATGTTGAAGTTTCGAAGCTTCGCACACCCCTACTAGTTTTTATGTAATACATGAACACCCTTTTATTCAATATACAATTTTTTTTAATATCAATTACAAATAAAAATAAAATCTTATACGCTAATAAACAAACATTTTTATAGGTTATTTTAGCATTAAATTATTATGTTTTAGCCAAGTATTTTAATTCCCTAATATTTCCGTTTATAGCCATCATGAAAATGTAATACATTTCTTACAATTCAGTCTGTTTTTACTGGTATTAGAGCATATTCCATTTTATCAACTAAGCTAAATCTTAATAACAAGGGGTTTCTAAGAGTTTTTGGAACTATCTATTAATCCCTTAAAGAAAGGGTGAAAGGATAGTTTACTTAAGGGTGAGAAGAGAAAAATGGATTTTCTTCAAATCGACTAACAATTTTTAATAAATTTCAAATCTAGGCACTGTTTAATGTGATTGACAAATAGCAACTCACATTTTCAAATGAAAATTACTTTGAGGGTACTTTACATTTGCAGAAATTTCCAATTTTAATCATATCTTGCTGTGTTATTCGAGATGTGAAATAACTTATTGCTATGTTAAAGTAATATTTAAAAAAAAACTCTACCTGAAATATATTTTTTGTAAAATTAACATTTTCTGTGATTTTGTCATTCAAAAAAATGAGGTCCAAGAAATTGATTAAACTAATTTGTGAACAGATTAGTGTGTGGTGCATTGTACTATTTATTTGTATAGTAGTATTTGTAGACCAAAATTATAACTATATTCATAAAATGTATCTCAAATATTGGTTGATTGCTTATGGCCAGGATACTGGGTTTCTTGCATTCCACTGGGAAGTTAAAATCATTGTCCTTTAGAGTGCTACAGTGAACTATATGATCTTAAACCATTTTACAGTTAGCTTCTTTTCAAAATATACAGTGCTGAGATGGAAAAGTTTTAAGCTTAAGAACTCAAAAAATGCTGAAATGCCGGAAAAAGTGAGAAGAGCTATATTTATTGGACCAAAACAAGTATTTTAGAAAGGGAAAAAACTAAATAAGGAACTTAATTTGGAACATTATAAAAGCTAAGAAGTAAAACATAGCGAAGAGACACTTGAGGTTGCTGCCTTTACTTGGTATGTTCAGAAGGCCCTTGCAGCTTCTGAAGCTGCCCGTGGTGAATTTTTTCGTTTTGGCGACTCTCGCTCACGCTTTACTTTTACCGCCTGGAGAGTTTCGCGATGCATCTCTGTGTCAAACTCCATCTTGAGACACAATCGCTCCATCTCTAGGCGGTGCAGCTCCTCGACCTGCTGAACATCCAGGTGGTGCCGCTTTTCAGCCTGCTGAACATCCAGGTGGTGCCGCTTTTCAGCCTGCTGAACATCCGGGTGGTGCCGCTTCTCGGCCTGCTGAACATCCGGGTGGTGCCGCTTCTCGGCCTGCTGAACATCCAGGCAATGCCGCTCCTGTTTTCAAATAGATACTAACAAAGTTTTATAAAACTACTGACAATTGGGTTTGGTAGGATGTTACACAAAATTATTCACATCAAGGCCACTTTTTTTTTTCTAAAATAACAAGTCACAATTTTATTGCTACCATTATTAAACTCTAAACATATGCTGAATTGGATGATACTTAAATGATTTATTGAAAGTTTTTAAAAAAATACATCTTTTATGCATAATCATGAATAATGCCATCAATATTATACTCAATATGAATAGGCATAACTGTAAAAAAATGATTATTAGTAAATGTATTAACTTTATAGATATAAATCTAGTTAATAATAAAACTTTTGGTATATAATTGCATTTGCCATGCTCTTATGAGTGTAATAACAGTGATAAACTTATTATCTATTAATATTTACAAGACAAAATGCAGGTTATGTGTGACTAATTTTGTGTACCATTGCCAATGTGGACTACTTATTTCAATATGTGTTTACATAACATAACTTATTTGATAATTCAGAATAAAACTGGGCTATGCCTTAGAAGATTGACCTGTACTACAGCCTTACATGACAGTTAAAAGTAGGGAGTAACTTTTTATCCTTTCAAATATTAACCCTGTATTTCAAGGCTTGATGGTAAGGTAAATGTAATGTAATGTGATCTTCCCTTCAAAATAAATTACTAGTGAATAAGTCTCATAAAAATAATAGCTGGTTAAATAATTAAATACTTTTGTTTGGTTGAGAAAGATTTCGGGAATGGTGCCTAAGCACCATAACATATAAAAGGCCTAAAATATATTTAACTTAAGATGCCAATTAACAAATTTAAAACTATGAGTACATTTTTACAGATTTTTAAGCAATATTTGTTTTCTGCGTCACTTCAGCCTAGTTACTATAGGCCTGATAAAGTTTTTTTAAGACATAATCTTGAACTTAGTAGTGTATTTACTGCATTCTTGTGAGTGTTATACTAGGTAGTTTAAAATTTGTGATTTGGGTCAGTTCACGTCAAATCAACCAATCACTCAACCTGAACATTTTGTATTTAAATGAAATTTTTACCAACTATTCTTCCCTTAAAACTAACCACAAATATATTTTTTTAGGATTTTTTGATGGCCTTGTTCTCGAGAAATAGATTTTTGAAATTTCAATTAAAGTAGATTTTTTCTCCCATGCCATATTTTTTAATTATTAACTTTTGTTCCATTGGCTCTAGAATTATGTTTTTTGTCTCAATTTTTTCAATTTGAAATGGGCTTTAATCCCATATAAAACTTGGCAAACTTTTAACAAAAAAAATGTCTCCCACTCATTCAAAAAAAAAAAAAATTGAAAAAGTAATTGTAATTGTGTTTTTTGAAAATTCTGAAAAAAAAAAGTTATTTAACTATTAATTATCTATATAAACTGAAAATTTCAAAATGGGATGCCTATGGGATCATGAGTTATGATGAAAATTGTAGTTCAAGTAACAAGATTTTCAGCCTGGCTTTAATATTGTCTTAGGACGCCTCTCAAAAGATATAATACTTTAAAATTTTCTTGGACAGTTTTAGCTAAAATCATTCCTTTAATAATTTGAAATTAATTTTGCTATCATCAAGTTTAATTAAAATCATTCGGCAGTTCACTGTGAAATGGTAGAGTAGCTATTGAAATTTCAACTCCACAAAAAGAAGAGGCCTTAGGTGCGGTGAACAGGAGTTTGACTGTTCTCGGTGAAACTCCCATTAAAAAAAATCAGATTTACAAAGTTCTGGGAGCTTCGTCCAAAGCATTGTGTCCTCGTTGGATCAAGTGGCACACATTCTGTATGTGTTTGTATGACGCATCAACATGTAAAATTAATGATGGCTCAATGCAAAATGCCTGAGATGTATGATGGAGGAATGCCAACAAAAACATATAAAGATTTGATATTTAATATTATCTGTAGTGAACCAACAACAAAGTGCTATTTTAGTGAATGTGATGATTGCCCGGGCAGTGACGAACTCAGATCTCATTTTGAAGATTGCTTTGAGCAAAATTGTATTGAAAATCTTACATTTAAACAATGGTTGCAGATAGAGAACAGGACAACACTAGAAATTATGACAAAACTAACTCAGGAATTTTTGTACTCCTTATTTGAAAGTATGCCAAAATTACTGCGTCATTCATATATTGCAAAAGGGGGAGCAGAATTGTATCCATTCCAATAGTTTTGTAAAAAACTGCTTTTGTGAAAAATCGGAATTGTATCCACTGGAATCATATCCACAAAAACTGGAATTGTATCCACTCGGAATGGTATCCATTCTGATAGTTTTGTAAAAAACTGCTTTTGTGAAAAATAGGAATTTATCCACAAATGGCCAACTTGAGGTTTAACAGAAGGAACGTTTAACGTAAAAACTTTGTCACACTTCTGGTAGAGGGCAGCAGGATGGAATCTTCTTAATTTACTAATTGTATACTAGAGTGCAGCCTTGTCTAAAAATATTTTCTTAAACATGAAGTATTCATTCTCTTTAAAGATTGCACTGCATACTAGAAAATTAATTTGCAATCTTATTTAACTGCTTTAGCTTAATATAATAATAATAACAATAACACCAACAGCAGATCACGGGACTGAAAATCTTGTTACTTGCACTACAATTTTCATCATAACTCATGATCCCATATGCATCCCATTTTGAAATTTTCAGTTTATATAGATAATTAATAGTTAAATAACATATATTTTTTTCAAAATTTTCAAAAAACACTTAATATTATTTTTTCAATTTTTTTTTTTTTAAATAGAGTGAGAATATTTTTTTGTTAAAACTGTGCCAAGTTGTATATAAAATTAAAGCCCATTTCAAATTGAAAAAAATGAACCAAACAGCATAATTCTAGCAGCAATAGAACAGAAATGAATAAGAATTGAAAAATGTGGTGCGGGAGAAAAAATCTATTTTTATTGAAATTTCAAAAATTAATTTCTCAAAAACGGGACAATTAAAAAATCTAAAAAATATATGTTTATTATTGGATTTAAGGGAATAATAATTGGTAAAAATTTCATTTAAATATAAAATGGTCAGGTTGAGTTTATTATTTTTTTTGGTTGATTTGACGTGAAATGACCCTTTTCAGGGTTTTCAAAGAGTGAAAAATTGCCTAAATTGTTTTGTTCAGGTTTGGTACCCGACTTGTCAATTCCTATGGATATTTAATCGTTTCTGAGATTTTGATATTTAGGCCTACATTTTCATTTAAACCATCATAATAATTTAGGTCTAAACAATAGATTGTGTGTGTTACTAGTAAAAACACTTTTTTTAAATTGAAGAACTTGAAAGATTTTATTTTACTAGCAATTAATTTTTATTAATAAACCAATTTTTTTTATTGATATTCATTGGTATAGCATAACAGATTCAAATGAAAGGCCTACGAAAACCACTCACCTTTTGGTAATTACCAGTATAGTTGAAACTCCTGGTTATTACTTCCCACACCCTCTTCTTTGCAGCTATGAAAACAACTCCTTATATCCGGTTTTTTACTTTCTATAATCGCGTGAGTCTTGATTTGCTCCAATAAATATATTCGCTCGTCCTTGTTAAAAGGTTGTTTATGTTTTTCCACCATTTTTAGAAATATTTGGGCGTTTATGAACAGGTTTGTTAACTTTACAAGCAAAATTGTCACTATAGAAAGCAGTGGATGTAGAGAATTTTATTTCTCACTGGGGTGTGGTACCTCTGTGTACCTCTGTGGATGATTTTATCACGTGACTGCTTGCCAGGCGTTATAGCAAGGTATCCGCCAGACTTAGCCCGTGCTTAGCCTGTGCTTTGCTTATGCTTTGCTAGTACATTGTCATTACTTTGACCGTGCTAAGCATCATTCTTGCATACGGGCCTTAGTCAACAAAAGAATTCCCAGATATTTCAGTTTCCATTTTATATGTTTTATTATCATGTTAAAAAAGATGTCCAATCTTCCCTTCATACCAAATATAGTTATTTATATTGCATATAAAGCCATGCATTATGTACATACTTACATATCACAGGGATTTAAGACACACAAACACACAGTATGCACCATCAATTAAGATTAGTATGAAAACAGGTAATCTCTTAATTTGAACAATCATTTATTTTAAGCTTTCTGCCACTTAGATACCAGAAAATAGTTATGTAGTGTTTTGGTCTTTTTTCATTTTCAAACAATCGGATACTACCATGCTGATAAACACTTTTAAAATAAATACTTTTATTTTCCTGTGGAAGTGTACACATCTACAAATTTATTAATTTTGCTATTTTTTAAAAAAAAATATTGACATCTAGACCATTATTAAAGACAGCTGATTTCGGCATGGATTTCTCTGTTTAGTTGATGCTATTCAGGACTTTAGATTATGTTCAAAATTTATCTTTTTGTCTTATTGCATTTTATAACAGGTCCTTGCAAAGTCTTAAAAAAGAGGATTAACTATCTGCATTCTGATTAAAGCTATTTTTGTCAATATTTATAATGTGATTGGCTTAACTTAAATATATGAAGAAAACTAGTCTTCATATTGATTTCTGTTTCATATTGATTTCTGTCCCTCTTTTGCCAAATTTGGTCATCAGTATACCATTTAAAGGGAGAGACAATTTGTTAACCAAATTTTTGTATTGCATATTCGGAGAGGGGGAGAGAGATAAAGATATATATATAGTTAGAAATATAGAGAGATAGAGATAGATAAAGATATAGAGATGAAGATATATAGATATAAACTATTTAGGAAAAATCACCCTCACTACACCCAATCAGGATTGAACCACAATCTCCTTGTCATTGACACTCTAGTCTATTGTAAGAAAAGTGCCTTAGACCATGCAGTCACCAAAGTGTGTAACCTATAGGTAATAAAGTAAGTTTGCATCTTTGTTTGCTACCAGTCAGTCATTTGTGTAACCATCGATAAAGGCACATTGATCAAAATCAACAATTATTTGCCTGTTGAACAATTAGTGTAACTTTTAATTCTATTAATTATCCAGAGAAATTAAATATTTTGTGTTGGCCACACTTGCACATCTGTTTAATGGCGTTAGTTTTTGGTTTTGTGTACTTTTCATTTCCAGAATTATTATGCATGTCACATACTAGGTTTTTATTTTACATTTTTGAAGTCTTAAGCCTCAACTTTTGCAATTTTTGAAATTTTTAGTGTGAAATAAGTTTTTCTTAAAAATACTCATGTTATGAGCATGATGAAATGCATTCCCCTTCTACGTCAACTTAAAAGTATTTGTGGGGTTCTACGAAGAAGCACTGGTGAGGTTGTCAATTGGCATTCAAATCCCAGCTGTATCTACTAAAGTTTTGTTTCCCCAAATGGCTTCTTATTCTTCTATTCGTCTACCACGTAAATGTGGGTAAATTCAATCTAAAATTCTTCTCCCCACACTATTGAAGTGTGAAAAGACTGGCCGGATAGTTTGATGTGGTGCAAAAATAATATATATTTAAAATAATTACCCATTTTACTTTTTAAAATCGATTTGGGCTATTTGTATATTTACATAAATGAGAAAAGCTCTAATCTGCTTTTCTGTACATATCATAAATAGTAAAAAAAAACAAAGTAGAGGGACTTTATTTTAGTTAAAAATTTGTATATTTTTATTGTATGCCAGTTTAGTGTACAAATGGGTATGTTGTTCATTGGCTTATTTATGTATGCTCTATATAATTTATTTTTAAAAAGTTCCAGAATCCACATCTGTGTTCCACGCTTTTCCCTAAAGGGTTTCTTAATATTTCTCCACACAAATACCTGTACATTTAATTTCAAAATCTACTTTCTTCAGCCCCATTTATTTCATTTTTTAATCTATTTGAGGTACCTAACTCGCACTTTCTGAACTGAATGATTATGATTCTATGAACCAGCGCTAAAGAGCATACCAATTTTGCATGGTAATGTATTTTCACCTACCTTCCAGGGTTCTTTTAATTGCCACAATTGACATGGGACCGAGAGCTTTTTTTCCCCTCCAAAGGAAGTTGTGCTATAGAGTTTTGCTGCTCAAGAAAAATCTGTCAGCCCTGGCCCCACTTAGTGGTATGTTTGAAAAATAAAATTTTATAGGAAGTTAAAAGAGACCACTCCAAATAATCTTAAGAAGTCTGAAAATTTTAAAATTTAAAGTGAGGCCCTGGGAATTAGGGGAGGGGATAGATTTTTTTTTGAGGCAGAAAATTTAAATTTAGTAAGAAAGTACAAGGACTGCTCAAGAAATCAAAATAAATCTTAAAATTTGAAATTTTTAATTGGGAGTTGAAAAATGGAGGGGGTGGTGGTTATTAACATTTCCCATTTCCAAAACATTCTGCTGCTTTTATGTGCGGTAGAGAACTGAAATGCGTAAAGAAGGTATAGGGATCAGTCCAAATAAACATCAAAATCATAAAATTTTAGATTCTAAAATGTAATTCTCTGAAATGGAGGAGAGCTATAGTTAGAAAAAAAACTTTTGGAAATGAGGTAGAAAATTAAAATTTGGTAGACAAGTAGAGAGTCAACTGCAGATAGCCAAATTAATCTTATAATTTAAAAATTATTAGAATGAGTTAGAAAAAAGGCAATTGAAGGGGTTACAAATTTATAAAACTAATAAAAACAACTACTTCTCGATGTGCTAAAAAAAATGAAATTTGTCAAGCAGGTGTATAGACATACACACACACACACACACACACACACACACACACACACACACACACACACACACACACACACTGTTCCCTTTATTTTAATTTCAAATTTAAGTTTTCTGCCACGGCAAAAAGAAAGAGTTTTCATTAACCTTGGGAATTTTAAACCCCTTACAACCCCCCCTCATTTGTCCAATTAACCTTTAAACAGTCAAATTTCAAGACTTATTAGTTTATCTGGAGTTGTCCTTCAATCTGCCGGCTAAATTTAGATTTTCTACTATCCTTTAAACTTATTTACCTGTTTATATCCCCTCCCCCATTATTTTCTAAAGTAACAATGAAAATTTTAAGGTTTTTATGTAAAATGTATATTATTTATTTAAGGTTGATTATTTGGAATGGTCCTTTACCCATCTTACAAAATTTAAATTTTCTGTCAAAACTCATTTTTTTAAACTCCTCCTTCCCCAATTTCCTGGAGTCCTATTTTAAGATTTTAAATATTTGTGCTTTTATATGTATTTGGAGTGGTATATATATATATATATATATATATATATATACTTTACTAAAATCACCACCCAAGTCCTCTCCAAGACTAGCAATAAGAAGGAAACTAATCCTTCTGTTTAGACTTTCACTGTATGCCTTTACTCAAAATCTCCAACATGTGAAATAATAGATAATAGGTTGTGGAGGGGGTTTAAAGGGGTGTTTAAAAGAAAGATAGAAAGTCTGACTCAAGGCACAACAACTTTTTCAAATTGACTCCAGAATATGCAAGTTCCTGGACATGGTGTTACATGCGATAATGGCTTAAGCAAGGTAATGTGCCAAAGCGGTGAACACCTTAAGAAGGATTTCAACATATTTCAAAAACCTGACCTCACAAAGGCCCAAATTAAACTACATATAGTTTCAAACTAATACACAATTTATTTAAAATCTTTGAACAGTATTATTATAAATAGCAAATAAATAATTACAAATGTTTACATAAAAATATAATTTTTCTAGCTAATAATAAATATTTAATAACATATACAGGTGATCCTAATGCATTTTTTACAGATCATCTATAGCAAGTCATTATGTACAGTATCAAAAAAATCTAATATACATTATATCAATAAATATGATGTGTCTAACAAAAAAAAAGTTTATTTCTGAACAAATTATCAGTTCAATCACAGATAATTTAAGATTGATAATTTTAACATATTACATAAAATAAAACAACTTTAATGTAATAATTCTAAAATGGCCTTGTCACATATTTTTATATAAAATTGTAGGCTTAACTCAATAGTTTTTAACTTTATATAAATACAACAATAATTTAAATCTCGGTGACTTGGCGGTCTAGGGTTAAGGTGTCGGATTTCTGTGCTGTTGGTCTGGGGTTCAATCCTCGGTTCTGGCACAGATGTATATGATTGCCAAGCCCTTCCTTAGCCTTTGACAAGATGTGTATTGATCACAACTTGTGAATGTGTGGAATGCCAGGCCTCCACCATAGTTCAGATTCCACGTTAAGCTATAGGTCCTCCATTTAATCTCTCAATCACCCTAAGTGCTTACAACCCAAACGGGTAGTATGACACAGTGCTAATAATAATAATATTAATAATTTAAATAGCATTCTTTTAAAATTATTTACAAACTTTTTTTTTTTCTAAATAGGTCTGTTCACATACTATAGTTAGCTTTATTTTGAAAATTACGTAACACAACAATCTTCTGTTTAGTGATGTATCAAAATTATTTGATGCTATTATCACAAAAGAATCCAAATTATTATATGCTATTGTAAAATATGCTTTTGCTTTATCAAAAAATCATATATTTCTTGAAATAGTAGTTTTGTGTTATAATCATAATATGCTACATTTTATCTCATAATAATATCTAACATAATAGTCCCACAGAGAAACAAACACATGATCATGTATTAAAATTAATTATTTGGATCCTTGATGGTGGGTCATAATATTTATCTTAAAGAATACCTTATTGACACAAAATGATATCTCCATCTATTCACAGAATATCGGAAATAACTTTTATTTTTATTACAATACTTCCTTATTTTTAGAATGTTTTCTTTGATTCCCAGTCTTCTTTGATCATGTCAGCTGCCTTTTCAGCGATCATGTAAGTAGGTGCATTTGTGTGTCCTGCTGGGATGTAAGGAATAATAGAGGCATCTACAACTCTGAGGCGTGATACCCCATACACTTGCAGCCTAGGATTCACCACAGCCTCAGGGTCAGAGGCTGGACCCATTTTGCAAGTTCCAGATTGATGATAAATGGTAAAAGTGAGTTGTCTTGAAGCGCAACGCCAGTAATCATCAGATCCAAACCCAAATCTACTGCAAGCTGGTATTGGTATTTTGTGTAATTTAGAACCCAACCTCCTAAATGCTTTGGTATTGCCAATTTCTAGTGTCTTTTTAATTCCCCTAAGCATAGTTTCCATATCCTCTGGTTCAGTATAATAATTGTGATAAATCAATGGTTTACTCAATGGATTTTTGTCTTTCAACATAATTTTTCCTTTACTTTTAGGTCGCAATAACATTGGAAGTATCATCCATGTATGTTCATTTTCTATAGGTTTGTAAACTGCGTCAAACAACTCGTCACTTATTCCAAAGTTCTTTCTAAATGTTGGTTCAGAAACAATAGAACCTCCTTGAAAGAGTAATTCTATATCAGGATAACCATCTGGGTCTTCTGGATGTTGCAGATCGTAAAAAGCTACAGCTTCACAACCTCCGGGGATGGAAAATGGTCCTTTGTGATATGCCAAATATTCCACAAAATTATTTTGGTCATCAAGCAGGTGTTCGGTTCTTAGAGAAACAGACTGATTAACAGTGAATGTGAGTCCACCCAATGCAATATGATCCATCAAATTAAAACCAACTTTAAGATTTTGAAGGACCGGGATACCCATCTTGGTCAAGTGTTCTTTTGGTCCAATACCTGATACCATGAGTAACTGTGGAGAGTTGATAGCTCCTGCTGAAATAATTACTTCCATCCTTGCACGAACTACATATCTCCTGTTGTTTTGAATGAATTCTATACCATATGCTTGAAGTGTTTTAGGGTCTATAAGTATTTTGGTCACCATACTCATCTTTTTGACGTGTAAGTTTTTTCTTCTGCGAATGGGGTGCAGGAAAGCTCTCGATGAGCTCCATCGAGTCCCATTCTTCATTGTTGTTTGTAGATAGGAGAATCCTGTCTGAACCTCGCCATTGTAGTCCAGCTCTTTAGATCCGGTTTCTAGACCTGCTTCAATAAATGCCTTTGCCAGGGGTGTCCTGTACGGAGCATAACTGACAGTGAGATAACCCCCTGTTGAATGGTACGTCTTGTCCTTAGTTAAATTAGGTATAGTAGTATCTTCAGACTTGCGGAAATATGGCAGAATGTCTTTATAACTCCACCCTGTGTTTCCTAATTTCTCCCATTCGTCATAATCTCTCCTATTGCCACGGCTATAAATCATGTAATTAAGAACACTACTCCCTCCCATGACCTTACCTCTGGGAAAATTGCATTGTTTATTAGTGTGCCCCAAACAGGCAGATGAGGATGGCATAGTCTTGTACTTCCAGTTAGCCTCTGTAAATTGCAAAAAATTGGCGACAATGGGAATATCCATAACAAAGTTTTCTTCTCTGCCAGCTTCTAGCAGCAGTACTTTCCAGTTCTCCACCTCTGTCAGCCGGTTAGCCATGACACATCCAGCTGTGCCTGCACCTACTATGATGAAATCGTATTCACTAAGAATATTACGTTCATTTCGAGGTTCCTCATTCGATTGCCGCATACCCTGAAAAAAAAAGAGCTAATTTTATATAATACTTTTATATAGCTGTAAATATAGTTCAAGTTAGTAGTAGAGTAATAAAAGCTCTGTACACCGGAAAGCAGAAAGTGTGGTAATTTTTATATTCTCTTAGAAATAATTACATACATAAAGTTGTAAAAGAAACAAAACTTATATATATATATAACCCGTGGACATGTAATAATATGTTGAAGAATTCTAATATACTCTAATCTAATATAATATACTCTAATCTATATTTATTAAAACAAATTCTCAAAAGTATCCTTTTCTTACTAAATATCTTAACATTAGAGTATATTAGAATTCTTCAACATATTATTACATGTCCGCAGGTTAAACCAAAGATAAAAAAAATTGACAAACTAGTGTGTTATATACCATTCTTTTAAAATGATTCTTCTGTGAAATGTCTTGAATTGTGTAATGAATTGCATTCAATGCTTTTATCACAGTCTACTGGCAAATCTCTGGATGACTTCGACTAATTTACAGGGTTGGATTGAATTAAATGGGGAGCATTCTACATTAAATCACCCAATTTAGAAATAAATGATTGCTGGCCTGTATTATTGATTTTTTTATACCCTTGCTACAGTTGTTGAAGTAGTGAGCTGAGCAAAACCACTTTTTATCCACCACCATGGTGGATTTAAGCTCATTTTTATGTGTGTTAAAAGTAAACTTTTTTCTGTTCTCATAGTATTAAAGGGGATATGTTATGTATCCAGAAAATACAAATAAATAATATACTTTCTTGGACTAATCAAGGGTTTATTGGGCTCAAATTCAGTAAACTGAATAAAGAAAATGCCATTTTCAGGAGTCTCAATAACAGAAAGGGCCTGGAGTCACAATCTGGCATTTTTTAAAATTAAGAACTAAGCTGTAAATAAATAAAATATCTTTTTAAGCCCTAACTGTTTTTTTTTGTCCTGCAAAATTTAAAGAAATGGAAAATTTAAAGGTCAAATTATCTCTAAAGGGGTAGGGTAGCTTCTAGAAATTAATACCTTCTTACTGGTACTCTACAAAATTTGTGAGATTAATTTTGTGCCACAAACTTGTTTTTAAATATAGGGTTCTAAATTTATTGATGATAGTAAATTAACAAATAATCATTGGTTTGCAAGAAACGTTTATTTATATTAAATCACATTTATTTTGTAGAATTTATTTAAAAAAATATCTCTCCATTAAATAAACCTCATCTAATATGTTTAATCAAATCTTGTAAGTTTTATGTTAGAAGTTCATTAGTATTAAGGTAAAATACAAGGATTATTAGTTTTTATATGTGAGTAAACTTTTTCCTCCTGCAGTATAAGTTAATTTTTGAATAATTTTTTCTATAATCGAAACTCCTTTTATATACAATGTCTTTTGCAAACCACAAAAGACTTGAGTTTGATGACCAGGGCAGTCAGGTACATAACACAGACAAATTCTAATACTTCCTATCACAATAAACAAATCATATCAATCTCTGGTCATCTACAATATTAGTTATATGTATTTAATTATACAGTGAATGGTCATATTTTTCTTTTTCTTACATACAATCAAGACCTAGAATTAATGTTTTATGAATAAAGAATAGTCAAAACATTTCACCTTGTAGCTACATATGATGAATAGGCTAAGATTTAAGAGTAAAACAAAAATGCTCTGCTCTGTATGTATTTTTTTGAATATGAATGATAATTAATCTTATAGAATTCTATTCTATGAAATCTTTACTTTCATCATGCAAGATGAAATATGACACTAGTTCTTGGCTAACAGGTAGGTGACTTTACATACTTTATTTAATACAAAAATGAGAGTGTAAGAAAAAAAAGCCTCAGCTATTTTTGTGTTGAGCTAGACTGCCAAGGATGGGGAGATCAAGGTTGGAATCTCGCTTGGGTGATCTGGGGGGTGTGTCATAAATTGTTTTCCACTCTCCCTCTACACAAATGCGGGTTCACTTCATCTATATTCAGCCTTCCTAATTCCCTACCCATTAGTGTAATTAATACTTAAGCATATAGCCTGAACGGGTAGTAAGACGCGCTGCTAAGTATTACGACGCGCTGCTAAGTAATACTATTATTGAGAGTGGCAAACTTCAGTTAGAGCATGTGTTTTACCAGTGACTGTTTGATACACAACTCAATTGCTTTCTACACTTTTATACACTCTTAAAAGTTTAACCTTTTTGTACTTTTTAAATAATAGTTCAGCACCCCACGAAATTATAATAAAGTTTGTAATTTTTTTCAAACACAAGGAAGATTTTGGAGTGGATGCAAAGGGGTATTTCTTCCCTTCAAATTATGGCAAAGGCTCCTGAAATGGGATATATGGAACTGTAAAGAGACGTGCTTCAAAAACAAATAATACTTTTTGCCCACAGAGCTACTCAACTGTGATTTATTTGACTGATTAGAGTATGAAGTCACAAACTGTTCAGTAACATTTTAAGACTTATGTTTCGCACATGGTGTTATGGAAAAGTGGCTGAAATTTAATCAATTTCGCGTTTTCTAGCTTTCAAGTACCTTATTCACTCTTCCAGAATATTTAATGTTTATTAATACAACTTCTAGCTATATGAGTGCCAGCAGAATTTGTATCTCTATTATTAGTACAAATATAAGAGATGTAGCCAAAGGAGATTTTGGATTCATCCATAAATTGAATTAAAATGTAAACAACAGACTTCTGATCGCGGCAAAGGAACTGCAACAAAGTGATGCAAAATGTATAGTGTTGTACAGAAGGTTGAAAGAAAGTTACCTTTAATAATACATTAAATGTTCAATAATTGTTCATTCATAGTGGTTGAGTCTGTAACTGAAGTAGCCTGACATCTAACATGATGTGTTCCTAGTGACTAATCACATATGTTTCATTAACTGATAAGCAAACAGTAATTGAACCTTCATTGAAATACATTAGTGGTGACGCTATGACGCTGCTGTCTGGTAATTTAAGTTTTATTCACATCACTTTTAAGTCTTTATTTGAGTAGCTCCATGGGCAAAAGGCTTTAGTTTACAGCAACTACACACTCACATCTGAAAGCATTTATGAATTTGGTGTAAAAACTTAAAAGGTTTAAATGTTGATAAAATTAACCAACATTATATCGCAAATGAGATGAAAACCTTTGAAAAAGGATCAACAAAACCACATGTGTTCCTGATACAAGATACGAGTAAAATCACTGCTTTGTTGCCAGAAATGGATCCACTTGGAAAATCATTGGAATTTCATTATATAATGAATCATTTTGAATTCAAGATTCATGATTATATTGTTGGAGGTGAAAAAAAATTAATGAAACTAACTCTATTGCTTGGCATTTTTAGAAAAGCTGGTACATTGGAAATTTCTTCAAAATATCAAAACAAAACAATTACTTCAATTTAATGTTCTCCCCAAGTGGACCATCAACAATGTTCGGTGTAGGTGACCTGGTGGTCTAGGGGTAAGGTGTCAGACTTCTGTGCTGGCGGCCGGGGTTCAATCCTCGGTCCCGGCAAAGATTTATCTGATTACCAAACCCTTCCTTCACCTCTGACAAGACATCTTGTGAATGTGGGGAATGCCAGGCCTCCACCGTGGTTCGGATTCCACGTTAAACTGTAGGTCCTTCATTTCATCTCACAATCACCCTACCATTGCACATTAGCGTAGGTGCGTATAACCCGAATGGGTAGTAAGACGCGGTGCTAATAATAATAATAATAAAATGGTTGAGCAACTCAACTTATTTGGTTTTGGTTTCTCATGGACTAGTCCCCATTTCTTCAGCATGTACACTCAGTTAAATATATGTTTTTGGTATATATTATATATATATATATATATATATATATATATATATATATATATATATATATATATATATAATATTAAATTTTTTATGATGCCTTTCAAGATTTCTTTTACATAAATAAATAAATGTCATCAATTACTTTAGCATAGCATTATTTTTATGTGGGATGTTATATTTGATCTAACTACCACATATTTAAAAAGAGGTAATAAAAAAAATCATATAAATGTATCTGGAAAGAGGACACAGCAAAAATCTTCTAAATCCCTTGCACCTAGCATGTGAACTTATTACTGCTTACACCATTCATACATTCAACCCCCTACATCTTGATTGTTAGTAAAGCTTGATAATGTTAATATAATATACCTGAATTAAAATGTTGATCAAAGAGTCTGCAATGCCTGGTCTTTGTGATATAGCGGACCCCACCATCATCAATAGCAGCAGGAAGCATGGCCCCATGATGAACCCCTTTTTATCTTAAACCTAAACATGAACAATTATTATTATATAGAGTATTTCTAAGGCCATCACTGTATCAAAACCTTAAGTTATACTAGGGGAATAGGATGAGACCCAATTTAAGGGAACTGCACCAAAATTCTCCTGGTGAAATAATTTAATCACAGCTTTCTGGCACGGTATTAATAACGTATTGTGCCCGGGTAGGTATTGAGGGTTCAGCATTAGGAACCGGCCTTCTAAAACATTCAACTAATTACCCTTTAAAACTATAAACTACTATGGCTATAATAATTAACTATACTAAAGGGGTAATAGATGATCCTAGAACTAAAGGCAAGTAACTAAAGATTCTTTTAAACTAAGTGGCCTAATTTTTTCTATTACTTGGTTAAAACAAACTGGCCAAATTGATTGTGTTACAAAGTCATCAATATTGTTCACTAATTCACCAGGAAAACTAAGATTTTTTAGAAACATTTAAGTATGATTAGAAAATATAATTTTCTAAATTTGGGATATGTAATAGAATTAATCTATTTTGAAATTACAATGTGCCTTGGGCTGAAGTTAAGGAGCAGTTTCAAAAACCAAGATAGAATGGTCCAGTTTCATATGCAAAACTGGTCCATCCCATTCATGTTTAGGTAGGTGACCTCTTGAATTTAGTGTAGCACCACGCTTGAGGCATACTCACTCTGGCTATGAATGTGCCGCCAAAACTTTGAAATCACTACTAATATTACAGTAATATGACTCCACTCTTCTCAAGTTTCAAAGTATATGGGTGCTTACTGTCCAAAGTTGTCCTATAAACATTGGAACATTAAAAGGTTTATTTACTGGAAAAACTCAATCTTTCTTTTACGACGTATAAAGGGTTTTAACAACACTTTAAGGTGACCTGGTGGTCTAGGGTAAGGTGTCAGACTTCTGTGCTGGCGGCCGGGGTTCAATCCTCGGTCCCGGCACATATTTATCTGATTACCAAACCCTTCCTTCACCTCTGACAAGACATCTTGTGAATGTGGGGAATGCCAGGCCTCCACCGTGGTTCGGATTCCACGTTTAACTGTAGGTCCTTCATTTCATCTCACAATCACCCTACCATTACACATTAGCATAAGTGCGTACAACCCGAATGAGTAGTAAGACGTGGTGCTAATAATAATAATAACAATAATAATAACAGCACTTTAACTGTTTTTGGATATTTTAAATTGCAGTTTCTTCTCAAAAATAGAGCTAGTTCAGAAATATTGACAGTTGCGTCATAGAGAACAAAATTTGAAGGACAAATTGTGACGTGTTTTTTTACAATCTGTTAGGTCCTTAGCCTTCACACCTGTTGAATTATCTATCTTTACAATCTGTTAGGTCCTTAGCCTTCACATTACCTGTTGAATTATCTATCTTTACAATCTGTTAGGTCCTTAGCCTTCACATTACCTGTTGAATTATCTATCTTTACAATCTGTTAGGTCCTTAGCCTTCACATTACCTGTTGAATTATCGTCCATCTTTACTGATAAACATAAAAATAATGTATCTCATAATGAACACATTTATTAATATTATTCCAAAACATAGTGAGATTAAGATGGTATAGTTCTAATTGACTATTTGTATTTGCAGGAGGTGCACTAATGATAATATACAAAATATTATCACTTACAATGGCTTGCACAGTGACCAGTCCATAGAAAACTTTTAAATACTCTGTTTTCAATGGTGCATCCAAAGCTAGGGGTAATTTACTATTCTTTTCTATTAAATGCAAAAGATTCAATTACATGGAGTCATAAATACAATGTTTAACTCATTATTAGAACTTATTTCCATAGATTACCTTGGATTAATAAGATCTAATCTAGCACAAATTAACACACCCACTTTTTCTAAGCAATACATTGTTTGAATCAATATTCAATAGCAAAAAAAAAAAGCAATGAGAGAGGAATTTATTAACCCTTTGTTGGATAGTTCTTGAATTATTTGTAGCTCTCTCTTCTAAATTTTTTCATTAATAAAACATTACTATTCATATTATAAAAACATCATCAACATCTTTGTCCAAATTTTCAAGTTTTTGATTAATTTTATACAAATAAATGGAATCCAGCGTGCTGAAAACAGTTGCGAGAACTTTGCCTCCCAAATCAATTCAAGCTCTTTTTTTTTTTTTTTTTTTTTTTTTTGCCATTTAGGTTTACTAGGTAATAAAAAGTTCATAAAACTTATTTGTTATTGATAGCGTGTATACTGTATAGGTTTCATTTACTTGCTCAGTGACGGTTCTGCCAATTTTGATATGAAGAATTATTTTCTATCAATTCCTGCAGTAACTAAACGTTAATTATGGAAGTTACTAAATTTGACACTTTTTGATTTTCTACATTTAATTCCATCAAATCCAAATTTATCACCACTTTAAAACTCTTATCAAATAAGTCATTTTTTTTACTCCATTAGGTAATTTATTTATTTTCACTGAGTCACATAACACATGGGAAAGTACAAAAAATAAGACACCAACGCGAACCTTTTACTTGCGCTTGCTGAGGTTATACGATTTGGAAGGGCGCAGCGAGGGCATTAAGGGATTTGCATCTTTCTTCCTCCTGGTTGGTCGGCTCTCCAGTGTGAATAGACGATGTCGGCTGACACAGAACACCTAACCTTTGCTAGGGAACCCAGGTGGTCTACCGGCGTCCTCGGGAACAAGCGGTATTTTACTCTGATGTCCTCTGGGCCGCACTTCAACGTCGGTGTCACTAGGTACAGTGATCGACTTAACCAAATATGGCTTAACCCCATTTGTGTTAACAATAATAGAATGAAATGTTAACTGTAACAATTAAGCTGCGAGTAAACTATCACGTTCCCTAATATCCTTAACTGTTTGTAAAATTCGTTTCAAAAAATGTTTTTTACTTCAGTTCCGGTTCTTAGTTTCTTTGACCTTTTTTAAAATACTTTTTCAAACACTTTGTTGCTTCCCAAAATTTTTCTAACTTCAAAATTACAGTTTCTTGTTTCCTTAACTCATTCCCAAAATTATTTTAATTACCGCTTACTACCTACTTTTCCAAAAATTTCCCATATTTATCTGACAAGTGATTGATTTTTTTTCATTGCAACTTAGAGGTTCTAGTTTCCTTTACCTCACAAGCTTGTACAAATTTATTTTGACCCTTACCCGTGGCATCAAAAACTTCCTAGTTTTTTCCACAACAAATTATGTAATCTTTGTTTACATAGCAAACCCTAGCGAATACCGCCCCTCGTAGTCTTTAAACCCCCACAGGACTCATGTTGACAACACTTATAGGGACTGTGACCCTTTTTCCAGCCCATATGGTAACACAAACTTTCTAGTCACCAAACATTGTTTTAACTAACCACTGTAACCCCGAGTACAGCTGGTTCTACTAGAATTAACCAATTGTCAACAATTTATGGGAGTTTAACTTAAGCTTTGATTATTTTTTTTTTCTCCGGGAGATATTTTTCAGTTTATATTAAACTTATTTTTGAGCCGGAACAGTTTCCATAGCGCAATATTAAGTTGCGACCCGAAGATTTACAACTGCCTTGGGTCCGTTGTGGTCCTAAAACAGCTTTGGTTCCTAAATCATAAAATTAATAATGATGGTAAAACTTACGCTTTTCTTTGTTAATAGACAGTAGATAGATTGTTAACGAGAAATCCAATACAAGTATCCCCTGATAACGGTGACAACTGGTATTTACAACCTGTAGTTACATTTGCTAAATAACTATCGTTGTTTAACTTGATAGTCACAGGTGCCCCCCCCCCTCCACAAATGTGAGATTTTTCGCCCTTCTATACCCGAAATTCCGTACTTAGGTTTGGAAATATTTTAATTTGCTACAATTTTTTGTTACATTACTGAAACTTAAGTGCTTGTGTCGGCCAGTACCTTGAATTGCTTGCCTTCATAGTTTTAAAGAACTATACGCTCTTTTTCATTTATGGCTTCACTTTCAGCAGAAGTTACAAGGACGAATCTTATTGGGACTAGGGTCGTGGCTTGGTCCAATCCCTTGACTGTTTGGGGGGAGAGGGGGGAGGTTTCTTGTCTTCAAACCTTTTCCTACAAAATCTGGAAATATGTCCCTTAACCTGAAAATGTAAACAAACTAACTTGTTGGTTGGACAAATTTTAGCCAAATGACCTTACATTAGTGTAATTAAAAACTTGTTTCTCATCTCGCCTGTCTTTATTCAACTGGACAATCGCCAATTTCTACAATTTCAGCTGCGCATTCTATTGCATTTTGTTGACCTTGGTGGTCTTGGGATAAAGTGATCGTCTCAGGACCCGGTCTTCGTGGGATCAAACCCAACCGGAATTGACAGATTTTTCTTGAGTAATAAAAATCCATAGCATAACTTTCTCTGTAGAGGAAGTAGAGCTGTCGGTCCCATGTCGATTGTGGCATGTAAAAGAACTCTGGAAGGTATGTGAAAGTATCTTTCCTGTCAAAATTGGTAGGCCCTTTCGATCTCGCCCATAGAAATTCTCGTGTGCTGATATAATCAGTCGGGTCATAGCTTGCTCGTTAAACGGCTCAAATAAATAATAACAATAAAATTACATCTTGGAATGACTTAGGTTTTGGGAGACAAGTCAATCTATTCAATTATCATTTACCCTGACAAACTATTTAGAAAAGCGGCCAACGCTTTCTGATCGGCCTCACAATTGATTGCAACACTGCCATTTTTGCTTCCTCCTAAATCGAATGCATTTAAGTCGCTTTTTCTAATTCTCTCCGCAAGTTGATCTACTGTTTAATCCAAAACGCAATTATTAGGGTGCCATTTTCACTTCCTTCTAAATCGAACGAATTTACGATGCTTTTTCTAATTCTATCCGCGAGTTGCTTGACAGTTTAATCCAAACGCAATGGTTAGGGTCAGCTGTTCACGGTAGTACCTGGAGGTATTTTACCGTTTGAAACGCCTTGCGAGCTCTTGTTTAAGGGCTACATATGTAGCAGCTTTCCAACATTCACACTGTGAAATTCTGTGATGCCCCTAAAACCCATAATTTGGTGACTGCTAATTTTTCATTATTAGTCCAACCATATAATTCTGCTGTCGGCTCTTTTTTGAAAAAACGTATTGATAATTATCCTCCGATCTACCTTTAAATACAGGGATACTAGGAATAAGAAGGAATTCCTAATATACGTTGTGACTGAAAATAATAAGTTTCCATGACTGGCACTAGAAGCATGATTTGCTTGATCTAGCCTTAGTTTCATTTCTTATTTTTAAATAATCTATTTAGAGTCATTAGCTAATATATTACTGTCTACAAATCAACTTTTCGCCCTTATAATCTAACTGGGGGAGTTGCCATGATAATAATAATTTGCAAGATAATACTTTTAATTTTGAAACAAGCTGTCAATGTCTTAAGTAAAAATTCAAAGTTCTAGATATTTCACGTGATAAAAAATGAACACACAAAATAGGTTAGACCATATCAAAGTAGTAAAATTCCCCACCGTGTTCAGTTTAGTGTAGACGTTCAGCATTTATTCTCATTTTTGTTTAGGATTACATTTGTGACGTCACTTTTGTCATCTTCCCTACTGTGCTGGCGGTTATAACTGCTGACGTATTTTATTTCTTGATGGAGGTCCATCGTGTTCGGGTAACAGCTGATATACAACATGCATATTGTTCCAATCACTTTTCTTCCACGCCTAGCATAATCAAGCTAGCACCACGAATAATGTACCTTACTAATCTACTACATTATCTAAAATTGATATCACTTGGAAAATAATTTTCCCTCTGTCCCAACATGTTATCACTTTGAAAGCACTTAATACATTTTGGCATTACTTTATCATTTAATTCTCACTTTTAACAACAATTTTTCAACACATAATTCCACTTATGACACCAATTTGTTAACTTCCCTTTTACATGATGCATGATAGTTACCACTAACTACCCACAACACCACCGTGATACCGCGGGAGTAAACTTTGTCTGGATGGACCCCAGTTGGAATCCTGGAGGATTGGGTGGAGCTTAGGGGCTAAGTATGAAATTAGGTTCACAATATACTATCTATTTATTGTCTATAACATTCTAATCTACTACACTGGCTATATGGATAACACAGTGCGTTCGCGATGGAGATTGGAACTCACGAGCTGCCTTGACACGAGTTCGACTCCTCCCTGTGGGTGACGCGGGATCGCGTGTTTGCCTATCACTTCTACTCGTCAATGGTTATTTCTGGAGAATCCCCTAAGTCTCTGTTGTAGATCAGTGCTTCTCTTGAACTGGAACGAGGCTCCGCTCTACTACTTTGACAACCAATCACTTAACCAAGGTTTTACTAGTTAATATTTGAAACTTTATGGACTCGATATTTACATCAAGCAAGCAAGGCCCATCGGTTCCACGATGCTCGCTCGTCAAAAAGAAATAATTCACTATTCTCAGCAGGATGTTAACCCTACACTGCTTTACTTCCAAGGAAATGTACAAGCGTGGATTGGCATCTTGCCAGAATAAACCCGTCTCGGTGGCGTAGTTGGCTAACGCGCTTGTCGTGTTGAGCCAAACTGCTGAGGACGGGTAGATCGAGGTTCGAATCTCGGTCGGGTGAACTGGGAGGGGATTTTCCTAGATGGTTTTCCACTCTCCCTCCACGCAAATGTGGGTTCACTTCCTCTAATTCAACCTTCCCAATTCCTAAATCCATTAACGTAATTAGTACTTAAAGCGTATAACCTGAACGGGTAGTAAGACGCGGTGCTAAATATTAATATCTTAAACAAGTTTTTTTTTGCACTTCTTCTTACTACGTACTCGTCTGAGCTACCACATTATATTGCACTATTGTGGTAGTAATAATGGATTTAAAATCTCGAATTTGCGTAGGAGTTCTGGAAACCACATGGGGAAATGAATCGCAAAACATCCAGCAAGGATTCGAACCGCAACCTTTCCGTCGCCAGGAAACCGGAACTAAGTGAGCTTGACGTTTATTGCACGTGCTCGGGTAACAAGTATGTTATTCTAAAGATAATTTACAAAATTGCTTTTCAGTATTGTCTATTTATAAGCCACAGTTAATCTTATAATAGATTAATTTCACAATAAAGTATTTTTTTTTTTATTAATTCATTTGGTGGATTGAGCAACATAATGCCAATTAATTAATACTATATTATTTCAAAACAATTAATGTAATACCCATCTAGTGTTCCCAGTTTTATTTAAACCAGGCCCTCTTGATATGTTTATAGTTTGATTGGGGTTCGAATTACGGTCGGGTGTACTGAGGGTGGTCTTTCACTCTCCCTCCACGCAAATGTGGGTACGCTTCCTCTAAATTCATCCTTCCACATTCCCAGCTCATTAACGTAATTAGTACAAATGCATATATCCTGAACAGGTAGTAAGACGCGGTGTTAAAAACAATAGTTAGGAAAAAAAGGTCTTGAGCTTACACAAAAATTACAAAATCAAATCTCACAGCTTGACTCTTACATTCTGGTAAATTTGATTAACAAATATCTGCTTGAGAAGTAATAGTTATCCCCTCCAAACGCTACCAAATCCAACTTATTTGCAGTGTCCCACCAGGAATGTATGTTTTAAAATCAAACAAGCAAAGAGGACACAAAGTTCATGTATACATTATCTTCTCATTCCGACAACTGGTATTTAAAACATACTTACTCAACATAAATAAATTATTAGAAATCACGCAAACCAAGAAAATTTGACCAAACATTCCAAAATGTCAAAAATGATTAAATAATTATCAATAAAAAACGCCTAAACTTCGCAAGATAAAGAAAGACCATGAATATTATTATTAGATGCACATGAGAATTGTCTGTGATGTATCCTACTAAAAAAGATGACGGTCATAATATCAAAATACGGGCCCAGTTAATAACCCTGTAAGCAAGTTCTGAGGTAAAAAAAACCCAAGGTTTTCCCTAATTATAGAGAGCTCTTAAGGAAGCCGTCTATTACAGCCTTATCCTTGATCAAGGTTTTCTTATGTCGAAATTCAGGATACATTATGAAACTCGCAACACAACAGTCCCATTAAGAGCCCGTCTTACCCCACCCCACGGAGAACACTTAACCTCGGAATATTCTCTGCATCGTGGTAGAGTTTTCTAGATTGAAATCAAGTTCATTGAAACTCCCAACAATATAACATTATTAAAAATGCAACCAAGTTTAAAAATGTTCATTTTAAAATTAATAAACTATTAATATATCGATGACATGGAGTTCGGGGTTTGAATACCGGTCGGGTATACTGAAGTTGTTTTTCCAAAATAGTTTTCCACTCTACCTCAATGCAGATGTAGGTACACTTCTTCTAAATTTAACCTTCCTCAGCCTTAGCTAACAAGCGTAGTTAGTATATATGTATATAACCTGAACAGTTAGTAAGACGTGGCGCTAAAAAAATACATATTGATATGATTCCAATTTTGCTGTTATCAAATGAATGTAGGAAACCGCACTTCGATGCGATTCCTAGTACGAATGTAGTCTTGTATCTAATTAGTCCAACACCTGGGCTCAATCTGTAGCGTGTCTATCTATCGAACCGAGGGTTCCGGTTTTGATGCCCTGCATGGCCATAAAAACTATTACTGGGGTAATGTAGGCTTCCCCTTTCATAGTGATGTAGCTGAATGTTGTGTCTGTTATAGATCTAAGTAAGTTTATAAGTCGTGTGCTAATATAATCAGTAGGTTTAGAAAATGCAGCCTACGTTAAATACCTCAAGTAAAAATGTATTCAATTTCCCGGCTAATCGACCGTTAGGTGGTTTTTTTATAACTGCCACAGATAAAGCGTAATGCAGATAGGTAAAACATCCCGAACCAGGTGTCAAAACGTATCATATAATACTAATAGTTATTTTGTATTTTAAATTAAATTAACCCCACTTCTGATACTCTGTTACTAAAATGTACACTCCGTTTACTCTGAGAGGTAGTTGTCTTTCCTTAACGGATCACACTGTGGACCTACTTATCTTATGAGCTGCACCATAGTGGAAAAGTGCAAATTAAATTTGTTACCTTTCGTGGTAAACTGAGTGTACGTATATTATTTAAAAAAAAACTTTGTTGTAACACTCTAATCAGTTTTATTAGATTATGTATTAGTCCAAACAAACATAATATCTATCAATCTATCATACATTAACTTTAGTAACGTTGTAACAGAGGGCGATGTACTTTTGAAGTTAATAATGCCATATAGCAAATACAAACAAATATGAGGTGAATTTAATTTAAAACTGATCAAATAACTATTATAGATTTGTAATAATTTCACATGATTTATCTTCAAATATTAGGTAAATAAATTTGAGCCTATTTGCTTTGTTTATGTGATTTTTTAAAATATCCATACAAAGTAAAATACTCTAAATGGCCGTCTAATTTTGGAGAAACTCGAATATGGAGGTAGCTAATTTCGTACATTAAAGATTTCGAACTAGGTTATAAAGTCAATGTAGTATTTTTCTTATTCATTAAATGATTTCACTTTTTTTATAATGAAGACTTTAAAAATAATACGATGCGACACCTTGTTCTACATTACAAATTCTTTTTTGGTTGATTACATTTTATTTACTAAAATTGATCCAAATATGCAACTATATTTTTATTTGAAATATTTAATGTACACTTACTGAACCGATGGATTATGTCAGAACACGACTTTAAAACTAACTTAAATCAGGGTAAACGAAGTGATCAAACTTGTCGAGTATTTAACTTTAAAATGGCCGATGATGAAGAGATCAATGTTTGAATCTCGGTAGAGAGGGTACTGATGTTTTTTTCTCTCCAAAATGGGTTTCCACTCTCCCTCTACGCAAGTGTGGGTACACTTCATCGATATAGATTAGTGGAGATCCCGTACTAGTGCAATGGCGGTGTGCCGAAATTGAAGCGTGCTGCGCTCTATGAAGAACTGTGCGGGCTCAACGCGCACTGCTTTGTTAGCATTCATTAACTGCGTGAAAATGATGTGTTAACATCTATTTTTTTTATGAATAGACGATAGACGATTTAATGCTGTTCAGTAAACTGTACTAACAAACAAGGGAATGCAAAAACTAATTATCCAAACTTGACGCATCTCCAAAATCGCTGGGGTTATGGAGCATATCTCTGGGTGGGTGGTTACCCCTTGAAAGCTTATTCGAAAACATTCCCCCCTCCCTATTATTAAATCACACAAATGAAATATTTTACTTAGTAAGTAAATCATACAAATTAATTTTTTTAGAGCTTAAATAACCACCTAAAAAACAAAAAGTTACTCCAAAACAACCCTTGAACCAGTTAATAGAAGTAATAGGAATAAGCTATCAGACAACGATATTTTAAGATTATTCTATTTATTATTATTATTATCATTATTTGTGAAATGCTATGCACACGAATTGTTTTTTTTTTTCTGGAAAAGACTAACAGCAATATCATCTCTCTTTAAGTTAGTTAAATTAATTAGGCCCAATAGAGAATAATTATACTTTAAGTTATATATATTTTCAGATCAATGCTACAACAGACGTTATGAAATCATTATTACTTATGATATTGACGCCCTTGATGTTTATTTTAATCATTACAATAAGGTAAATGCACCATAAGACACTTTTGTAAACTACAAAGAAAATGTTATAGCTATCAAAAGAAATAGGAAATCTCATCTCACTTATTCTACAAAACAAAGAAAATAATTATAGGCCTCTATCTTTTGTTCTCACTCCTGAAATGTCATATTTTTCTGGCCAAACAAATGTAAAGTCTCCCCCTTCTGTTCTTCGAATAAACTTTATAACAGGTTCATCATAGTCCATAGATAAAATAAAACCTACAGAGAAATTTGTACTAATTTTTTTACTAGCATAAACTTCTAGAACCCATATTCCTGGTTTTATATTTTGATCAGAAAATAAAGCTTTAAAAGTTTCCTCTTGAATGTGTCAGCAAGTCACTCATACTGACATCACTGTCATCTTAGATCAAGGGCTCTTCTGAATCAAATTCTTTAATACTTTTATCCTTTATTTCCTTGAGTGCTGCTTTTTAATGCTCTCTTTAACTATTCCTTTCTCGTATTATTTCCTTTTCTCATGTTTTCATTATTTTTCTTGGAATGATATTTTTTCTACATTTTTTTATGTGATCTCACCGGGTATTTTTTGATTTAACTCTCTTATTAGAAGATGATGGGACATCATTTGGCCAGAATAAATCTCTTTTAAAAGGTATTGATACTTCCATTGGGTTGTTTGAAGACACATTCTGCCTACTCGGACTATGCTTGTTGGTTGCTGTTCAATCGGTTGTTTCATGGCTCTCTAAGTTGTGAAATAGGTACCAATAATTGTTGATTTGATACATTAGTTGTTGCTGGCTGTTCATTAAATAGGGTTTTTGGTTAGCTTGTTGCTATGGGATTTGTTGATTCCTGGTCAACAACTCGGTTGTTCAAATTATTAATGAGTAAATAGCATTTTACATTTGTTCAGGAGTATACTTTAATAGCTTCTTTTTCTCTTTGGGAGCCATTATAGAGCTGTAAAAAATTAATAAGCCTTGTGATATTCTCTTTTAGCATTGTTATTACTTGATTGACATGTCATCAAAAGAAACCAGCAAAACCTTGTGAAAATGGCAATGTTTCTAAGCTTTACATCTGTCAACAATAGAAAACCTATTCATTTGCTGTTCCAAATGTCTACATAACCTAAATTGACTGTTTAACCACATTTATTGAATCATATATTGTATAGTAACATTGTTTGAAATGTGTTGAAGCTAACTAAAATCATGAAACACAAAAATATTCAACCAATATGAAGCTAGAAGGTCAATACCTTAAGCTAGCAGGTCAAAGTCTTCTTCAAAGTGCAAGGAATCTAATGAAATGCTGGACATATGTGATAATTCAACAAAATATGGCCACCATTTTGAATACTCATTAGCTGACAGTTGATAACTACGTTTTTAAGGTAGAAAACGTAACAAAATACAATTTCCAGCGGAAGTATTTTGCTGAGAGTGAAATATCTCTTATTTTTTAAGGTAATATTAAAATAATGTCAACTTTTGCTGCAGTATCAACATTTGTTACATTTACCTTATTTATAATCTAGCGGTTTAAAAGTGTTGTGAGCAAAGTACATTACTCCTCTAGACCATTAGAATTTTTTTCATCCATATTTTTTTGGTATTTGCTTTTTAATTAAATGACGAGTGAAATAGAAGATAACTCGGAGCCTTATGCAGGCGTTTTAGTTTCTACACATCTACCCAAGGATCCGTAGAGCGCACCGCCAATCAATTTCGTCACATCCGTGCCTGGGCTTGTAGCCTTAAGTACGGCGGTATCTCTCTTGTCTATATTGATGGTACACTTCCACTAAATATAACCTCTCTAATCCCATTAGCGTAATCCGTACCCGAACGGATATTAAAACGTGGTGAAAAAAAACAGCTATAATTTGCATGTCGTGTGGTTTAACCCCCTCAAGAATCTGTTACTTCTTGATTGTTTATTTCAACCACAATGTTTCCAAACGTGTTTGGCATGCACCAATGAGAATGTGGAACACTGATTGCTTTGACCTTAGAGGATCTATAATTCATTTTTCTGACGTAATTTTTACAAGTTTTTTTTAGCAAGCGTGCGTTTTCTATGTTAGAATTATATTTTATTCTTTCTTTTTTAGTCTGACACCTTAGCTCACTTGGTAGCGTGTTTGTCTATTGAGCTAATAGTCTCGGGGCTTGTATTCCTGGCATAATAAAAAAAAATTATCATTGGGGAAATCTGGGTTTCCCCTCTCACACTGATGAATTATTAGCTGGGGGTTTTGGTGTTGGTTTTTAAGTCGGCTAAGAAAATGCACGTTTAATACTTTAAATAAATGCGAACAAAATCCTCTTTACTCGTATCTTAGCACGTGATAGCGGTTTATTAGCTCTTTTGGCCTTCCATTGTTAAGAACTATTTACTCGGAGATATAGGCCTACATATTCTCAGACTGCGATATTTCATATGGAAAGCTCCAAAGTCCCTAAAATAATCTTCAAGTGTCTTGGTATTTACTGTTGGGACAATGTTAATTTACGTTGCTCTCATATTCACGTAATTTCGCGATAAACGTTTAAACGAGCTAATTAAAGCTCTATGATTTTTTTTTACCTAACAAAACTTAAAACCTTTTTTTTATACGATTGGAACATGTTCATATCTTTCGCCTCCATTTTCGCGTAAGCTATCTTTTTAAATAAAGCACTTCTTAAAAAACTTGGGACTTAAGGACGTCTTCAACGGGTCTCATTGCTCCGGTAGGAGACCCTTTTTTAACCGGTCAGAGTTCGCTCAGTCATATGAATATTCTGACATTAAAAAACCTACTAAATCATCTTTCATGCTTAGGATGTTTTTTCTTCACTTCTTTTCAATTCTCTCTCCAAGAAAACTCAAATGCGGCTACGCCAACTCTAAATTTAACCTTCCTTATCCCTATCACCGTATAAATAGTACATAACCCGAACTGTTAGTAAGACGTGGTCCTAAAATTAAAAAACAACATAGTGTCAATTTTGATAGCTTCACTATAAAAATGATAATATTCTATCATTCTTAACTGCTCTACATTTAGATTTTTGAATTTTTAACGGTTCTTTATATGGCAATGACCTGTGCAGTACATTTACTACTTACCTCCCAGACCTTGAAGTCATTTTAGTTGAAAGCTGTGCCCTTTAAAAGGTCGTTCAACAGTTTAGCGCAATCGGTAACGTGTTTGCGCACTGATCCAAAGTTATCAGATTAGCTTCACAGCGAGGACTGAAAAGTTGGCTCAATACCTACTTAGGGCTATCCACATTTATATATGCTTATACTGTAAATGTGCTTAGTTATTTTATAAAATTACCGGTGAAGGTATAGTCACTGAAAGCAATCATGTATTTAACAACTAATTTGATTTATCTACATTTACCAATAGTTTTATAAATTTCCCAATGCAGTGTGGGGTGAATATGTTGCATGTACTGTAATTTACCGGCAATTTTATAAAATACCTAATGTATATTGACGAAAGTATGGAAGATAAATCCAAACTAACCTAACCTAGTCTAAACTTGCCTATACGAACCTAACCTAACCAAACCCAATCTTGATGTGACTTATTAACGTCCATCAGTGGGTGATGGTAATTTTATAGCTTACCGGTAATTTTGTAAAACGTTCGGCGAGTATGTGAAATAGTAACTACATTTTTTACATTCCCTAATTGAACCAATGACTCTGTAGAATCACCGCCGAATGTACCAACTCATCACATTCAGCACATTCACAGTAGCATATATACTAATAAGGCGCGGATGAGGAAGAAATAACATTGTATTCGTTTGGGATTTAAATCCTGACCGTGCTACCAGCAGACTATACCGATTTGTCTGCGTACCCTCCGGTGCAGGCTTTTATTTCTGGTTGTTGTGTTCGTCCTACAATTAGCCTAAGTCACGATTATCATTTAATAGGGTTGACACACTTTAACTCAACCCAATACATCCCACTAAGACGCACTTGTAACATGTTAAATAATTGAATAGTTTTATAGCGTCACTTTCGCAATAGAGTTGACTGCTGATGGTGGGGAGATCGGGGTTAGATTCCCGGTTGGATCTACTGAGGTTGATTTTTCATGAATGGTTACCCACTTTCCCTACACGCAAATGAGAGTAGTGAAGCGCGGCGAGAAAAATAAAATAACTAATTGCTTGTGTTTGTATTTAAAAAACACCTTAGTCAGGTCTAATTGAGATGTCCTATCATATGTGTATGAATACATTTTAAAAATAAAACGTACACAGTATTGTAAAATCTATATTTTTAACAATTTTACTGTGTTTTTATGCTTAGTTATTTAGTGGCATTAAAATGAGAGCTAATAATGAAATTCACAAATTAATACATCTATTTTTAACGATTCTTAAATTTCCTTATGTCTTACAAATGATTACAAGTAACACCTAACTTGTGAAATTTGATTATCGTTATGATTATCATGATTACCGGTTCTTATACTATAAATTAGGTAGGCAGTGACACATTTTTCGGTCTCTCTGTGTGATTTTTCAAACCGTATGTGCTTTATAAGAAAAGTATTGATCTAATTAAAAAAGTTTCGACCAATTACAACCATACTTAAGTTAAAGGATAATCTAGGCTTACAATGCGCCTGGAGCCAGGGATCAAACCGTCTTGAATGTTGGATGAGGAAACTCGTCAAATACACTTGCATAATACGAATATAATACTATAGGAAACCAGTTAATGGCTCGTGATGTAAATTATAAATGCCATTGAAAATTCTTATGTTCTCCTCTCGCTCTTGTGGTGTGATTCGATAGCATTAACCTTGCATGCACTCTGTCTTTTCTTTTACTCTTGGCATAGCAAGGTGCGGGTATCTTGTAGAGACTAGGACTGCGCGGCCATAGCAGGTTTAGTTGGTGAAAAGAAGAGTGGAACGACCTGTGAGCAGATTACTTACTAATCTGAAGCTGCTCATTAGATTCCATCAATAGCCTGAATATAGCTTTTAATGTATATTCATTCAGGTTGATATACCATTAAGTCTGCAGTCTAACGAATAAAACTTATAATTTCAAATTACAAACAAATATATCTCCACAAGAATCGCTAAGTCTTTTTCTCTTTCTCTCCCCTCCCAACCAAACGGCAGCCGTGAAGGAAAAGAAGAATATAATATCGTATGACCCACTCCCCCTCAGTCACACTATCGTTCTAGTATATTTTAGCGCTGAGATATGTAACTAATAAATGTTTTAATTTCAAACCCGCCTCGGTGGCGTAGTTGGCTAACGCGCTAGTCGTGTTGAGCTCGACTGCTGAAGATCGAGGTTCGAATCTCGGTCGGGTGAACTGGGGTGTTTTTTCCTAAATGGTTTTCCATTCGCCCTCCACGCAAATGCGGGTTCACTTCCTCTAATTCAACCTTCCCAATTCCTTAAAGCGTATAACCCGAACGGGTAGTAAGACGCGGTGCTAAATATTATTTAATTTCAACTAACCTTATAAAATTTTGTCCATTTTTTTTAGCTTGTTTGAGTTCATACTGTTTTACTTACACCAGGTACTCATGCCTAATGTGTATATAGGCAATCATCGGCTACAACAGGTGTGACAATTGCGTAATTATCTGGCCTTTTCTTAATTTTGGCTTCTTGAACCAGCTGTCTCTTTTTATCATAAGCTAAATTTATCAGATATAGTACGTAACTTCTCTCACCCCTGCAAACATTGAATTATTCCTCCATTCGTAAAACAAACTGAGGACATCGTAAATATGAGAGCTTGAGTTCACATAATCTTTATCTTGGAGGGTATTGTTTTTTTCCTGAATCTGGGGAGTATTGTTGATATCAAGTAGTTTACAAGAAGACTTACAGAGTATATACCATGAGGCGCCAACATTTTAAGCACACACATAGTTTGAAATTTGTTTTGGTGGTAATTCATGGTGGACACTCATGGTGGAATATTAGATACACATACTATTTCTTATACTTTCCTTTCTGGCGCAAAATGTCTACATAATAGGTATGAGTGTTAATAGACCTCGTGGACACTCGGTTGGGAAATTTGTATACATTTTGATTGGTTTTCGCTTTAATTAGGTTTATATTTTAAGGGCAGTAACACAACTTCTGGTTTTAGTACTATTTACCTTATTATTTCTGTAGATTTCGGCTTCTCTAGTGCTGAGTTGTATTTGATTGTGTCCGTTTAACGCTCAACATAAATAATCTCTAGATTGCATAGAGGTTAATTTCTTGGTTAAGAAATCCAAAAATATGGAAATAAACTAAAATCTTTAGCAAGAGAGTTTTTATCAAGGATTGTGTTGCTGACTGTGACCTTGTAGGCCGGTTGACTGCACTGAGGTAGGCTTAGCCACGGTGATTTTCCTTCTCCAGGCAAGTGCCAGTGTAGAATTTACTTATCTTGTTCACAATTTACCTTTTTTATTGGCATGATTTTTAGTGCCAGTTTGCTTTCTATTATCGATAGCAAATCACGCTTTGAAAAATAATCCAATGGAGTTAAGTACGGCCTTCTGATTCATAGTCGAGCACGCTTTTATACATTTATTATTTATTTATTATTTAGCACCGCGTCTTACTACCCGTTCGGGCTACACGCTTTTTTATACATCAATCTCAACAGAAACTCCTCCACCGTAGTGCTTTAATGTGAGAGTGTAGTGAACGCTAGAGAAGAAGTGTTTTTGTAGTTTTTTTTATCAAACTTTTTTTGTTCAAAATAAATAAAATATTACTCCATTAGAAACATAATAGTTTAATTTTCTATATGGTTGACCTTGGTGGTCTTAGGGTAAAGTGTTCTCAAGGCCCGAAGTTCGTGGGTTCAAACCCAGCTGGTGTCTACGCTTTTTTTAGCTATAAAAGTTCGTACCACAGCTTTCTTCCAAGGGGAATTAAAGCCGTCGTGGCATGTAAAAAAAATCCTAAAAGGCATGGGAAAATACCTTTCCTGGTAATATTTATTGGTAAACCCTTTCGCTCTCGCTCATAGAAATTATCATCTGCTGAAATAATTAACCGTTTCAGAAAGTGCACGGTAAATACCATCGATAATGGGGATATCATAAGTTTTTGAATATCTTTCAAAATAGTGTCCTGGAATTTAATGACAACTTTTTCCCTTAACCCTAAAATGCTATTACTTCGTAAAATTGACATTGATATTTTACAAACTAAAACAAAACAAAGTTGTAATCTTGCTTCCTACTACACATGAGTACATGGTAATAAACCATAAAACAAAAAACTCCGAAATAATTGAAACAACCTGTGTATCATTTGATGTTGTGTAAAAAAAAAAAGACAATCGACAAAAATACATTTGAACTAGTTGAGAATAGTTTTCATATTGTCAATAATGTATTAAAATTATGTTTTGAATATAATAAAATGTAAAATAGAAAAATTTAAGAGTTTTTAGCATTCATGTATCACACAGAGAGGTTTAGCATTCTAGGGTCAATTTAAAAAGTTTGTCATATAATACAGCTTTGATCATTACATTTGTTCAAGACATGTTATTACTTTTTGAAAAAATTAAACTCATTGTTTGTACTGAAGCAATATTTTATTTATTTTGACCAAAAAAAGTTTTTCTATATAAAAACTGCAAAAACGCCGATCTTTTTTCACGTCCCCTACACTCCCACCATAAAAGAAGTTCCCACTAATCACGTAATTTCAAGGAACTCGTTTTCAATCACCATATTACTCAAAATAAACATAAACTCGATCATCACACGAAGCTTTTCCACCCTTCTTCGCCTTGAATTGGACATCAAAAATTTTTTTTTCTCTCGCCTTTAAAATAAGCAAACTAACAGACCGCAGATCCCACTACAATATAAACTAATATCGTTTGATTATTTATGTATAATATTTATCTAAATGAATAATGGCAATTTGGTTGAATATGATTTTAATATCAGGACTTTCTGGTGATAACATCCACATATAAGTATTTTTCCATCGCGTCTTTGTACCCGTTGAGGTATTACGCATCCATTAATTGCTCTAGTGGGATAGGGTTGGGTAAAATAGAGTCTTAGATGAAATGTACCTGAGTTTGAGTGTAGGGAGAGTGGGAAACCCCTTAGGAATAAAACATTCTCATTCTACCAGACCGGAACATGAACACGGATTTCCTCTTCGCCGGTAATCTAGTATAACACGAGAGAGGCTGCTTTATTTATTTATTTTATATTTCTACCAGGAGAGAGATCTTAAACCTAACTAACCAAACCCTTGGGACCGTTGGGATATTTCCCCTTTCGGAAAAAATTACCCATGGTCTCAGCCGGAAATTGAATCTAGGACCCCTATGTTTGTAGCTGGCCAGGTGCACTGACCACTGTACCACAGGACTGGTTAGTGACTCGTTAGGTCAACGAATAGTTGATAAAGGGGGCACAAGCAATTTTTTTTTTTAATAAATATTTTTTTAATTCGACCTGCCCTAATACTAGAAAAAATACAATTATGTTGACTGTGAGAGAGCATTTAGTTTAGTGAATACATTATTTCTCTTATACATACATTTTAATTGCATTATTATATATATTATGAAATTTAACTAAAATAGCGTTTGAAACTCTCTTCTTGTGTAAAACTGGATTTTCAACTCTGGCCGCTATGAAGGGTGACTATCGTTCAAGAATAGATGTTACAACTGAGAGCCACTCTTTCTAATACTACTCAACATTTTAGTCAACTTGGCGTTACAAGCACATCCATCACATAACGTATCAACATTACTTGATAACAGATTTATCTGATTACCAAACCCTTCCTTCACTTCTGACAAGATGTTTATTAATCACACCTTGTGAATGTGTGGAATGTCAGGCCTCCACCGTGGTTCGGATCCCACGTTAAACTGTAGGTCCTCCATTTCATATCACATCACCCTACCATTACACATTAGCGTAAGTGCGTATAACCCGAACGGGTAGTAAGATGCGGTGCTAATAATTATAATATCATTACTTGAGAAAAGTTTCACCAAAAAACACTAAACAGTTTAATTGAAAATTTGCCTAAACAGTATCTCATGATATGACTTAAAAAACTGTTATAAATGCTTATATTTAAGATCTATTAATATTTTATGTTGAGTTATATATTGAATTTATTTAAATAAAACTGTTCTGATTTGAATTGTTTTTTTGATCTCCTTACAAAATGTTAAAAATATTCATATACATAAACGTACACAAGAAAATACGCACACTAAACAAACCAAATAATGTTATTCTTAGACGGAGTTAGTGGGGGGGGAGGGGGGGGGGGACCTCATGTGATTGTAAAGGGGGTCACAGGTCTAAAAAGTTAAAGAACCACTGCTTTAGGCCATGCGGCCACTGACGCGGGTCCCATATCATTCTATGGTACATTTGAATGTATATAATAACGCGGTTGCAAAGGATGTACCTAAGTATCAGTTTAGATCAACCTTTAACGGGAATGACTATCGCATCTTAATCTGTATTTCGCTTATATACGGTGAGGTTTCCACTTTTAACAAAACCTATACATTATTAACCATACAAACGATAGTTGGTCTCACAGTTATTTTTACTGTGTATTTTTTTTAATATACCAAAATTAGGTGTAGTTGGTTAATTAATAAAATATTTTTTAAAAATCTTCCTCTAAAAATAAAGGTAAAAAATTATGTGTACAATCAGATGTATGACTAAAATAGGAACTAACAAAAGTGTATTTTTATGTAGAAGTATATATTTTGCATGGGTAAATAGTTAAATGAAAGCTTAAACGTTGTGTGTATAGATACACTTAATTGTGGAAGCATCAAAAGGACTGTTTATATCAATCCGGTTGTGAATTGTTCATTGTCACCCACTTTGGTGGCCGCATGGTCTAAGGTGTCACACTCGCAATAAACTATACTGCCGATGACGGGGAGATCGTAGTTTTATCCCGGTCGGATGTACTGATGGTTTTCCTAAATGGTTTTCCACTTTCTCCCACGCAAGTGCTGGTACACTTCCTTTGAATTCAACCTCCTTCATCCGTAACCCATTAGTGTAATTAGTAGGCCTACATAAGCGTATAACTCTTAACAAGTAGTAAGACGCGGCGCTAAAAAAAACTTCATTGTAAAGTTATTTTTTATTGAAGAAAGGGCGTGCTCTGGTAACAATAATTAAGGCGGGGGAGTATTAAAACTGTGGGGACTAAGTTGATAACCTCGTTACATTTAATATGTTAAAAATAATACGAATCTGAGAAGTTGGCCTAGTGGTTACCTACTCTAGCTCCTAATTAGGAATTCTAGGGTTCTATTGTTTCTTTCAATTGATTTGAGGTATTTTACGTAAACCTTCTTATCCATCTGATTATGTAGGCAACACGACTTATAAACTAACTTAAATCTGGAACAGACATAAAACTCAGTGCTTGGCCTTTAATTCATCACTGTGAAAGGAAAAACCCACATTTCACCAAATTATACCTTTTTTGGCCAATTTTAAAATCGGACCCGGGAGCCTTAGTTCAGTAGACAGACACGCTGTCGACTGACCCAAGGTGTCGGTACAGTGTGGGGATGTGAATCAAGTATCAATACTCTACTAATATAGATATTTTCCTTTTGATGCTAGTATTTTTACTCTATACTTTTACTGATATTAGTACTCACACTTCGGTATCGAAAGAAACAACTTTTTTGTTATCTTCACTCATGTTGGGACTAAAATAATGTTTACGGGGGTGGACTGTGGAGGAAGAATAAATACCACTATTTCTCAATTTTAATTCATTTTCTGCAACTCTAACATTAAATTTCGTTTAGATCATCATAATAGCTGTTCATCTTTGTTTATCAATTCAGCCACCGCCTGAGGGTACGAGTGGCAACCTGTTTACTACCCCTTCCTTTATCAATGAGTACGCTCATCACAAACTAAACAAAAGAAGCTCAGACGATGCAGAAACGTTTATGTTCGTTTTTTAAGCAGATGGATCAGGGCAGTGCGTCAATTCTTTTATTGTTTGTCAATAGTTAATAATATATCATAATAGAGTATATAAACGACGAATGTAGTTAAACAAAATGGCACCTCCCAGAAGGTAATTATAGAATTTTTTTTTAAGAAGTTGGATAGCAGAAAAGCATATTGTAAAAAAATCGATACCGATACTTTTAATGAGTACAGTATCGATACTTTTCTTTCGATACTACGTCCCTAGTCCAGTGTTTTATCCCTGGTCGGTAGCACTCCGGTTCTCTCTACCCTTGGAGATCATCAGTAGCTGATAGCAAGCAAGCACACTGGCACTAAGACCTTTTAATTAATAAAAAACAAGAGCAAACATGTGAAGCTTTCCCATTTATTTTAATAGTGCATATCTATTCTAACTAAACGCATAAAGCTTTTTAATAAAATAAATGTTTGTAAACAAATATGATACATATAATTTATTTGAAATAACCCACTTTGCTGGTTGAACTCTCGCAATATATTGGAATGCTATTGATGGAGAGACCGGGGCTCAAATTCCGGACGGTTGTAGTGAGAGTGGTTTTCCCAAATGGTTTTTCACTCTCGCTACGCAAATTCGGGTACACTTCCTCTAAATTCTACCTTAGTCATCCCTAATACATTATCGTAATTAGTACATTTGCGCGTATAATCCGAATGGCAAGTAAGACGTGATAAAAAACAATATTTGCTTAGGCTACTACAAGGAAAATCATGAACCTGTAAGTTCTCAGACAAATTCAACTATTATTTTGTAGCATGCCTTTGATGCTTTTAAAATCCATTCTTATACAATTTGTTTATGTGTTTAAAATATTTTTTTACAAATACTGAAAAATCTAACGTAGATAATACATACATTTTTGATAAATTCGTGAAAACTTTGGGACATATATTCATCCAGTTCACACATCACATTGTATGTATTTAATTTTTTGTTTAAGTCATCGGGCATAAATAAGTAGAGTTGACATAAATCCTGAAAAAGCAAAATTATTAGGTTTTTAGACTAATTAAAAGGGGGTTTGTCAGAGAAATAAATTAACTCTCCAAAGTCCCTATTTTTAGAATTTTTAACATGATATAAAAAATGCAGTGTTATAATATAATCCTAATATTATTGAAAAAATAAAGTTTAATTTTGGTTTGATGTTTATATGACAAAATTTCAGAATTTTGTAAACTATATCTCGAGATTATACGTGTTGAAAAAAGGGTTGCTCAAAGGCTCAATTTATATAAAGATAAGACACGTAATTAGAAGAAATACACCCGCATTAGCCTGGATAAAGGATAGTTAAACTACCCTGTGCACCCCAACTACACTGGCAATTCACTCTTTTGTGAGACCGATAACTTCGACTATATGGTTTAGCTAACAGTTCGTAGCGTTTTCAGCACTAGTAAATAAACTCGTGTAGAGGTCGTTCGCTATATTCTTGCCGCTAATTCCGTTTCCATGTTTCGCTTAGGTTCGATTTATAGTTTCTTAAATAGAGAAATTAAAAAAAGAAAATGTTTGGCGTATAGATTTTGATGAATCTTGACGTATTATTTGGGTCCTAACCCCCCAAAAAATCGGTTTTACTGTCTGTCCCCATGTCTGTCTAGGCGCTACACCCGAAACGGCTTGGTGGATTTTGGTCAGGCTTGATATTTAGATGTTATATATTCATACCGTGGAGCCTTTTGTCTCTCTGACTTTAGCCCTCAAATTAAGAGTAGAGGATGCATTTTTGAAAGTTCGAGATTTTTTAAAAACTGGTTATAACATTTTTTTAAATATATATATATATATATATGAGTGTTTCATATTATTATGAAAAAAATGTTATTTTCCTTAGGAAAACTAAGAGCTTGATTACTCATTTTTTTTAAATCACCGCGTCTTATTATTTGTCAGGCTATACCCAAATATGATAATTTCTCTAATGACGAAGAAATAATTTTATAGGGGATTTACCCGTATTTTCGTGAAAGAAGAGTGGGAAACCATTTAGAAAAAAACCATCTCAGACCGGGCAGAGATTTGAACCCTGATCTACCAGTCATCAGAAGGCCATTCTAAACGAGTGTGACGCCCTAGACCATTCGACCACTGAATCGTGTTTTTACTGATAACTGATTTTTGAAAATGATGTCACAAATCATAAAATACCACATGAGAAAATATGTACTTTTGTTTTGTTTAATTTATTTTACTTCTGCTCCACGTCATACTACCCCTCCAGACTATTATAATAGTTTTACTAATAGTACGGTATTTAATAAGGTAGAATTTTGAGGAAATGTATTCATACTAGCATGGAGGGAGAGTGGAAAATATTCAAAATAAAAAAACCTTACATTTAGTCGGGATTCAAACCTTGACCTCCCCGTCACTGACAAACCACACAAGATGAAACTAACGCCTTGCTGTGCGTTTCCACTGGTGCAAGTGCTTTTCTATAAGTTTTTTCCCTCTAATTAAATCTTGTCCTACATAGCCCAGCATTTTTTAGTTGTGACATTGTTGCATTGACGGCATCACTAAATGTGAATAAAATTTATCCTTGCATAATTGCGTTACTTAACCTGTGAACCTTATACTAAGCGACATCATTTTTAGGTTTTACAAGTTTGCTACATAAAAGCGGTACACACTCTTAATTACAATTATTACATTATGTTCTTTGGAAACGTGTTAAACCCAGGGAAGTAATTTTTAGGGATGTGCGCCTTGCGGCCCGTTCGGGATGTACTAAAATTAAACTATCGGGCAAATTCACCAGTTATAGAAAAAGTTGTGATTTGAGAATATCCTATTCATAGTTTAACATATTATATCTTGGTATCAATACTTAAACAAATAACTCGAATATAGCTGGCAAACAAAGCACTTTTTTGGGTCCAATAAATCAGCATTAAAGGGCTCAGTATTTCATAACTTTAAACACCCAGAGAGTAGTTGAAAAATAAATTCTTTGATGTTTTAGTATCGCTTCCTAAACACAGTATCACACCTTATAAAGGACACTACTTCAAGCTCACCCTAACGCTAGGAGCTGTACATGGTGGCTACAGACAGGAAAAACAGGGAAAACCTGGAAAAGTCAAGGAATAAACACGTTTTTGTTCTCTTGAGCAAATTGACGGCTTTTAATTAGAGCTAAAATTTGTAACAAGGCTTCAAGGTGAGCATTCTTTTGAAACTTAAAATTTATTTCAAATGTGTTGCCATATCTAAGCTACTGTAGCATTGTGTTAGTGTTTTTCGTATCACAAAAATTTACTTAGCTTCAACTTAACTCGTGTACATCATTAATGTTCCGTAGTATGTGCAGTTACTTTGTTACCCAACTAACACGGGATTAATCTAATAAGTGAGATTTTGATGCCCTAAAACAATGTGAAGTATGTATGCAAATATGCCCTTGAAATATAACATATGCTCTAAAAATATAGCATTGTTATAAAAAAAACTACACTCCTCATTGAGTAAAGTTGTTTAAAAATCTCGAATAAATAGTTTAGTTAGCATATAATTCGCAATAAGAATATATATTAAATATGAAAGTGTTATTTATCTAAACATGAAAATACAATTTTTTTAGACATTGTAAAAATTAGTTATTACTAGTTTTATTTTGTTAAATATTAAATATTTTTTTCTAGTAATTAATAACATATTTTTTAGAAAATTCTTCACATGAGGCACACTATGCCCTTAAAACTGAAACATAAAATAATGTAGTTATCAGCCAGATAAAAAATGAAGTTTTGTAATCAAGACTTGTTAATTGTGCCCGTTTTAAGCGCGCGCGCACATGCACACACATGCACAAATAAAGGTTAGGATAAATAGATGACCTGTAAACATCTTAGCCCTGCTTACAAGTATAAGTGACTCCAGACATTATTAAGATGATTTATTTCAAACATTTCTTCAAAAGATTGATGTAAAGACATCTCTTATAGGAACGTTTGTGATAGTTACGTGTTTGTTTGACACGTGTCGCTCCGTGTCTTATTTCTCTACGATAGTTGATTTGTGCGACCACATTTTAAATCGAGATAATAAGCCTCCATCACGAACGTGTTTGAATTGTAAATTTGACTGGCTAATTATGTGTACGTGCTATACGTTCAACAGTAGGCCTACCCGCCTCGGTGGCGTAGTTGGCTAACGCGCTTGTCGTGTTGAGCTCGACTGCTGAGGACGGGGAGATCGAGGTTTGAATCTCGGTCGGGTGAACTGGGGGTGGTTTTTCCTAAATTGTTTTCCACTCTCCCTCCACGCAAATGCGGGTTCACTTCCTCTAATTCAACCTTCCCAATTCTTAAATCCATTAACGTAATTATTACTTAAAGCGTATAACCCGAACGGGTAGTAAGACGTGGTGCTAAATATTATTATTATTATAACACTAGGCCTACACATAAGGGTTCATACCTAGCTAAAGGTTTAAATTTTTATCAGCAAAGGCACCAATAGTTATAACCTACATTCCTTTCAAAATAAAACAATGTGTTGGCTTCGCTAAATAAAAAATAATTGGGGCATTTTACTATACTTCAAAACCCCGCATCACTGGGTACGTGGACAAATACGTCAATCTTATCTTGTCTGGTTTACACATGACTGCGAGGTTGGGTTTTTTAAATGTTCTTACACTTTCCCTCCACTGATAGATTATTTCTTCTTATTTCTAACTTGTCTTAACCTTGCTCTATCAGTGTAAATATGCAGATAGTCCAGGCGGCTAATGAGTAAAACGCAAAGAACTAAAATAAATGGTATGGTGTCCTGCTCAGACTTTCTCGCTTCTTTATCTAATATTGGAAACATTTACTTAAATATCTTAAGATTTGTGAACCAAAATAACTTGTTGCAGAAACCTAATGTAAAAAATTCACATTTAACCAAAGCCCATAAAAGAAATAATAAACATTCTTACTAAAACATTGAGGAAAGAGGAACTTCTCGGTCTCCAAAGATCTTTTAATAACTTTTAATATAACAATATCATTTAACAATATATATTGGCTTTTAGCTCAGGAACTATTGATTATATAGAAATATATATCAAATAAAGGTTTTTAAATTTTATTAGTCTTACTACTTTCCACAGATACGTCATTTCTTATCAAAGGATTCCGGGGATGATTACAATTAAAGATATCCGTTTCTGTAAAGTACCATCTAAATCATTTCCCGTGAAATAGAGATGTGTCATTTTGTGTGTAGGGTTTATCAGTGCCTAGATAAGAATTTTAATCAAAATCGTTGAAGCCGTTTTTGAGAGAATAGTTTTTTTTTCTCTTTTCATCCTTAATTAAACTACCCTTAGTTTTAAGGTTATAAATTTTATTTCAAAAATAGTCTTCGGGGAATGCTATTAAAACAAAATGTTTCTTGCTCTAGTCCCAATAATATACAATCACCTCTGACAAGACATCTTGTGAATGTGGAGGACCTACAGTTTAACGTGGAATCCGAATCACGGTGGAGGCCTGGCATTCCCCACATTCAGGCTCTTGGCAGTAGTTTATTATTCTGGTTTTGATCGACTTGCTGAAGGATTCTAGTAGAGAATTTTCCCGACACAGTTGAGATTTCACAAGCACCAACACTAACTTGGAATAGTTAGCCACTTTGTCTTCAGACGAAAAGGAGCCAAATTGTGGTCAGTATGGATTCTCCAAACGTTGTCTGGCCACTAATAGAAATAATTTGGTTTGTATCCAGATTGGGTTGGAACATTTTTGTCTCCATGTGTTTGCGAATTAGGATGGTTGGCTCGGTGTTCCCAGGGAAATAAATTTAAATCAAACTGCATTTCCAATATGGTCACATATTTATCAAAAAACAAATGAACATATCCCCTCATACAACAAAAAAAAGTTAGTGTCATTTTATTTTTTGAAATATTTAGGAACATAAAGTTAGAATGTTTTTAAAATTGTTAAATAGAGCCTATAATCAAAACGATAACAAAGTTTGCTTTACAGTACAAAATTAATCATAAAACTCTCTTACACTTACAATACTCGCTATATAAGTAATAAATTAATATTAATTTAGACTTAAATAATCTACACTCGGCACATACTTTCATTTGTCATTTCGCTTTTGGTTAATGAGGGAGGGAGGCCGGCGTTAGATACTCAAAACTTCCTCCTCATCTACTAGATACGGCCATGCTCTAAGGGGACTAGGCGTTATAAATAGTAGTAAGTAGTCTTTAGCTTGTGCTAGCGTCTGAGTAAAAATACAATTGGTTTTATAAAATCATGTTAATATTTTATATGATTGTAATTTATTTTACTTTGTCATTGTCTCAAAATCGTGATTCCTCTATGACATAGACATTTTGTCAGAGAACAATTTCTTGAATCGCATTGTGTTTTATTTTTTAACCATCTTTATCTAACTTTTACTTTGAGTCAATTGATTATGTAACCACACGACTTAGAAACAAACTAAAATCTATAAATGATAACACCCAGTACCCCAAACGTCAATTCATCACTGCGATAAATGAAACCAAAAGCGATATTTTTTTTGTCGATGCCGGGAATCGAACCCGGGGACCAATGAATAAGATGACAGAGTTGTATTGTTAGTTATCTTTAGAAAAAGAAATACACACACACACACACACACACACAGATAAAACATGTTGATAGTGTCGTCGAATTTTTGGATTTATAATACGAAGCTCGAAATTAATTTACACCAAATATTAAAATTTATACTTCATATCACTATTAATAATTCTATTCACTCTAAAAAATATATGTGGCTTAAAACAATCAAAATTATATCACTTTTGGCTGACTGGATATATGCTATAATTTAATAGGTACATTAATTTTGAGCTGCCCATAGAACATTGGTTTCCAATACATCGACACTTGAATGATCGTTAACGCACAAGTTGAACTTGTATCGAAACACTAGAGTAGCGATCTAAATACTGTAGCTATTTACCTGCCGTGTAGAAGATGGTTTCCTCTAACATTCACACTGGCGAACACTAGAACACTGAGTGGCGAAAAGTGGAGGTAAGAGAAGTTAGTCTCTCTTAGCCGCCCCGGATCCTCTTTTTATGTGTCAACCTTCTCTTCAGGGTCATAAGACCTCACACCGGCGCGCCCCTCCCATTGAGGTGCCCGCGTAAAGCGTCTTTGGATAGCATTTCAAAACCTTAAAATCGAAATTTAAACTTTTTGACTGTTCAGAAACCTGCTCATAATTTTTGCCTACATTTTGTTGAAAACGATGTGTGTGTATATATGTATATTTTTTTAACTTTGCGTCTTACTACTCGTTCGGGTTATACGCTCATATACTAATTACGCTAATGGCTTTAGGGATTGGGAAGGTTATATTAAAGGAAGTGTACCCACATTTGTGTGGAGGGAGAATAACAAACTGTTTTGTATAATACACCCTCTCGATACACCCGACCAAGAATCGAATCTCGATCTCCCCGTCATCGGCAGCCAAGTCTAGTACAAGAGTAGCGCGTGCGTTAGACCACGCGTCCACCGAATCAGGTAAAACAATATTTTTTTAAACATACCAAACAACTTTTTAAATATGCGTGATTTCTCAACGTCCGCAACGCGTCCCAGTGTTTTAACACGTAGCACCCTTAACGATTAGCTACGAGTGAATACCCAGATTAGAATGTTTGTTCGCCACGTCTGGACGAATCCATGATTTTATATATATACACACACACACACACACACACACACACACACACACACACACACAAGGTTATGAACCCAGCTCTATAAAGGTTTGATCAAACTCGTTTCTCTGACAAGATTCTGCAAAAGTTCCTAAAATCTTCCCGGTGTTTTTTATTTTCTTATCCGTGAGTAAATCACTGCCTATATAGCGATATTTGTCTTGAAACAGTGACATCGCAGACTAAATATGTTTTCTCCCATATTTTATCGTTGTGCATATTTCACAAGCCAGATATAACGTTTTCTATACAGCACTTCCTATGAAAATTGGACTATACATTGACGACCATTTACCATCGTCTCAGGAAATTAACGAACGCAACAAGTGCCAGTTACCGAAGGGAACGGCCAGACTGAGTGAGCGAGCGATTAAAATATAAAATAGAACACATTAGTTGTACCTTTGTCTCCTTGTCAACAACTATCAAGAGCTATTTGCTAATCACGCGCGCGCACGCTCGCCAGTCGCTCACGCACTTGCTTGCCACTTTGGCCAGCCAGTCGCTCACGCGCTCGCTCTCGCTTGTCAGTCTGGCCGAACCCGAACTCGCAAAAACAAACGAGCGCCAGTAAACATTTAAATTTCCGTGTTTGTTCGATGGTCCTGAAAGATCTTGAAATTATAATGAAAGACAAATTTAATTTTCACTAAGAATGACGGTGACCTGGTGTTCTAGGAGTAAAGTGTCAGACTTATATGCTGGGGTCCGGGGTTCAATCTTAAGTCCCGGTGTAAGCGAAAATAATTTATTCCAGGATATTATTAGTCTGAATGCAAGAAGGGCTATGGTGCAGCATCGGCACACACTCAAAAGAACGGCATCTCTCTGACACCAACAGCGGTCTAATAATATCAATGTTGAATAGGAAGTTCGTGTTCAAGGATATTAGTGCTACCTCATTCAAACTATCACACCTTAGTTATTTACCAAAGCCTTCACTGCATCAACACCAATATTTTTTTAAAATCCTATCTTAAAAAGGAAAAAAGAAAGACAATTAGCATATTAATATGTCAAAAGCCTTTGAATATTAGATGTGCCTATATTTAATACTGGTTTGAGCAGTGGCATACCTGAATATTTTACACCTAACCTAACATTACCTAACCTAACATATTATTATTGTTGTCTTTATTTACATGGTGAAATTAAGGCATACGCCTTCTCTTACATTTAATCGTGTCTTAAGTTAACATTACACTGAATTAACAATATATATATATATATATAAATATATGCAATCAAATTAATAAACATCCAAAAAGACACACTAACAATTGAGAAGATTTCCTAAGAATTACATAACTGCGTTGACAAAGAACCACTACCTAAAAATTTCCTAGTCTAAATATATCCTGCCACACCGGAACAGATTTATCTGATTGCCAAACCCTTCCTTCACCTCTGACAAGACTTGTATTAATCAAAACTTGTGAATAAGTGGAATGCCAGGTCTCCACCGTGGTTCGAATCCCACGTTAAACTGTAGGTTCTCCATTTCAATTCACAATCACCCTACACACATTAGCATAAGTGCATATAACCCGAATGGGTAGTAAGACGTGATGCTAATAATACGCTGTGATAGAATATTTAAATTTGGCAAGTAGGTAGAATGAACTTTCAAAATAACCAAATCTTAATATTTGAAATTTATAAGTGTGAGTTGAAGAAATGGTAGGGGAAGGGGCGGGCTCAACATTTACAATAACTAATATATTCAACAACTTCTCTGTGTGGTAGAAAACTTAAATTCTTAGTTATACGGACCACTCTAAATAAACAAAAAAATGTGAAATTTTTAAATTTTAGCTATGGAAAATTGGGGAGGGGAAGCTACAGCTAGAAATAACTTTTGAGATGAGGTTAGAAATTAAAATTTAAAAGATAGGTAGAAATAAATCTCCAGATATTCAAATGAATGTTATAATTTAATATTTTTCAAATGGGGGTTGGAAAAGTGGGTTGAGTGGTTAAAAACTTACAAAACTATTAGAAACAACCTCTTATCAGTGTGGTATAAAACTAAAATCCTGCATATAGGCAAAGATACCACTCCAAATAACTATAAAAGTTTAAAAATTTTAAAGTTTATAATAGGAGTCCATTAAAAAAGGGGAGTTTATAAGGCAATTAAGTATGGTAGAAAGTCTAAATTTTTCATGCTGGTAGAGATACGGCTTCAGATAACCAAATAAGTCTTGAATTTGAGATTTTGAAGTGAGAGTTATAGAAATGGAGGGTGGGGAGAAGGCTAAAATTTTCAAAACTAGTGGATAAACTACTTTTATGTGTGATATAAAACTGGAATTCGTCAAGCAAAGATAGGGACCACCCAAATTAACTATAAAGTCTGAACATTTTAAATTTCAAAATGAGACTACAGGAAATAGGGAGAGGGTGGTGGTGGGGGGAGATAGGGTTGTACAAGTAAGAGGTAGAAAATTTAAATTTGTCAGGAATGTAGAGGGATAACTTTAAATGACCACAAATACATTTTAAATAGTAATTCTTTCTAAGGAGGCTGGTGATATAGGGGGTCTCAAATTTTTAAAACCTAAAAGACTAAACTACTTCTCAAAGTGTTAGATGATTGACATAAGTTAGGTGGGTTTAAAGACCATCTGAAACAGTATCAAAGCCTGAATTATTACATTTAAAAATGAAGGCCTGGAAAATAGGGAGTGAATGTCTCTTTAAAATATTTACAAAGCTAAATAAATACAATTTTTGTAGAGCTATAAGCTTGAAATGTTGCCATGTAATTTAATAATAAAACAGGTTTGAGACGCTAGACAGGGATACATTGTTCACGTTAATTCATTTAAAAAAAATTCTCATCTAATGCCGCTTTGCTCATGACAGATATTCCAACAACTGTTTATATCACCAAGTGAAGAAAATTAAACTATATATTTCTACTGGAGCGATATTTATTTGTTTTGGCCAAAACAAAATTGATAAAAAAAACTGCAAAAACATTGGCATTTTCTCGCGTTTCCTACATTCTTGAACAAGTGAAATTTAAAAATTGAAGCCCAGGAAATGGTAGTGCTTAAAATGTATACAACCAAATTATAACATTCTGTACGCTGTGGTTAAGTTGACATTTGGTAGCCACGTAAAATATCATACAATATAACCAAATAAGTCTTAAAATTACAAATTAGAATTGTGAAAGCTAAGGAGGGTGAGGGGGACAGAGGGGTTTGGAAATGAGAGTAAATTGCCATCTTTCCAAAGAAAACATACTTTTATGCATGAAAGAATATTTAAATTTGCCAATTTGATAAAAGGACCATCCTACATAACCATAAAAGTTAGAAAGATTGGAATTCGAAAATTTACTGCTGGGAAATCGGAAGGGCCTCTAAAATTTCCTAAGCTATAAAAACCCGATATGTTCCAAATGCGGGTACACTTTATACTAATTAAACCCTCCTCGTCCCTAACACAATAGCGTAATTAGTAGTACATAAGCGTGTAACTTGAACGATTATTAAGGCACAGTGATAACAAAAATAACAAAATAGAAAATGTTATTGATGTTGACCACAAAAACAATCTACTTTCTAAAAGGCTCTTTTTATAAAAATTGGATTGTATTGTAGTAAAACATTTGGAACATTAAATTTGTAAAGGCAGAGGCAAAAAGTTTATACCAAAAGTAAATCAACGCACAAACTAAAGACTATCTTAGAGTGGATAAATTAGATTTACAAATACATAGCTGTTATCGCATATCTAGGAGCAACATAACAATTAACATAAAACAATTCAGGCGACATAACTTGATAGTCATGATTCTCTTTGGATAATAATGATGCATCATACTTAATATGTTTCTGTAAAAGAGTCTATTATTTAGTTTTGCTCATTGGTGAAATGTGATGCTCTTTTTTCAAAAATGTTTCTACGATCGTGCTTAGGTAAAATTTGCATTTACATTGGAGTGCGACGGCCGCCCTGTTATTGCGCTCGTTTGTGCACTCAGATTGTAAACTAGGTAATATTTTCCTTCTAAGATTTTTTTTTATTAATTGCAATAACTGAGTTGTGATTGCCATGGTTAGTTTAGGATTGTACACGAAGGAACTTCCAAAATTATGACAGCTGGATGTTCACCAATAAAGTATGGATGTTATAGCTAAAAACGTCAAAGCTCGATTTAGTACATTAAGAAATCAATGTGACCAAAATATTATGAAATATATCAATTTCCAAATTAGTTTGACACATATTTTAATCAAATTTCTGTTAAATCTTATTTCTGTATTATTACTGTATTGATTTGTTTGATAATTGATTATAATTTTATTTTCGAACCTATCCGAACTACATAATAAAATTTTTTTCTTTACTTCAGTAGATCATTTTTATACCAAACACTTAATAACTATGTGATGGGTAAAGTTAAGAGTATTTTTTAAATATACTTTGTATTGTCAACAATTTTACTCACTTTACTAAACTCTTTGATTGTGATATAAATATTTATTTTTAAATAAAATCTACAATTATTAATTGTATGAAAATATTGTTATATTAAAGTAAAATAATCTTATACTGAAAGAATTTTTAGTGTAAATTTTTTTATATCTATTTCTATTCCCCTTTATTAAAATTAAGAGATATTTAATTTTCCATACAGACACGAGAAGGTGTTGGACATTGTAATTGGACAAAACATGAGCTTTTTGTTGTGTTATCCTAAAAGTGCGCTTAGGAAGATAAGCTTCATTTTCAGACTTGATTTTTACTATAAACTGATTTAAAACTGGTTTTATTAACTTCCATTGCACATTAATATTAAATAATAATTATTACTAATATTTAGTACTGCGTCTTACTACCCTTTCGGTTTATACGCTTAAGTACTAAATACACTTATGGGTTAGGATTTGAGAAGGTTGGAAATAGTGGACGTGAACCCACATTTGCGTGGAGGGAGAGTGGAAAACCATTTAGGTAAAACCACCCCAGTTCAACCGAGCGAGATTCGAACCTCGGTCTCCCCACCCTCGGCAGTCTAGCTCAACACGAAACTAGTGCGTTAGCTAACTATGTCACCGAGGTGTGTATTAGTTTAAGATAATGTTGAATATAATCATTCCAGTGTTTAAAATAAGGGAGTATTACCAATACCAAATATATATTTAAGGAAACCTTTTTCATTGTATTTTCTATGCTTTTAACTTTTTTTTAGTAAATAAAGTAGCAGATCACTTGTATATTCTGTTTATATTAATTTGACAACAAAATTACAACCTTTACAACTTAAGTATTTAATTTTAATTACTGATATATTTTGTGCGTTGTCTCTTACTTCCCATTACAGCTATCCGCGTATTTATTCCAATGGAAAAGGAATGAGAAAGGTAAAATTTTTGGGAAATGTGCCCGTATTTTCGTTGAAGGAGAGTTATAAATATTTTAAGAAAAAAACGCTTATTACACCCGATCGGGATTCCAACATTGATATTCCTGTTATTTGAAGTTCAGTTTAATGAAAAAGTGAATTCCAAAGAATTGTGACCGCAGATGATAGTCACAAAATATTTAATAATTCGTTTACAAGTGCATTTCCAAGACCGCATGTCGCTTACGTTTAAACACTGTAGAAGCACTGGCATTGTATAGTTGGGTCCAACACACTCTTCTTTGAATAGTTTTGGTCATTGAAAGGGGGGTGAGGCAGGGTAAGGGATTACTGCTTGCTAACTGAACTATTGTACTCTGAGAGAAGGCACCTACATCAAGTTGGCCCGCCACTTTCTCCAAATGAATTTAAATTTATAAAGTCCTTTGTGCTACGTTTGTGCTCATATGTGCCCGAAGCTCAGCGTTTGTGCTATTAAATTACTCAAATTACAACGATTTTAATGTGGCGGGCCAACTTGATGTTCAAGTTGACCCGCCATATTTTAGAAATCCAAATTTTCTTACGCCATTCGTTACTGCTCCATTTGTGCTCATATGTGCCCGAAATTCAGCTTTTGTACTATTAAATTACGCCCTTGGCAACGATTTTAATGTGGCGGGCCATCTTGAACATCAAGCTGGCCCGCCACGTTAAAATCGTTGCCACGGGCTTAATTTAATAGCACAATAGCTGAACTTTGGGTACATATTAGCACAAATAGAGCACAAAGAACTGGCGTAATCAAAATCAAGATAGGTTGTTTTAAAAACTGTGGCGGGCCAGCTTGAAATCAAGCTGGCCCGCCACATTAAAATCGTTATAATTTGAGTAATTTAATAGCACAAACGCTGAGCTTCGGGCACATATGAGCACAAACGTAGCACAAAGGACTTTATAAATTTCAATTCATTTGGAGAAAGTGGCGGGCCAACTTGATGTACGTAGAGAAGGCAGCTCTTAGCTCTCAGCTGGTGTTTCTCAGGAAGAACATTTTGCAAGTGAGTTGTTTTAAAGAATTCTCACTTGGAAGCGCTGTTATCACTGGATATTTTAAGTTTTACCTGACTAGAGGGGCGCAGCAAATCTCCCGTAAGGCTACGTAACGTATCTGTTATTTCTTTGAAGGGGGCCTTGGGAAGGGGTGACTGTTTTCCACCCCAGACGACAGGCGTTCCTTCGTTTATACTCTATTCGTTATTGGGTGGCTGTCACCAGAAAAAGAGCCTCTGGCTTAGCTATCGGTTGCTAGATATTCCTCCTTGTGGGGGTGGACTACGGTCGTCTTAGTCCATTAGGCGGGAATCCTTTAGTTCACACCGACGGGCACGTTCACTATGGCGTCAATCTCGCCTCGTTTGGCTTAGGCTAAGGCTACAAGAACAATTTTCCCCGCCCATACCTAAGCTACAAAAGTCACGGATACAAAAATCGAACAGGGGATGCTAGACAGAGCGATAAAAGCTGCGTAGTCGCAGCTGCAAAATTTTATAAAAAAAGAGAAAGAGGCTACACAGAGCGACAAAAACCGCTTGTCACACATGACTTTTCTTCAGTATTTTCTACATCTCAGTCTGGCAAACATAGTTCCTATTATTTATAGGCCTACCAGGTAAAATGAATTACCAATCAAAGCTGTGTGATGTATGTGTAGCTGCAACAACATTGATTGTAGTCCGCCGACGTAGGCAACGGTATAACCACCGAGAGTGGTGGACTAATCCTATAATCAGTATTGGACTAACTACAGGGAAGCTTGTGTTATTACACAGTAAGCTACGAGAATATCCAAACTAGTTTTTTGAATATTACCGGCTGTTTGTAACGTGGAGGCACAACCCTTGAGGAGGAACATCCCTAGGTTTTTGTCGCACGTGTGGCAGGTAGAGAGGCGGGATATGTCGCCTGAAAATGGACCCCGGCCACAGACATTCCAACGCGACATGTTCTTGAAGCCGAATGTGACGCGTCTCTGTCGTGCGATATTTGCCGCTTGTATAGCATCCCACAACTTGAAACTCATGGTTTCCATTTTTCGCGCGACAAAAACAGCTTCAACGCAGCGGGGAAAATCGTTCGTGTGTCCTTAGACTTACCTGTCGGGATTCAAATCCTTGGCCAGGTTTTATTTAGTTTTCCTTAAATAGTTTCTGATTCTTCCCCTACGAAAACATGGGTTCATTACCTCCTAATTCTACCTCCCTCAACCCTAGCCTGTTAAATTGAGTGTTGTCCGAACGTGTAGTAAGATACTGTGCCCAAAATAAACAACACATAAGGACTGCACACGCATGATGATTGGTGTAATTTTTACTTATTTTTTCTGAATAAAATTTCATTAATAATATATGGAGTGTTTTCGAACACACTATAATTCAACCCCTTATGATTTTTATTATTATTTTCTTTTTCATGTGGGATCAGTGTGTATTTTATTTGTATACCGCGTCTAACTACACTTTGGGGCTATACAGATGTACACTATTGGGCTGAGGATGAGGAAGATTGGATTTAGAGGAAATGTACCTGCGTTTGCATGGAGGTAGAGTGAGAAATCGTTCTCCGCATACCAAACAATTATTCGAACCCTGATATCCCTTCCATCGGTTGTTCAGTCTAGTGTTAGAGTGGCGCCTTACACCATGCGACTACTGAAGCGGGTGTTCAGAGTTTAGGCTATATTTGCAGTATTTTGCATGACTAAGTTAATGGGACGTATTAAACATTGAATTGGGTATTTTTCTCTCTTGTCCAGATTTTTCCTGAATTTAAACTGGCGATGGTTTGTTTGTTGCAGGTAAGCTGACGCCGCAGTGTTGTTGAAGTTCTGCAAAGCTGCTCGTCGAGTCTCATATTAAGCTTCTGCATGAATCGGGTTAACACTTCTATAGTACTAATAATTCCTGTTGGCCTCCTGTTTATCTTGGGTTGAGAGAAGTTACAATATCCAGATCAATGTATCCTTGACGGAATAAAATCAACATTGATTCAAACTGGATTCAAAATAGAGCAAATATTTTTTAAAGGCGCATCACTATAGGCTACTCTTTTTACTAATTATATTGTGATACATATATTTCTGATATGCTACTAAAACAGAGCTATTAATATAAATATGTCATTATTTTAAGTCTACGCATACGTCAGAGCTACTAGTGTTCTCACGGACTTGATTTATCTTTACTGATTTTTTGGGAACTAAATATATTGGAAGTTATCGAACAACTTTCACAAAGTCTTCTTAACACTTTTGTTTTTACTGTTATATGATACAAGTAAATAGAAGCAGTACCTACCATGTTCTTTTATATTAGATACCGGCGAATAAATGCTCGCAATTTTGAAAAACAAGTTCATGTACTACCATTATAACATAATTATTTATCTGTCTTTTCATTTACATAAAAGCAAAATAAAAAACAAACACTAATAAGAACTGTGCAACCTATATTTGTTCAGGTAGTGTGTATGCGCACAGACCCGGTAAGTGTCTTAAGTATATTTTGTTTTGTGGGAGAATGTACGAGTAGGTTTGGGTTCCGCTGGAGTTTTACTTTTATTTTTGTAGTTCAAAGCTTAAGAATAAAATAAATTAGTGGTAGCACTTTTTGATTTTATTCGAAAATTTGATTACTTTATGAATAAGTTTAGTTTATCATGTTTCTTTTCCCTTGTATCTACTATGAAAGTATAATTAATTAAACATAAGACTGAGGTTAAACCTATTGTTTGTAAAAGCTCTGTCAACAGCATGTATCAATTTCTCTCGTTGTGGTGGAAGAGATTTAATAAGTTTGAGGTTTTCTTAGTTTTAGTTTCTTAAATAGCTTCGAAAGTAGTTTTAAGTGCTAGTTTTATAGTCAAGGTTAGCTGGCTAAATCAAAGGTCGGTCACTAAGCCGTTACTTTCAAGTGGTCTAGGCTAAACAAATCCGAACTATAGACCTGCGTTTCAAAGACAATACGGTTTGGTTTTTTCTAGTTATTCAGATAGAAAGTGAACTTGCTCTGAATAGGAAATAACGTCGCTTACCAGTGGGGACGTCACGAATATGTAGCCAATGAAAATGCTTTTAATCGCCTTCTTCAAAGGTGGCACAGGCAAACCACGCCACTTCCGTTTTGAACCGGGCAACATCGCAGCACTGATGTGTTGGGCTAAGTTATAAAGCTTCAATCTATATCCAATTTAATTGTTTCGGAAAACTAAAGACTAGTATAAGGGTCAATCAAATTTATTGTAAGATATTTTAGCTCATTTGTCTGAAAGTTAAATTTAAGATCCGGATTTGATGCTTAATATTCTCTAACTATTTTATAAGACTAAAATAAATCAGACTTGTCATTATGGTAACCTTATTCTTGAGCTATTTTTATTTCCTAAAATTACTTCTGAAAATATATTTATTATTTTGGTTTATTATTTTTACTGTACTCATATTTTGTTTTGGATGAACGGTTTAAAAAATTCAAACATACTTATTTGCGGCCAACATTGATAACACTTTAATATATTATTTGTGCTATTTTATAGGTCTTGATATCTATCAAAAGTGACATGACTTGATGTATGTATGTATATATTAACATGGTTTTAGTAACATTATTAACTACCATATACTGTTCTCCCTACCAAAATCAGGGTTTATGTACCCTTAATTATTTTACCCTGAAAGATTGCATGCTTACCTTACATGTTTACGCATTGGCGTAGCCTATAGTGTAATCCGTCCATCAGAGTGAATTAAATGTACATCTAATTCGAAATTTTGTTGGCAATTATACATTTTTTAAATATGATCCGTTTTTACAACATTCATCAATAGCACCGAGATCTGCATCAGTGGAAGCTGTCTAAATGTCATGATCGGCTGGTTTGGTTTGTTGGTGGCAGGGAGGTCGGAGCTTGAATCTCGGCTGAGTGTACTAAGGACTTTTTTTACATAATGATTTCCCACGATTCTTCTGCGAAAATTGGGGGAATCTCCTCTAAATTTGACCGTTTTCATTCCTGCTTTATTAGTGTAGTTAAATGTGAAAAGACCATATGATACAAAATAAAAAACACAAAGGTTGCCGTCAGATATTAAAGGAAGTAAACGCTTGTTTAACATTCGTTTTGCTTATATATGGATAAAGTATTGTAATCGTGAAAGTATTCTACCTTTAGATTATGATAGATGTTGAAGTTTTATGTGCCCTATAACCAAATAATGTGGTTTCACAACTATTCTGTGTCCCTAAGTCTGTCTGTCCTTGGGTCAAAGCCGAAACGGTTTGATGGATTTTATTCAAACCTTATATTGAAATGTTTTATAGCAATAACTAAATATATTTCTTAGTTTTAATTCTAGTCCTAAAATTAGGGGTAGCTTACTGATGAATGTATTTAAAAAAAAGGCTCCAAAGATTTTTTTTGAAATAGATATATGGGCACTCTTTGACAAGACAAATATCCCCGTATATATGTTTTTCAAGGGGAAGTTTGTTCAAGGTTAGTTTTACTAATTACAGTTTTTTTAATGTTTAATCATTCGAAAATGGTTACAGCGATATCTTTAAAAATTGATACCCGAGGCGTGTTTGACATGTCAAAAACTTTCGCACATTTGATTTTCTATAGGGACATTTGTTTAAGGGTAGTTTAACTTTTTTTTAAAATGCTTTTAGAATTTGGGTTAAATGTAGCTATTTTAATATAATTTCTTTCATATTGTATGCTATGGTTGGGGAACTTCTTAATATTGTTTAAATTTTAAATTTAAATCGATGTTAGTGCTTGAAAATAGGCTTTATTTAAAAATCAGGGTTTAGTTAGATGTGCATTATCTGACTGTGAACCTGGCAATAAATCTTTTAAACCATATCACTTTTTTAAATATATTGGCGGTTGTACTGAGCGTGTTTTTTCCTAAATGGTTTTACTGTATTTATCGAATACATTTTTGTACATATCCTTTAAATTTTACCTTTCACATTCCTACCCCATTAGAGTAAAAAAATCTGGATTTCTACTGTAAATTCCGAATATTTATTTTATTTTCTGACTTTTTAAATTAAATCTTAAAGGTAACTTTTGAGCATATTAAGTAGTATTCACACTGATAGGACTGTGGTTTGGTTGTGTCGTGATGCAAACTATCTTGAACAGGTCCTTACCATACGAGATACCTTACAAGACCGTTGTATAATTCACACTCACAGGACTTTGCGCCGACCGTGCTGCTACCATATTCTGAATGCTAACGACTCGACACGGCTGGCACACAGTTTTGTAAAGGCCCGTTGACACGTTGTTAGTGGACTAATGCAAGTTTAGTGGTATTAGCTTACTAACATGTTAGTTGTGTTGACACGCATTTTTCACTTGTATTAGTAGCGCTTATAAAAACATGGCTGAAAATGAAGATTGGTGATAACTGGTCTCTCTATTGGAGCCTTTTTTTAATCACTGCGTCTCATTTTTCGTTCGGGTAATTTATACGCAAATACTAATTACGCTTATGTGTTAGGAGCTAGTAAGGGTGAATTTAGAATAAGTATGGGCGGCAACATAAATTACAATTTTTCAGTAGACGCAATTTATCATAATTAGTTTATTTTTGAAAAACATTATAAGTTGTAGTTAGGAAACAATATTTAATCGTAATTATAATATTAGAATTAAATCTAAAGAATAGTTACAATTTGTGATAGAAAATATGTTTTAATAATTAGTTTACCTATTTAAAAAAATTGTTTTATATAGACAACATAAAAAAGTTAGTGATTAGTGTGTCTCCTATTTCTTAGTTCCTTAATACATTAAAACAGATTTTAGTTGATCCCAAATAATTATTAAATTATTTTACTTGATTTGTTAACTTATTTAGCATACATGTTAAATAAAATTAACCTCAACTAAGGTAAATAAATCCCAATACAACCAAACTCGGTAGAGCACTTTTTTAAATAGGTCCAACCCATGTTTTTTCAACCCTCTTTTAAATGTTAGTATACTAATAACCAAATATCTTATTAAATTCTAGCTAGGCCTAAAATATTTTTTTAAAATAATAATAGGCTTAAATTAATTTGTTGGGCATTTTTTTAAATAGACATAACGCAGGTTTTTTAGACCCTGTTTTAAATTTTGGTATACTAATAACAAAATAGTTTGTTAAATGCTAGCTTGCTAGGCCTAAAACATTCCTTAAAACTAATAATTCATTAATTTGTAGATTGGTTTAAATATAGACTATCTGGTTTGCTATACGATAATATTATATTATGTATCTACGCAATATTCCAAAGCATTACTGCAAAGTGTTTTAAGTGTGTGGGCTGAACATTTATAATTAAAACTTATAAAGATTGTTTAAAGTGTCAAATATGGAGATTGGACAACGTGCCGAAGATTTCGCGTGAAAACCACCGGTCATTCATGCCTTACTTGCCGATAACGCGAATATTATGTTGCCGGAACTAATCACGATCCTACAATGTTGTATTATATTTTGTGATCGTATATAAAAAAAAATTACACATGCCACGTTGAGTGGTAGGAAATAATGGTTTGTTAAAATTATTGATAACATTTGTTTACCAATATTAAATAATATCTCCCACAAAGAACATTTGAAAAATGTACGTAGGCCTAAAATTTTTTTTTTTTAAACTTAATGTACACCTGATATAACTTTACAATATCCTCTAGTGCAATATCCCTCCCATTCCTATCTTTATAAATTCGGTGCTTAAAATTGCACAAAAACTCATTCTTTTCATAACATTCCACAAATAAGTGTCTCCCGCACAACCAATTCTTCAGTTGCCGCCATTTTGGATTGTCTACTTGCATTAGTAAAGTTGGAAGGTGACCAACTTTTTCAGTTGCAAGTGGACTTGCATGTTAGTAGCTTGCTTGTCTGTTTACACGGTGCAAGCTGTGCACGCGCAGCCAAATTAATATACTTGCATTAGTCAACTAATACCGTGTCAACGGGCCTTAAAGGCCTTAAAGGCCCGTTGACACGATATTAGTTGACTAATGCAAGTATATTAATTTGGCTGCGTGTGCACAGCTTGCACCGTGTAAACAGACAAGCAAGCTACTAACATGCAAGTCCACTTGCAACTGAAAAAGTTGGTCACCTTCCAACTTTACTAATGCAAGTAGACAATTCAAAATGGCGGCAACTGAAGAATTAGTTGTGCGGCGGACACTTATTTGTGGAATGTTATGAAAAGGATTATTTTTGTGCAATTTTTAGCACCGAATTCATAAAGATAGGAATGGGAGGGATATTGCACTAGAGGATATTGTAAAGTTATATCAGCTGTAAATAAAGTTTCCAAAATAAAATGTTAGGCCTACGTACATTTTTCAAATGTGCTTTCTGAGAGATATTTTTTAATATCGGTAAAAAGATGTTATCAATAATTTTAAAAAACCATTATTTCCTACCACTCAACGGGGCATGTGTAATTTTTTTTATATACGTTCACAAAATATAATACAACATTGTAGTATCATGATTAGTTCCGGCAACATAATATTCGCGTTATCGGCAAGTAAGGCATGAATGACCGGTGGTTTTCACGCGAAATCTTCGGCGCGTTGTCCAATCTCCATATTTGACACTTTAAACAATCTTTATAAGTTTTAATTATAAATGTTCAGCCCACACACTTCAAACACTTTGTAGTAATGCTTTGGAGTATTGAGTAGATACATAATATAATATTATCGTATAGCAAACCAAATAGTCTATATTTAAACCAATCTACAAATTAATGAATTATTACTTTTAAGGAATATTTTAGGCCTAGCAAGCTAGCATTTAACAAGATGTTTTGTTATTAGTATACCAAAATTTAAAACGGGTCTAAAAAACTTGCGTTAGGTCTATTAAAAAAATGCCCAACAAATTAATTTAAGCCTATTATTATTTAAAAAAAAATATTTTAGGCCTACCTAGAATTTAACAAGATATTTGGTTATTAGTATACTAACATTTAAAAGAGAGTTGAAAAAACCTGGGTTGGACCTATTTAAAAAAGTGCCCTACCGAATTTGGTTGTATTGGGATTTATTTACCTTAGTTGAGGTTAATTTTATTTAACATGTGTGCTAAATAAGTTAACAAATCAAGTAAAATAATTTAATAATTATTTGGGATCAACTAAAATCTATTTTAATGTATTAAGGAACTAAGAAATAGGAGACACACTAATCACTAACTTTTTTATGTTGTCTATATAAAATATTTTTTTTAAATAGGTAAACTAATTATTAAAACATATTTTCTATCACACATTGTAACTATTCTTTACATTTAATTCTATTATTATAATTACGATTAAATATTGTTTCCTAACTACAACTTATAATGTTTTTCAAAAATAAACTAATTATGATAAATTCCGTCTACTGAAAAATTGTAATTTATGTTGCCGCCCATACCTATTCTAAATTCACCCTTACTAGCTCCTAACACATAAGCGTAATTAGTATTTGCGTATAAATTACCCGAAAGAAAAATGAGACGCATTGATAAAAAAATAAGGCTCCAATAGAGAGACCAGTTATCACCTCTCTTCATTTTCAGCCATGTTTTTATAAGCGCTACTAATACAAGTGAAAAATACGTGTCAACACAACTAAATGTTAGTAAGCTAATACCACTAAACTTGCATTAGTCCACTAACACCGTGTCAACGGGCCTTAAGCGTGCATCAAACCATCTTTAACCAAATAACTCTCTATATTTGCACCGGTGCGCTCGTGGGCAATGGTGTCTTGTATGGTTTGATGGCGATGGCACTGTCAAGTTTTTGATCTTGGTTGGTTGTACTAAAACGTTTAAAAAAAATTGTTTCCCACTCTTCCTTCGCGCAAATGAAGTACATTTTCTCTCAAACTTTACCTTCCTCATTCTTATTTCATTTCCATAAAAGAGAAAATCCACTCAAGGGCCACTATAAATAGCTTCTAGGGGTGTACAGATTTCGAAAATTTTCCAGAGGAAGACCATTCCAAATATTTTGGAGCGAAGTCAATTTTTTTTTTAAATTTTCCAAGTCGGCACTTCTCATAACTTCTAGGAGTATTTACTTTTCAAACATTTTCCGGCATCTAGTCCCCAGTCCTCCACCATTTGACACGGGGGACAATTATTAAAAAAAATATATATTTTTTTCTAATCACTACTCCAATGAAATAAGGTTCCTCCGCTACTGGATGTAGCATATTTGTATACTTGTGGCTGAGCACACATCACAAGTTGAATAGTGACTTAATTATCCAGACCTTAAAAAAAATGCAATGAGTTTGTAGAGTAATTACATTGTTGTACTCTGAACTACTTTTTTTGGAGGAGAAAGGAAGCGAGTGGTCCTATCTGTGGTACATCGTAGCGAAGTCTCCCAACAGGAGAGGGCTAGGATATATTTTTCAACAGATACCCTTCTTGAAGTAATTTAAAGAATTTTAAGACATTAGTGATATGAATTATATAGGACTTGCTAACCTAGGCATTGAGTAGAAATACTTAATTACAATACTTTTTCAAGCACTTAAATTTGGTGACTTGTTCGACACATTTTTTACAAAACATTTTCATACAAAATCATTTGTTCAAATTCTCACAGCAGAAAGGAAAGTCTTAAAAAAATAAGGATTTGAATAATAATAAAAAAAAGTGTAGCCAATGAGAACCCTCGCAACAAAAGGTATGTCTTAGGCCTTCAAAATGACTGACTCTGCTATTTGATGAACATGGCACAGACCTCTGAAAGTGATTAGCAATATGCTTGCTATTATCACATAATAACATTATAACTATTTAGTCCATCTAATTAGGTTTACTTTGGCTGTTTCTTTACCTTTCTATTCACTAAATAATAATTTCGTGATTTTGTTGAATGAGACTTGATTTATTAACTAATAAACAAAACAAAAAATATCAACATTATTAACATTGTTGCAATTAAGGGTTAGCTTCAACTTACCGAATGAATAGGAACATAACCCGTAGTTTTCCATATTAAGAGAATCTCGTTTTATGCGGAATCGGTACCCGCTGGGATTCTTAGTAATTATCTTTCGTGACCATTTGTACGACTTGAGTGAGGCCTTTCTACTTTGGGCATACAAAAAAAACCAGTAACATTGGCTAACCAGGAAACATCTTCTTAATCATGGTCAAGGCTGATGACGTTATTAACCTTACACACGACAAAGACTAGGGCAATGCCTTGAAGATAATTTCTCTCCGTGGGGCGTGCAAGATTATATTGGTTAGGTTCTTTCCTTATCTCTGTGCTTATAGGCTATACAGGATGAAGCACATAAAGTGATCGCTAGTAATAGTAAATATTGGTGATAGAAATGAATCTTCCAACAAGTTCTTGTTTTTTACTAAGGGGGACGCTACGTGATGGTATAAACTAGGTTATTTTGAACAAGCTGAGATCAGGTCAAGGTCACCGACATTTGTTAAATTAAAAAATATATATATTTCTTCCAATGTATTATAACTGCTACTTAGATGAATCCAACGACCTATGTCACAAGGCCATTTGGAGGTCCCGTATATATGTTTAAGGCTAAAGTTAGGATGATTATGTTTTAATAGCCCAGACGCTTGTCTAGTTCGAGGGTAACTCCGAGTCGATGCAATACCAATAACTGTAATATTTCTCGACCTATTTGTCCTATTAAGTAATTTATTTCTTGTTAAACTATTAGCGTGCAAAACATCATAGGGTCATTCCATGTCAATTCAACAAGGTCCTCAACCTCACATTTTTTAATTTTTTTTAAATTTGGCATAGTGAAAGAACCACTCGAGATATATGCCTATGTAAAATTTCATGTCCATATCGTTTTTATTTATGAAGTTATAGAGGTGCAAAATTTGCGATTTCGACCAATTTTGTCACCATCTTGTTAACTTTAACATTGAATATTTCAGTAACCTGGGCACCTAAAGAAGTGATTCAAGTGTTTTTGGAAAGTTCTTGAATAGCTCTTTCATATGAGATTTTAATTGGGTGTTTTAAAAAAAGGATATAAAAAAATCGTTAAAATCAATATTTTGGCGGCCATTTTCTCAAAAACGTTTTTTTCCCCCTTCAAAAAAAATATGTTGTATATATACTATTACTTAGTAGCTATGAAACATTTGAAGATGGGATGAAAATGGGTTCAGGAGTTATATTAGATTCAGTAAAACAGGAATTTACATTTACATTAATTTCCTTGCGTCACACAAGTTTGCTCCATTGTTCCTTGAAGTTAATTGACAAGAAAGCTAGAATGTAATTAAATGTAATATTAATTGAACCTACAAATATATTACCAGTACTAAAAATAATAAATATACCTGAAATTTTTTACACTTTTGGACACAGAGGCATATTAGTTATTCCTTTTATATGTATCCAATTGACTGTGAACAGCTGGATCTTCCTGTTTTGTCAAAACATATGTTCTACCAGTTGCGGTCAGGGGGTCAACTTTTGTAAGAACTGATGACACATGCACTACTAAAATGTCAGGAACTTGTGGGTAAACAAATGATGGAGCTGGTCAATGTGGATGTAGAAAACTGATTTTGAGTTCATCAGTGTTTTCATTTACAGAGATAACACATCCCAACCACCAGTGTCCATCATATGCGCAAGTAACAAATCCACGTATATCATCCAATTCTAGCTGTCCTTTGACTTGCGTGATACTTTCAAGTTTTGACTCCTCTGCTGAAGAATAAGCCTTTGTTATCAGTTTCCCTGATTGCAATGGAATGACACAGTGAAGCTTCTGTGTTCCAGGAATGTATCTAGAGTTTGCAAATCCCTCCTGCAAAAATATCTGTACATTTTCGTATTCTTCTAGTGTCACAAACATGAATGTCATTCCTTCTATATTGTGACTTGCCCATTCATATAACTGTCTTGGTGTCATTATTTGCTCTGCGTAGGGCCTTTGTAAACTGGCTCTAGCAACAAGACGCTTTACAGTTCCCCCTACACCATCAAAAGCATTTTTACCATGTGATGTGGCAAAGAAGTGCCACTCTGCTTTGCATCCAAAGTCTTGGTAATGTAAACTCAAATTTCTAAAGTTCTTGCGATTTTTATACTGTGATGCTGCCCCATCTGAAAGATATATGATTTTTTTCGGTGGCGAAAAAGTAGTTTTAAGGAATTTGATTAGCTCTCTCTGAAATGTATAAACTGCCGATGTATCATGCTGAAGGCACTCTGAGATTATCACAAAACTTGCATGTTTAACAGTGTGTGGTTCTTCTGATGAGTTTAAATAATAAGTAACAAATGGATGAATAGTGGATTGTGCGTTGTTCCAATGGAACCCTTGTACTGAGTCCTGAAGAACAAATGAGTAATTTTCTGAAAAGTCACACACCACTAAATACTCAGCCTCTTGCAAAGATTTTTTCTTCTCATAAAAAAAATTAGCTTGCTCTTTAGCAATGAAAGAATGACTAAGAGGACTTTTAAGTTTTTCAAATAGGGAATCCAAGAATTCATCCACCGGTTTTGAAACGGTTTCTAAGTTTGAATGGTCCACTGTGACCCACTGCTTGTATGTTATCATGTCAACAAAATTACTGTCATAGATATTTTCAAACTTTTTGCGTAATTCACTATACCCTGGACAATATTCACAGTTTCCGAAGTAGCACTTTGGTAAAGGCGGATTACAAATTACCCTGGATAAACAATATTTGTAATCAGAAATTGGCATATCTTCTTCTGCAGTCAATTCCTTGATACTGCAGCCACTGATCATAAGCTTCACATTCTGGTGATGTGTACATACACACACATTGTGTGTACCACTTGATCCTGGGAAGACACAGTTCTTAGGTCGTAGATCAGCAAATTTGGAGAATCCCACGGTAATTTCTGGATGCTTATCTTTGAACAGCATGTAAGCCTCTTTAAGAGTACATAGTAGGAGTCTTTTTTGAACATGACACCTGTTCCCATCTATTTTCATTGAAACAAAGTCTTTTCTCCCAGGCATAAGTCTGCTAACAGCATCATCACAATACAATTGTTCAATAATGTTCACATTTTCTCTAGGTAAGCTTTTCCCTGGTTTTGGATTAGGGGACGACATAACACCTTTTTCTTTCACAAACTCTCTTGCCTTTCTTGCCATGTAATTTGTTACTCCAAACTCCTGCTGAATTTTACCAAAACTCCAACTTTTAGGTAACACTGTTAGTATCTGGACCTTAATATTTCTATCTGATGTTAATGTAAACTTTTCTTTCAACTGGCCTATCATCTCACTCTCTGCACTGACACTGACTGATATTGAAGCTTCTTCGCTTGGACTCACGTGTGTAAAAATTGTACTCTTAATAGTTTCATTCACTTTCTGCAATTTCTTTGTACAGTAATTAGTTTCCGAAAGACGTTTCTTATTGATTGGCGTACCGCCCAAAGTAACTAAACTATCATTTAATGATTTAATAGCTGTATGTTTATTAAATGCTAGAACATCACAACTGTCTTCTGAAAAATTATTTGTTATGTTCAGCTAATTTAGCGATAGAGATTATAAATACAATACCATCCTTTATGCTGCATGGTATTAGGGTTGGGGAGAGTGAGTAGCTCAACACTTCAGTCAGTTGTTGGTTAGTCAGCTAAAGAGAAGATATTAAAGGGGTGTCACACCTTGTATCAAAATAACATTTTAGGGGTTTCAAACCTATAGAAAACTTTAGGGGTTTAAAGCCTTAAAAATACTTAAGGTGTTTAAAGCCTGGAGAACATTTCCATTTTAAAGGATTTGAAGCTTGGAGAATACTTAAGGGGTTTGAAGCCTGGAGAACATGGGGGGGGGGGGGGTTTGAAGACTGGATAACATTTAAGAGGTTTGAAGCCTGGGGAACATTTAAGGGGTTTAAAGCCTGGAGAACATTTAATGGGTTTGAAGCCTGGAGAACATTTAAGAGGTTTGAAGCCTGGGGAACATTTAAGGGGTTTGAAGCCTGGAGAACATTTAATGGGTTTGAAGCTTGGAGAACATTTAAGAGGTTTGAAGCCTGGAGAACATTTAAGGGATTTAAAGCCTATGACATGTATGGCGTGGTCTTGGGAACATATGAAGTATGACTTGAACTAGGCAAAGGAGTGGGAAGAGACACTTGACGTGGAATTGGGAATCCCATATCACAGTGGAAAGGTAGGTGGAACCCTTTTTTACTGAATCTAACATAACTTCTGAACCCATTTTCATCCCATCTTCAAATGTTCCATAGCTACTAAGTAATAGTATATATACAACATATATTTTTTTTGAAGGGGAAAAAAACAGTTTTTGAGAAAATGGCCGCCAAAATATTGATTTTAACGATTTTTTATATCCATTTTTTATAACACCCAATTAAAATCTCATATGAAAGAGCTATTCAAGAACTTTCCAAAAACACTTGAATTACTTCTTTAGGTGCCCAGGTTACTGAAATATTCAATGTTAAAGTTAACAAGATGGTGACAAAATTGGTCGAAATCGCAAATTTTGCACCTCTATAACTTCATAAATAAAAACGATATGGACATGAAATTTTACATAGGCATATATCTCGAGTGGTTCTTTCACTATGCCAAATTTTAAAAAAATTAAAAAATGTGAGGTTGAAAAGTGCCTCTACATTGGTTGATTTGACATGGAATGCCCCATACTTGATTGCCAAACCAGTTTTTATTGACACAAAATATATAATCGTAATTATAATAATAGAAATCAATGTAAAGAATAGTTACAATGTGAGATAGAAAATATGTTTTAAATGGTACTGAGTCTAAGATCAATTGAGAATTAAGATATGAATGCTGTCTTTAATATCTAAGAAGCTATCAATATTGACAAAATTAGTCAAAATCACAATATAACAAATTAATAAATAGACTTATGATATTAAAAGTGATGTAAAAGCAATGATTTGGATGTAGGATAGATAAATGATGTAAAATATATTAATCTTAGATTAGATGACAAGTTTAACGTTAAATTATTGTCCTTCACAAATTCTAAAAAGATCTTAACATATTAAAAATGTGAGTCAATTCACATATAATATAAAAATAAACATGTTAAAATACATGTAATAATAACACATGAGTCAAGTAAAGTTGAATACACATTATGATGAAAAAATGATAAGTTATAAAGTTAAGGTGGACAGTTGTTAAATGGGAGAGAATAAAAATTAAATAAATGTGAATTGAGAATTGAATTCTATTCTTATCTTTAGATTGAGATTCCCTTGTTCCTTGTGATGCTGAATGTGAATCAATCACTAATCGACATGTTTTGACGCGTCGTCGGCGTCATCCTCAGGACTAAATAAGACAAAATCAACGAAAGTTGTGGTGCAATAATCCAATGCTAGCCAATGTAAACAACCTGAGACTAAAATTACTGAACAAGTGTCAATAGGGGAATAGTCGTGTTGAGCTCGACCGCCGAGGACGGGGAGATCGAGGTTCGAATCTCGGTCGGGTGAACTGGGGGTGGTTTTTCCTGAATTGTTTTCCACTCTCCCTCTACGCAAATGCGGGTTCACTTCCTTTAATTCAACCTTCCCAATTCATTAGCGTAATTAGTACTTAAAGCGTATAACCCGAACGGGTAGTAAGACGTGGTGCTAAATAATAAAAATAATAAAATAGGGGAAACATTTCATAGAAACTGAAATGTGTTGAAAATCAGAGATAGATAGATAGGAGAATGAATAAGTTAATAAATGTAAACCGAAGGGGCAAAAAAAGGGGAAATTATAAAAAGGGAAGAATGAAGGTTCAAATCTTCACGACACTGGCCCGAACAGGTAATTTGCTACAATGGAAGGAAGGATATTTTAATTTTGTGTGTTGGGGAAGTTTTCTAAGAGTATTGATAAGAGTTTGGTTTTCGAAGTTAGTTTATTCATTTAAAACTGTTTTATTGTGAAGTAGTGCAGTTTGAATGAAGACATTCTCTGCGGTGTTCATGGTTGTGCCTTTAGAAGAGCTATCAATTAGTTTCATACATTTATTCATGGGGGTGGGTTGATGGCCAGATAGTTTAAGGTGTTCAGAGAATTCGGATTTGTTTCTGTCGTATTTGATCTTAAACTCAGCAACTCCATCCACCCTATCATTTGGAATAACATACAACTCCATATACAGTATAAAACTAGCAACTTACTAGCCCAAAAAGACCACACCCTCAAAAACAAACTTGAAAACCTTATTAAGCAACAAAAACCTGCCAATAAGCCAACCACTTCTACAGCTCATAAATTTTATCCCAGAATCTTAAATTTAACCAACCTCAAACTCTCCCAGGATGAAGAGTCATTACTTCTCAAAGGTTATAAATTCAATTACTCCATTTATGATAAAGTCCATTCCTACATCGTTGATAGTGAGGAAGCCATTAAACATATTGACCCCAATTCTAAAAACCAGACAAAACACCTAGTTGCCAATAAAATCCACAAAATCGTTAACAATAGTAACCAAACTAAATCTAACCAAAAAGAGTATCTTATCCTCAAACATCTTAAAAACAAAAGAGGTGGTGAGGTAGGTGGTCCGTGTTAGGTGGACAGTCTACACCTAGTGGTCCATGGTAAAGGAGAATTTTAGAACCACTAGTCTATATCATAGCCTATGATGAAGCAACCCCACTAAACATCCACTCGCATTAAGCGCTCTCTTAGTGGCGTTCATGTATACAATCTTTTTTTGGCCCCAATCAAAAATGGGTATAGTTTACTCTTGAATCTATCTTACTCATCCCTAGTCTATAAATTTAAATATGTTGATGCGGATGAAAAAGTAAATCAAGATTCATAACAAATATTCCTCCTGCCATTATAGTTGTCTAAACATATTTTGGAATACATCCAAGCACCATTTGATAGAATGATTATTTTTTCGAATAAACATGTTCGTTTGGATTCGCGTGGGTTCAGCCCTGATAGTGAGATTACAGATATAATATACAACGTACAGTTGGTAAAAAAAACTGTATTGGTTTGAAAAAAAAATTGTAATCTAAATACTATGTTATTGTTTTTAATACTTACCTTATTGTTTTGAACACCATGAATGATGAGGAGCTGCTTTGCCCGTAACTGCCTAAGAAGAACTTTTAAAGTCGCATCGACATGGATTCTACTGGAGGAAAGCCTAGATTCATACTGGCTTCTGGGAGCCTTATATATATTATATATATATGTATATATATATATATATATACAGAGAAAAAACAAATCCTATGTGGCTAATATAACTAGACAAACGGGTTCACCTTGCACGTATATATTTTTAATTTTACATATATACAGAGCTTAGCGTCTTATATTGCTTGACCGCTGTTGTGGGTATCTCCAAAATCAAGAATACCTAGAGAGATGAAATTAAGAATATTTATTTAAACCTGAGGTTATGCATTTCAAGCAAATTGTTTAACCCTAAATAAATAAAGTGAATCGGTTGAGTGGAAAAAGAATTACATTACAGCTTTTCTAGTTTTCTGTAAAACGATTAAAACAGTTTAGTGACAAAACTATCATTTTTATCGAAAAGGTTATTGTTAGGCAATTTGTAGTCTTAGTCGATAAGTATTCAATCAGTGCATTTGAAGCCAATCTATAACATCATTGACGTGGAGGGGATATGGGGTTCAGTCAACCCCCTTCACCTCCACCCTGTTTACTTTAAATAGCTTCTAAAAAGCATTCGATTTTAAATAATATGTTGGGTAATATGTTGAGGAAGATCACTTTCAAAAGCTTTTAAAGTCAACTAATTTTCAAAAAAGTTTCCAAATAATATCTACTCCAAATAGACTCTAAGAGCATCCAATTTCCCTCCCGACACAAATAATGTTCCACCTCTACTGTATAGAAAAACAACATTCTTATGATTTTATAGTAAGTCTTAGTATCATGTCATAGATTTACGTTTTTGAATCCTCCCACGCTTATCTCGAAATTAAATTATCCCTAAGCTAATGCATTATATAATATTCACCTTATAATTCTTTCGTCATTTCTTCAACTAAAATGAGTGTAGAAGAATGATTTTTACGTAAATTATGGTTTGGTCAATCATTCAATTTGAAAAAAGCTCAAAATTCTAAAGCGGTACTTCGGCATTAACTTAGATTGTGTACTTTGATATGCTAATCACTCAAAATGGGTGGGGGTACAAAACTTTTTGCTTGTGGCACAAAAGGTACAAAACTTTGCCACCGAAAAAATTCAAAATTTTAAAGTGGTATTCCAAGCTCCCTCCCCGTCACGCGCCCTTCTCCTCCCTCTCCAACAGACTTTCTAAGTCATTGTTGAACAGAGCTGTACGATGCTCACCAAGACCAGGCGGTGTAAGTCGCATTACCCACATCGCAAGAAAACTGGGGTATATACCGTTTTGCTAGTAACGGGGAGATTGAGCTTCGAATACCGGCTGGGTGGGGGCCCCACAAAGAGTGATTTAAAAGTTTTCCACTCTACCTCCATGTGCGAATGAAAGACGCTTATTGTTAGTCATCATAACATATTATTGTATCACAACAATACGGTGATAGCAACAAAGAATGCATTTATTGGTGAGGTCTTCATGTCGTCAATATTAGATTACTCAACTATACTGGATCAACGAAAGAATTACAAATATTAAACATTACAAAGCAAATTTAAATGCTTTTACAATTGTAAACAAATACAAATGGCAATTAGTATGTAAATTATAAATAAGGTACTTTTGTTGTACTTTATGAATTATTTTCTCTTTCTACCATATATAGAGATGGTTATTGTGGTGCTCTAGTTTTAATCACTACGGTACTTAAAAAGTTAAAACAGAAATTTTAGTTAGTCACACTTCTCTACTGGTTGACTGGATTGCGTGTTATTGTGGAAAGATACTAGCGCTTTCTAGCTTCTTACCTTATCACAGGAACTAAAGGGCAGCGAGACCTGTATTCTTTAGAGCAGTGGTTCTAAAAAAAATTACTCTGTGACATCCTTTACATCCAAGTGAGGAAGTTGTGCCACGACCCCTCAACCCCCCCCCCCCCAATCCCCTTCCAGTGTTGTATGATTGGAATAAAAATATTTTGTTGGTTTAGTGTACCTATGTATATGCATATTTTTACATTTTGTAAGAAAATTAGCCGAATAAAAATTAAAAATCATTCGATGATACTTAGTGTCATTGATTTGATTGTTTTTAAACCCAAAGTTTACTAAAAATAGGAGTAATATAAGGAAGAGAAACTCAGCTCTTTGGTGACATCTAGTCTCGCATGGTCTTTACTCTTCGTAACCGCCAGAGCTGAAAATACAGTTTCACACATGTAGATTGCTCTCTTAAAAATACAGTCAACATAAATGTATTTTTCTGGAACTTAGTTAGATTGAGTTAATAACAACTAATTTAATGTCATAACAATTTCTTGCACCCCCCTTTAGCAACTATCATGCTTGCCCTTGGGGGCTGTGCCCCACACTTTGATAACCACTGCTTTAGAACTTGGTAAATAATTGCATCAAAGAAGACTACATGTATTTAGAAACGATAGTATATACTATTTAACTAAATTGGACACGCGCTGCCCTATATTAACATCACAATACATCATAGCGAATGTTTCCGAACAAACTTAGACATAGAACATTTATTTAATGTCATTTGGCCTAATGACTTTTAGGCCAACTGACTTTTAGGCCTAATGACTTTTAGGCCAAATGACTTTAAGGCAAAATGACTCTTGTCGAACTTAACTACATCAACTTTTTTTATTCAAAATACATTTTAGGCCAAATGACTTTAAGGCCAACTGACTTTTATGCCAACTGACTTTTATGCCAAATGTCTTTCAGGCCAAATTACTTTTAGGCCAAATGACTTTTGAGGATAAATGAATTTTAGGCCAACCGACGGGTACTCCCGAGTCATGCATGTTCTTTTATTCTTAAAACTCTTAAATGTTTTGCTTTTTCACACATTCGTCTACAACATTTAGCCACGTATTACAAGGCCTCTCTCTTCCTTTTGATTCTCATACTCTACCATCATATATTCTCTTCGTCACTCGATCCACACTCATCCTTTCAGCATGCCCAAACCAATGTAAGACACTTCTTTCACATTTACCTAATGGTAAAAAATATCAAGGTGTATGAAAAGTTTGGTAAAAATAGCGTGGATTTATTTTTCAAAATGGTTTATTAATTATTAACACTTTTTTTTCTTTTTAAATAAATTTGTATCGATTAAACTATCTTCCTTTATATTGTGATATCCCAAATAGAGGTGTTTTAAGACTCTTCAGTGGCCATATGGTCTCAAGCAGAGGCTGCCAAACTCATGAGTATGGGAACGACTTTCGAAATGTCAAATTGCTTTGCGAGCGAGCTACCCAGTTACAAATTTGCTGTATCGCTTATTGGCTTTTGTTATTGTAACTTGTAAGGTAACCTGGTGGTCTAGGGGTAAGGTGTCGGGACTTCTGTGCTAGGGGTCCGGGGTTCAATCCTCGGTCCCTGCACAGATTTATCTGATTACCAAACCCTTCCTTCATCTCTGACAAGACGTGTATTAATCACAACTTGTGAATGTGTGGAATGCCAGGCCTGCACCATGGTTCGGATTCCACGTTAAACTGTAGGTCCTCCATTTCATTTCACAATCACCCTATCAATACACATTAGCGTAAGTGCGTATAGCACGAACGGGAAATAATAATAATAATAATAATAATATTGTAACCTGTACAGAGGATATGGCATCCTACTTTTGTTTAACTGGATGTGGGCTCTGTTGCTTGGATTAATAATTGTAATGAAACTAGCCTAGAAATGTTATTACATTTCTCATGAAAAAAATCTTTTAAATTATAGATAATACAAGGATTATTCATTTTATAGACAAAAACTTGGTGTATAGCTTACTGAGAAGAATGAAATTCACTTTCGTCTACCATTTGCTGAATGTTCGGCGATTAGCTTGCCACTCCCATTCGACTGCAGTTTTCAAGAGGGTCTTCTGTGAGGCTACTTCCTTATTAGTTTTTCACCGACCTTAGTTAGAAAAGATGACTCAGACTGGTAGAGCAGAGTATCTTCTTCACCCCGGAGTGCAACACGAACTAAAACCGTCGATACCACATACAGCTTACCCTGATCTTAAGGCAACCCTCTTCAACGATAAGTCACTTTGGGAAATGCAAACATAGTTTTTTTTACGTGAGATAATGAAAATGCCTTCGCGTGGGTAGCTCGCACTCGACCCTTTGGCGACCCCCGGTCTAAGGCTACTCCGCAATAGTCTGGACTGCCGATGAAGGGGAGATGGGGTTTTATTCCCGGTTGGGTGTTCTAGGACGGGTTTATCCTAAATGGTTTTCCCACTCTACCTCTAGGCAATTGCGGGTACACGTCCTCTAATTTAAACCTGCTTCATTCTTAATACACTATCACATTAGCATAGTTGAGTACACATGCGTATAACCCGAACAGATAATAAGACGAGGTGCTAAAAAAACGTTAAGTATGACCATAATCTTTGTTACTATTTTATCCTCAAAAATAACCAATATTTTTAGTTTTTGATACTCCTAATTCTTGAATAGTGATTGGAGAAAAATGAAGTAAAATTTGAGGTATTCGATTAAATACCCGTGTACAAAGTTTGATTGGAATCTGTGAACTACGTGAAAGTTAATACATTATTGGGATTGATCGAGTGCAGACATACATCATGTTCGAATATGAAGTAGGCAGCCTTTCTTTTGTTTCCTACACGAAACACTTCATTCTCTAAAATGATAAAATCTATATAGACTGTTGGCACCAAATTATTTTTAAATATTTACAACGGCAAGTGTTATTAATAATAATATAGTAACCATTATTAGCTGTGTGCTTAGCAGCAAACACTGTAAAAATATTAAACGAAATGATAAGTAATGATAACCTAGACACATAAATTTAACATGGCCTAGTTTATAATTTCTTATTATTTGTATTCATTAACGCATGAAGAGAACCATTGATGATAATATTCATATGCCATAATTTACTATTTATCTAAGTATTATAATAATACATGTGCCTCTATTATTATTGTTTTTGATGTCAAAATTTATCCATATCATGTAACTCATTTATTTAATCTGTCTAAATGAAACTTTATTACATCATCCATAGTTTCGACACAATTGATTTGCTAAGCTTCCTGCTGTCTTATGTGTTTTTTATTATCTTTATAAGCTGTATTCTTCTTTAACATCCATATCCCTGACCTCTTCTGTCACCTTTATTTCTATTTTTTTAAATAAATTAATTAATTCGTAAAACATAAATGCACAAGGCTATGAAAGCATAAACATCGCTCATTTAATTTTACCCAATACTCTATCTCAGAGGTTCTCAAACTTTTTTTTTAGATTGTACCCCTTGGCCACGAGTAAAAGATTAATGTACCTCCAGGCAAAAAATATTCAAATTACAGGTTTGAAAAAATATTTACCACATGATATTATTGATCTATTTAATCTATTGGGAAAAAATATTTGTAGTCAAAATATTTCAAATGTGACAAAGCCATTTAGATAGAATTCTACCATTATAGCCTAACATCACGACTGTGATATGAGTAAACTCGTCCAGCCCTTACAACTAAAAGTCTGCCAAAGAAATTTTCTTGAGATTGGATTTGAGAGTTTCATCACAGGACAGTTCAATAATTTCTTTTTTTGAAAAGAAATTTGGTAGATTGGAGTCTTCCACTGTATAAAAAGGGTCTCGCATCCAGAACTCACTCCCTAAATTCTCAGTAAAATATTCACCAAAGTCTTCAATTAAACCCAGACAATCTCTTTATGTCGTTGACAACAGAATAATGAAGGTCAAGTCACTTTCTACTACGAATATTTCCAAAAACGGAAAGAATTATAGTTGTCCCTTCACAACTTATTTTTTGCAGATTGAAGTTTCTTTTTTAAAGCTTTTATTTTGTCATGAATCATAAAGGGTGTTGTGTGATTAACCTGAACACCTTTATTCAGCTCATTCGGTCACTGAAATACGTCCGCCATGAAAGCTAGCCTGCACTGCCACTGCTCATTTGTAAATCTTTCACTAAACTCACACTTGCTTTCAGAGAGGAAAACTTCTTGTCTCGTTTTATACAAAAGAGCAAGATAAAGCCACCTTAACATGCATTATGTGTTTGAGTAACATTGTTAAGAATAAGCCGATATATAATTCATAAACAAATAGATGGAAGTAATTAATATATAAACATCACCGCAATATATCTCTACAACTACGTTGCGAGTTTGAGTAATATCGTTGAGAAAGAAAGAGTATGTCACCAAGTCGTGATTGTTTAGGAAGTGTGCTCAAATTACTCTAAATATAAGTAAAGTCCGTATCACACGACACTAGCTCGTACTTGAAATCCAGTGTGCTAGCTAGCACTAGCTAGCATGTCATCATCTAGCGTCGTGTGAATCAGAAAAAGTATACTGGTTCTGCCACTTGGTACTGGCTACCATACTAGTTGTGAGGATAGAACACGTGCTATTTTCGTACTAGTTTCGACACTAGTCTATGTAATTCAACCAATCAATGTGTGCTGAGAATTGTGTAGAGAAATGGTATAAATTACGCCAACATGGTCATCGGATGTGATTTTGTTGTTGGCAGAAAGTTATTCTAAACATCCTTGTTTATATAATACCAAATTGACACAGTATGACAATATATCTAATATATATACATTTAATTTAAAACATGTCATCTAAAAATGACAAACTGTGTTCCAGACCCAATTTTAATCTAAATAAACTTGATAGCATGCCAACCTTGGGCGGGTTTTATTTTTAGAATATAAAGTGTGCGTAGGCCTAAAAAAGAACATTTGTGTATCAAGGATACTGTACTTTGACACCCATGGGCTTAAGGACCCCTGACCACATTGTAAATAAATGAATACAAATTTAGGGAGTTACTTAACGTTTGTGTAACCCCGAATGCATATTACCTAACCTCCGAATGGATCATATTTAGCATCCTGCGACCATTATTTCGTCTTTCCCAACCAGTCCCATGTCTATATTCTTTTTCCTACGCTCCCTCTCATAATTTTCAATATCTTTATTAGTAATTAATGCAGCTGCTGACCCAAAATTAATCTCTGAGGTTCGATAAATATTTGCACTAGAACCTAGTACCAAACTTGCAGCGTGTGAATACTCTAGTCCCACTTTCATTGTACTAGCTAGTATACATATATCTAGGCGCTAGCTAGCACACTTGATTTCTAGTACAAGCAAGTGTCGTGTGATACAGGCTTAAGATAACTGCTAACTTAGAAGGTGTCAAGTAGATGGTTGAAAATTCTAGGAAATTAGTCTCCAGCTGAGAGTAAATAGGGGAAAAAGATGTATGGAAATAACCAGATAACGGTAAAAGCCTACAAATAGGGTTTTCCATAAGTCCTTGTCATTTTGCCAACTTTCCCTTGAGAGCTGCTCGTGTACCCCCTGAAAAGTGCCTGCGTACCCCTGTTTGAGAACCACTGCTCTATCTAATAAATAATACATGACATAATTATCTTTTATTATTTAATTATTTGAGGTATTTAACGTGCACTTTATCAACCGACTGATTATATACGCACACGAGAATTTCTATATGAGCAAGAGCGAAAGGGCCTACTAATTTTCCCGGGAAGGTTTTTCCTCTTACTTAACAGGTTCTTTTACATGCCAAAACTGGCATAGGACCGATGGCTTTATTTTCCCTCTGAAGGAAGCTGTGTTACATATATTATCCTTCGAGAAAAATCCGTCAAAGTTTATAAACTCATATTTTAAATGTAAGCTCTCATTTGTAAATCACCCGCTTTTGTGGCCGCATGGATAAAGCGATACTCTCGCACTAAACTAGACTGCCGATATCGGGGAGGCAGGGGTTCGATTCTCGGTCGGGTGTGCTGAGGGTGGGTTTCTTAAATTGTTTTCAACTCTCCCTACACGCAAATGTGGATACACTTTCTTTACATAATGCCCCAAACCATTTAGCGTTATTAGTACAAAAGCGTACAACTCAAACGGGTAGTAAGATGCGGTTCTAAAAATAATAATAATTGTAAACCATTATACAAACGTAGCATAGCTTATACACATTATATTGATAGCATTTATGATTTATTAATCTACTAACTTGGATGCCACGGTATATTGGGCAGGTTTGCACCACTTAATAATAGTCGGTCGCATACGACATGGCTGTGGTTCGTTGTATGTGGTTCCTTTCGCTATAGCTGCCAGCTAAGCCAAGGTCAAATGAAAATAAAACTCCTTATATCAAACTTCAGATAGGTTCACTTGAGTCTTGAAACTTAACATATATAAATATAATTGGAGTTATAAAATATTAACATATTTTCTATTAAATGCACTTAGCTCTTCAAGAAAATAATTTAGTGACTCAAATGGGCCAAACATATTAGCACCAGTATGTGACACTATTGAAATTGTTTCATCAAATAATTTAGATTAATAAAACTATATAAATAACAGCTTGGACTTAAAAGTATAACTTTACTTATCAAGACCTTAATAGTACCATTTAATTCAAGACATATATACACACACACATCAGACATGTTTAATAAGATGTGCTATTTAGCTCAAACATTACCTCAGTATTTTCCCCCTTACAAGAAAATAAGCTATTTATTTATTTTTATTTTTCTGAGTGTCTTTGGATTACCCCTCAAGGACGGGCGAAAATTTAATCAATCCTAGTATGAAGACTGACGTCAAATGTTCTCCCAAACCGCGGTGTTAATAATTGGTTTTCTCGTTTACCTGGGTAATCCCCACAAGATCAACGACAGCGGTGAGTAGGCTGAAACCGGAGGTAGAACGTTAATTACCTCTTCCAGCTTGAAATAATAGGCTAGTTTTTATTTGGCATCCATTAAATTTTTTACTTAAAATATTGTTAGTGGCATTTTATAGTCGTCATAAGCATGATACTTAAATGTAATTATTTTTAGCATATATGAGCTCTAAGTAGTTTCACCAAAGAGAAGTTTTAAGGTCTCCGCCTATTCACTTCTCTATTTCTTATGGGAAGGGCATTTCTGAAGCTACGCAATCACTAAAGTAATCCTCACATAGCACACTAGGCCATTTTATAACCTGTCCCAATTTAGCCACTTCACCTACCTAGTAAGCCACAAGCCACCACTGTGGAAAACTATTAGTTGAAAATTTACTGAAATATTTTCATCTCTATCCTTTAAGTCAATAATATCCTCTTCTTTGTTAATAAAGCGTTCAGTAATCATCCAAATTGTTGCTTCTGAATGTTTCCAGAAACCTCATCAATTAAACGCATGTTTTCCATAGAAGCTGACCGCAACCCAAATTGCAAGAATTAAGGTCTACGCATTTTCAGAGGTGGCTCTAGGGTATGCGATGCTGTAGGCGGGGTCATTTCGGGCCCCCACAAATAAATTAATCTAAACCTAAAATTACGTTAGCTAGTATAATTCAGAGTACATATTTGGCTATAAGAATTAAGAGGAAAATAATAACGTAGCCATATAATCTCAAAGAGAGATAAAGTTAATAGGTGATGTAGAGAAAATAACATAAGATTTGTATATTTTTACAATAATCGTAAAAAAAAAATATGGTTACAGAAGAATTAGTTATAGCTACTATAAAAACGAATGCTTAATTAAGTAGGTGATTTTACATAAACATAATAAATATTTGGGATTTATGAATACAATAATAAATGCAGTGTCTTGTTTTAAGAGTCTTTTTAAAAGTTTGGGATGGTTTATCAAATACATTTTCTGCTTTTGACTTCACTGAAATCATCTATGACGGATGAAAATTCAAGCTCTAATGAAAGTTCACTTTCGATTGATAAAATCTAAAGATCTGATCGTCTTTCTTGTGTTATGTTAATTAATAATCATGAAGACCTTGTGTAGGCAGGTCGCACCTCAAGGGTATCGTCGTAATGGAAAGCGTTAGGCAGAGAGAATAGGTCGGCTACGAATTCTAATACTTTATTGCCAACTTAAAAAAAATTATTCACATATTAGCGTACATTTTCTAAACACACATCGGCATACAACTTATGGTTATTAGCCTAGAACCGCACCGGTGATCACCCGGTCAAATGCGTCATTCTAGCATTGGCTTGGCTTGTTGGTGGTGAGGTCTGGGCTTGAATCCCGGCTGGCTGTATTGAGGGTAGTTATTCCTAAATTTTTTGTTTCTTTCCCTTCACGCCAATGTGGATCTCTTTCCTCTAAATTCTACTTTTCTAATCTCTCTACTCCCTTAGTGTAAGTATATCGATTGCTTAAACTAGTGGTAAAAATTTGTTATATTTGTTAAGGGCCCATCGCATGTGACCGATTAACCGGAATAATAGTGCCTGTTGTCGCCTTTAAATATGAGAGATCATTAAGGCTAATTTAACGAAAATGAACAAATACTGAACCCATTAACACTTTCATTAAAAATGATTGATCCATTTTCTGTTTCATTCCAAGTAATTGTTCTTCTTTAGTTCACTTTTACTGAAAATCAAGGGTAAATGAATGTAGTATGAACAATGATAATCTTTTTTTCGATACTAGCAATACCGCATGACGTTGCCCGTGATCCACTGGGTTCTAAGAATTATATAAGCTCCCCTCCCCCAATGGTGCCTGCCCATATCTCTTAAACGTAATTCCAAGCCGGATAAAAAATATTTTCTTAAAAAAATTGTTAAAAATAGCCTAGTTAAAAAACAAATTAAAAATTTAAAAATCCGGCTTCGAGGTGCATTCGGACCACCTTCCGTCCACCCATTTAAAAAATTTCAGATCTCTGCGTGCCGTAGATTTGGCTGGGCTTTGCACACAGACAACAAACACTTCCTTTTATTATTATAGAAGATTATAATTACTTACTTACATGTCAAATTTTAAGTCTTTAATAATTATAGTTACGGAAATAAAGCAACTTTAAAGCGAAAATATAAATCCTCTTTATTCCCTATCCCGTGGGAATTTGAAAAATCCGGCCTTATTTCTTGCCTACATCATAAAGGGAACCTCTGTGCAAAATTTCAGCTTTCTAGGTCCAAGGGTTTGGGCTGGGCGTTGATGAGTCAGTCAGTGAGTCAGGACTTTTCTTTATATATGTATAGATTATTAGCAACCAGAAGAAGCCTTACATATTTACTTTCAAAACTTTTTTATTTTAGAATGACGTGATGATCAAACTATACTTATATTTTCAACTTTTCCTAAATTGGAATGAGTAGATAATTCACTTTATCAAAACAAAACCACACAGCACATCGTCAGTTAACATTTTTGTTTGGATATTGGCATATTGGAATGGACGACTACCGTATAGCAATTCTTTTTTTTTAATACAGAGATATTTTCTATAATTTTTATGAAACTATATGAGGTGCCTGCCATTTCTCTACAGCCTCACATAAAGGTCGAATGCCTCTAGTCCCCTAGCATTCCTTTAGGTCGTTTTTAATTTATTTATTTTGACACCAATAATGTATGTAGTCAAAGAACGCATGCATTACATTTTTGTGGCATTTAGAAAACGATCTTCTATTCACTGAAAAAAGATGCTGTCTCACGTATTTACCGAACTCATTTAATCTAAACTTATAAAATAACATGTCCTGATTGATTGACTGACTGACTGACTGACTGACTGATTCATCATCGCCGAGCGCAAACTATCAAGGCTACAAGCATGCAATTCGGACTGTATATTCATTTTGTTATGTAGGCACCCACTAAGAAAGGATTTTAGAAAATTCCACCCCAAAGGGGTCAAAATAGGGGATGATAATATGTATGATAATATGTATGAAAGTCCGTCATTTTGAAAGTTACATAAATAAAATTTTGTATTTCGGTTATTGACGTAAAACAAATAAATACGTGTTTCAGGAATTTTGGAAATTTTATTTAATAAGGGATGAAATAGGGGGTGAAAGTTTGTATCGGACTGACTGACTGATTCATCATCGCCGAGCGCAAACTATCAAGGCTACAGGCATGAAATTCGGACTGTATATTCATTTTGTTATGTAGGCACCCACTAAGAAAGGATTTTAGAAAATTCCACCCCAAAGGGGTCAAAATAGGGGATGATAATATGTATGATAATATGTATGAAAGTCCGTCATTTTGAAAGTTACATAAACAAAATTTTGTATTTCGGTTATTGACGTAAAACAAATAAATACGTGTTTCAGGAATTTTGGAAATTTTATTTAATAAGGGATGAAAAAGGGGGTGAAAATTTGTATCGGACTGACTGACTGATTCATCATCGCCGAGCGCAAACTATCAAGGCTACAGGCATGAAATTCGGACTGTATATTCATTTTGTTATGTAGGCACCCACTAAGAAAGGATTTTAGAAAATTCCACCCCAAAGGGGTCAAAATAGGGGATGATAATATGTATGATAATATGTATGAAAGTCCGTCATTTTGAAAGTTACATAAACAAAATTTTGTATTTCGGTTATTGACGTAAAACAAATAAATACGTGTTTCAGGAATTTTGGAAATTTTATTTAATAAGGGATGAAAAAGGGGGTGAAAGTTTGTATCGGACTTGCATTATTTTTGATCTGAGGTCAAGTTATGGTCATCAACGTAACGTAATATTTTAAATTAATCTGTAAATACATATGTATATTTTCGTATTTGTATATAATCAACTTCCACGCGAGCAAAGCCGCGGGCAACAGCTATCTAGTTGCTTAATAAAATCAAGTTTATTATTTTGCGGTTTCATTATGATTGATTCAGCCTAACTGATCAGTAGAAACGAGAGTTAGCCCTTTCTAATCATCATAAACCGTTTCCAGCTTGTGGCCGGGTCAGTTAAGTAAAATGCCTCCATCTTCCTCTAGTATTACACCACTCTTCCTCCTTTAATTGCTTCCATTCTTCTTCTCTCACTTTCACACCTTCTGTTATTTGCTCCTCCCAGCTCTTTCTTGGCTCCACTTGCGGTCTTTTTCCTAAATACTTCATCCATTACGTGAAAATTTTAATTAGTTTAAGTATTATTTCGGACCACACCAGGACAGTGTTTTTTAAAACCCAAATACTAGCAGTATTGCCTGCGTGATGGAATTTTGTATGTATTTTCATATTTCAGTCATCACATATCGGGACTTAAATTTGCATGTAAATTCTGAATCTACTGAGCAGGCTCAGTTTTTATTAAATAAGCTTAGTATTTCTAAGGTTATAACCGCCGACAAACGGACACCATTTGTCTTTTTTCATTTCATTCAATGCATTAAATATTTTGAAAAAAATATGTTTAGTTATAAGACTTAGGAGGCAAGGAAATATTGTAGCTAACTTGAGTAGAAAATAACATTTTACTCACGGAATTCAAAACTTTAAATAGGTATGGTATTTACACTATGCAAGACAATGTGAAAATGAAGTTGGAAATCTTCTACCTACGAACAGAAACAGCAAATGCCCTTTCCAAAATTAATCCCCACAGTAGAGTCTACAGAAGGGGAAGGGAAAGATTAACATATGTACAGTATTTGTGTTGAATTCATTGTCTTGTTATAGGATTCGTCGTTTCTGTTGTGAAGCAAATTCTTGGAAAACGCAGTGTAATATACAATACGATACAATATACAGACGCGTAGTAGGTAGCGTCTAGGTCCATTCAAAATCCAATATACTGTACAGACACGTAGTAGGATCTGGGTTAGTTCAGACTAGAAAAGAGGTTCTTTTGGAAAACGATAGGAAGAACGAAGAAGTAGCGTTCCACCACGCATTCGGAACGCTTTAAACTTGTGTTGTATCAACCGAAATGCTAGTGAGATCTCTTTCTCGTATCAACGGGAACGGCGATCCGGCCCAATTCGAGCACTGGTTATATCTTTGATGTGATACGGGCTCGAAAATATTTTTCAGCCTATGCCAGAACAAGTATTAATATGTATTTAGTACCCGATTCACTGTCCGCAAGGTCTGAAGCGTTAATCTCGTAGCAATATACTTCAGTAATAGGCATAATATACTTCAGGTGGTGGGGATATCGAGGGTAGAATCTCAGTCGGGTGTACTGAAGGTGGTTTTTCCAAAATAGTTTTGCCCACTCCACGTAAATGCGGGTACACTTCCTCTAAATATAATCTTTCTAATCCCTAAAACCATTATCGTAATTAGTACATAAGCGTATATCCCAAACGGGTAATAAGACGCGGTGCTAAAAAAAATATCCAGTCCAATAGCATAAATATCTATTGATTTAATAGCATTCACTATAAACTCGTTTACAAACAACTAGGTGTGTTTTTCTTGACCATAAATAGAATCAAGGTTTCCTAGACTTGTGTTTGAACTTTCTTACCGCTTAGCCACGAGGACGGGTACAACTTCATTTCATATTATAATCTAATTTAGGTTTGTCAAACGCACCTTGTGGAACAGAAGGGATTGTTTAAGACAGAGGTGCTCAACTTAAATTATGAACGAACCAGATGACACATTTCTCCTCTGGCGGGCTGGATACCTCCACCCCTTCCAAACTATTTTTGACACTTAAAAAATGAAAACTATAAAATTAGTAATATAATATATTGAAATTACAGTTCATGCTACAACACTGTATACAAATATTTCCTTGCAAATTTTATTAAAGCTGGGAGTTTTTCACCGCAGAGACACTTATAGATATCCAAAAGAGTTCCCGATATGTATTAAAAATACGTAGATAATTCTCACTCCACTTTTCATTAAAAACGTGACACTCTTTCTATACTTTTCTACGTTTTGAAAGAGACATACAAACTTATAAACAGGTATTTTAAAAAAAACCCACCATGTTGATATTTTCTTAGACCCTATAGAAGCAACAAATTCTAACTGGGACCACACCACTACCATAGAGAAAGGGATAGTATACATTTCTCTATGCCACTACACTGGTATTCAATACTTGTAGTGGTGGGTGTGGGGGACGGAGGGGGGGGGAGGAATTTTATAATCCACTTTGGAATGTGAAAGCATGAAATTATATTAGCAGACAAAGCTCCTGGGTTAAACCCTTATCCAATGATGGTAATGAGATGTCGTGTTGTGTATGAAATGTAACCATTGCATTTACAGCAAAACTAAAAAAGAAATAGGTTTTACACTAAAGCCCGTATCACACGACACTTGCTTACACTAGAAATCAAGTGTGCTAGCTAGCACCTAGATATCTGTATACTAGCTACTACAATGGAAATGGGACTATAGTATTCACACGCTGCTAGTTTGGTACTAGGTCCTAGTGCAAATATTTATCGAACGTCAGAGATTAATTTTGAGTGCAGCAGCTGCATTAATTACTAATAATGATATCGAAAATTATGAGAGGGAGCATAGGAAAAAGAATATAGACACGGGAATGGTTGGGAAAGACGAAATAATGGTCGCAGGATGCTAAATATAATACATTCGGAGGTTAGGTAATATACATTCGGGGTGATACAAACGTTTAGTATCTCCCTAAATTTGTATTCATTTATTTACATTGTGGTCAGAGGCCCCTAAGCCCATGGGTGTCCAAGTACAGTATCCTTGATAAAAAAATGTTCTTTTTTAGGCCTACGCACACTTTATATTCTAAAAAAACAAACAAAAAAACGCCCAAGGTTGGCATGCTATCAAGTTTATTTAGATTAAAATTGGGTCTGGAACATAGTTAGTCGTTTTTAGATGACATGTTTTAAATTAAATTTATATATATTAAATATATTGTCATACTGTGGCAATTTGGTATTATATAAACAAGGTTGTTTAGAATAATTTTATGCCAACAACAAAGTCACATCCAATGACCATGTTGGCGTCATTTATACCATTTATCTACAAAACAGTTTCAGCGCACATGATTGGTTGAATTACACAGACTAGTGTCGAAACTAGTACGAAAATAGCACGTGTTCTATCCTCACAACTAGTATGGTAGCCAGTACCAAGTGGCAGAACCAGTATATTTTTCTGATTCACATGACGCTAGATGATGACGTGCTAGCTAGCACACTGGATTTCAAGTACGAGCTAGTGTCGTGTGATACAGACTTAAGGAGCTTGGACTAGACAAGCTGGTTATTAAGAAGAGACGACTGAATTTGTATCCCATTCTATTCATTCAGACATTTCTGTAAACATGTTTTTTTTTTTTATAAAATGCAAATAATTACAGTGGATACAAATCAGGGCTTTTGTTAAAGTCGTTTATCTGAAAATGTCTGAATGGAGACCATTCAGGATTTTGTGGATATTATAAGAATGGATACAAATCATACTTTTTATTTATGGTTCTTGTTTAAGAAATGTCTGAATGGATACCATTCAGCTCCTCCATTACAAATTAACCGTGAAAGCTCGTTTTATCCTTATGAAGAGTCTTGAGACGTGATACATGAGTAGTATTTTCAATCCAACATACACATCACTAAATAAATTTCATATTGTATTTATCGTACACGGTCCGGAGAAAATTCATTTGTGGGGCGCTTCTTGCCGTATTTTGGGCACCTCAGGTTCAAAATATCGGAGCGATGTGTTGGTTGAGTACCAGTACATTCGATTTAGAATATAACTGTCGCCCAGTTAGGAACCCATGGCACTAATATAACGACTAGCATTATTCGTATCTTGCGTTAATTATTATTATTATTATTATTTTTTCTCACCGGTTTATGAGTAAGGTGTCCGACTCCTGTCCTGAGGGTCCGGGTTTCAATCCTCGGTCCCGGCACAGATTTATCTGATTTACAAGCCCTTCCTTCACCTCTGACAAGACATCTTGTGAATGTGGGGAATGCCAGGCCTCCACTGTGGTTTGGATTCCACGTTAAACTGTAGGTCCTTCATTTCATCTCACAATCACCCTACCATTACACATTAGCGTAAGTGCGTATAACCCTAATGGGTAGTAAGACGCGGTGCTAATAATAATGGTAATAATATACATTTTCTGACACCTTTATTTTTAATACAAAAATTCGTATTAGTTGAAATGGAGGGTCTACTTTACACGTGGGATGTCTGCATATCCAAACTAATGAGATAATATTTAGGAATGTAAAATTTAGAGTAAATATACTCATATTTGCTAGAAAGGGGAGAGAAAAAACATTTTGGGAAAAGCATCCTTAATACACTCATCCGGGAACTTAACCCCGACCTCCCTGTCACCAGATAACTAAACCAGACGATGCAAGGTTGATGCCTTAGGCCGCATGCCCAACCGATGCGGTTGGTTGAACTTTTGAAATATGAGGTTTTAATTAACTAACTGGCATTGGGTAACAATGGTTAAGAAAATTGTCGTGTGTCATGTCTATAGTTACGGAATAACTTTTTAACTCTGAAAACTAATGTCACTTGTGTTTATGTTAAAATTAAATATAGATTGGTATTTTAAATTTAAATTATAATTTTGGGGCTCCTGTATCGTATATATATCCTCGCTGACAGCTGCTAGTGGGCAATTGATCATCTCCCAATGGTGAGTTTCAATATCATCATTGAATGAACTTGCACTATGTTCCTACTGTAAACTGGTTGATATGTTCTTAAGAAAGTAGTGCCACCCGGTCACCTTTTAAACATGGGTATTAATACCTTCGACCATTAATTGCTATAATAATAGTTTTACTATTAAATTAAGATTAATTTAGCTCGGTCGTCAAATTAAAGAAGTGGCATGAAGGAAGATTTACCCGCTAAATAAACCTTAGCCCAGCTATAGCTCGATTTCTCTACAATGAACCACCTTGAAGGCCGTTTTTTTTCAACAATTCTATTAATATATAGTAGTAAAAGAGGCCTTTCAAAAAATAATTTGTAAGAAAATCGGACCATAACTATGTCCCACGCCTTCACTGTTGCTAAAACTACTACTGCACTGAATTGCCGCACCGGCAGAGTCGATTATTGTTGTCTAAAAGAAGCTCACTCAAATACTGCATCCTATAGTAGACTTAAATTAATATAGTCGTACACATTAATCTTGTAATCCCTCCTGCACAAACGTCGGGAAGGTCCCCTTAACCCTGGGTATTACATATTCAATTGTCATAATTGCGCAGCTAACTGATGATGTGGTTCATCATGTCATGGATAGTATGCCAGCCCACCAAGCCCCCCTCCCCCTCCCTAAAAAAAACCTGTTGGCATTTCCTGGCGCCTCTTAAGTCTTCGGGCAGCCTCACTTCGTATCAAGAAGTCTCCACGGTTTTTCCACCAAACTCGAAAATAACTCTCTATCTACTTTTATTAGGTTCAAGCCAAATTACGCTAAAAACCTTCGTTGCCACACATGTAAATATCACACTCCTTCTATAACACCTCGATGCATCCGGTCATCCTTGAATTGGTGACTGAGAGGCGGCTCTTAACCGGCGTGGCAGGTCCATCCTTCCCAGTTGTTTGAACTGCCTATTCTTAGTAAACGACACACTAGATCACACAATTAATATTATATTAACATTATAATATTATTTTCACATGTTCACAAATGTATTAATATTCTACACACCTAAGCAAACCCTTATTACCTAGCGACATTAAAGCAGCAATTCTTATGTCTATTAACCAGGCAAATACGTGCAAATTGATGGTAATCCAAAATTGATGCTTCATTTATTTGGTTAATGCATAATTGAACTAACTTCAAATCAAATTTAACAAAATACCTTAGTGATTTATATTACGTTTTAAAGACTTATTATTTAAATAAACAATACGTTCAGTAATCACTTGGAAAGGAAACGTATTGCAAAATAAGAGAATTAAAGCCGGCCCAAATTCTCCTTTGCTGCTTCCAATTTTTTCTTCAAAAGATTAGTAGTATTCATTCACACAATCAATATGTGTGTGTTAGACCCCTGTCCAAGTGAGAAGAAATTTCTTCGCCTCCAAGAAAATCCAGCTTCAAATTCAGATCATTTTTAAAATAAATTATCATTTGTGTATGTCTCTATTACGATATTACATTAAAACGTCGATAATTCGAACGTCAAAAATCCGAAATTCTAATAAAAAATAATATTTATAAAAATAACCACAGTGGTATCAATATCAAAGACATGGCCTCCAAAAAACGCTCCCCGACCCTTGTTAAAAAAAATCGGAGAAATATTTTGTTATTAGATTTTTACCTTGTTATATTCCTATGCACTGAGTTTAGTAAGCATCCCATCTATGCTTTATATTTTATTTTTGGTGTAGTACTAAAATGTTTACGTTTATTCTGTTATTTTAAATTGTTTTACGAGTCATCTACTGACATAATCCTATACTTTGAAAGTGTAATAAATTTGCTAACTACCCGCCAATTAAAAAAATAGACTAATTGGTTAAATTTATTTTTCAATATAGTTTGGGATTGTCTGATAATTACAAAGCATCCATGGTCAGTCTAGAACTCTCCCTTTTCCTAATGCCGAGTAAAGATAAACCTCATTTTAGTCTTCAACTAAACCTTTATTAACCAAACAGATGCTTGTGACCTTGGTATCTAGAAATGTTTCGCTCATCCTTTCTCCAACTTGATAGCAATAATAATAACAACAATTATAATACATCTAGTGTCCCGAACAGATCACTTAAACTTCACTTAACCTTGAAAAATACACCAAATATATAACATCCAACTTTGACATAGGTTTCCGCGACACCTCTAATTGTCCGGCGTGAAATCAGTGTGAAACATAACTAATTGGTTTCACGTTCTTCGCTCATGATTGCGTTTCATTGTTAAAGATCTCAGGAAATTTCTCCCAGGGATTTTAACTGCCGTTGAACTCTACTTACAGAAAACCATTATGATTAGGATCAGGTGTTTCTCTTATTCCACACAGAGGTATATTAACTATAGTTGGGTTTGAATGAAGATTCAGTTGTTATTATTCGGATGAAAATAGATATTTGATCATATCTAAATTATCGTTTTTCTTTAACAATACCTACAGTAGTTGGTCCTCAATGCCGATATGGACATGGACTTTTATCTTTGAAGTTGAGAACAATGATAGTTCTCTCTCTCTCTCTCCCCCTCTCTCTCCCCCTCTCTCTTCCCCTCTCCACTTTGCAATTCGGGAAGAACGGAGTTGTTCCTCTAGCCATATTTTCAACGGGTGTCGCTTATCTTTTCGCCACTCCATCACATATTCTGATTACCCCGAAGAATTGAATAATTAGATACCCTAATTTGTGGTAAAAAAAAGGATCGCATTTTGTGGAATAAATTGTGATTTTTAGACAAAAAGTCTAAATAAAATATTTATATTTGGTTAAAAATTGATGGTTACAAATCACCTCTTATTAAATTGGTATAGTGCAATAAAGAGAATATTTTTGGCTAAAATTGAACCAAAGATAGGTTGAAGTTATTATATTGTATAGTTGGCTTTGACTCTGTTTTGTATTCCTCTTCTGCATATATACAACGTGTATCTAAAACATTGCATCAAACTTTGGCAGGCTATTCCTTGGGTGATCATATAATAATTCACATCAGCAACCTAGGGTCCATCTTAAAAATTAAACTGCTAATGGTATTACAACGAATCCATGTATACTACTTATTTAAACCTTGATCATTAATAAACTAAATGTGCTGTTACCGTTACCCACCTCCATCATGTAAAAAAAGGGGAGGGGGGGATTGTAACACTTTTTTCTGCAATAAAATATGACAGAGTAAGTATTACTAATTTTGACTTAAGATTACAAAACATGGAGTAAAAATTAACAAATAAGGTGTCTTGGAGAAACTGTCTAGCTGTCGAATTCTGGCCGGATGTACAGAGGTGGATTTTTCCTCGTGGTTTCCTACTTCCCCACTTTCCCTCCGCGCAAATGCGTGTATATTTACTTTAAATTCTATTTCCCTCACCTCAACCTCATTAGTGTAAATATTTGAATGGCCCGGACGGATATAAAAAAAATCAGTCAAATGGGACTATATGGCAAAATCCTTTACAATATTAAATCTCCTCAAAATACAGTGCAAAGGAAATTAACCGACCATTCCTGTGGTTGGCTTGTTTAACCCTAAAGTGTTGAGCGTACACGAACCAGCAACTCGTCCTATTGGGTGTTGGTTTCCGGCATAGCCCTCACGGCTAAGGAGTCCTGCACGTTAGACACAAACCATTTTAGCGGTATTTGCATTCTTTTCCTGAGCCTAAGCCTAACCCAAGTTTGTTACCAAATCATATTTTGGATCTCTGGTCTAGTCTATAACTGTTATTAAAACATGTCTGTTACAAATAAAGATGGTTAGTTCCTAAAATTCATTTAATATTTAACATTCTTATATCTAGTTTTGTGTAGTTGATTTTTATGTTTGGAAATGTCGCACTGACTTGATTAAATAAAACTGAAATTTGGTATGCAACTTTTATACTTTCTTATGTAAAGAAACCCGCCTCGGTGGTGTAGTTGGCTAACGCGCTTGTCGTGTTGAGCTCGACTGCTGAGAACGGGGAGATCGAGGTTCGAATCTCGGTCGGGTGAACTGGGGGGGTGGGGGGTCCTAAATGGTTTTCCACTCTCTCCACGCAAATGCGGGCTCACTTCCTCTAATTCAACCTTCCCAATTCCTAATCCACTAGCGTAATTAGTACTTAAAGCGTATAACCCGGACGGTTAGTAAGACTCGGTGCTAATAATAATAATAATAATTATTATTATTATTACTTATGTAAAGAAAGGAGTTTAATAGTGAATTTTAATCTTCTCGTAGATCTTGGCGTTTTAAGGCCAACGAACTAAAACAATGTTTGTCTGTGCCTGTAGGTCTGTCGTTACCTCTGGCTGCGGCTTAAACGTTCATGGGTTTCGTTCACATGAGGTAATTAGATGTTTTATATCTCGAGGTAAATTCATGGTTTTAATTTTATCTCTGAAATAAAGGGTAGTTTACTTAACTTTGAAAAACCGCTGTTCAAAAATGGCTTTAATGATTTTGTTAAAAACTGCTATACCTGATAACGTTTTTCATGTTAAAAAAAACTAAGTGTATTTTATTCATGTCTTAATTTTTGAGAATGTGCTCCAAATTTTAATAGGCTATGTGAAAGTATGTATGGTTGTGTCATGCCATTTATTATGCTCTGTTTACATGTAGTTATAATGTAGAACTTTGCCGTTTTATTTCATCACAATGATTATCCCTGACCTCACATTTCTAAGTAAGTGAGTATTGTCTCTTAATCTTTCCTCCACCTTGCTACATGGGCAGGTAGAAATACCTCGTCGCCTTTTGGGAGTAAAAAAAAATCACCTCTTCTCTTTACCTATCTTTCTTTCTTTGAGTTCGTAACAAATTAGTGAAACAGGAAGGAAGAAAGACTTGTCACTCAAACCCGCCTCGGTGGCGTAGTTGGCTAACGCGCTAGTCGTGCTGAGCTCAACTGTTGAGGACGGGGAGATCAAGGTTCGAATCTCGGTCGGGTGAACTGGGGTGGGTTTTCCTAAATGGTTTTCCACTCTCCCTCCACGCAAATGCGGGTTCATTTCCTCTAATTCATCCCTCCCAATTCTTAATCCATTAGCGTAATTAGTACTTAAAGCGTATAACCCGAACGGGTAGTAAGACGCGGTGCTAAATAATAATAACAATAATAATAATAATAATAATAAATCTGTCACTCAAGGCCGGGATGATTTAGATACCAGTAAAAGCGACAGCTTTTCCACTCTTTTGGCTTATATTTCACAACAGCCCACTGGCTTCATACACAACCAATCTACTTCCAAATTTAGACAGTGATCGAGTTGTTTAAAAGAAATAAGAACATTACTATTTCAAGTTGCTAGTAATGCTGCTCTTTTATATTAAATCGTGATTTACATCCATTTACATAAAATAATTCGGTACTTACATTCATGTACATAAAATAATTTGGTACTTACATCCATGTACATAAAATAATTCGGTACTTACATTCATGTACATAAAATAATTCGGTACTTACATTCATGAACATAAATTAATTAGGTGCTTACATCCATGTACATAAAATAATTCGATACTTACATCCATGTACATAAAATAATTCGGTACTTACATTCATGTACATAAAATAATTCGATACTTACATTCATGAACATAAATTAATTAGGTGCTTACATCCATGTACATAAAATAATTCGATACTTACATCCATGTACATAAAATAATTCGGTACTTACATTCATGTACATAAAATAATTCGGTACTTACATCCATGTACATAAAATAATTCGGTACTTACATTCATGTACATAAAATAATTCGGTACTTACATTCATGTACATAAATTAATCAAGTGCTTATAACTTTATTATTTAGCTTTGTATCTTAATATTGCAATTATTAGGTTAATTTTCCACAACCATCTAACTACCTGTTATGGATTATTTGCATGTACACTAATTAATACGCTAATGTGTTTAATTTTAAGGGAATTGTATCCGCATCAACGAAGAGCGTGAGTGGAGATTGAACATTCAGGACAAAATCCCCCTCGATACACCAGACCAGAATTCGAACTTTAACTTCCAAGTTATTGGCAACCAATTTTATTGTTAGAGTGACGCCTTAGATCGTTCGACCCTTTGGGTAAATCCCAGCCGGACAGTAGATTTAACTCTTTTAATATTTAGTTTAAATATCTTATAAAACCACGAATAAAAAGAATATAGCCCTCTTCAGTGGGGACTTAAACAAAATAATCTCTCTCGTCTAGTATAATTTACAGGTGATGGGTAGGTTGGGGCTGGAATTCCAGTCGTGTGCCCTGAGATTGTTTACCTTCAATTATCTTCCACTCTTCCTTTACACAAATGAGGGTATAATACCTCTGATTGATAATTTACACTTTCTTCTTCATTAGTGCAATTATTGTATTATTAGGGAATTCAACATTATTTAAAGGTAAAACTAGCAGCACCTAAATATGTAACAGTTGCATAACAATTACCTTTTTTCCCATTTTAAAGGTAAGTGGTGGTGAAAACTTTTACTATATAGAACGTTTAGCTATTGGTGTTACAATATTTTGATTTCTAGTTGGTGTAGTTAAAACTATTATATGACAACTTTATAACCTGTCTTTATAAATAATATTAGATAAGATAGTGTAGGTAAGCATGACCTTTCAATTACTTATTAGTTATACCCATAAAATAATTACGAAATATTATGTTTGTGTTTTGATTTATTTCAATTTTTACATTTAGAGCTTAGTTTGTATGTTTCCAAATATTCCTAAACCACCAAAAATATTACAATAGCTATCAATAAGCGTGTGTGGATATAGTTTTTACACAAGTTATATAAAAATTTAGATTAATTTGTTGCTGTGGGATTAAAATAGCTTTCATTTTATATTTACCATCGAGTAAAATCTGTTAGTTTCAATCTCTACGTGAAGAGCCTAAACAAGGGAAGTAGTGTTCAATATATTTTTACAACCTAGTAAAGTTGAAGTAAATATAAATCTAGAATTAAATTTAGTCAAGGAATATCCACTAAATGTGTACAACTGATGAAAGGCATCAATGTCCACTATACGTGTACACCTGATGAAAGTTAACAATGTCCACTATACATGTACACCAGATGAAAGTTAACAATGTCCATTATATATGTACAACTGATGAAAGTTAACAATGTCCACTATATGTGTGGACCTGATGAAAGATAACAATGCCCACTATATATGTGTACCTGATGAAAGGTAACAATGTCCAATATACATGTACACCTGATGATAGTTAGCAATTTACACTAGGCTATATGTGTACACAATACACCTTATTAAAGGTAGCAATGCCCACTACATGTGTGTAACTGATGAAAGTTAACAATGTCCACTATACGTGTACACCTAATGAAAGGTAACAATGTCCACTATACGTGTACAACTGATGAAAGGTAACAATGTCCACTATACGTGTAGACCTGATGAAAGTTAACATTGTCCACTATACGTGTATAACTGATGAAAGGTAAAAATATCAACTATATGTGTAGACCTGACGAAAGGTAACAATGCCCACAAAGGTGACCTGGTGGTCTAGGGATAAGGTGTCAGACTTGTATGCTGGCGGCCGGGGTTCAATCCTCGGTCCCGGCAAAGATTTATCTGATTACCAAACCCTTCCTTCACCTCTGACAAGACATCTTGTGAATGTGGGGAATGCCAGGCCGCCACCGTGGTTCGGATTCCACGTTAAACTGTAGGTCCTTCATTTCATCTCACTATCACCCTACCATTACACATTAACGTAAGTGCGTATAACCCAAACGGGTAGTAAGACGCGGTGCTAATAATAATAATAATAATAAAAAAACAATGTCCACTATATGTGTAGACCTGAGGAAAGGTAACAATGTCCACTATATTTGTATGCACATACTGAAGGAATGTAATGTTAACTATCTTCATGGTTCAAGGCAGTAATTCCCAAACTTTTCTTAGCCTACTGCTTTCTTCTGACAATTTGATGTTGCTACAGCCCCTTCCCCCAAGTTATATGTAATATGCATACTGAAATTAATGATAATAACCTTGCAGAAATACTATTTTCCCACTTAGTCATATTACTTCCTTTGAAAACAAAATATGATTACAAAATAAATGCACTTTTTACGTGGCATAATTTATAATTATTATAAATAAAACACGCGTTAAAACATAACTTATGTTAAATGGTTATAAACATAAGGAATACATCGTATTGTCAAAATTATAGAACATAAATACAGTATTTAATTTAATATCCTTTTGTTAAATATTTTTTTGCCTGTGTTTATTAGCGTAGAATTATTCCTGCAATATCAATAAAAACCCATACGCTATCGTACAACTCCCTTACAATTATTTACCATTTCACAAAACCAAAAATACCCCTGGAGTATGGTATCACCCAATATGGAAAACACTGGTCTAAGGCTTTATTCTCGTGTTATCGTTGTGAGCTGCTGATGACTGGAACATTTGTTTTCAAATCACAGTCGGGTATGAAAAACTACACGTATACCACAAAGCTTAGAAAACATATGTTCACTATACGTAGTCCTAAATCACAAAATAAAGGAAAATCATGTTCACTACACGTATACCACAAAGGTTAGGAGAATTATGTTCCCTATACGTAGATTATATCACAAAATAAAGTTAAACCATGGTCATAGCATGTAGGGCCTATATCACAATACAAAGGAAAATCGTGTTCATAACACGTATAGCACAAAGTTTAGGAAAATCATGTTCACTACAAACATATCACAACTCTTAAAAAAATAATGTTAAAAAAAGGTTTATCACATAATAAAATAAATGTATATGATATATTATATCACAACATAAAGAAAAATTGTGTTCACTACACATACCACAAAGTTTAGAAAATTATGTACAATACACATATACCACAAAATAAAATAAGATAAAATAAAATCATGCTCACCACACACAAATGCCTACAACAAAGTTTAGTTAAATTATATTCAATTCTCTACCACAATATATCACTAAACAAATTAAAATCATGTCCATTACACGCATATCTCTAAATAAAGAAAAATCATGATCATTTCACTTATATCCAGTGGTGGAACTAGGGTATGGCAGATTTGGAAAGTGCCCTGGGCGCCACTTAACGGGGGTGCGTCACGTAACGGTTTCTACCTTTTTATTCAAAATACTTTTATATTTTAAATAATTTTTAGCTGTTATAATATAAACTACTAAATCGAACGTTAAATATTTGTTTTTGTACAAACTGTAGCTAAATCAATGAGATTCATACTGAAAATACTCTATATAAGATCACATACTAATTCTCATGTTAGAACTTGGCCGTTGAGACGGAGCAAACCTAGGGCGCAAAGGTCCTAAGGGGTATTTCAATTTTTGTTTTTGTTTTTAAGTGTAAAATAATATCTAAACTAAACACGTTTCTAATTATTTATCAATAAATATATAATAAGTAAAATTGAGAATATATAAACAAAATCACTAACAACATAATCATAATTGTTTTATGACGTTAGAGGTTGCTTTGATTTTCATTAAAGATTAAAGAAAATTTTAACAGAAAAGGAAGAAAATAAGGGTGAAATGGAGCTACAAGAGTGTCAGTCACAGTGTTATGACAACCCTGCTGTGATGGTTGACACAGATGTAGTGATCAACAAAGAATAAGTGAGAAAAACAGCTTGATATTGTTTATGAATTGCGACAATCACTCACTCAACTTGGTGGCTGTACCTACAGTCAAGCAGGATACAACATTGGTCACGTTTTTTGGAAACTTTGAAGCTCTCTAAGTATCAATTTTTCCTTCAAAACAGATCTGAAAAAAAAAAAAAAAAAAAAAAAAAAAAACGCTGCGCCTGCGGTTGTGAAGTCGGAGCCCAAAATCAGATGGAGTGCAATGATAGAAGCAGTGTAGCTTGTTAAAAAGTACCTTGAGAAGATACTTAGAACTATCCAGGACATTACAGACGATGAAAATGAAACTAGTGAAATAAGAAGTGACTTACTTTGACTTTCTTATTGATGCCAAGGGACTGTGTTACGCTGACGATATTAGGGATTTAAACCAGAAGTGCGAACATTTGGTAACATTTTATAGCTGTGTTGTTGATGGACAACCACTATATGAAGAAATTTTAGATTGTCGAATGTTTTATCAAGCCGGGCCAACATGAAAATATCAAGACTTGAAGAGCTTCTAGAATGTATTGCTCAGTATGTATATGAGAGCGTTTTCCACAATCTTCACAGTGGCTATTCAGATACTTCTAACCATCGCCAGCTGTGAGAGCTGAAACTAATACTTTCGTATTTGAAAGCCTTCATGGGTCAAAGCTGATTGTGTGATTTGCTTTGTTAAGTATGTAAAGATAAGAAATAGAAACAAATTATTTTAAGCACATCATAGATCAACTTGTGTCAGTATTATGTTGCCATAATGTGTTAAATAAAAAATTAATGAGTTTGTCTTATTTTTGAGCAGATATTGTTGTAAAATTGTTTAAAAGACAGGTGTCAGGTGTTTGGACAAAGGCGCAATTTCAGTGCTTGCCATAGGTGCTATTTTATGTAGATCCACCATTGCGTACATCACAAAATAAAGACCTCTCATGTTCATTTAACGTTTATTAAGTAATGAAGGTAATTATGGTCAGTAATGTTCACAATATGATGAAAAACAAACTGAAGGGAAATATCCCTATCCATCTAATTATCTTATCTATCCCCCACCAAGGAGTAAAACAAAATTTCATCAATTCACAATCCAATTAAGATGTTTTCTTATTTATCTGGTCATCATTTTAAATATTTGTTTTCTCTAAAAGGTGTGCCTTATTGGCAATCCTCGATCATATCTGGAATCAAGTATCTCTGGAAGCAAACTATCCATATAAAAATAAAATCTTATTAATTGAAACTCCATTTCACTTTTCCAGAAGATGTTATCCCTCTCAATTTTTGTGAAGGAAATTCCTTTTCTTGTCCAGACAACAAAGTAACACCACCGTCTTTCAGTAATGTGTAATTGTCCTTGCTCTTTGTAATAGTAACTATCTTCTTTTTTTTTAAAAAAAAATGATATAATTTCCTTGTAATGTGCAAAACTTGATTTTTTGGCATTTTATGGCTTCATTTGGTGTAATATCGTTCGCCAATGCAGGACACTTAATTTCGACGATAGCATCATCTCCATCGGGAGATGCTGCAATAAATGATAGATTTCTGTCGACTATCAACCCCATCCTTTCAACTTTTACTTAGAGAACTCCTTCCAAAGCTTCTATTGCCATAGGTTCATGTTCACCACAATATCGAGTCCTATCATTTCAAAAGAATGTTCCATGTAACATAGTCTTTACTTGATTTGCCTTCGATGTGGTCTCTCTCATTTTGCAAATTTTTCCAAACTATGAAGCTGTCACTCTATTCCTTCGCTGTCTTCTCCATTCTGCTTTCTGACTTTGTTCGACCGTTTCATAAATCAAGGCTTTCCTCTGCTCTTCTTTTACACAAACTACAAATAAACTGCTCTTTCTTCAGATTATAGTCTTCTTCATTGAGGTCAGCTTTAGCCGGATTGTCCAGAACCCTATAGTGCTCATCTGGACCTGAATACTTATTTTGTGGTTTTCTGAGGGGAGGATACTGCAATTTCCGTTTGGTCCTTGCATTTAGACGTTTAACTTTCCGCGACAAACGGCTTAGTGTTTACTCCAGGACTGACAATAGCCATCTTTTTGTACAGGTGTCTGTGTAGTGTAGGACCTTTGTTGTGGGAAGTTACTGCTGCTGTACAGCAAACTTGATAAGAGCCCCTCAAAGCATAATTAATGCGCTTTCCGCCGATGAATTTGGCAACTACACTATTAAATGACTCTGCAATATTATTACTAACGTTAAATATTAGGCTCTGAGCATGGAATGCCAAAGAATTACGAGCACTAACTATACCTTCACATAAGCCATATTTTATCAACTCTGAAACTAAATTTTTTTCACCTTCTTTTGGTCCCTGACAAAAATATACTCGCGCCCCACACCGAGAATGATCACCAAAAACATGACTTGGCCCATTACTTATGTTTTCCTTTAGTTGTTTGACATTTTCATGATGAGGGGAATGTTGTACTTGACGATATTTTTTTCCTCAGTTACAGCATATCGCATTCTTAAAATTCTTTGTTGAATGGATAACCTAATAATTCCAGGAACTGGACCGAGTTGGCTCTTTCCTCTTTGCCCGATTTCCTTTTCCCTATTCACATAGTTGCGAATAATGTGATTTGCACATTCAATCTTTTTTATCTCGAAATCAGGACCATACGGCGTGGCTATGCTTAAACGTTTCATGACATTGCTGTCCCCATCTCCTGAAAAAATAATAAAATCCACTTATTAATTCTCTATCATACTGGTAAGGCAAGCTCATTTATTAATATTAATATTTGTTGGGTTCCCGATGAAATAACAGGATTACAAATTAAAACTTTTCGATATCACGACATTAACTAATTGTTTAAAGTGCTATGTTAAGCTACCTATAAGTTCGGCGTACACGATTCCATACATTGGTACATTTTGCTTGAACCCATTACTATGATGTCAGCTTCCATCGCAGTGGCAGATTATTTCCAATTTTTATATCATAAACAAAATTTAGTGTAAGGGATATTTACCTGCAGAACCATTAAAATACTTTAAACTGAAAAGCAAAGACAAAATTGAGTTTGAAAAGTGTATTTAGTGTTTACTACATTATATTAAATAATATATCTAGCTTAACACATAAAATTCTACGTGTGGAGATAGATTATAAAACCAAAGTGAATTTCACATTTAAAAAAATACCGCTAATGCACCTTGGTGGAGATTCGTGAAGCTTATCTCACCATGTAAGGCACTAATCCTTAAACATTTGTCAATATTTAGTGCATTAAATCCTGCAGTTTCAGAATTAGTTCTTTATTTACAACGTACTAAGTAAGAGTCGTACATTACCGGCCGAGGGAGACTAGCTTCACGCAGCCCCACCATGTAAAGCAATAATTCAGAAACACGTGTCGATACTTAGTATATAATAATCCTTGCTTTCAATCAATAATGCTCAGTAATGATTAGAAATTTTAGGTTTACATCAAAAAATTTGCTTGAATTTACAGTATATCATCGGTAAGCTTCTAGAACTTGATACGACCCTAATTGTTGCGATATTTAGGGTTAATTATTACTGGCTTTGTTTAATATGAAAAAGGTTAATTTACTTTTACCCAGAAATTAAATATGTTGCTCAAGCTTTTTATATTGTAAAGTTGATTTTGGAACATTTTCAGTTGAGACTACTAATCAGGCACTAAACATTGTAATAATTGTTTTTAGATTTAACCTTCACGTATCATGGCTTAGTTAAGCGTTATTAAAATTAAATTTTATCTTGCGTGTAATGATTACAATTTGTCAAGCTCATTGGATTTATTAGAATAATTATAAAGACCATAAAAATACATGTTTTAAATTTAAGCAACACAATTCAAATTGTGGTTCTTTACTTCACGGGACCAGCTTAATGAAGCTTCCGGACGCGATTTTAACCCCTTCCTCCTGAATATAGGAGCAGCACGGCAAAATGAAACTAGCACGCAACCGTTGAACAGTGAATTAGATCCTGTTTTTATACTAATAAATCAGTATATACTTACTTTGATCCATCATTAAAACGCTTCTTCCCCTTGTTCCATCCTATTTTTTTGCGGCGAGCAGATAGTCAAAGTCTAGTTTTTTTCACTTTACGGTAGTCACTTTTGCTTGTATTATTGTTCATAGTCAGTAGTTTTAATTTATCGTAAAAACAATATAATTCTATGTTATTAATATATAATTATAATAGCTATCATAAGAAGGCAAAGCATACACAACTGTTCGGAAAAACAGGGCCAGTTTTTAAACACATTGATTTATACATTTAAAATAAGAGCTACAGCAGATGATATTATTTTAAACATTTTTAAACGAACACCTAAAACTTAAAAATGTGCTGGCTTACTGTGCGTTGTCTCAACTCTCAACAAGGCGAAGGCAAACATCCAACTAAAAGAGCGCATGCGCATGGAGTCAACTGCCTTTCATTCTTTCTCTGGCTATTCTTTACTTCCAAAGAGTAGATGGAGGACATGGCTGCCCTACTTGATGTCTGAAAAGCATTAGCTTTGACGCGTCAAAACAGCAAAGGAATTATTAATTATCTTTACGTTTACTGTTGTGACCTTATCAAAAAAGACTATTTGTTTCTGAAAGGTTGTATCTAGGATTATCTAGTAGTTACCCTCGTCGTAGAACTGTGACAATATTTCGATTTTTCATTGATTTTTTTATGTATAGATTATCAAAATGTAAGGTTGAGAGTACTAGATAAGCATATTCTCACCTTTTATCCTCATTTTGGCTTAAGTCAAGTTTGTAAAAAATAAAACACTACTTAACCATGGCCTATTTCCTGAATGTCTGTAACGCATTCCAGCGCTCTGGTAGGCAGCCTCCATAAATCTCATGTTTTAGTCTACTTGTTATACTTAAGAAGGGTGTGTGACCTTATTGGGTGGTGAATGAAGTATCTCAATAGACCTTTCTCTGATTTGATAGTAAAATTATAAAATAATAATAGTAATTGGAGTAATAGAAAATGTTTTACAAAGACTTTATGGATTTTTTTTCCCCATGTTACACTACTGTCCAACCTTTCCTAAACGGTGGGTGTTCGAGTGATCCTTGATATTTTTTATCGTCGTATTCGCTTCTCAGTCGATCAAGAATGCTAGTTAGTTGACCGACCTTCCACCTCCTCTCCTCTTAGAGGAATGACCCTGGTGCTTGACCTAATTCGTCACATTTTCTGCAAGTGGCCTCACAGATAGTGGCTACGCCTGTTTCTGCTTATTCTTTCACGGTCATAACTCGACTGCCTACTGTTTAGATGAAAGTTGACAACACGCATTGGACATTGCATGGTCCCTTAGATTACTTTCAATTTCTTTGGATGTCTGCTATATATCAGCTATTAGGGAGGGAATTTTAATTAAAGTCGTCACAGCCATTTCAAAAATATTACCTTTTTTTAGTAGATAAAATAGGGCTCTGATGTTATACATTCCCCCTTTTCTGTTCATGGAATGAGAAATATATATATATTCATTAACAAAATTGGCAGAGCGGTTAAAGGTATTTTTAAAGTTTATATGACAAAAATACTTTTTTTTTTGCCTAATTAAATATTTAAAGTATTGCTTCTGTATATGTGTTTAGTTTAATATTATTTGTATAGTAATCTCAAAAATTATTGAATATCTGTCATAAGCATAGTGGCATTTGAAAATAAACTTTTTAAACTATAATAAAAAGTCATTATCAATTTTCGCTATGTTCATGACAGATATTCAAGAGCTTAAGTCAACTATATGCAGAAAATAAAATATATTCTGAAGTTTTTTTTACTAACATTGGCCAAATCTTTTCATTGTAAAAATACTGACTTTAAATTGTGTTCCATTCCACCCCCAAACCCTCTTAAGCTCAAGATAAGTGCACGGACATGCATTAAAACAGACAAATCACAGGCGAACAACATTTTTTCTAACCGGAAGTACAGATTTGTTCACTTATAAAGTTTTTTAATCACTTTACTATAAAGCCACATGGCTGACTCACTCACTGACATTAATGTTTACCCACTTCCAGGTGAACTAGAAACTTGAAATTTGGCAAACTTATAGCTTCTATCCTGTAACCGGCGGGAAAATTCCAAAAGGTTAAACATTTTAATTTTTAACCCACGAAAAAAATTCAAAATGGTAGAGCATCTTTAAAGTCGGTGCGGACCTTTCTTTGGAGGCATATTGTGGCTAAACAATATGACCTATCAAAAAACGGATTGCACCAGAGCTAGATTTTTTGACTTTAGGTAAATTTTGCACATTTCCACACCTTTTTTAAATTTTCTGACACACTTATGTGGCAGCTAGAATAAATCAACGTTCAAAACAACGCTGGAATTATATTAGTTTACTTACAATCACTTGGGGCGGAGCCTATAACGAGCAAATCGAGTCATTTATACAAGACTAAATAAAACTACAGAATTTAATAGATAGTTGAAATTGACAACAATTTTAAATATCATGTGGTTTTATAACGCTGCAAAATTTATTTACATAAAAATGCTTTATTATATAAATATAAGATCTTACTCTCACAATTTCAAACTAAGCTAAGCTTTTACTTTCTTATGTTTTATAATCTTGAGATATAGTATGTAATTATATAGACACACACACACATACACATACACGAATATAAACTTTGGAGCTATACACATTTTGATATACAAGAGGCTAATACAATTAAAGTGTTTATTCTAAACTTATTCAGCATAAATATTGATATCTCTGTGAATGACTATTGATTTTGAACATTCATTTTAAAACGCACTATAAACGTGAGTATAAAGTAAACTTTTGAAGGGCATCTTTATTTTATGAATAAACATACTTATAATATATCTTAAAGGCAAATTTTTATATTTTTATATTAAATATAATATGTTTTGGTCTTTACACAATAAACTTAATACATACACGAATGCATATCACAGTTTCCATTGAGACGAGCATATTTGTCTCACAGTAAAAGAGACTGGGTGTTTATTGTGTGGGCGGTAATTTATTCGATAGTGTGTATGGAACTATGGTACGAAGATCTCCGGCTATATTCGGTAAACATAGACAACGCTTTATCTTGGCCAATTTTCTCACGAATACCATCATTTATATTATTGAATAATTCTTTCGTTCGACTCAGGACTCGTTGCTTCGCGTGAAGAGCTCTCAAGTGTCACGGGTTCGAAGTCGTACTGTTAAAAAGCCCTTAATCCTACACGACTTTCACTGAATATCACAATATGTCGTACTCGCCAGCGCAAGTTGTCAAGGCCAATAATAATAAAATCGAAAAAGAACGAAGTTAATAAATGGATAGCTCTATAATACTATTTGCTTACACTATGGTTTATGTGTTTTTATTTAGTTCATTCATTTCCCATATTTCAAACTAGAATTTTAAACGATTTGATTCAAACTTTGAGAATAAATAGTTCATTTGGACTTAATCGGATACTAAAAATATATATTTAAATGCCGTATTAATTAAACTGAATATATTTGAACCCGCATCGGTGTGCATGAGGGCTAAGACTTCAATCACGTCTGGTCTGTTTTGCCAGTAACATGGCGATTGGGGTTCGAATGCTGGGCTGTTGTACCTCCCCCCCCCCCCCAGATTATATTACACACTGCCTATATCAAAGCACGGATACAGTTCCTCTCAATTAGACTTTTCTCATTCATCCGCCATTTGTAAAATACGTGGATACCCCAGACCTGTAGTTGGACACTGTGCACTATTAATTATTTATCCAAACTATTTGTATTAAAATATAATACAAAAGTATATTTGTATACAATTTGCTACAAGGACAGTAAACGCGATCCTCTTTCAATAGTCCACTTTTTTTATTTTGTCTCTCGAAAGAAGAGCTCTTTATTTTGATATTTTTTTCTTTAGTTTTGATTTATTTTCATTGATGCACTCATCTTAACCGGAAAAGTAACATTCTTTCCTTGATTACACCATGGCCCAATCCTATGAGCTAAAGTCTAAACCATAATGAAACCAATCAAGATAAACATGTTACCTTTGGTTATAAATTGAGGGTCCATTGAGGTTTGCTTTATACTTGTTTTTGAACATTTAACCATAACAATTCTATCTTTTCCACGCGAAAAGATATTAGGATAAACTCTGAATGGAAAATTTCCTCTGGTTATGTGGTTTAAGAGGTGCATTGCCTGAATGTGCAAAATACGTTGTGATGTAACTTCAAGGACGGTATGACCTAGGGAAATCCCATGATGTGGCTTGCTTATCTTCTAAGACTACATGACCATGGGCATTGGGCAACCCGCTGAAATATCTCAATAGGACCAACTAAATCTCCGCTTAGATGATATCCATCAAGATAGTCTCGCTCAACAAACACGTAATCCATTCTGTAACCTATGCCAATAATTATTACTTTTAGCCAATACTTTCGATAAATATCACACGCAAAATAGTGTTAAGCATGCACAAGAAACAAACCATATAAGGGTATTAAGGTAGCTTCAAACGTTAGTGTATCCTGAAAAAGACATTCTCCGAATTATTGATAAACATACACCCGCGTATATTTAGGTGGTGGGCCTAATTTTGTCGCCATTCCCTAAGAACACATTATTAAAACTATATGTTAATGGTGTCTTACAAAATTACTATTCATTGCATTAGTGCTCACTATATTTGAAAACATTCTTGGTTAATGGTGGACAGGACTAGCTTTGCGCCAGGTCATATAATACATAGTAATTAATTATTATTTGTAAAATGCTATCAATGTTGACCACAAAAAAAGTTTTTAATTCCCAAGTGTTCTACCAAAATCCCATTGCTTGTACACATTAATAGCATTTTACTTTATTTGTTAAGTATTATTTCTAAAATTATTGATATTATCTATGAAATGGTGCAGTTTCAGATCGCATTACTTTACATAAAAATAAAGGATTTTTTTTAAAACTTTTATAACTGTTATAAAAAGTGATTATCAGGCTCAGTGTGTTTTTATGTATGTGTCACTTATATTGTTGGTACTATATCCTCTTCATATCACCACTCTTGTGATTTATTGGTACTTGCTCTTCTCTTCCATTTTTGTCTACTCTATCATTCTCTTAATTTCCCTTTAGCTTTTTGCATCAACATGTCATAAAATGCTTTATATGTTCCAATCTCAGTGGTCCTTTCCTCTCTTTCCTTCCATATTTCATCCTAAGATGTTGACCAAAAACTCTTATTTATAAAGATACATCTGATCAATGCTCCTCTTCTCAATTTAATGAAGTTCTATATTTTTCACTTGGTTGAAAACCTCATCCTTGTGACCCCTCTCTGTCCAAGATATCTTTCCTACTCTTCTCCAGCACCATGACGTGTGTATGTGGATATTTTATAGGTTTCAACTATTTCTATTTATATGTTGATAGCTGTACATTTATGTTACTTATATGGTACCAATTCATGTACTATAACTATTGAATGTGCCTTACGTGTTTACATTTTTGGCACTTAAATGGTGGGCTAAATTGAGATCATATCTCAAACTTATAGCTGTTTTTGCACATTCTTATTTGTGTTTCATGTCCCTAATCCTTCCCATAGTGAATAAATATAGTTAGAGCACAAATGATTGGCATATGTACACTAATTTTTTTCATTGGACAAGCTGATAGACCTGTGTAAAATACACCGTTTATTTTTGGGATTTTTTTACTACTATTGAGCACCGATCCAATGATCCTGATTTCAAAGAAATTAATATCTATTTTATAGACAATATTGGTTTGAGTACAGGTTTGAACAAAGGTCAGCTGATCTCATATATTCCTGCCGTAGCTGTATTGAGAAAGATTAAATATTTGAATTACATAAGAAATGTAACAAATCAATTTGTCCCAAGCTATTTAGTTTCTTGGTATTAAGAGTAGTTTTTAATATGTGCCTTTTCATATTTCAGAGTTTTTTTTTACCTTGTGGAAAATTACTTATGTTGTGCCCCCATCAACAGGTTTTAATGAAAATACGGCAAATAAAATTGTCTTTGGTGTGCCAATTAAATACATCTGATTGGATTTTAATACTATTACACCTCTTCCCCCTCCAAGGACATAATTATTGTATAATATATATTTATTTTGTAATAAACTTTATTTGACTAAGAATGTTTAGAAGATTTAATTCAAATCAAACTTACATAACATAGCCTCACTTAAAATAACGTTATTTATCTGTATGCATAATTTAATTGTGTGTACTTTAATTTTAATAGAACAACCTAACCATATATAAGTGTTTTCTCAGTTATAATTTTGTACCAATGCTGGCTAGTGTAAATTATCACAAAACCATTCATTTAATAACTTATACAAACAAATATACACTCTAGATTATCTACAGATCAGTATCATTAAAAAATATACCATTTAGATTATTAACAGATCAGTGTCATAATTAATATACAATTTACATTACCTACAGATCATTGTCATAAACAAATATACAATTTAAATATAGAATTTAGATTATCCACAGATCAATTTCATAACAAATATACAATTTAGATTATCTACAGATCACTGCCATAAACAAATATTAAATTTAGATTATTTACAAATCAGTGTCATATCTATTACCAATATATACAAATATAATTTGAAATTTACCGTCGTTTATTTTCTGTAATTGCCTACTAAACATACTCTATGGAATATATTATCTTTATGCATGTCTTTGCCTTTATGCTACCATTTTGGAATTGACTACATGTTTGGTTTCGGTTAACTTTCTTATATACTAAATTGCACACATTTAACTCTTAGTGCTTAGCTTCTTTATCATGTTCATTTATTTATTAAAATTTATACCCTAAACATTTCTAGCACATATACCATAGTTAATTTCATTTGAGGCAAGGAAGTAGTAATTTTAATTGGACTTTGGTCTGACCCTCGGGTACTAATGAGGCTCGTAGTTGACTGTATGTAAATAATATTTGGGTGAATGAAGGGTAATTTGGTGGCAGCAAAAATCGGCAGGAAGACATTTTGATAGGCTGAACTAGAAGAGGAAAAGAAGAAAATGGTTTAAGGCTCAGTCTGTGCTTCAACACAAGAATGACATAGGGGTTTAAAGTAACATGATTGGTTGCTTTATACTCATTTTTTAGCCTAATCTATTTTTTGTAACTATATTTTAAACTTTTCGGTGTCCAACAGTTGTTCAGGGGGGTTTAAACAGTCCTTTGAACAAATTAACTTTGATTCAATTAATTAAAAAAATCACATTTTGTTTATTCATAGCAAAGAATATCTTTGTACATTTGCTTTAATAGTTACTTCAATATTAATTGATGCAGTTTTGAATGCTCAGATTTGTAGGCCTTATGATGTTTCAATAAGTAAGTAAGTAAAAATTTACTAGACTAATTTCAGCTTAAGTTTATACATATTTTACAATTTAGGCTACATATTTGAGTCTTATGATAATGAATTTAAAATATTTCTAATAAAAAGCTTCCATAGCAATAATTTGCTATGCATTGTGAAGGAAAACTATTTCTACATTATTTGTAGTCACATGTATTATTTATTTTTGCACTTGAACTTCCAATATAACATTTATTCATTGAAACATTTAAAAGTAATTATATACTTAATCTTATAGGCCAGCTCTACTTTTGATAATATAAGGTGCTTGCATAACATAGTGTGTCAACTCATTCAATATTGTTGCATTGAATTAAAGTTTTAGTAACAACTTGATTTGGTGCTTCTAACCACCTGAATTTGAGTCGGAGCACTGCATCAACAACGCGGCAGCCACAAAATCTGGAGCTCCTGTGCATAAGCCTTGGGTCTCGATTAGGTCAGTAGACCAGCCATTGTAGCTTTAGAAAACCTAACAATTGTGTTCAAATTAACAAGTAGTGGATGTGTAGATATTGCTTTATACTAATGAGATTTATTGCTTTTATTAATTTCTTAGGACTAGTTTTTTTAATAACAACCTGTTGAGTGAGGGAAGAATTGGATTGCAAAGCCCTTTGTTTAATCTTGGGTATATATATCTTAAGCGCCCATTTCACATCTAATCAGGATAATAAATAACTATGCTTGAACAAGAAATATTATCTAAGTGCATTCTCCACTTGACAACAGCAAAAGTGAAATAACTGAAAACACTTTTTTTCCTAATTCTTTAAATTTCATTGTATTTTTTCCAATGATGACAAAATGGTATAATAGATCTTAATTTTTCTGTCTTATAATATAAATGAACTAAAACCACTGTATGATGCTGCAACTGTATTACTTATATGGGCTATGGGTTATTTGTGAGGTGAGATGGGCTCTTAACAGGGTGCATGGATTTTACTATCAGGCTGAGTCACAATATATTCCTACTACAGGAAATAGCGACAATGCCAAGTGTAAATCACTGTGGTAGATCAACACTGTACACACCCAAAGTAATTATAGGTCTTTCAACAAATTATAAAAATATGGTTTTCTGAAAACAACCCCAACTCTTTTTAATTCTTAGACAAAGCTAAGAAAATATAAACTCCATTAGTATATATTTTCAAATTATTTTATATCTCAATTCAATATTTTGATTTTCTCAGAGACATCTATTTTATTTGTTACAATTTTGAACTAGAACAGCATTATTTAGCATGCTCTTCATTGACACAATATATCTCCTTATAAGTTTCTGTATCTAACAACATTATGAATCTCATCATTACTTTTTAAAATATTTTACTACCCACTTTAGTTGCCGAATGGTCTAAGCTGTCACCCTCGTGATATACAAGCCTGTTAATGACACGGGATCAGGGTTTGAATCCTGGTAAGGTCTACTTAAAGTGGGTTTTCCCTAAATATTTCCCAATCTCATGCAACACAAATGCGGATCTAAATTTCCTTTAAAATACTTTATCTCTTATTACCACACCAATAGATTTATCATAAATCTGAAAAGGTTGTAAACTCTGTGACATAAAATAAAATTGTATTATGTCTTTAGATTTGATTTGTTGTGCTGGCCTCTTTAATCAAGGCCAGGGCAGTTGTTTTAGATTTCTAATTTTTTTTGCTTCGTATTGAAGGATATGCTTGATAATTGAGATTCTGCTACCACTCACTATATTTGGTCCACCTATTTTACAAATACAACCTCCATAAAATAATAAAAGCAGCCCATGTATATCAGTTTTCCAGTCATTGTTAACTAATTTTTTCAGTGTTTACCCTATCCCCGAAATCATTAAAAAATAAAATTAAAATATGGTATGGCAGATCATCACCAATTCACCATATTATTTCAATTACAAAAGCCTATCATTCAGGAGCACAACAAGGACAAATAAATTATGTATAATGTGGTGATTCTGTAACTGCTGATGGCTAATCAGAAAACTGTCACAAACTCGTTTTCCCGCATATTATATATTCTTGTTCAAAATAAAAACTTTAAGCTCGATATCTTGAAATAAAATATTAGCATATAAACTTTGAATGTTGTTGTCTTATATAGTTAAAAAATATATTACATTTAAAATAAGTGATACAGTTTGAATAAATATATTAATGTTGTATTTTAATAAAGGATTGCACAAATAATGGTTGCCATTAGACACAGAACACACTGGTTTATCATGATTAACATCCATTACAAAATAACCGCATACACAACAAGTACACATCTGACTAATCAAGATAGGCCCAACAGCATTCACCCACAAAGGTTTTAGTTATGAAGATTGCCGCAGTGCGCACACTTACTCTACACAACACCTCTCTCATAAGCTTTGAAATCACTACAGAATTATATTTGTTAATATTACACTAGATACTTCATTTATCAATAAGTATTTTTGGTAGTTTCACTTGTCATCCTGATCTCGTCACAGTCATGTGTGTTTGGATGACCTTTAGTTCCTATGTCTTCAGGTGCGGATACAGGGGGGGGGGGGGTCAAAGGGTCAGCTGATCCCCCTGTGGTGTTAAGAAAATTAATTTAAAAAATGTATATTTAGAAAGAAAATACCAAAAAAATTAAATCATACAAGTTTTTATCTTTCCTAGGGATGTGCGAATGTTCTTTTAGTCTCAGGTGAAGCAAAGATTGAAGCATACCAAGAAAGGTTGAAGCTGAAACCAAATACAGTTTTTTTTTATCAAATAACACTATTATTAATTTTTAAATTATCTACTAATACTTCTAAATAAAGAGAAAGTTTAGTAGGGAAAAAACACACTATATTATATTATTTTTATGCTGACATATCTGAGTTTATTCCTGCTTGCGTTATAGGTAGATATAATTCAATATCAAGTTAGTGTTAAAATACTTTTTATTGCTGTTATGTGATTATTATAATTTATTTAAATGGGTAGTAATTAGTGATTTTCAAATATTTTCGTTATTTATAGAGGTTTTATTATAACTTCAAAACTTCTCAAGATGCGTGGTTGTCGAAGTGACGAAGTCGAATCGAAGGTGACTTAGGCTTCAACTTTGAATTTGACATTTCGAAGATTTGCACACCCCTACTGAATTCCTAGTGCAGGCTGTTCACCTCATACACCTGTCTTCAACACAAGTAATGGACCGAGTTAAAGAGGGGTGGAGTGTGCTATTTTTAGAAAGATTACCCCCTTTCAGTGAAAAGTACGCTAATCTGTTTCAAACCAGTCAGAGGTAGCTGGAAATATTTACTTTTAGTATACCGGAGCGATTCGATCGAGTGGCCTTAGACGTGGAACATTTTACGTGTGTGTTTCGTTTTGTTAATGCTTATGTGCAATAAAGTGTAATTTATAAATATTTCAGTCTCTTTGTGATTATAATGACCTATGATGGTTTTATTTACTCTTAGTAAACTGTGAGTGTGATATTTGTATTTTGTTTTTTATGGTTATTTTGCTACTGCCTATTGTCATTGTGATACTGTGACTTTGATACTTCCTCCTGCTATTCAATTTTGTGATAAATTATTGTCTTTGCTAGTTATGTGATTTGAATGCAAGTATTGATATTATAATGTCAAAAAGAAAGTGACAGACAGATTTATTTTGTTTTTTCAAGAAAAAAAATCCTGAATCAACAGGAAACGAAACTGTGGATTTAATTGAAAATAGTGCGTCAGTGAACTTTATTTGTGACTACCCTCAACCAGTGGATCTAATTCAAATACTAAAATCTCTATAGAAAGTGTAGGACCAGAAAAAATTGATATTGGCAACTTTGTTGGAGCTGAAACTATTTCCGATGACTTAAAATACCACAAGCTAGTATAACCGTGGACTACACCACTAAGCTACAAGTTCCCTAATGTTGTTCAGTCAGGAGGTATTAGACATTTTCAAAGATCATGGCTGGACAAGTTTGTTTGGTTGACGTACAGTGTTAAGGACAATGGCGCTTATTGTATTGCATGTGTACTTTTTGGATCAAAGGAAGGATGTAGGAGTAGAATATCTCTCGGAAGCTTTATACGGACTCCGTTTCTAAACTACAAAAAAGAAATGAAATGCTTTGCGGACATGCCTCCAATGAATATCATAAAACAGCAATTATAAGATGTTCTGAATTTAAGAATACATTTGAAAACAGGACACAATCAGTTGAAGTCAGACTAAATTGTGAAGTGAAAAAAAGAATTGAAGAAAATCGAGCACGTTTGATACCCATGAATGATAAAGAGAGTTATACTATGTGGCCGACAAAACTTTCCCCTAAGAGGTCATCGTGATGATGGAGAGCTTAGCGAAAACGATAGCACAGAAAATGAGGGAAACTTCCGAGCACTTTTAAGATTCCGTATTGATGCCAGTGATAGTGATTTAAAGAATCACATAAAAACATCACCCAAAAATGCAACATTTAATAGTAAAACAACTCAGAACGAATTAATTGAAGCTTGTGGAGAAGTTATCCTTAGTAAAATTGTTAAGTCTATTAAAGCAGGGCAATTTTTTTCGGTACTAGCAGATGAAACAACGGATGTTGGAACAGTTGAACAGATGAGTCCTTGTGTTAGATTTCTGGACATACTTTCACTCAAAATTCGAGACTAATTCTTAGGTTTTCTGGAAGCGAGAAATCTCAGTGGCGAGGCTCTCACAAACTTACTTCTTGAAAAATTAAACAATTTGGGACTTAAAATCAAGAACCTGCGTGGTCAAGGGTACGATGGAGGGTCTAACATTTCTGGTAAAATCAAAGGTGTGCAAGCTCGTATTAGGGAAAAGCAGCCTCTTGCTATATATATGCACTGTGCTTCTCACAAACTAAATCTGTCCATTTCTAAAGCATGTTCTCTAACAAGTGTAAGGAACTCTATTGCTGTGGTCAGTAACGTAACAAATGAAGTAAGAGAATTCAGTAAACGAACAGCTTTAATGAAAGCAAAACTACATGAACAAGATCCTGAAGAAACAAAGTGCAAACTCAAACGCTTTGTGAGACGCGTTGGGTAGAACGACACGATGCATTTTTACAATTCTTACATGTTTTTGATGCAGTTGTATGTTTCCTACAAGTATTTGATGCGGAAGCACCATCCTCAAAGTCAGCACTTTTACTCACCTCAGTTCTCTGGTTTGACTTTATTATAACTCTGCATATTGTTTCATTTATCTTCAGTCTAACAGTCACGTTGTCTCGTCAGCTTCAAAACCCTTCGTTAGACCTGAAAAACTTCTATAATATGGTAGCAAATGTTTTAGAGACATTGAAAGATTATCGGAATAACCCTAATAAATATACAGAGGTCTATAATTAATCGGTGAATTTGGCTGTAAAACATGAAATTGACATAACTATACCAAGGACCTTTCGGACACAAACTCATTGGCCAAATGTTGCTGCATATAGTCCTGAGGAATATTATAGACTAAATGTTTACCTGCCATTTGTGGACTATCTTATTTCTGAATCGTCAACTAGATTTTCATCAACTGGACATGATAATATCACATTATACGGTTTAATACCAGCATTTGCCAACCAAGACAATGAAATTTTATTACAAGCAGCTCAAACATATGCTAATGACCTTCCTGGGACTTCATCAGAACTTCGTGGAGAGATTGACTTGTGGCAACACCGCTGGAAACATAAATCTAAGGCAGAGTGTCCATCTAGGCATTTATAAAATATGAGGTACGTTTGAACAATGTTTTTTTTATAGGTTTTATAGTTATTATTATTATTAATTATTACTATTATTATTATTTATTATTATTATTATTATTATTATTATTATTATTAGTAGTAGTAGTAGTAGTAGTAGTAGTAGTAGTAGTTATGTTATTTATAATTAGCATGACCCCCCTATGAAAATTTTCTGGATCCGCGCCTGTATGTCTTCATGATTGAAACAATTGGTGGGGTTATCTTGCTGGGTGGCACAGTTGGTACTAGTGTTGTTTTCGAAGACCCTCTTATGGAGATTGACTTTCTTATTGAAGGTAATGGTTCTTCTGGGTCTCCATTTGGTAAATGTAGAGTGTCGGCAGTTTTTGACTCTGTCATATTCTTCTGTGGCCTCTGGTTTGCAGGTGGTATCTTCCTTACCTGGAGTTGAATTGTGTTCCTTCAATATTCTGTTCCTTATCCTTCACATTGTATGAGCTAGGTTCCGGTAATACCTTAGATATCCATTCTTTTTCCCAAAAGTCTCTCCACCTGATGTAAATTTGCGGAGCTATCTGAAACTGTTTAACTACTTAGTTGCTGAGGCATTGTGGTAATATTTATTTCATCTTCGTTGCTTCCATCTTGATTTGAAGATCTTGTTATGGAGTCATAGGTAGTAGTAGTAGTTCAAGACTTATTAGGTACTCTTGTTCTTTACCTTCCTATGAGTAGTTGACTTGAAGAGTATTCTAACCCAGTAAGGGGGGTAGCTCTATACTCCAGTAGGGTTTGTTATATATCTCCTCCAGAACGAAAGATTTTTTTTATTAGCCTCTTTGCTATAGTCACTCCTCTCTATGACAACCATTTGATTCAGTATAATGGGGACTAGATGCAATTATTTGCTACCCATATGCTGTAGCAAAGTTCTTTATATCTTCACTGGTAATTGGATCACTGTCACATCTGATGGCCAATGGAAATCCATGTGTGCTAAAGATAATCTTCAATTTTCAACTTTTATCTTTTGCAGATTTGCCTCGCACAGAGATTATGTCTAGTCACTTGCCAAAATAATCTTCTTTGACCAGGAACACATAATGGTGGTATACCCCTCTGTCCATCCCGTTGAGTTTAATGGATAGTTGGGAACTGGCGTTGGAATTAAAGGGTCCTTTAACTTGTTCTTTTGGAAGGTTTGACAAGCTGTACACAAACCGACATTTTCAGCATTGTCACGCGACATCCGGGGCAAATACATGATGGTTCAGTTTCTGGCTATTATCTTTAGAAATAATCTTCTATGACCAGGGACATATAATGGTTGTATACCCCTATGTCCAACCCGTTGAGTTGGAATGGATAGTTGGGAACTGGCATTGGAATTAAAGGTTCCTTTAAATTGTTCTTTTGGAAGGTTTGACAAGTTGTACACAAACCAATATATTCAGCATTGTCACTCGACATCCAGGGCCAATGAATTATGGTACGGTTTCTGGCTATTGTCTTTAGAAATTCCAAGATGAGCTTGGGAATGAATATTTGCCAGTTGGATTCACTAGTCTATTATTGAAAAATACTAAGCCTTCCTTTTTGAAGAGATTATTTTTGAGCTTGTAAACAATTTTCAAGTCACTTAAGAGTTTGTTACAATTGACTCCTGTCCATCCATTGTAAATATATTTTCCCAGCGTCTTGCAAGTCACACCATATTTCTTAACCCGGTAGTGGTGGCATGGGTGAAAAAGGACCCCACACTTGTTATATCGGTTGTAGTGTGTACGCTCTTGACTTAACCTACGTGTCAGCTCTGATACCTTCCTCCACATTTGTTTATTTTAAAACATGGTCATTGTAGTTCAGTTACACTTCAACCGTTGTCCTTTGCATATAAGTTTTTCCTCGAGTGATGTGCTTGGGGTAGAAATTTTCCCAAGCCACCTATAATGGTTGTATAAATTGTTGCTATTCTGTGTTTTGTTGAATCAGGATGTAATTGTGTGTGTATAATACAGAAAAAAGCTTTGTATGTGAAAGTTTTCGAGATAAAGATAAATATATTATTTATAAGCTGCTCACTATTATAATTGTGTTATATTACTAACTTGTTCAAAATGTATGAACAAGAATAGCAACACATAAGAAATATTTTATTGGATTTGGACAGGTAGGAAGAGGAAATAGTGGGATTGGAGAGTTATGAGGATCTTGAACCTGATATTGTAGATGATAGAAACAATGATGCAGATACTGATAAAAGTGCACTTGGATCTAAATGAGTTTTAGAAACAATTTCAGATTATGAAATACCACTCGCTCAATATTTTAATGTTCTTACTGGAAATGATAGCATCACACTTTTGAAAAAAAATAATAGAGCCTCTTCAAAATGTCCAAACATAATCTTGTAATTTGGTAACACATTTCCCAGGCTTTAAGGTGAGGCTAGACAGGCTGATTCACAAATAAGTGCATGGATGTGCTTTTTTAGTAAATATATGATAGCCATTATTGTAACATATACCAATATGTACATTTACTCAACTAGAGACAATTAAACAAGATAACAAAGTGTTAACCCAACCAATGAAGGTGAGCTAGAAGCCCTGGGACTTTTGTTCATGACTGGGGTTTTAAAATCCTCCCACCTTCTCACAGACGACTTATGGGCTAAAGATGTAACAGGCATCGATATATTTCCTTGTGTCAAGTCTCAACAATGCTCCATATTCCTGTTACAGTCAAGTAGATTTGATGATAAAAATGATTGTGCTGAGAGAAAGGAAACATAGACTTGCACCCATTTGTGAATTGTTTGAAAAGTTTATTGATTACTGTAAAACTAGCTATACTGTAAGTGAATATGTTAAAATTGATTAAAAACTTGAAGCCTTTTGTGGAAGATGTATGTTTTGTCGGTTTATCAAGAGAAAGTCTGCAAAGTATGGACTGAAAATATTTTCACTAGTAGATTCTAAAATGTACTATGTTTATCAAATGGAAATTTATGCAGAGCAACAACCCTATATTCCTTACCGAGTGAATAGCTCTCCCAGTGAAGTTGTAAAGAGTTTGATTCAGCCCATTTCTGTCACTGTACGAAACCTAACTATGGAATTGGTTTGGTAGTGTGCCTCTTGCTGAAGAACTTCTGAAATAACATAAATTGACCCTAGTTGGGACTCTTAGAAAAAATAAAAGACCTTAAGAATTTATTTCAACATAAAATAAAGAAGAAGCTTCTAGTACGAGGGGGTATCCAAAAGTTTCAGGACTGGTTCTGTAAAGTGAAAATAGAGTGGAGCAATGAATCTACGAGCCATCAGGTGTGTTTTTAGTGGCACTCACACTTCAGAAGCTGCAGAACATCACTAAAAGACGAAGAGCGTTCAGGATGAAATACTACAGGACAGGAAAGGTTATCATGGTTTGTTTTTTTAGCCATTGAACAGGATATAAACATTAATATTTTATGAGTGATAAATGATTTTGATACATTGCAAAATAGAAGGTTGTCTTTTAATTTAAAAGGTGGAACTAGACCGAAACTTACTGTGGAAATCTCAGTTACTATTAATTATGTGTTTTGATTATCTATTTATATTCATAATATCCCTATATGTTTCGAACTTCACTATGTTATTTTCATCATGTTCTTGTTTATCATTTATGAAACTCTTTGTAAAAGCTTGAAGTTTTGAATTTTCATTTTCCTACCTTTACATTTTTTTTAAATCAACAACATTAATATAATAATTAAAGTATGTACGTGACAATATTAATTTGGTTTTAAATAGGACTATCTCTTCATTTTATATTGGCCTCCCTCTGATTTAACTAAATTTTCCCCCCTTATCACAATCCCCGATAACTTCTTTGCAGTTTTGGGGCATTACAAAATAAGTATGAAACTTAAGTAATTTTGCTTTCTGGGGTATTTTGCTATCCCACAGTTGGGTTTATCAATTGACTGTAAAAGCGGAATGCTTTCTGTGTCCTATTGAATATTTCTTCTAAGCAGTAATATCCTTTGATATCATGTGTAGAAGGTATTTGAAGTTGAAAACTGATTCTAACTTGCTCCTCACCAAAAGGATGTTTGAACTTAATCCTTTTCTATTGACAGTTATTTACACTGTCTTGGTTTTACTTGTATGGAATACACTCAGACCCCCTCCCCCCCCTTCCCCTTGTGAAGTCCCTCCCTGGGTCAATGTTTGCCCACACTCCCCCTCCCGCCCCAATCAAAATGCAGAAATTCCGCCTATGCTATTATATATAGTCAAACCTGGCTAATTCAAAGGTGAAAGGACCTCTAGAAAAATAACTTCAAACCTCAATTCAGTGAAGTAAAATACAGTATTGTGTGTGTGTGTGTAATTTTATTCTTAGCATTATTTACAGTACAGAATACTGTATTTACAGTATTTTTTAAAATCTATAAACTTTAATTTTTTTTTTTTAAGTTAATACTCTGAGTTATACAAACTTCTTCTAGTTTATTCAGCGCCTGGAGAATAGAGAGGCTTACATTATGTTGTCCCACAACAAATTGTCTCAACTCTTGTTTGTGGTTAATGGCCTGTGTACATGTTGAGATCGACTTCTCTGGATGTCCAATCTGTTCCCCTTTTTCATATGAACACTGAAAAAAACAGTTTTGTACAGGTAAACAAAAAATAATGGGGTCTACAGAATAATTTTGTTATGTCCAAACTAATTTTGTAGCCAACATTAAATTTGTTGTAACCTGTACAAACCTTTTTTTCTGTGAAGATGCACTGTAATTTCTATTGTTCATAACATCTGCCAACATTTCTGCACCAATCAGTTCACCGCAAATATTTAAGCTCACTTCCAAGATCACAAAATCATCATAAGGAACACCTGTGTCATATCCAACATATTCCCAGTTGTCCACAGTGGGTACAATCTCCTCAACAGCTTCATTTTTCTCTTCACCATCGTTGTGGCAGAAACCTCCTTTTATAAAGAAGTTGGCAATAGTGTTTTATGTCACTTGGTCACATTCCGACAGATTGGAAAATGTCATTTTTAACTTTGCCATTCTTACCATTGTAAACACTTGGGAGAATGCTCTGGACCACAAGGCGTCATTAGAATTGCCTGAAAGTTGTAATTATTTTTTGATTAATAGGTTGGACTCCTACCATCTTATTTGTGGGGAAAGCACAACCTTTACATTTTGCAATAGAGATATGGTGTTGTCAACAAACAATACGATTGACCGATTTTATTTGCAAATTTTAGTGCCCCTGCACGCAGAGAACCTTCTATCCATGGAGTGACAGTCGAATATTAAAGGTGTTGCCTATGCAAGATTTCAAGCTTTTTTTCATTATTTTCGAGGTAATTTTCCTTCAAATTAAACAACATAAGTTCAAATTACATGTGTTTTTAAACATACTGTTTTAGTAATTATATTTCATCATATCTAATTTATTTAACCTTATTTAGTAAAACTATTCACTAATGTGTCATAATTATAAAGGTCTAATGTTATGTTAATCAGTTTTGATATTATAATTCAAATGACTCGGCCAAAAACTATAATAAATTGGGGAGAAAAAATTATTCAAAATTGAGCAGAAAGACAGTACAAAATTTGCACATATTTAAAATTTAGTTTAAAAGCATCTTTCATTCTATAACTTTTCACATGAAATGTGAATGTTTATTTAACCTTGAGAGTTTTTCTAAATTAATCTGTGTCAAGATATGTCCGAATACTAGGGAAATAATTATAAATACTGGTTTCCACCACAAACTTATCAACAGGAATTAACATAAAATTTATTATATTTAACTAAATGATTGCAAATAACCCAGACACCAGTACTGGTGGCTGATTAGTCAAAGGCATCACACTTTTATTGCATTTGGTGTCATTGGCAGGAAAGTCGGGATTCAAATTTTTGCTTAGTATACTTGTTTTCTACATGTGAATAAACACTGTATTTTTACCACCATTTCTCTATACTATTTCTGTTACACTTCCTCGAAACTACATTTTTCTTTCTGACTCCATGTAAATAACTTGTTTCTCAAAATGTATTGATAAATACATCCTAATGTCCATGAATTATTAAAAATTTGGATTCTTGTAAAAATCTCCATAAATTAGATGATCTCTCCGTCATTTATTCTGGTAGCAACACATACTCGAGCAATCTGTCATAATTCTCAGTCTAAATTTTAAATTTCTGAAGGAAGTAATAGAAAAACACTTTTCTAAATATACACATGTACATTTACTTTTTAACAAGTGTGTTGCATTATTAGTTTGTTTAACACCACTTAAAATTTCCAATTAATTACATTACTATACCAACTTTCAAAGAAATCCCGATTGTTGACGGCTATTTAAAAACAAGTGAACCTGAAATCACTCAATTTTTTTAAAGTCAGTTTCCTAGAATTTTTTTTTTCGGTCCAAGGTTAAACGTTTGATTTCAACTTACTAACCGGTGTTAATACACCACCACCACCACCACCAAGGTTGAATGATCAGTAATGCCTCCACCCACATAGCTTTTCAACAAATGGCAGTACAAGAGTGGGACAAGTGGGTAAACGTATTGTGATCTATCTACAAGCAACCCAACCAAATGCATGTTGTTGAACTGTACAAATATTTTTGTATTTAAGTTTAAATATAAGTTTCGAATGGCTAATCATCGATGTGATTCAAGCAATTTGGTGTAGTTAACTTTTTACATGCAGGAGTCTCATACATTAATAATTAATAATCAATTAATACATTTGGTTTATGGTAAATAATGTGTTAATATAGACACTATATATCATTGGGCCCGGTGCAAAGAAGACAAACAAGAAAAGATGATTTGTTTGACAAACATAAATGTTCAATTTCCAAGTAATATTTTTATGGGATACATAAAAATGATGTTATTAAATAAATTTCTCTGAACCTGGGACACCCACAACTTTAATGGAATATATAAACACACCCAAAAAAATAAATAACGACTAAGAAGGGTTCAGAAGCACAAAAACATTGTTTGGTTGAAATGATACAGCAAGACCTAACACTTTGTGAGCCACTGCTGAAGCAATTGAAACAGCTCAATCTCACCATACAATTTGGACCTTGCACCATGGGACTTTCATTTTTATCCCCAAACTTAAGGCAACCTTTGTGGATATCACTATGGTGCCTATGAAGAAGTGGAAACTACTTTGAGGATCTTATTGCTTAAACAAAGAACGAATTTTTACTGTGACAACTTCACAAAAAGTGTTAATTGTTGGAGCAAATTCTATTATCTCTGTGAGGATCATGCTGAAAAGTAATCCCATGGATTTAACAAGCATATTATAATAAATAATTTTATGTTTATTTTATAAAAATATTATTGTTCAAACTGAAGTAATGGAGTTGGAGGAATTACTTTTTATTCAACCTTCATAATCTTTCTTAAGAATGAGGTTTACTTACAAATAACTTTGAAATTACCTTCATATTTAAAGGCAACTTGTAACTTGTGGTTAGGTAGTTTCTACCTTGAAATGTCTCAGACCCCCTACACCTAATTTCATAGCTGAGGGAACTGCAGGTCTTAGGCAGTAAATATTTATCGTCGCTCTCTCTCTCTCTCTGTTACCTGTTGCCAAACCTTTTAGCTTTCAGTTGGGAAGTAAGGGGGGAGGGTTTACTTGGAAATCCCTCATTGTAAACAATGTGGCATGGGGAGGTTGGGGGGGTTCATTTGACAAGCAGAAACATTTCCTATCGGCGTACAGCCTTTTCTAGAAACATTAACTATTTCCACAATCCTATTATTTTCAAAATTGAAGTTTATTAACTTTTTCTCTTCCCCATGTAATTATGCTTAAAACTTTTATGTATAAAGCTTTTTTCCTCATAATTAATATTTAAACAAATATATTACAACATGCATTTTATACTAAATGGTATAAATTACATTCTTACTTGTTCATAATCAGAAAATTAAGAAGGTCACTATCAATATCAATCATAGCTTTAATTTTCTAATTTTTATGGAAATTGAATGTACCTTTCTGCGAATTTCTGCTAATTTATGCTTGAGTAAAAACATCATATTTATCCAAACGCTTCATTTGAGTGGAGTTATTTCCTTTTTTGATTGGTGTAAGTAACTTTCCCTTAGTTTTGAATTCTTGTTTAATAGAGATTACTAACTTATAAGACACACCTGTAGCTTCTGCAGCCTGCATTGCCACTTGATTTACTGAACAAGTTTCGTTTTAACAAAAATAGGTGTAGACTCTTAACACCATTGTCCTTTCTTTACTACTTAATATTTTACTCTTGAAATGTAATTGTTTGTAACAAGCCAGAGATTCCATAATTTGTATTATATTTTAACTGTTAACAATACACTATTATTCAAATAAATACAAAATACAAAATGCAAAATGCACAACCAACACATACAGATACACACAAAATCTTAACGTGATCAATAACAAAAAAAATTCTACACAGAGTACTAATAAAATATGAGTGTTTATTTGGTTAATGTTTTTGAGCTAGCTATTAGGAACATGAGACTCAGACTACTGTAACATTTTACGACTGGACTGTACTGGAGGAAGAAGCCCCATTTACTGGCAACAACGACAGCCCAGCATTGCCAAATTTGATATACATTTGAAGGAAGGCTGATCATGGAAAACAAAAGAATGACAACGCTGTTGCTCAATAGTAAGCATGCAGTTCCCTCAGTAATGAAATTAAGTGTAGGTTTGTGGACAACGAGATGTTGAACTTTGGAAAGAGCTACAGCTTATTAGTTTCATGGAAATACCTGATCTCTGTCCTTTTCTTGAGGATAGTAATTTTACCTACTTGTTAAATTCCTGTAAAAGAAACGAGTAATATTTATTTTAGATATTCATTCGTATAAATTTCTCTAAATTTAATCCATATTTAAAATAATGTAAGGACACTTGGTAGGTATAAAAAAATAAAAAACCATCTTAGCATGGTTACGAAACTAGTGAAGCATCTATTAATCAAAGTATTGAATTTAATGTAACAAAAATAAATAATACATTTCTATTTGATAAATTTTGCTATACACTTAAATAGCTTACCCAAAACTAACCACAAACACGCATGTTTCTTTAGAAAGTACAAATAATTCTAAACACACTATTAAAGTAGCTTATTACTTATAATTAATTGATTAAAAATACATATTTCTTTTTAGTTTGAGATTTAAAGTGACAGGTTTACTTTTACATGTTTATTGTCCAGTTTGATACTTTACCAAAAGTAAAATCCCGCTAAAATTGAATGAACAACCGTATTTGTGCGTTTTTTTCTTCCAAATTTGTACTCATAGCTTGAACCTTTTTGAACTCAAAATATCCATACAATCTAATGGTTACATTTTAATATTCGTTGTACACAAACACATTTTAACAAATAGTTTGGTTCTATAACAGGATGTCTACCATCCGGGAAAATCAGGGAAAACGGGAATTAGCCGGGAATTTGAAGTGATCGGGAAAAAACGGGAATAGGTCGGGAATTTGGTAAATCACAATAAAAATCTGGGAAAATGATATTTTACTCAAAATATGAAATACAATAATCATTAAATCAGTAAATTATGTCATTTTTTTGTTTGTAGCTGTGTAATATATTTTTAATTCCTAGTAAACAATTTTAATACAAATTTTAAAAAATTATTCAAATTTTAAAACTTATTATTATTCATAAAAAATATTAATAGAAAAACGAGGGGGAGGCGAGTTAGAAGGATGTGACATACTTTTTGAGTCGGGAATTTTAGGAAATGATCAGGTTAAATCAGGGAAAAGGTCGGGGATTTCATTGGTCAAGTTTAGTAGACACCATGTATAAGCTAGTGGCTTTTTCTATGCGCCCCTAAACATACCAAAAATAGCCGTTAACACTTGAAATGTAACCACTATTGATGAACCAAATTTAGTTTAGACAAAGAGATACCTTTTATTTGATCAAAATAATTGGTCATATTGGACCAAAATCAGCCCGTTTGGTCAAGTAACTTTAAATGTACCATTATGTATATAATTTATACTCCGATCAATAGGCATGAATACTGACTATCAGGCTCTGGTGACAATGAGGTTAAGGTTTGAATTCCAGAAAGGTGCAATGAGAGTGTGTTTCGAAATTTTTTCCCACTTACCCTCCATTCAAATATAAGTACATTTAATTTAAATTTCACCTTTATCTTCAGCTACTCAATTAGCGATATTAAATCTGGATAACCCGAGCGGGTAATAAGACTTGCTTAGAAAAAATGTATAAGGGTCCTATTATGTATATTGATGTGTAAATCTAAAAGTTAATGAAACAAATGTTTGTGTCAGCCACATTAAATATGTATTCAGTTAATAAGAGCAGCAAATAAAAATAAATATTTTATGAATATAACTTATAAGGTTAACTATGACTATTCTGAATTTATTTTGGATATGACTATACATTCTTCCATACTTGGTATTTTGTGGCCTGGTTTCACAGAAGCTATGGCTAAAATAGAGTGCAATAAATGGATTCAAACCTTATTAAGAAATATTTGTGTTAGGACACATGATTCTTAGATTTTTCTAGCCTGAAACACATTGACATTTTTAATTTAGGGTTCTCTAAATTAAATAATTTGCGAAAATGTATTTGAAAATATCACAAAATATTTGTTCTTATTGACAATACAAATTTTTAAGTGCCTCTACTAATATTTAAAAATCACACTTTATTAAAACTTATTTTACACTGTAAATTTGTGGAGTACCCCCCCCCCCCTCCACCCACCCAAATGCTTTGGATATAATTAGCTCTATAGATTTATGCCAAACATAAACAATCGTACCATAACCATCACTTAAAGTAATGCACTTAGTGGTTTGAGTTTTGTTTAGATTATTTTTATAATCTAATTGTTTTTAGTAATTTGGGGCCAGATCCAACTACTATTTGTGGACAAATAAATATGTTTCCCAGGAATTATTTACCATAGGCTACTATTAATAGCTAGTAAATACATATGCCCTTTCCCCCTAAGAAACAATTATATGCCTGCAATTTCATTTATCATGTAAAACACTCCCCAAATATCAATTTTAAACAAAATATTTAAAACTATATAAAAAAAATGAGTATTCAAAAGTCATTTGTCAATAAACTACTCTTATTTGAGGGCTTAAAAATGCCTCAAGGTATTACCAGACAAAAAAAAACCTTTTTGTTTTCGAGGACACATAAAAAGCAAAGATAAAACATAATCTCGAGGTTGAAAATGTTCACGATCCTAAAGCAAAAATTGTTTTCTTTGGCGGCAAGCGACAACTATATATTTCAAAATAATTTAGGAATGTTTCACCTAGTTTGGCTAGTAGCTCAAAGAATTGAAACAAAATTCTTAAAACTTTTATGAAAACAACTTTCATTAATTTTATTACACAAATATACCTAACTAAATTTTTTTTTATTATGACATTTCCTACCTACCCTAGAGATTCCCTCGCTTAAAAAAAATAATTTTGTAACACAACTGGAAGGCAATGCTAGTAATATTCAATATACATTATTTCATACAATCACCTGTTGTGAAAAGAAATGCAATCCTTTTATATAAAAAAAACCTAAAATATGTTAAAACAAAACAATATCAAATGCTTAAAATCTGAATGTTATTGTAATATATTTACAATATAATAAATGTTCCATTATCTCTATTAACAATACACAACACTAAATTAATTCTTCTTAATATTATTTCAACTGAAACAATATAGTAGAAATGCAGTCGCTATTGCACTCATTACATTACTATTATGATCTGTAATGCTACAATATTTAAATATATTATTAAACAAATATATGGCGCTGTTGGGGAAATATTTATATACCACTAATAATATTTACATATATACACTCAATGGTACTCAATAAATAATATAGAATAATTATACACACAAATATGATATGAAACTTGTTCCAACTAATTTCACGGTTAAAATACAAAGAAAAATAGGTGCTATGCCCCCCTCTCTCTCTAATAACAATAATGATGATGATGATATTTCGATTAGAACATCAAATGGCACACCGTTTTGTAAAGCCATGCTATTTTAGACAATCATGCTTTCATTGAGAAACAACAATATTTAGAAAAGTTGCTATATCATCAATGATAATGCTTGCAAAAACTTAAAAATAGTTTATTAATATCATCATCAATTAATAATGTTTAGTTCAATTATTCAATGTTATTTCACTGTAAATACACACATAGTTCAAAATAATAGCTGAATAATTCTTAATATTCACATTATTAATTTCACTGCTTTATTAACACAAAACAAAAAACAGCAACCCTATTTTATTTATTGCATTCAATGACTAAAACATTTTTTCTTTTCTTTTAGTGCACAGCTTAGTTCACCTCAGCCTGAACTACCAACCTCAGTCAATCTCAGCATTTTTCTTGCTTTGGGCTGTACTTGACCTATTTTTTAGTTTGCTCTGCCTCAATATAATCTGGGTTGCGGATAGGCATTGGATGTGGCTAGCATGGGTTTACAAGTTCAGGCAGTAAACAATAGAAATAAAATGAGGAATGCTTAGTCACCATTTCCATTTCCCAGGAAATGTCACCACTTTTGATTCTTTCATATTGTATGTATGGTATAACTGGTGTCCATATAGCAAATATGCAGTACAACTGGCGTGTTATATGGAGCTGACCTTGGACTTGATAATAGGACTTATGAAGCCTGTTTATTCTATCAATCTTTTTATATTTGTAAAGTTTCCAGAATGTCACCATTTGTTGCAAAATGGTTGACTCAGGACTCATCTGTTCAGCTGATGATGGACATTCTACCTCTACTATGCCATCATTGTTGATTAGGCCATCTTGTGTAGCGCCAAGGAATGTCAAATCACGGTCAATAAAGAAACCACAGCATTCAACCCGAATAATCAAAAGTTTCTTGCAACTTTTCTATGGCCTGTTCTTAATTTGCTTTTCCGTATGACAACGAGCTTAGGTGTTGGAGATCAGAATACAGTATTTGTATGGCCAAATTTTCACAACCAGTTGATGGGATCTTGCAACAAACTTGTCCAAAATTAGACGCCGTTAAACGTTTTCTCCTTTCTTCTAACCATTTTCCAGATTCACTCTGATTTATGGTTGACGTTCAAGGTTTTGCAATTCTTCTTAGGAATGTTGGAGGCTATTTTGCAATTTTTTTTAAGTAACATAAAATCTTTTTCTGGCAAATCTGGGCGTTGAGAATTTGGACCATATTCGGCATCCATTTTCTTTTTGGGGTGGATGGGGAAGAATGTTTTGCTTGACCAGGTGGGCTTCGAGTGATGTGAATCTTCACACTATCTTTGGCGAGACATATTTTTCGACGCTTGCTTGCTTCTTCAAAATTTGTGAATTTTCTTTCGCTTGATCTATGCAATTTTTTGTGTAGTTTGTAGTGGAGAGCGCCAGAATTATAGCTTACTATAGCAGCAGCACATCACGCTTGATAGGACCCACTTTGTGTGAAATTGATTTGTTTGCCACCAGTTTTTTCTTTTTTCCCCAATGGCAGCATTGTAGTGCTCAATACAGTTGTTGTCTACATTATACAGCGGGCTGCGACAGTGAATGGTAAATGTTTGAACTATAGATTTCAGCTTTTATAAAATACCACTTTCTTGAAGCTCTGGAATAAGATATTTTTCATTTTCTTTAAGTCCTGTTCAAAAATAAGGAGCATAATGTTGGTGGTCTCTAAATATATGATAAGGACTGTTCAAAATGTTATCTTTTAATTTATCAATGCACTCGTGCAACTGTCCTACCTCATTCATTCTAAATTTTGCAGCTTTCACCACTGCCCTATGTAGCTGCATACTTTTGGAACTGATTTTTTGTCAGATAAAATGGTCCATTCTTGCCATTTTTCCACAAATCTTTCAACTTGTTAGAATAGTTCTGGCGAAGATGATTACAGCAATCCAATTTTTGTACCATCAAATTTCTATATGGACGACCCTCAAGAAGCTGCTTGTATACACTACTGTCACCATCAGCATTGAGAGTGTTGTATTGTTTTCTGTACATTTCTTCGCTCTCTCAAAAGGCCTCGACAATAATAGCGGCATCCATATTTGACGAACTTTGATCCTCTCCCCAATTTTTGAAACAAGTATGCTTTTGAGGGGGTTTTTCTTCTTTCAATGTCTGGTCACAAAATGTACAATAATTGTTTTTAACTCCTCTGTACAATACTTTCTTAGTCTTGTATCCCCAATAGCAGCCTGAAGGAAACAAAACAAAAATAGGTATAGTGACAGTACCGAATACAGAGTAATAAAACACCAAGCTACTGTTGTGTAAGGCACAAAATTTTTCTCGCCAATGGTTGAATGCTTCTTGAAAATAAGAACCAAAGTAGTTTAGTATTATTAATAGTAATGGGACAAGTGTAATTTTTCACATGGTGTACAAATATAGTAGTGATATAGTATTGGTGCGCTAAAGCCAAAGGTGCCATGTTCAAATATGATGTTTAGGTCTCCATTTTTTATTCAGGTATGGATAAAAATTATTTAGATGTTTTGTACACTTTAAATTGTACATTACATTCTTTTTTAGATTTTTGCTTAGAACAACATCTTACTACCTGCCCGGAATATACACATTATATACTAATTATGCTAGTGCATGTCAAAGATGTTCATAAATGTACTCACCTTTATTCAAGAGAATATTAAAATGAAACCTAATAATGTAAATTACAACTAGGCTAGACAAAAAAGCTGAAATTTAATTCATTGCAGTGTGCAAGACAACTGATCAAGAAATACTGTAATATTTTTGAAGTGATACTATCATAGCTACACAGCATCTTCCTTATTTCCACACAGCCTGATTAAATAAAAAAGGAGGTGGAAGAGTTGTCTTCTGTCCTTTCCTCAGTCATAGCTCCCCTTATCTTTAAATTACAGAAACCATACAATACATGAAAATATAGTGCATTCGGTTGTTTGTTGTGATGAATGTAATAATGTACACTTTACATTACATGTCATACCTTTTGTTTTTTAAATGTATTGTATACATTTCTTATTTTAAAGTAGACGTTTCAGCATTTCTGTACTCAGATTCACAAGGACTAATTTGTTATCAAATTTGTATCTAAGAAGCTAGCTACAAATGCCTACATTTCTGCACATCCTATGGACACAAACCTACAAGAGTTTTAACTTAAAAAAAATTGCCTGTAGTATTAAATTATATAGAGTTTTCCTTTAAAAGTCTAGTGCTCTGTAGGTAATAAACCACACTTATTCATACCATAGTCACCATAAAGCAATCAAATTAGGATGGTTCTTTCTCTGGCTAGAATCCTTAGATTTTCTGATTCTGGAAACTAGTGTAGCTTTTTACTAACCTTGTAATGCATGTTAAACTCTCATTAGTATAATTAGAACATTTTCTTGTAATTGGTAAGATTTTAGCTTTGGTTTTTTAAACAAAACATAAGTATAATAATCTACTAAAAGGGAAATAAATGGTTTATTCGTGAACAATTTGAATTTCTTGTAATTAACCTTTAGTTGATGTTTTCCTTTCCATTTCTTCCTTAATAAAGTAAACCATTGCTGTCATTGGTGTACTTAATCTATACATAATAGACACGGCTCTAGATTAAGATTGCATGAATACAATTTAATAATGCACTTCATGCATTGCGTCCCTCTCTTTAATCACTATTTATAAAAATAAGTTATTTAAACAGCTACTGGAAACATAATAGTGTATCATGAATAACTATTTCTCTGACCAACTATGTCTTCTGCTAGGGTCTCACCAGATTTTTTAATTTTATTTAATCTAATGTAATCTGCATATAAGAATAAAGAAGAGAAAAGATGTAAGATTTCAATCAAGGTTGAGATTAAAAATCATCTTAATTAGAAATTGTGCACTTCATGTCTTTAATTAAAGGCTTCTCAGAATAAACTTCATAGCCAAGTATTTTAATAGCTCTAAGGTGATAGCTCTAAAATCCTCAGAAAAGATTTCTTCTGTTTTATTATTATTATTATTATTATTATTATTATTATTAATATTTGCTAGAACATTGATCAACTATATAATCACAAATGGCCGAAATAATTTTCTCCAAGCTCTCAAAAATAGATTAACTAACAATAAAAACATTGTAGTTAGTAGCATATAGCTAGTAATACATGGTTCTAAACAAAATTGTAGTTAGTTTAACAAATGTGATTTTTGTTAATTATCTGGTTTTCCATTTCTAGAATATATATATATATATATATATATATATATATATATATATATATATATATATATATATATATATATATATATATATGGTATATTTAACACAAGCGGGTGCTTGGGGGACTTTATACCCCTGTCGGTTTTCACTGAACTATTAATATCTAAATGAAGATTTGTTTTATGTTTTCTTTTAATTAGAGTAAATTTAGACACATCCCACTAAACAAACAAAAATTAATAATGAATTTTTATTGATGTGTGTGTAAATAGGAAAAGCTATAATATATACCATGGAACTTTTTCTGAAAGGGATATACTTCCTATTATTACAAACAAATGATTGTTTGGGTTATGTGACTACATATGTAATACAAACGTTTTTAGAGAATAAGGACAACAATTTTTTTTTGTAAAAATTAGGAAAAAGAATTATTGCCTCGTTTGGAAATAGTTGCAATACTTAACCACTTCTGCCAGAGACATAATCTAAACTAAGGAAAAGTTTTTTGTTTGTTTTTATTATGAGCACTATATGCATGTTTTAAAACCAATTTGTTATATCACCACATTACTTACAAAATAACTTATTTTAATTATAATTGGATGTTATATCTTATGACAGTCCTCTGCCTCCTCCTTTAGCTCCCAGAACTTTCTTCCTTCCTTCAAGTCATCTAATATTGAATCTTTCTTATGGCGTCATACAGAAAACAGTTTCTCTTAAGGATGAATCCAGTCCAGTTAGCTTTGTTTCGAAAAATCACAATAAAAATGGTTCTATTCTCATCCACTATTCTTAGGATGTCATCATTTGTCACCCTGTCAGTCCACCTGATTTTTTTTTTCCAGTTCTTCTCAAGTAATACATTTCAAAGCACTCCAAGTATTTATTTTCCATATTCTTGAAAGTTCAAATTACCTATCTATACAGCGCAATGCTCCAAATGTAGGTGTACAAAACACTCACAACTCGGACTGTAAATTCACTAATGATAACCTTATAGCCCCACAGGAAATCAAACCCAATACCTTTGATTAAATAGTTGAACAAAGAACCAAATATGTAACATATAGTTATATTTTGATTGACTAAACAATGTGTTACATGAGTTTGCTTCAAATATATTTAATGTATAGACATTTAAATTAATTAGTTTAATTCCAACTATACCAAAAGTCAGTCAAGATCCCACTGTAGGAATAGAAAAATTAACAGTCTCCCTAGGGGCTTGACAGTGCTACAACACCAACAAATATAGATTGAGGTACTTTGTACCACAGTGTGCCCGCTCGGGGCTAAAAATGGGTATGTTGATACAAATATCTTAATAGAAAATAAGGGCTGTATTTACATTACCCATTTTTATCTAGATCGACCACGGAAAAGGTGACATTGATTTAGTATGAATGATAATATTTCATTTCTCTCCAAATTGACTTCATTATATGTTCCACAGTCTCCTTAAGCAAATTGTAGCCATACTAGAACTGGAACTTTTTACACCTCTTAAGGTCCTAGTTCAATTTCCTACTATTTAAATTGACAATTAGTTTAGTTGATATCCAAGTTTTTCCCACTCCCATAGGCAAGTAGATAGATTTGTGTATTTGTAAATTAGAATTTCTTATTATAATCATATAAAGTTCTTGTTTGTGAAGGTAGTGTGTTTTATTGTTTTAAATGTGTTTCAATATATATCTTGTTATATGGGGTGTTTTAGAAATAGTGTTGAATTTGTTCACCTTTCAAAAAAAAACTGCCACCATCTATATTCAATATAATGTGTTTGGAAGGGTGTGGGTTACACACTTATGTATGGCACAAACAAAGAGCTTACTTACATCTACCTACTTTGTATTTTATCCATTAATTTAAGCCCATGTAAATAGTCTCATCTATAACTTTACTTTGTGACTTAAACCTTCTTCTATACTTTTTACTATTGCTGTATTTTTTAAATAGTATTGAATCTGTCATTTAGGTTCCACACAAGTGACACAACATTGGTTTTTCCATCTAAGCTAACTGCAGATGAACATTTAGAGAACATTGTTTAGATGGCGTAAGAATAGAATATTCGTAGCAATTTGAAATTGTCCATATACACCCAAGTGGAAACGAGAAAATAAGGTGTTAAAAAGACTTGCTCTTTGAGTTTGTACTTAAAGTTAAACATGTTAATTTCTAATATTAAAATCTGTCAAGTTCACCCGCTTCTAAATGTTTTACAATTTATATTTGTTATAAACTGCGATTTTCTTCAATTAGTTGTGAGGTGAATACAGCTATACACATATTTAGACTACTAGAGTATGGTTGGTTGATGTAAAATTTGGAATATGCGTTTTTGTCAGGAGAGAAAATAGAATGGTTGAGGGGCGTGGTGCAAAGTGTGGGAGTATAGAGCATCTAATAAGAGAGTAAAAGAATAAGCTCTCCTATAGGTGTGTAAGAGACCTACGATGTAGAATAAAGTGCACTTGAAGTGTTAGAGGAGTGCTGTATAGGGCCTACATTTTACTCATAGTTACATATGTTGCAGATACATTGATTTTGAATGTAAGAGATATTGGTATAATAAAGGTTGAGGTCAAGGGAATAATGTTTTGAGGAGCATGCTATATGTCATGAGGAGAAACAGTACTAGGAATGAAGTTACAAGGAGTACATAAGGCAGTAGAGGAAGCATGGCTGAGATGTTATGGCCCTGTAATGAGGATGGAAAAGAAAATTACAACAAAGATCATGATAAAGACAAAGAATAAAGGGAAAATACCACAAGAGAGACAAAGAAAGAGAGAGGGAGTGGGGAGAAAATAAGAGCAAGTGTGCAAGTGAGAGGAGAATAATGGAAGAAAATATTGGAGGAATAGTGGTTGGTGAAAGGAAAGATGAAAATGAGGGCATTTTACTAAACTTACTCGGCCACAACCTGGAAACAGATGATGATGATGATGATGATAATGATGATCTCTTAACAACAAGGTAACAGGAGAGAGAAAGCGTTCCACCTGCCATGGACCACTCCACTTAGGACTCATCTTCGCCGAGATTTTGTCGGCTACGGATGCGAAGCTCTGAGGGTAACATTTACAGAAGACTTAATCCTCTATAGCTAGGGAAACAGGAATACACCCCTGATTATATCTATCGGCCACTTTCCTACAAGCCCTCTTTAAACTTTCAAAAGCCTCCTGGCAAATATCTCTATGGTAGACCTCCCCCTCCTCCCCCCAGCAAGGGGTCCAAATTCCACATAGCCAAAAGAGGGTGGTTGAGTTCCCGCCCCAGGAACACTGAAGCCGGTGAAGCATTGATAGATTCGGGAAATGCATAATTGAAGGGGACATTCAAGAACTCCAGATCGTGATCCCACCTAGTCTGTTCAAAGGAATGAAAAATGGTTAAGACCACTTTAAGCTTCCTGCTGAATCGCTCCACGTGGTTGGGACAGGGATAATACGGGCAGGCGGTTAAGTGTTTTATGCCCCATCCAAAGCACAGGTCTTTGAAAGTAGCCTATCTAAAACACGCCCCGTGGTCGCTAACGACAATACGCGGGGCACCAAACACAGTCCACGCACGTCTAGCAAGCGCATTAGCGGTGGTCTTAACCTTCATGTTCTTGAGTAGCAATATCACAACAAACTTCGAAAAAGCATCCAATATAATAACACATGCATTCCTTAAGTAGGACCGGGACAGGTGCCCTACCTAGTTAACAAACACCTTTTCCCACGGAAGTCGAGCAACATCGGCCGAATGAAGTCCGATTTTAGTGTTATGGGCAGGTTTGGCCTTTAGGCAATTCTCACATTGCCTGACCTGTAGTTTGTTATTCCTCTAAATCCCTGGCCAAAAGAATTCCATGAAAATCTTATAATAAGTCTTGAGAATACCCAAGTAACCACCCACTACTGAATGATGAAAATAACGCATCAACATCAGGTGCACCACTGCGGAAACAAAAATCTTCCTCCCTTTACCATTGGAAATCACTAGCATACCTTTGTAAAGATTATACGACCCCACATCGTCACCTTTCAATATCTTATCCATCATTTCTGAGCACCACGGTTCATTTATCTGATGTTCAAGGATGGAAAAAAATGATTCATGGATATAATGAATCAAACCAAGCGGATGCACTACATTGTCCATCTCAATGGGCTCCAGATCTTCCGCCATCCGGGACAGGGCATTGGCTGTCACATTATTTCTACCAAGAACGTGGTGCGTGGTGAACTTTTATTTGGATAAGCGCAACACTCACCTGCCGATATTTCCTAATTGCTTAGGATGGTGCCACATCCATGACAATCAATATTGTCCGTGTATAATTTAAACTCACGTTGTTCTAAATAGTCCGAAAATTTCTCCACGCCAAATACACAAGCGATACATTCTTTCTCGAACGCACTGTATTTCTACTCTGATTGCGACAAGGTTTTACTGGCGAATGCCTCGACATTAAGAAGGAAGGAACGTGAAAAGTCAGACATGTGTAAAACTTCGGGGCAGAGTAATTTTTCTCTAGAGAGTTTTGAAAGCACAAGATTGTTCCTCAGCCCAGATGAATGCCACACCTTTTTACTTTAAACAATTCGAAGGAGCGGAAATTTCCGAAAAATGTGGGATAAACCTGGCATAGTAGGCATACATTCCTATGAAGCGCATCACACCTCTTAAATTTTTGGGTTGCGGGTACTCAACAATGGGTTTCACCCTTTCGGGGTCAACCAGAATGTTCCCATTAGAAATATTATACCCCAAATACTTAATGGACTGTTTGGCCTACGTGACTTTGTCAGGGTTAACAGTAAGTCCCGCCTCTCGCAAGTGGCTCAGCACAATATCTAAATGTTAGATATGTCTGTCAAGAGAATTGCTGTACACACAGCAGTCGTCTAAGTAGTTAAAGACAAATTTGTACTTTAAATCAGAGAAAATATGGTCCAGAACGTGGCTTAAGGCCTGACCACCGATACCAGCGCCCATTGGCATGCGATTAATCTCATAGAGTTGCCAAAGGGTTACGAATGCCTCTACTTTTTATAGCGCTCCCTGAGCGTGCATTGCAAGAAAAGACTCGCATTCAAATCAATGAGACTATATACTTTAGCACCCCATAGATGTTGAAAAACACTCTCCACGTTCCGCATCGGGTATGGGTCAAACTGGATTTTTTTGTTTACTATTCACTAATCAACAATCATCCTGTGTCCTTATCCTTTCAATAATAAATGCTGGACTAGCGTAAGGAGATTTAGACGGAGTAATTACGCCCTTCTTTTCTAAATCATCAATAAGTTCACGAGAAATCTTAAATTTGGGGTGGGGGGCACAATAATATGGACCCGATCTGACATGAACCTCACCCGTAACCACTATGTCGTAGGGCAGCACGTCACATTTTCCCCAGACCGGTGTTATGACATCAGAATAAACAGTTAGTATGATCCTAATCCATCGCTATGCTATTTCACCAAATAGGCCTAGAACTCAGGCGCAATGACACCTTAACTTTAGGGTTAGACCCAAAACTTAAATGACTCATGCCTAAATCAAAAATACTTTCAGTGGGCCATAAAAAGTCAATTCCCAGAATAACCTCGCATACAAGCATATTTATCACAAACAACTTCCTTTTCCATGAGAAACAATCAATCTTAAAAGAGGGACAAACAATTCTCTCCACAACTATCTTACTCCCATTACCTAAAATAAAGATGCAGGGAGCACACTTCTTAATTTCAACATCACTTCTAGGCTTACCACTTTGGGTTTTGCCCAGATACTCAGCATCAATAAATGATGCATTAGCACCAATGTCGATTAAAGCGACACCGTGATTCAACCCTATATAAAACTCAACTATGGGAACAGGAGCACTGAGTGGTTTTCTAGAATGCTGTGTAGCTGGACCACTCCCTTGGTTACTCGTCACTCGTTTCCCGCCGGACACTGATATTGGAGATGCCTTAATTTATTGCAGCGAAAACACCTTACAAGAGATAGGTCACATCTACCATTACCTCCTTCTGCGTAATATTAGACAGAATCCATTATACAAGTCTAGAAGTAATATATATATGTCTACTAAACAATATTCAAAAATAGCAATCGAATCACATTTAACAACACTTAGCATACTTTTATAACATAGCTAGAAGAGATATGCTCGTATCTAGCGCTGCACCTAATGTTAATCAGAATTTCTAAAGTATTCCGCAATAACATTATATATAAAACATTATTTTAAAAAGTTATTATTAACTCATGCACTTATTTCAAAATTACATGTATATAAGCAGAATTAAAGTGCACTATAGTGCTCAAAGAACAAGTAGAACAAAATTGACTTGAAAATAATCATCCCAAATCGGATTCAAAAGGTTTAAGACCAATAAAATTAACTACCCAAAATAATTATCAATAGAAGTTAAATTTAGTTAAATATATATATATATATATATATATATATTTTTTTTTTTCGACTACATGAACATGGGAAATAGACATTATAGGTTAACACTTGAAAGCATAAGATTCAAATGCATTTTGCATAAGAGTTTAATAGAGCAAACAAAGCAAGCAATTACAAGGTAGACTTCAAAGCACAATCCATAATTTTCAATGTTGACCTATTGAATAGTCCAAAATACCAAGCACACCAATACGATAATAATTGACACACTCATAGAGTGAACTCTGCATGAAGCATCATTGGTTTAATACCACAATTAAACTCCGCTTATTTTATAAGCTCTCACCTAACTCTTTAAAGATGTATAATCATACTTCCTAGATCAAAATACAGAACTGAGGTTATTTTAAGTTGCTCCCTAACGGGAGACACATACTACAAACACAATACTGTAGCAATAGTAAATTTGTTGCAACAAACATCTAAAGGATAATGACTGGTGTGCAAGGCAGGGTCAAAACTTACTCAAATTCTAATACAAAAACCCTATTTTAAGAGGTGAAAGTAAGATATGCCAGTGAAGCTAGCATAATTCAATTGAATTAGTTACATAAGTTACAGAAAAATGTCTAGCCCGGTACAGTAGTTTTTTTTATGGTTAAAATCGTAATTTTCCAAAAGCAATGATTTCCCCTTATATATGTTGTATAAGTTAATAGGTATACACATCAATTGAAATCAGATCATTAGTGGTTCAGAGTGAATTATAATAATCTCTTAGCCATTAATATTTGAGAGATGTGCCAGTGGCCATACAATTTAAGGTGTAAGACTTGCATTGCATTTAGTTAATCTAAGCAGTGAGGTCTTGATCAAGTGCATTTAGGGTTGTTTTTTAAATTATATCAATCACCTTGGCTCTCTCATTTTATCTTCACATTTTTTTGGGCATACTTATTACTCTCCTTGACCTTGTTGCTTAGACGAGGGTAGTTAATAAACCTTGTGTGTTGAATGTACTAAGTTTTGAATGTATTAATTAAAAAATTTCTAAAATATATATATATATATATGTGTGTGTTGTACCTTTAAGTGCCAGTGTATTGATTATAATTTATAAGTGACAAATTGTTTAACTAAACAAGTAAGCTAGGTTGATCAGAATTTCCTTAAAGGGAGGATGAAAATAGACATGATGGATGTTAAAGTATTTCCAACCTTTTGGGGATCATATCCTAAGCCCGCAAGTCAATTGAGTATGCTTACATGCTTAACACTGCTCCTTAAGGTTGTTTTAATACGCCCCTTCCCCCGCCCCCCTTCAAAGTTTTTGTTACTGATAAATGTTGATTCCATCAAATTTTTAATTGAATGCTACAAAATGTACAAAATTTAGCATTTTAATACATTAGTTGACAAATATGATTTTGGGTCTTACATTGCATTTGTGACAATCTTTATTTTAGTTATTGGAAGATATATATTTTTTAATATAGATCCAGCCTATTGTTTGCTCTAATGATATTGGTTTTTGCATCACTTTGGTTTAGTTAAATCCACAATAAATTAATCTATTTTGATTAGACCTAATATTTTGTAACTGTCATTTTCCAAACATCATTTAAATTTTATTGTTTCACATAATTAGTGCTTTAAGCATATTTTTAAATTATTTAAAATATATTGCATTTTAACAAAGTCAAGCAGACAAAGTGATTTGAATTATTGATTTGTTTGGTTGTTTATAATTTGAACTGTTTTTTCTATGTTACAAGTAAATAATAGGAAGGTTATTTTTCTATATTTTTTTCTCTAATATGTTAAAAAAAATTACATGTATGGAAGACATGGTAGCTATATAACTTATATTCTTCTCAAAAAATGTTAATAAATAGTGTGTGTTTGTGTGTGTTACATTTAGTAGAAATAAATATTGATTATTAATAATATAATCCTAATGCTTTTAAATTATCTTGTAAACAGTAGTGGTTATTTCAATTTTCAAACACGCACATCTTTACATGCTTCTTTGATGTTTCAACATTACTTGACTCTGTAAATTAACTTTATTCTGATGTAGTAGGACATATGCTTTGTGCTAGTAAGGCTTATTTTTATAGTGTTTATTACATTTTTATTTTTTATAATATATCTTTTTTGCATCTCCTGGACAAACTTATTATTTTTTTTTCAATTCCTTAGGAATTATATCTATGTTGTCACTTTAATCACATTGAATCACTTTATCATTAGAGTCTCTAAATTTATTTATAATTTTACATTATCTGTTCCATGGTTGTTTTCAAATATTTGGTTTACTGAAAAATATTCGATAGCGTATAGTGCTTCGATAGTGTTTTCATTTTACTATTTATTGGAACTTCACTTAATACTCTTATTTTTTTATAAGCTTACATGTTTATATTTTTACTCTAAATCATTTACTTTGTGTCAATCATCAGTTTTCTTGATCTCATCATGATTATCTTTAATTTCTTTTGTACACTACAAACATTAGAAGACTCAACACATTTCATTTTAATATCATTAGAACATTTGTTTGTGGTTTATTTATTATATAAATTAAGCTATGACTAATTAAAAATACTAACAATTATTTATTATAAAAAAAGTTTCACAAAATATTTTAATCAAAACAAATCATTTCTAGTCTTAATAACGTTTACATAGTTAAATAACCTAAACAGTTATCTTAATAAGTACATACAAAATCTATTTGATCATCACTACCATGATAATAGATTTGTAGCAAGTCTTATTTCATCATCATCATCATCATCATCATCATCAGTTACCAGTATGTGGCCGGGTCAGTTGAGTAAAATACCTCTATATTCCTATATTCTTCCACCACTCTTTTTCCTTTAATTTCTTCCATTCCTCTCCTTTCACTTGAACATTTTCTGTTATCTGCTACTGCTTTCTCTTTCTTGGTCTCCCTTGCAGTATTTTTCCTTCATGATTCATTTCTAAAATTTTCTTCGGCATCCTCTCTTTTTCTATCCTCATTACATTTCCACATTTCCATTGCATCTGTCTTGTTTCCTCTCCTATCTTTTGTACTCACTGTACCCCTACTATTTCCTGGATAATTTCATTTTTAATCTTGTTTCTCCTCGTGACAGCTAACATGATCCTCACAAACTTCATTCCCATATTCTCCACTTTCCTAATCTCTCTTACGTTCAATGCCCATGTTTCAGCAAGTAATGTTACAATTGGTACTAAGTACGCCCTATAGAACACTTTCTTACATTTAAGGGCACTTATCTTCTCTATGGCATGTCTCTTACACATTTATAGAACAACTCTCCCTGCTGTCCTCTTGTCATTAAATCCTCTATACTTCCACCTTCCTCCTCAATCACGCTTCTGCTGGCGTGCAACCCAACCTCCGCCAGGTTACTCAGATCCCGGGGCACACCACTTGGCTTCAGGATTGAGTAGGAGAGGCTAAGCGGTACCCACTAGATAGGCTTAATGTATTGTGCATTAGTACCTCTACAGTCTTATTTGGATACATTAATTACATATTATCTGCTTTGGTGGCTGCATGGTCTAACATGTTACTCTCGCAGTAGAATAGACTGCTGATGACGAGGAGTTCAAGATTCAAATCTCGGTTGGGTGTACTCATGGGGTTTTTCAAAAGTGGTTTTCCACTCTCCCTCCATACAAATGCGGATACACTTACTATAGGTAGAACCTCCCTAATCCCTAAAACCACCACCGTAATTAGTATATAAGTGTATAACTCGAACGTGTAGTAAGACACGGAAAAAAACTATTTTTATATAAACTTTCTTTTCTGAAATTTATTAAATTCTCACACATTATTTAGATTAAAATCATACTTAGAGTAGGATTCGGGTAGGAAATAAATCATTTCAGGGGTCCTCGCCAAATCTGTTTCTAGGGTAAGCACTATAGCAATTGGGTCTTTCGCACAACGAGATTACACCATATTAATGAAACTTTAGCTTTTAAATCATATTAAACCGCAATACAAAATTTATACAATTTGTAGTAGGAAATTAGATATACCTTGATGCTTTATTTTTTATTATTTTATCCATTCGAAAACTACCCAAATTTAACACTTATTTAGTTTGAATATTGCTGGAAAAATAATAAAACAAAATAAGACAGGTCAAACATCCCTTAAGTCTTAGTTATTCTTAAAATTGTTTAGTATTTTCATTTAATAATATAACTTTTGAAATTATTTATTTTCAGGTTCTATTGAATTCTGCATTTCTAATGGTCATTCATTGTGGTCAAACATCTTATTTGGTTTACCATTTGGAGTAAGTTTATCTCATATATATTATATGTAACTTAATTATGTACTAATGTAATGTACTTAATAATATAGTATTGTAGCATCAGCTTATATATTTTTCATTAACATTATATTGTACCATCATTATGAGTTGTACTGAATGCTATATATTCTTTCCTCAATTAAGATAGTTTGTAACTTATTTATAACATAGCCTTTTTTTTTAAAGTACGCTCAAAAAACTAAAATAGCCATGTATTGTAGTAAACAACTAATCTAATTTGATTTATTGTTTGACACTTTATCTCAGGCTATTCCTTAAAGGGTTGATTATATATTTGTAAAATCTAATTTGTCCAATTTAATTAAGTAGAAAATTTAATTACCATACTGGGTTGTGTGGTTTGTTTTTATTTTTTCTAGAATGAGTTTGGGGAAAACCATTAAAAATCAGCATAAATACAAATATATATAATACAATTTGATTTCTGAAATATTCTAAAGGTTTGAATTCAAATTATAAACTTGTATCAAATGTGTAATTACTTTTAACTGTAATATATGTAGCACTAATATACAGCCAAAAATAAATGTATTACACATAAATATAAATCACACTTCAAGAACATTTAATGTCATTTTATATGGCCATGATACCTACCACCCCCACCTACGTTAATGGTTGCATGATTTAGGATATCATTACACCAATATACAGATAGGAATAAAGATTTAAACGACTACCTCATCCGAAAGATTCACCCATTGGTGGTTCTAAGCCTTAGCTCCCCCCCCCCTCCCATCCCCTTCCAACCCCACAAATATAGCCAGATATTTTTTGATTAAAATCAATGTATTATTAAATTAAATGATTTATATGAAAATATTATGCTATGAAAAGTATGAAGTTATTATTATTTAATAGGTATGTTATTTGATTCTAGTAAATTTCAGCTGGCAATCATATTCTCGGTATTATTAAGTGATGTCAGGCTGCCTGAAATACTTTAACGAATCACACCATTCTTCTATGGGGTAGGCAAGAAACTGTGAATATAGCTCAAAAAACAACTTCATACTTAATCCATCCTCACTAACTTTCTCTACACTTGCCTACTTATACGTCCTTCGCTTCAACAACATCCATACACGGAGTCATACTTGCACTTTTATTCTTAAGGTGCGGCAAAAGGGAACGCAAGTGTTTTTACAGTTTTTATAGAATTGAAATTTTTGGCCAAAATAAATAAAATACTTTTCTAGTAGCAACATTGAGATTAGTTTTCTGCACATGCTAATATAAACAGATCTTGAATATATATCGAGGGTGTCCTGGAATTTTGGGAAAACTTTTTCTCTTTATTTAAAAAGTTTTGATAAAATTCCAGAATACCCTTGAAATATATTCAAGATCTGCTGATACTCGTATGTGCAGAAAACTAAACTATATGTTGCTTCTGGAGAAATATTTGATTAATTTTGGCCAACAGAATGTAATGATATAAAAACTGTAAAATTACTCGCACTCCTTCTTAATGTTTCTCTTTTTCACATATTCATCTACAACATTTAGCCACGTCTTACATGGCCAATTCCTTACTTTTGATCCATACATTTTACCTTCATATATATGTTTTGTCACACGTTCCATACTCATCCTCCCAACATGCCTGAACCACCGTAAGACACTTCTTTCACATTGACCTATTGTATTCCCTTTCAAACCACACACCTTCAGCACCCATTAACTACTGACTCTGTCCATACGAGTGGTCAAATGGTTGTTAACCCTTTGTTTATGTGCATTGCAATACACATTGTTTAAATTTAGTTTTGGTTGATGTATCTTAAAGAGTAGACATTGTAGCTTACACATTTGATTTATTATAAGATATTTATGTCTTTCAATCTGTGTTTCTCTTAATCCAAAATATATTGACACCCAAAAAGATCTTTAGTCTTGAGACTCAGCATTGGAAATCCCTCTTCAAAGCGATACTTGTTGGATATGCAATTACAAGGGAGCTGTTTACTTTGAAAAATGATTTTCTTCAACTAAAGAAGCATTAGAATATTTGTTAAAATCATCTAGCAATAAAGAAGGGGAAAAGGCCAAGGGCACCTATGCCAATTTTGTAATTTAAATATTTTGTATGTTTTGACTATAATATCAGAGATTTTAAAGCTAGTAAATGGGGCATCTATGCTACTTCAGCAAAAAGTTCAGTATTTGGGGGCAGCTCAAAGAATAATAAAGGCAGTAATAACTACACTGAAATAAAAACGATCTGAAGAATACTTTCATTTATATAGATGGCATCCTGTGGAAAAGGAAAATACTCTCTATGACATACCAGATGAATCTGAATATAGTAAAACAACACCGTTTCTAAAATTGATGAATGATTATATTATATTATCAGCTTTACCAGAAAAAAAAGAGGCCACAACACACCTGTAGGGGGAAAATGTAAACATTGAGTTTATTGACAATATGGTTGGTGAATAGGAATATAGATTCACTTAGAATAGTTATGAAATAAGACCTTGTCACCTTGGTAGTTAAATGTTTCTACGTGAAAAATCTATACAATCGTTTGATGAAAAATACAAAAAAAATTCTCCCGCACTTCAAAATGTTTTATTCCTAAGTATTCATATCTAAGAGCACCTTTGTCAATAAAATAACAATCACAAAAATACTTTTTAATGATTTCAAAAAAATTGAAGTATTTTTTCCTAGCCTGTATACTTCCAACACACTTGTAAATATTACATGTTTCTTCAGTAACTCGTGAGAGAAGTGTTTCAGCCATTAAAACTTATTTGAGATCAACAATAAAGAGTTAAAGACTATCTAGCCTTGCTAGACTCAATAAAAAGGGGCTTAAGTGGATGACTAATCTAGGATCTAAAGAAAATTGTAAAACAATTTTTTAATGTTGGATATTGTAGAATACATTTTTAAATAAACCAGCTTTTAACTGATAGTTAGATCATGTCCCTTCCTCCCATCACCCTCTCCCAAAATTTTGGTCTAGAATTGCCACTGGATTCAACCAAACCAAACACTACTATAATTTCTTTTTTAATTTAAGGTTAAAATACCTCCTGAAATTTTTCTTTAAGATTTGAAGATAATAGGCCATTCTCGTTGGTGATAAAATTAAATAAAAAATATTAATACCATATTCTAAACTTAGATTATATTGCTATAGATAGGGCAATGCAAAATTCACATTCGCCATAAAACGAATTTTTACACCAATTTTACAGTTTTCACTTAAATAGCATGAAATTAAGGTGATTTTTTCCCCCAAATAAGCACAATTTATTTGTAATTTGGGCAAATACCACAACATCCAAAATAATTTTAAATGTGGTAGTACCAGCAATAGCGCTACGCCAGGGCTTCAATTTGTACGTATAGTATCCGTTTTTGCTGATTTTAAATTTATAAAAGAGATCACAGGATATACAAGAATTTCATGGATTTAGGATTTATTTTTTGTTGAGGTTAAAAATGAAAATCAGGATTTCTACTTTTACACATTTTAATACTTACATTTTGATAGATCGATTCTTTGTTTTCAGCTTTTAAAAGCTTTCATGCTAGGTCCAAGCAAGGACATTAATATATATATATATGGCCCTTGCTAAGGAAGTCATGTTTGGCAACATTAAATCTTCTTTATTTTAATTCCCTTCTCCTTATTTGATATTGTTTAGTCTTCTATGACAACATGTTTTGAAGTTATTATTGTTTGGTCTAAACATACATTGATAATTGATTTTTCAGATAGGTATTACTATTTGTAAAACTGGAAGGTAGTGGTATTTAGATATCGAGCTATATCAGAGTTTTTTTTAACTAAGACTAATTTGACTCATATTTACATAAATAATAACATTACTTTCATCATATAATATCATATTTTTTGAGAAAAATAACACCTCTTTACCCTTAAAATAACCTCATCCTTTGCATGTCTTTAGCTATAGATTATTAACCCGCCTCGGTGGCGTAGTTGGCTAACGCGCTTGTTATGTTGAGCTCGACTGCTGAGGACGGGGAGATCGAGGTTCGAATCTCGGTCGGGTGAATTGGGGGTGGTTTTTCCTAAATGGTTCTCCACTCTCCCTCCACGCAAATGCGGGTTCACTTCCTCTAATTCCACCTTCCCAATTCCTAATCCATTAGCGTAATTAGTAATTAAAGCGTATAACCCGAACGGATAGTAAGATGCGGTGCTAAATAAAAAAAAAGCTATAGATTAACCATTTTTCAACTGGTTTAATTAAAATGTCCTGGCGCAATAGATATAAAAATTATTAAAATATGCCAGAGAAGCACATCCTCAGGCCTCCCTTAATACATATCCCAATTTTTAACTCTTTAGATTTTTAAATTTTTAAGTTCTATTGCCTATATACACACAAATACACATCCTCTTGTATTTATATGATACATGGTAGTAACTGATAAGGCAAACCTGGGAAATTCAGGAATTTGTTTGATGTCAGGGAAAGCAGGGAAACATCAGGGAATCAAAAAAAGGGATAAGTCAGGAAATTAAAGCACTTGACTAATTCTCCATCTGAAGATTTAAACTAAATTAAGATATTTTGTTTCTTGATGTTAAGATAGGAATGTAGAGATGTAAGAATAGGCCAGTTTTTTTTTAGCAGTTTTTATATAAAAACTTTGTTTGGTCAAAATAAATCAAATATTTCCCCAATCAAAACATAAAGTTTAATTTTCTTCACATAGTTACCTCAACAGTTCCTGAATATCTGTCCATGTTGTCTTTGAATTTAATGACAACTTTTTCACTTCATTTAAAAATGTTCTCATCTAATGTTGCTGTGCACATGACGGAGATTCAAGAACTGTTGATACCACTATGTGAAGAATATAAACTCTTATATTTCTACTTGAAAAACTATTTTATTTATCATGGCAAAAAAAATCTAGCTATAAAAACTTCAAATACACTGGTCTTTTCTTGCACTTCCTACACAAATTCCTTAAATATGGCAGTCTTAACATGAGAGAGAAAACAGTGTTTCTTTTACAATAATATATTTATTATTAAATACTGCACTGCAAAAATAATTTAAATTATAATTATGTTGATCTTTTTGCAATTAGGATTTTTTGAAAATATTTGCTCAATTTAACAAACAGAAAAATTGATATTTAAAAAACAACACAAAGTTGAATGGTGATTTTTTTTTATATTTCCTGGACAAGTTAGGGAATTTTAAAGTAAAATTATTGTGGCCATCTTGTTTTAACTTAAAAAACTATAGTTGTTCATAGCTTTGAAACCATTAGTTTTATAAACAAACATTTTAGACAAGGGTTATTTAACTTTAATATTCCTACAATTTTAAAACTCTACTTTTATTCTTATTTCAAAGATTTAGGGAAATATGCCCATAGTCTATAACTTGGAAAAACAACAATGGATGGGCTAAAAAGTACAGTTCCATAGCTGGAATCTTCTTTAAAGATGGCCGTCATGTCTAATCTATATCCAGGAACATTTAAAAGCTAGCTCCATGGAAATCTGATATATAGAAGCTGAAGAAAAAAACAACAAAAGGTAGTGTTTTTAGCCACTGTTTACACAAAATAGATGTCAATTTAAATGAGTCGATATTTCATCTAGGCATCCAAGTTATATCCATGGAAATTTCAGCACAATCGGTGTAATAGCTTTTGTTTGAAAGAGTAACTACCACATACCAACTCATTTTTATATTTCACTAGATTATACAGTAGAATCCTGACAGCCAAGATTATTTAGCACCTAAGCTAGTTTGTATGGTAAAAAACCAGAATAATAGATCTTATACAGGGGAAAAAAAAAAAGAAAAACAGAGAATTTCACACTAAGAGACCTTATTGAAAACATTTAAAAGCACATAAAGTGTATACTAGTATGTACTCATGTGATTTGCAGTGTGTACCTACATACAACACACCATAAAAAAATTACAGATTTATTTATTATACAACACAATATAAAAATAAATCTTCAAACTTCATAAAGGCAATTACATTCCATACTCTAAAAATTTATTAAAACCTTATTAAAAATTATTTTGTTTGCAAATATGCTTTCATAGAAATTTGGTGTTGACAATTTTTTTCTTTTTGTTATAGCTAAATCCTGCATCCATTTAAGTTACAGCAGCCGTATATTGTTTCTTTTTATTATAGCTAAATCTTGCATCCATTTAAGTTACAACAGCTGTGTATTGTCAGATTCCTTTTGCCTCTCAAACCATTGAAATGCATTGTCCGGGTCTTGAAAGGCATCTGCATGGTCCGGAACTTTTTTCTGTATCTTTATTTCCTTCTTCTTTATCATCTTCATATACTAAATCATCTATAATCTCTTCCAATGGGGGATTTAAAATTTTTGCGCCCCTAGGCTTTAAGGGCTTTAAGAAGTTTTGGTGGAAATAGGTCTTAGGAAGGGAGGCGGGCGGTGGAATTTAGTATTCAAGAAAAGATTTCTACTAAAAATAATCAAGCATATACAATGTGCAAGACCTACAGTAGCTTGAATTAACATTATGAAGAAGGGGAGACTGAACTCATTTACAAAGTGATTGCAAAGTACAGTTATTTAAAAATAAATATTTTCGTTCTGACCTAAACTTTCACTATTCCAATAATGTTAGTCAATATTTTTTTAACGTAATTAATAAAAACAATATTAAAGTAAAAATAAAGATAATGTTATCCAAAATGTGCCACTCCCTAAAGCCGCCGCGCCTAGGCCTGTGCCTAGTGGGCTTAGAGTGTAAATCTGCTTCTGATCTCTTCATCTGTCAAAGTCTGAAAGCCTTGATCATTGACCTCACTATCTAGCCACTCTATTATATTTTCATCAACACATTCTTCACATATGTTATTTGGAGATGGTTGATTGACTTTCTTATTTCAAGAATTTCATCTTTTTTTTTCTTTTTTTTCCTCGTTGACCTGGAGGTCTAGGGGTAAGGTTTCAGACTTCTGTGTTGGGGGTTCGTGGTTCAATCCTCGGTCCTGGCACAAATTTATCTGATTGCCAAAACCTTCCTTCACCTCTGACAAGATGTGTATTAATCACAGATTGTGAATGTGGGGAATGCCAGGCCTCCACCATGGTTTGGATTCCACGTTAAACTGTAGGTCCTCCATTCCATCTCACAATCACCCTACCATTGCACATTAGCATAAGTGCATATAACCCGAATGCAAATTAAGACGCGGTGCTAATAACAATTTTTTCTCTCTCTTATTTTGAGAATGTTTTTGGATTTTGATCCATAGACTTAACGACATATGTTAATTATATAAACTCCAAATTTAAAAAAAACACTGCTTTAGTTTGATTTCCACAAAGTTTGAGATTTATATTTGTCGAATCTTAAGCTTCTCGATCTAAATAGACATTATATTTTCAGCAATGCACTAACTAAACTATGGTACAGTGGCATGCCGTCAATGGACTAGTAGGAATAGGCTAGTCCCCAGATATTTTTAGTTTATCTATTTTGAATTAAATTCTCCCAGGAAATAAAGCATAAAAAAACATATCTTAGTCTCAATTTGCATCACAATACTCAACAATATGCTCGCTATTTGTGCGATCCCCCCATCCCCTCTCCCAACACACACCTACAGTGATAATACACATCAGAAGCACTGTCACAATACTCAGTTATACAATTAACAAATCAGGGACTGTGGAATAATAATGGCCTTTGTGATATCAGCAATTTTTCCAAAGCCAAGATGCGCCATGAAAAGACTCACTCACACCTATCCACAATAACTAAATTAAAACTTTTGGGAAAAACAGAAAAGATTTTCTACTGAGTAAGCAAAAAAGGCTTAACTTTTAAAACATAATGCAGAGGTTAGCTCAAACCAGGAACTAATGAAACGATTTATTGATGTGTACTGTTTTTTTTTTTGGCAAAACAAAAGCTGTCATTCAGAGTTCACAATGAACGGGAAGATTCCCTTAACCGGAGAAACTACATTGAACTAATGCAGTTACTTTCTAAATACGATAGTAAATTTGATTTTCATCTCCAGAGAAGAGGGCATTTAAAGGAATCTCCAACGAAATTCAAAACGACATCATTGTATGTGCTGGGGATTAATTTTAAATAAGATTAAGTCAGAAATAGATGATGCATTTTTTCTAGCAATAATGTTGGACAAAACTATGGACATTGCAAAGCTCTCTCAACTTTCGACAGTCCCTCGATTTGTGACATATGGTGATGGTAACATTTATGAAAGATCTATTGGTTTTTCAGATGTCAGCAGTGATTGCACTGCAATTGTTTTAAGTGAGCATGTTTTTTGAATCCTCTCTCATTTTAATTGTGAGCAAAAACTTGTAGCACAAACATCATATGGAGCTGCTGCATTTTCTGGACATTTAAATGGTGTACAAACACTTGTAAAAAAGAGGTGCCCAGTTGCACTCTTCATCCACTGTTATGCTCACAAACTCAATCTAGTTCTTTCAAAGTCTGTGAATCATATAACAGAGTGCAAGATATTTTTAAGAAATCGAGTGGCATCCTACATTTATTTTCAGATTAATCGAAACAAATTAACGCTCTTAATCAATCTGAGGTGGTAAAGAAGTGGTTTCCAACAGTTGCCAGTACAAGGTGGAATTACAATTCCAGGATTGTGAACACGATGAATGAAAATAAAACAGAGCTCATACAGTTTTTTGAGAATATTGCTGAAAATCCAGATAGTTGGGATACTGATGCTTTCGTGACTGCTAAAGGGTATGCGTCACCATTGAGAAATATCAATTCCGCCTTTCTACTGAAGGTTTTCAGCAACATTTTTTTCCATCACTGACACATTATTAAAAATTATTCAAAACAAGACTTTTGATGTGAAATGCTGCATTGATAAAGTAAAAGAGACGATTTCTCGCCTCAAAGATGCTAGCTAGAAACGACTTTGAATAGACGTATAGAAAATTAGAAGATGATGACATCGTGGAAGCTCCAAAGGAGAAACATAGAGAAAATGACTCATTGAATCCCAGAAATAAATATGTGCGTCTTTATAATGAAATTATGGTTGGGCAATTGGAGCTGAGGTTTCAAGATCTCAATGAGCTAAAATTTATTGAGCTGCTAGATTAAAAAAAAATTCAGAGCTTCTTATCTTGATTTCATGACAGTTTATTTTGGTCGCTTCAGTCAAGCTCCAGTAGTATTTTCAACTTTGGCAATTTTCGTAGTGAATTAGTTTACAGACTATCAGACTTTTCAGGCAAGACTGTGACTTAAATTATGAAGTTCCTGGAAGAAATAGACTTAGCAAAAGAAGCATTCCAAGGAACATATAAATTGTGTTGTTTGGTATCAACAATACCAGTAAGCACATCCACTGTTGAGTGCACCTTCTCTTGTCTTAAACATATAAAGAGGACGGTGCGTAACACCCAGTGTGAGAATAGGCTCTCCATACTTCCCCTGTTGTCAGTTGGAATTCAAAAGAAGGAACAAAATAACCAAAAATATATGCTACTTAAACTATTTCTGGCAAAAAGAAAGTGAGGGCGGCCAGCTTGTGTAGTTCACTTTCATGCCAATAGAGAAAGTCACATGATACCTCCACTTTTACTTGCCCTATTTAGCTGTCTGAATATAAAACACATATCACATACACATGATACCTATGCTGTTCTTTGCCATATGTAGCTGTCTGAACATGACACACATCTAAATATGTTTTATTCAAAATACTCTCATAATCATGGGTGGTTGTAGAAAATAAATTATTTTACAAGGTTTAATAAGTTTCATTAAGACAAATGTTCAGTAATTGTAAATTATAAAGCTTTTTTTTTTTTCATTTAGAAGTGAGGTTCACATAATAATACATACACATATTTCTCACCAATTTGGTTGGCTTGATTTGGATAAGTTTTTTTTCCCCCAAAAAAAATTTGACTTAAATGTTAGTATCATAAGTTTTAGGGCAAATGAATTTGTTTATCACTTACTAATGAGGTAGGCAATAAAAGGGCAATCAAAAACCAAGACACCTAAACAAGGATGTAGTAAAAAAAAGAGATACACAACCCAACAGAGATTCTAAGTCACATTATTAATTCCTCAGTCATACTCAGATCTACTTGGCAATAAAATATGATAGTGTTGAGCTAATTCCACAAGCACCTTAGTTTAGTCATTGCCAACAGTAATGATTGTATTAATGAAATAAATTGATTAATTAGCTTTGTTAGATAATAGTAAGGACATTGTTGCAAGAAACACTGAATTTTTATTAGAATCTAGTAAGGAAATAGGTTTTGAAGTGTGAGCTAAAAATACTGAGTATATAATCACACATAGAGCACAGATTTGATGACATTAGTTTAGAGATTACTGTGAACAACATATCATTTGACATGGCTAATAAGTTTAAATATTTAGGAACCATTTTAACTAGCAATAATGATATTAGAGTGGAAATTAGGAAATGCATACTATTACTCGGTCAGTAAGTTGTTAACCTCTCGCCATCTGTCAAGGAAAGTTAAACTAAGAATATACAAAAGAATAGTTTTACCAGTTGTTCTTTATGGGTGTGAAACATAGTATCTTATCTTACATGACAAAAAGAAAAATAGTGTGTCTGAAAAGAAAGTGCTTAGGAAGATATTTAGCCTAAAAAGAGATGAAGATACTGGGGGGCAGAGGAGCCTACATAATAATGAGTTACATACCCTGTACTCATCACAAGAGATTGTTAGGCTAATCCAATGTCATATATTATGGTGGGCAGGACATGCAATGTGAATGGAACCATCTAGAACCGCGTTCAGGGTATTGACTGATAAGCCCAATGCAAATAAATATAGGAAAGACCTAGATGCGAATGGAAGGCTAACATTAGAATGGACCTGAAAGAAAAAGTGTGAAATGGTGTAAACTGGACAAAATTAGCTCAACTTAACGATATGTGGTGTAGTTTTGTAAGTACAGTAATGATTTTTTGAGTTCCCAATGCTACAGAGTCAATAAATAATTTATTTTTTTCTTTTAATCCTACTTGTTTTTAACATCAATGGTTTTTTTATTCTCTTAGATGTGATATATTTCACTCTTAGCATTTCACCTTTACTTGGATATATTTATTTATTAGTTATATATTAAATGGTTCAAAAATATGATTAATAACAAGGTCATTAGCTGAGGTTTTGCTTTTCTTTTATGTCAAAGCTAATTTTTTTGCAATTTAGTTTATACACACACACACACACACATATATATATATATATATTTATTTATCTAGCATCATGTCTTACTAGTCATTCAGGTTATATGCCAGTATTTATATTGACCAACAAATATGTACTGTAACTCGTATATATTAAGCACGTTAATGTATTGGATATTGCATAATATTATGTAAATCTGAACTAGACTTTACAAATTGTTCGTTTTCTAGTAAATAACTATAAGCTTTTTCATTTTCTTATATCTATGGCCCTTATGAGATAATCTTGTAACAACTTACATTGTAACAACACTCACCAACTCGGACAGACAACTGGGACAGCGATGTAACGACTTACATGGTAACAACACTCGCCAACTGGGACAGCCAACTGAGTCAACACGCGGCACTAGCTTGACCGGCGACCTACGCTCTCGCCAAATACATCGGACTGACTGAAGGCGTGTCCGCGCCTGCCGGCAACGAGGCTCGACCACGTGTTCGGCCAGCAGAGAAGATGGATAGAAGAGTTCCGTTTCCGCCTTCGCCGAGCTTCGAGAAGGTGCTAGGTGTTCGATATGAGTCTCGAACCTCTCCTCCCCCTTGTTTGTAATGTTCTCCAACCTTCCTTTCCTTCGATCCGCCCCCCTTCTCTGAGAATTATATTTCGTATAAATACTAGCGGTACCGGAATCTCAGGTCACTTACTACCCCACCGGCTCGAGGATAAGAGGTGAGGGCAGCGACTGGGTTTCGGGGGATATTACTTTCCTACCAAAATTACTATTTCGGCGTCATGGGGGGAACTCTTTGTAAATTACTATTTGGACTTTGTTATTAACTTATGTTTATTTGAATATTGACTATGCTGCGCGCTTATCGCTGCTGGGAGTTAGACCGTCGCTTTCGCCACCACTTATATTCAGGGTCTGGGCCCTATTCAAATGTACTTCATACATTTGCCAATATTAGCTTTTAGCCTGAGATTGTCAGGTCCTGGGTTCGAAACCCGGCTTATGTTGTTTTCGAGTATAGCTGTTTCTGGACTCATCTTTGTTCGCCAAGTTAAACGCCTAGGGTTGTTAAGTTATTATTACCTTGTGGCCTTGTTTGATTGCTATGACGTCACGTTTGCTACGGGCGTCTGTAAGAAAAATATATATTTATACTAGGGTGGATAACTTAAACGCTAGAGTAACCAGTTTAGGATCTAATCAATTTAACGAAGTAACCAAAGACCATGTCACTGAGATCCCGGACCGTTTCCTTTGATGGGTTTGATGTAACTTGTTTTGAGGAGGTAACGTTTATGTTTTCCTTTGATGTAATTGGTTTCCGCGATGGACGGAAAAGCGCGCTTCACGCGGTGTTGATTGTTTGCTCAGCTTGTTATTGTTTTTTTGACTAAATAAAATTATGTTCATTCAGGTAACTCTTTACCTAATTTACTGCCTCTCTCACCTTATAGATATTAAGGGGGGGGTTGCAAAATGGTAGCAGAGCGTGGTTAATGTGGTTAATGTGGTTAATGTGGTTAACGTGGTTACATGGTTACATGGTTACATGGTTACGTGGTTACATGGTTAACATGGTTACATGGTTAACATGGTTAACATGGTTATTGTGGTTAGCGTGATTAACAGTGGTTACATGATTGATGGTTACTGGTTAGTAATTATTGGCTTTATAATTTCGACGTTTATGTCTATATTGTGCTCTTGGTCCTTAGTTCATGCCTCGAACGACTATGGCTCTATAAAGTATGGGCTTGGAAAGATGCCGAGAAATTAAACAAAAAAGGGAAATATGCCAGAGGGTTATATTTTATGTAATACATTGTACTAATACCTATTTGTATCTTTTTTCATACTGTCATTGGCCATGGCTCCTCCGCTGAAACCAGGCGACAAGCCATCAACCAAACTGACGAGATCTGATGTCTACAGACTGAACCGTGAACAACTCATCGCCGAGCTCAAAAATTGGTCCACCCCTACTCCACCCAACGCAACGGTGGGTGAGTTAAGGTCTATTTTATGCGAACTAGTGAGTGAGGTTGGGGAATCTCCGGCAGGTTTTAGCATGGACACAGTTGCGAGTGGTGAACAACCGATGACGCCCTCCCCTCCCCCCGTCCTCCAAACGCCAGCGGTATCTGTTAAATGTCATAGTAAGGTACTATTGGAAATATTAGGTCGCATTCCTGTGTGTAGTGGTCAGAACTACACGGAGTTATTTAACTTCTTGGTTGAAATTAGCCGGGCATCCCGCCTTAAACTCGTTAGTGAGCCCGAGTTTTTGACATTGTGTTTGTCCAAAACGTCGGGATTCTTAACCGAATTATTTTCCGGGGGTATTCAGGCAGGTTTATCAGTTAAGGCTGTAACTGACCAGATTCTTAATACGTTGTTACCTAGTAGAGTTAGACAGAAGTTATGCAGGGAGGTTGTACATAGATTTCAGTTTCCTTGTGAAACTTTTAGGAACTTTGTTCTATCTATCACGGAGGCAGCTCGCGTACTCAATGCCGATCTTAAGGAGCCTGAACTTGTAAATATTATTTTGGAGAATGTGTCGCCGCTTACCAGGCGCCATTTTGTGTTCTCAAGTAAACCAACTTGTATACTTGATCTCTATGCCTTGGCTTCGCACGTTGAAGAGACTCTTCTCTCAGAAGAGGAATATCTCAATGCGCATGCGCCTGAGGTTGTAAGCCACGCGCAGTCGGGTTCAAATCCCGGAGCTAGTTCTCCTGTGCCGCTTATCGGCGCTCGTCCGCTCGGGAACCGTTCTAGGTACTTGGGAGGTAGTAACCCTATGGGTGCTAACCAAGGGGGCCGCGGGCCTCGTGACATTTCTAGAGTTAGATGTTTCCGCTGCAATAGATTGGGGCACGTTCAGAGGGAGTGCAGGCAGGTAAACTATTAAGGCGCGCTCGCGACCGTGGTACGGCCGCGTCTGTAAGTTTTATGCCGCGGATTTTGAATCCCATGGTTAATGTTTGTATTGGTCCTGTGGGATGTTTAGGGTTATTTGATACTGGGGCGAGCAACTCCTTCATTAGTGAGAAACTTCTTGGTATTATTGGGGGCAAAGTTAATATTATGTGTGAAGATATTGGCCCGAAATCGTACACTGTTGCGAATGGGCAATGTTTATTGGTAGACCATAAGGTACGTCTCTCCATTAAAATTGACAGGTTTTCTTGGAAACGTTCCTTTTACGTAGTGTCCACCCTCCCGTTTGACATGATTTTGGGGAACGATTTTTTGTTTGAAACCAACGCTAGGTTGGATATGGGAAAACGTATAATCTCCTTTAGTTTTGCGCCAGGGGAATTTGTCTCGTTTGCGACCGAGAAAACGCCGCTATGCTTGTTTCCTTTGGATAGGGATAAAGGGGCCATTCAAAGGGTAGTTAACCGGTTTTCTGATGTAATCACAGATAGGTGGGGGAAATGCGACATTCTCCCTTACGACATTGTTGCTCTTGACAACATCCCCGTACGGTCAGGGCCATACTCATGCGCTCCTCCCAAAATGGAGATTTTTAGAGATCTGATTTTCGACTTAGAAAAAAAAGGAGTCATTCGCCCGTCTAAATCACCGTATGCCAGCCCCGCTTTCATTATTCCCCGCAAGGGCAAGGGGCATCGCCTCATTGTTGACTACAGGAAACTTAATAAGAAACTTGTTTTCGATCCTTATCCGATGCCTAGCCTAGAGTCGGCATTCCAACACCTTGGTAAAGCCAGGTATTACAGTCTCATTGATCTTAACGCTAGCTTCCTCCAATGCGCGCTCTCAGAGCCATCCAAGAAATTTACCGCCTTTGTAACTCCGTGGCAGGTTTATGAATTTAACCGCGTCCCGTTAGGCATTAGTTGCGGGGACAAGCGCTTAGTAGAGTGTTAGATCATATTCTTGCCGACTTAAAATTTAAATTTGTTTTCAATTATCTCGATGATATTTGCATTTATAGTAATTCACTTCAGGACCATTTGCGTCACGTAGAAACTGTGTTAGAACGTCTGCGCTCTGCGGGACTCACTGTTAATCCTGAAAAGGTTACATGGGCTAAGGAGTCTGTCCCGTATCTGGGATATGTTATTTCCCGGGAAATTTGCTCGTTGACCCTGAGCGGGTCAAGCCTATTCTTGACTTCCCTACCCGAAGAATTTAAAGGGAACTTCTAGGTTTTTGGGGATGTGCGCATATTACGCCAGGTTTATCCCCTCCTTCTCTGAGTTAGCTTACCCGCTAAACAGCCTTAAGAAAAAGGGAGCTGTATTTGCGTGGGGTCGGGAACAAAATGATGCCTTTCTCGCCCTCAAACGGCACCTTGTCTCTCCGGCGGTATTGCGCATGCCCGACTTCTCCCTCCCTTTTATTTTACATGTTGATGCGTCGTCAATTGCCCTCGGCGCGGTGCTTTCGCAGCGAACCCCTGATGGATGTAGGCCGGTAGCGTTCGCCAGCAAGACCTTAAATGCTGCTGAGAAAAAGTACAGTACGTACGAAAAGGAATGCTTAGGTTGTGTTTTCGCTGTAGAAAAGTTCTCAGACTACCTAGAGCTTAGAAAGTTTGACCTGTATACAGACAACATGGCGCTGACCTGGCTATGGAACCACCCCAAACAGCTGGGTAAAATAGGCCGCTGGATCTGGAGGCTTTCTAGGTTTGACTTCACTACCCATCATGTCGCGGGTAAAGAGAATGTTGTAGCTGATGCGTTGTCGCGGATGGCAGAGGATCTTGACCCTGTAGGAGATGAAGCGGAGGCGGGAACGCTAGGCGTGATTCACACCATCCCTGAATCTTTTATTTCAATTGGTGCTCATCAGGCCGAGGATGAATTTTGTAAACAGCTCGTAGATAGGATTAGAACTGGGGAAGTAGTTGGGAACTATCGCCTGCGCAAGGGTCTCTTAGTGACTAATATTAGGGGGAGACCCAAATACTATATTCCCGAGAAGCTCAGGCCTATGCTACTTAAGTACTTCCACGATTCTGTTTTGGGTGGGCATTGTGGGGTGCTCAAAACTGAGAAGAAAGTTTCCAAAGAGTTTTATTGGCCCAACTTGCCCAAGGACGTGAGGGAGTGGGTGCGCAAGTGTGAGGCCTGCCAAAGGGCCAAACCCTCACAAAACTCGAAATTTGGTTTTCATTCTGCTGACGTTGCCACACGCCCCTGGGAGAAAGTTTTTGTTGACTATGTTGGGCCCCTTACGCGTTCCTCCCAGGGCAACACGTCTATTTTGGTAGTGCTGGATGCATTTTCTAAATTTGTGGTGTTAATTCCCCTTAGGAACATGAAGGCATCTACGACTGTGAATGCCTTATCTAGGCGGGTGTGGGGCGTTCTTGGAACCCCTAAGGTTGTGGTTAGTGACAATGGCCCCTGTTTCCGTTCCAAGGCTTTCAAAGACATGTGCTTCTCTTGGGGGGTCAAACACGTGACCACCAGCCCATACTACCCCTCCCCCAACCACGTTGAGCGTTTTAATAGGAATTTAAATGTGGCGCTAACTATTTTCCACCACCAGGACCACTCTCATTGGGACAAGGACCTCGACTTTCTGAACGTCGCGTTCAACTCTGCGTACCACGAGTCTGTCGGAGCCACTCCTGCCTCGGTCTTCTTGAATAGGGATTTAAACCACCCCTCTTAACTACGTGGGATGTTGACCCGCTCTTATCTGACGCCCATGACCGCCCCTTTGAAGAGAAGTGTGAACTCGCCTATAAAAATTTGTTAAAGTCTAGAAGGAAAGTAGCTGCTATTTACAATCGGGGACGTGTCCCCGTCCCGTTTAATGTGGGTGACAAAGTAGTTTGTAAATGTTTCCCTTGAGCTCGGCGATGGACAAGACGTCGGCTAAGCTGGCATTCAAATGGAGTGGGCCATGGCACATCGACAAGTTCCTAACGCCTGTCTCAGTCCTACTAGTGGACATTGCGGACCCTTCTGTAACCCGCCGCGCCCACGTTAGCCACCTCAAGGCGGTGACGTAGTGAGTCCACGTCCTGTGCAAGAAGGCAGGACGTGTTATTGGTTAAGTATTATTTATGTGTATATGGAGTAAAGTTTAGGAATTATCATAGGTTATTTAGGTATATAGTGTAAAGTTTAGGGTTTATTGTAGGTTATGTTTATTTGTTATATTGGACATTGATTCAAATCTTAGGGGTAGGCCTACCCGAACTTCTATATATATCTAATGGTTAGTGACTTATGTTTGAGTGTCGCTCTGGGAACTTGGAAGAATCCATACGCGTGTGTGCGCGCGTACTATATGAAAAAGGAAGATGATGCAGTGCTTGCCCTTGTAGAACACTCTTGTTCCTGTTGTGTCTACTTGGAGGCATAGCCTCATGTGGATGCGCACCAAGTGCCGTGATGAACTGGATTAGATGGACTGCGCCTGCCAGCAGCCGTGTCAGAGCATTGTAGACTGTACACTTATATTATTTTTGTAACTGTAGTTTATTTGTTCTCAGAGAGGTCTTCACCCTTCCCTCCCCTTCCCTTTTGGTTCGGGGCGAGATATCGAACGCGTCGTCTACAGAAGACGGAGGCTGGCTGGGCCGACTGATATGTGGGACGAGTCTCAGCTTCAATGGGTCGTCAGAAAGAAGGGGAGCGAGAGCGTCAGTGCCGTGCGTGTAGTACTCCGGCGTGAGCTACTCCAGGATCTGTCAGAGCGCCACTACCGGGTGGGCTTACAACTTGACCATGAGGCCGGCTATCCAAGGACTGTCATGAGGGTTCGTGTGGATCATCTCCCCATTGTCTGCCACTAACGGCAGGGAAGGTACCGCCCTGCCGTTACGCCTACTGCTGAGGACTCCTTCTGACATCCCGTCAGGGGGGGAGGATGTAACAACTTACATTGTAACAACACTCACCAACTCGGACAGACAACTGGGACAGCGATGTAACGACTTACATGGTAACAACACTCGCCAACTGGGACAGCCAACTGAGTCAACACGCGGCACTAGCTTGACCGGCGACCTACGCTCTCGCCAAATACATCGGACTGACTGAAGGCGTGTCCGCGCCTGCCGGCAACGAGGCTCGACCACGTGTTCGGCCAGCAGAGAAGATGGATAGAAGAGTTCCGTTTCCGCCTTCGCCGAGCTTCGAGAAGGTGCTAGGTGTTCGATATGAGTCTCGAACCTCTCCTCCCCCCTTGTTTGTAATGTTCTCCAACCTTCCTTTCCTTCGATCCGCCCCCCTTCTCTGAGAATTATATTTCGTATAAATACTAGCGGTACCGGAATCTCAGGTCACTTACTACCCCACCGGCTCGAGGATAAGAGGTGAGGGCAGCGACTGGGTTTCGGGGGATATTACTTTCCTACCAAAATTACTATTTCGGCGTCATGGGGGGAACTCTTTGTAAATTACTATTTGGACTTTGTTATTAACTTATGTTTATTTGAATATTGACTATGCTGCGCGCTTATCGCTGCTGGGAGTTAGACCGTCGCTTTCGCCACCACTTATATTCAGGGTCTGGGCCCTATTCAAATGTACTTCATACATTTGCCAATATTAGCTTTTAGCCTGAGATTGTCAGGTCCTGGGTTCGAAACCCGGCTTATGTTGTTTTCGAGTATAGCTGTTTCTGGACTCATCTTTGTTCGCCAAGTTAAACGCCTAGGGTTGTTAAGTTATTATTACCTTGTGGCCTTGTTTGATTGCTATGACGTCACGTTTGCTACGGGCGTCTGTAAGAAAAATATATATTTATACTAGGGTGGATAACTTAAACGCTAGAGTAACCAGTTTAGGATCTAATCAATTTAACGAAGTAACCAAAGACCATGTCACTGAGATCCCGGACCGTTTCCTTTGATGGGTTTGATGTAACTTGTTTTGAGGAGGTAACGTTTATGTTTTCCTTTGATGTAATTGGTTTCCGCGATGGACGGAAAAGCGCGCTTCACGCGGTGTTGATTGTTTGCTCAGCTTGTTATTGTTTTTTTGACTAAATAAAATTATGTTCATTCAGGTAACTCTTTACCTAATTTACTGCCTCTCTCACCTTATAGATATTAAGGGGGGGGTTGCAATCTGATAAATTTAATCAATTGGGCTGGGTGCAAGAAGGGCACTTCTTCAGAAATTAAGTTTTGAGTAAATCTATGTTGAAAATTTAAACCTTAATCAATTTATATTATCACCTTGAATAATAAAGAAGCTTATGCAATATTTAAAACAGTCTCTTGAAACACTATCTTTAAAAATATATTTTAATTTTAGTTAAAAATAAATACTGAAAATTAGTGTAATAAAACACCAAGCATGTGCCCTTCTTGCAGAGAATACTTTTAACTAGAATATTTCAATTAATGTGAGATAAAATCAAACAAAATTGTAATATTTTTTCTTTTAATAATGTGATAAAACTAAAACTGCACTTCAAAAAATATGTGTGGCTTAGTAAAAAATAAGAAGAGTAGAGCCTATTAGGCTTTGAGCCAATACATGCATTACAAAATAATGTGTATGTTACTGAAAACAAAATGTTTTTGGTTATTATGAAGGTTCATCTTGATAGTCACTGTCCGAATAAAACTCTACGAGATTTTCATTTTCGGGACCGCTCGAAATAAAAATGTTATTTTCATACCACTCCGTTTCTTCACGTGACAGGAACTTCATAAGATCTCTCAGGTCATCAAGCTTTCCCTTTTTTATGTATGGTGTTTGAAGTTCTTTGAAATCAAGAAGTTCCAGATTATTAGCTTTCCAATACCTGAAGGGCTGAAAGATGGGTGTGTATGATTTGGATGCAGCCATTATACCTAAATAAGAATACTGGATCTGAACATAATTTTGGGTTTGAAAGTTAATGTTTTTGCCTTTTGGCTAAGCTAGGAACAATGTGTTGAGACCCTTGCTCCAGTTCTTGATGAGAGGTGAGCCTTCTCGAACTTCAAATGGACTTGGATTTTTTCTACAGCTAGAAAAAATATTCATGTATATCTCAGGATAACAAATTTTTTCTTTCCTTTTTTAGAGTCCCGTAAAGTCCAAAGTTACGGTCGCAAATACAATAAGAACGGCCTCTTACTGGGAACATATGCTCAATCTGAACATCTAGAGATTTTGAAAACCAACTACAAAACCGGAACACTATTTTATTCTTGTTTTGGCCCCCGGCAGAGTCTGAAAACAAATAAATTTTCTTCGCCTTTTCTCTGTCCAATTTCCTTGAAACAAAATCGTAGAGGAAAAAGCACACAGAATTTGGATCCTTTTTTTGCCTGGTTTTCAATAAACCAGTAAAGGGAACTACTCTCATTGTTGTGGCAATGAATGTTAAAGACGTACATCCATAAAAGTCTCTTATAAAATTGAGAAGTTACCGTACGTTTAGGTAGCAGCAAATTCTGCCCATAGTCTAACTCGATAGCTAAAACACTTTTATCACCACGAGCCAGATTTATTATTCTGTCTTTGAGTTGTTGGTACGCCTCTACTTTCTTTTGGTGAAGCTGGTATTCAATTTTGCATGAGTCTTCAGGTTTTTCTTTCAGTAAAATTTCACATTTAGCACAAAAGTCACATTATCAGTGTGAGGCTACCGAAATGAAAACTCAAGAGTTTTCACTAAAGTAGCGATGATAGGTAACTTACTTCATTTGAACACTTTGCCCATTCTTTTCACGAAAATACTCGGAGAATAGATTGAATAGTTCCCGGACATTTAAAGAAAAATTATCAAAATATTTTATTAACGTTGATGTGGCACAGTAGTGTAACGTTTTGTGTGGAAGTGTTGCCCAATGTTCTTTGACCAAATCCCAAACTTGAATGCCAATCTTTTTCGGCCGGTTAGAATGCTATCCCCTCATGTCAGCAAGTACAGGGGATTCCCCAGTACACAACTTATGCTGAATGGTTCGAAATCTCTTAGGACCAAATTGGAAAAGTTCTGTCAAAAACTTCTTACAAACGGGTGTTTTAACTTCTAAATTCCTCACTTCGTATTTCCAATTAAAGATCCTAGGAGTGCTCTTAGGTGTTTCAGTGTATTATTTCGGCTCATGAGGAATCATTAATGTTGTCCTGTACACACTTATCAGCCATGGATAGAAAGTTTTGAAAAAGATACTTTTGTGTATCAACTGATACATTTTTGCAACATTGTTTGTAACAGCACTTCTGGACTCATTGAAACTTCTTCTTTATGATAATGGTGCCGATAGTAGAAACATATTGTTAACCTGATTCTCCGCTGACTTTAGATTCATTTCTTTTCCATCTACTTTTACCCCTACACCTCTTCAAACCGGTTTTTTCTTCTTCAACTATACTTTCACTGTCCTCAGAAACTGATTAATCTGAAATATCATTCATGATTCTTCAAAATCACTGGAAAACTAATCAAAGACTGAAAACTCTAACCAAACAAACTCAAACATAGAAGAAAGCTCACAGATAACTGAGATAACTGTTCTATGCAGAAAGGGCACATTCAAGCCTATACATTTTATTTTCTCCTGACCTCTGTTTTTAAGGTATGTAACTAAAACTTGGTGGTCTATTAACCCATATAAGAACACAATAAAGTGTTTTACTCAAAAAGGGCACTTCCTCTGAAATGCCCTTCTTGCACCCAGCCCCTCAATTTACAGTTTATTTAAAATCAATCCTTTATTCATACAAGCCATATCATTTTATGAACATGTTATTACATGTATCTTTATCCAATTAACATTTATTTTATTGAAAATTTTTCTGACCATTTATTCTTTGTTGAGTATATGTTAATATGTCATGGATTTACTAAAAATTTGTCTCTTTGTACTATTTTAATTTTAAAACAATATTTTAGTCTTTACTTTTTATAACTATTAATTCTTTTGTAAATTTGACCCATTTTTGCATTTGTTATCATATTAACGGTAACTTCAAAAGGTTATTTAAAAATATATATATTTCAACTCGGTTATTTGAAGACATTCAATTCATAAAGTTCATACTACTAAGATATAACAATACTAGGCAAACAATTAAACTATGTTTCTTGTCATTATTTTGTATCTGTGGATATTTGTGGTATAGTATTTCAGGTTTTCGTCATTTCTATACCTATTGGTGGTATAGAGTGACAGTTTTATCTCATGATCAAGCTGATCTTTACAAATAACTAGCTATTTGAATTCTTTGGGTCACACTAGCTCTAAATATTTATTCATTTACCTTATTATTAAACTATTGCTTACGTATGAATTGTGCAATCTATTTATGAAAGTACTGAAATATTTTTTTAACTCTTATGCTCATTATTAATTTATCGGTTTGTTTATTTGGGCTACTATTTTGTTCATAATATGTAATGGGTCCATTGTATGTATTGAATATCAAAATAGATATTCAGAATTTTTAATGCAATGATAAAGATGATTTTATTGATTAACAAAAACTAACATAGTTGAGACAACAAATTACTATACATATATAACTACTCTTGGGAATAACCTTGAAGCGACTGACTATATAGTAGCTTGAAACTGTTCATGTACAACTAAAAACCTGGTGTCCTTAGCGAATGCACACTTAAACAGGATATTCAAAATACATCATTTCCATTTAAGTTATGCTCACATAAAACACTGTAAACCTAAATATCTCTAACAGTATGTTGATGAATGATTATATCATTTGCTTTATTTTAAATATAATATTTATTGCAGCATTCATTATATATACACCCGTTTGGGTTTTTTCGGTGACATTTATATTTATTTCCATTTAAAGGCCGGTACTATATTTGAAATAATTATTTTAGAATATATCTGGGTACCTAATTCACACTTTCAATCTTTTGATCACTAAACTTTTTTTTATCCGAATCCAAAATACTGAACATTTAATCACTGCACTCTTGTGGTTATAGTTAGCACTAACATTTATGTATTTGTGGGTGAAATAGCTATATATGATTCTTAGACCTAGATAAGAATCTTGTTAGTTTAGTTTCAAGGGCAGTATTTCTATAATCTATAGAACACAGTTTAAATCTTTATTTGGTATATATTTTCCAATGCATACAACCTATCTAACTGAACAAATTTCCTTTATTTTTTATTTTTTAAATTTTGTATTATATTGTGCATTTAATAGGCCCATGTTTTAAATATAGATTTCCTTAACACAAAAGCACTGTCATTAGATATTAAAATATAAATGATCTTAAACTAAATATAATTATACAAGTATTATAGATAAATAAGTTAGATAAAGCTAGCTTACTGCTTAACAATTTAGTTTGTTTGGTATCAAGAAACTAAATGTTACCCTTCTCTAAAAATACTAACAAAAAAATGAATAAAATAAAATATATCTATTATTACCATTAAAGTTGGCATTTAATTTGAGGAGTTATAGAAACAAATTATTGGCGGAATAAAACTTTATTCAATTGTCAAATTCTAGTCCAGAGAATACATATATCATTATTTGTTTCTAAACATAATCATACACATGTATATTGCAGATATTAAACAACATGCCCTCACCACCTGTTTTACCAAAAATGTTTGATTACAAACACTTCTGTTAGCATTTTATATAAAATAAAATTGATGTTTTATTAATTTAATTACATAGAGCTATCTTATTAACAGTCAAGTATTTAATAGGTATATTAGAGTAATAAATATTTTAATGTTTTGTGGTTTTAGGTCATTACATGAGCTATGATGACACCAGTGGACCGAAAAATACACAGGGTGACCTGATTTGGACTGGGTGTATCAGCACATGTGTATTGAGGCGTTAACACTTAATCCACAACAAACTCAAGCAGATGAGATGAATGAATTGGTTTAATGTCTTCGAGAAACATAATTTCACACTGCTACTATATCCAACAATTATTGTCAGGGGAGTTAAAATAAACTCTGTGATCCTGATCTATTCCATGATAACATTGATACATATTCAAGTGAGAGGTGGCTGACTGTTTAGTAATGTATTTTTTTCAGAACAGTTTTATTTCTTGAATAGGAATTAAATGGGACATTTTAATATTATGTTGTGACAGTGGAAGTGTATTAAAAATTAAGTGAAAATACATTTTGAAATAAATCATTGATTCTTTTGATATACAAATTTAATGAAAAGCATAACCATATTTTATTTTGTTTATAAAGCTGTACAATATTTTGTCTATATATACATACATAATTCAATACATTATTACAATTAACTGTATAAAAATGTTATTTTAATAACTGTGTTAAATATGACACTGCATATTTTATAAGTTTTCCCACCAGGTCATTTAAAAAACACACCCACACATACCACAAATTCAGTAACAAGGGTTATATCGTTAGATTAGAGGAATATGTAAATAAAATAACATTTTCTATTAAATCAAACATGGAGAGGCTACAAATTAAATTGATGTCAACACAACAAAATTTATATTGAAAATAAATTTAATAACAATTAAAGGTAACATTTTATTTGAATAGCTTATGAATATCATCACATTATTTTTTACTGTATGACAAAAGACAAGGGACTAAAAATAATTGGTCATTATGTTAACAAACATGATCTGATAACCTTTAATCTCTACGACTACAATTAATTGAACATGGCTTCTTTACAATAAAAATTCCCAATAATTTAACTTTCACCCCATTAAAATATCAGTATGATGATTGAAGCAAATTATTCAGGATTATATATTAAAATAAAAATCTTCGGGTCACTCTCACATAAATAATTTTTTCATTATACATTTTAAACTCTGTTAAGAAAATAAAACTATTTCAAATTAAAATTACTATTGATATGCTCTAGAAATTGAGTTATTTCATTCACATGTTTTTCAATAAATTTAAACTATTTAAAAAATATTTTATTAGGTTTTTATATTATTACTACAAGTGTGTGAATTTTCAGCATATTTATTTATTTATTTAGTATTTATAATGCCTTCCCTTTATGAGTCTGGGGTGATAAGGTGTGTTAGAAGGGTTTCAGGTTGCACACAACAATGCCTATCTTAGCAACGACTAAGAATTGAAGACTTTTTTAATCACATAAAAAGGATATGATTTGAGAATTTATAGTGTATTTATTTATGTGGATGTCAAAAATTTTAAATAATTGATACATTTTTGTTTTGGTCCTATTTGTTTTCAGCATGATTCCTATTGATTTCTCTAATTATGTTTTCTATTTGCTTCATCATTCATTCATATCTATATTTATTGAACACCATATCAATATTTATCACTCTTTTGATCTGTATTCTTTGAACCTAAACCATGTCCAATTTTTCATTAAAACCAGTTAAACTTGGATTGATATTCACAACTTAAAAACAAATTTCATCATAAAAATGGTTTTATAATATTTAAAAAATAATACAAACACCTCATATAAAATGAAAAGGTTTTATTACTTTTATCAAATGTGTAAGAAACTCACCTCTAAATTATTTCTCTCTTTCACATATGTTTATTAATTTTGAGATATTTTATTTAGGAAGTATACCAAATAAAAGTATAGACAAATAATAATATTTTAATACCTTCCCTCCTACAAACGATAGATAAAACAAATCACAAAGGTAAAAAGAAATACCCGGATTTTCAAAGATCAAAAACAACCAGATATAAATATAATAAACAACATTTGATGTATCTAATCTATTATCTTAATATTTATTTTATCAATTGTCAAATGAAATATTTTCACCTATCCTTTAATGTATTTATTTATTATTTCTACCCCAGCAGTAAAACTTACCAACTGGCTAGATAAATTTATTTAACTAGGCTATGTTGATGTGATGAAAATTATAATAAAACTCTGTCACCCAACAGTATATCTCTGTAGTAATCAATCGAGAATATATGTAAGAATCAATGGTCAAGGTTGTAGAGCTATTTCTGCTACTGCAATCTAATACTGAAACTAAGAACTTTTTTAAAAATCCAAACTTATGTTTATTATGAATGCTATTTATGTAAACCTTTATATAATAAGCACACATTTAATTTTAAAATATGAGAATTCATTTTAAAACTTAGAGAACTTTGAAAACCACTACAGGTGCTCAGAAATTAAGGGCTTATTGATCATGGCAGCCCTGTTACGGTCGTGGTCATGTCGACACATTCACAGGTCGATAGAGGAACTCATTAGGAAGTGACACCTTAGTTATCGAGCTCTGTGATTACTTACGTTTGTTGTGTAAGAGTACATTAAAATCAAGAATAATATACATGATCCCGCCTTGTGTGAAGTCTGTGCCATGATAAAATATCTTCAATCCAAAAACACAAATACAGTGGAAATTCATTGTCAGCTTTGTCAAGTTTATATCCTTAACTGTAATGAGTGAAGGTAATGTTAGAAAATAGTTTCTTGTATTTAAAGATGACCAAACAGAGGTTCATCACGAGGAATGGAGCGGCTTTCCCTCTTTTGGGTTTCCATAATTGGTTGAACATGTGAACACAAAGTTCCATGAAAACAAATCCTTCACGCGTTCTGAAATTTAATCAGATTCTACCCAGAATTTACATGTGGTTCCAAATAAGATTGTTACCGAGAAAATTCAGTATCTTAAACTTTGTGCTCAATGGGTGCCAAAAATGTTGACGAACACTTACCAGAAGCAATAACATGAGCCTTGATGTTTCTTGACTGCTATGTGATTAATGGTGACAAGTTCCTTGGCAACATTTTGACAGAGACAAAACCTTGATTTCAAATGTTAAGTGTTGAAACAATGCTGCAGTCCATTTAATGTGTTCACACAGAGTTAACAAAGCCCAAGAAACTTGACCAAACTTTTTTAAACAGTAAGGTGATGGAATCTGTATTCTGGATATGCTGCTTCTTGAATTTATGGAACCTGAAATGACAATCAACACTGAAGTGTACTGCCATACACTGAAAAAACTTAGATGGGCGATTTATAACAAAAAGCATGGTCTGGTGTCGTCCTCCTGCATAACAACACCTGATCACACATCACAACTTGTACTGTCAGTTTTTTTGAGGAATTTATTTGGGAAATCCTCTATCATATTCCCTACAGCCTGAACCTTGCGTCAAGGGACTAACTACCACTCTTGTTGCACTTGAATCAATTCCTTGTCTCACAACACTTCGAGAACGAGACAAGCTAATATAGGTGATCTGGAACAGGTTGAACTCCTAGGTAGCAAACTTCTATAACATGGTATACTAAAGCTAGTGCCATGTTATGACTGTTTGAATTATTTCGTGGACTATGTGGAAAAATAACCAAGCTTCTTATATATTCATTTTCGCAGTAATCAAAATTTAAAACTTTTCGTTTTCATTTTTAATAGCCAATTGGTCTTTCTTTTCGAACAACCCTCGTATTACCTTAATCTTTTTATTTCCTCAACTTAAACGTGTGTGAAAATAATTACTTTGAACTAGAAACAATTTTTTGTTGTACCAGCATATAACCTGAACAGGTAATAAGAATTGGTTCTAAATATTATTATTATTTGTTGGATTTTAAATAGGCTTTCTCATGTGCTTCATGGAAATATATTGAAATCACCATTCAGAAGCCTGATTACTACTCAAAAATGTCCATTATGAGTTAATTATAATGTAATGCACATAATAACGACACTATACAACTATACAGGATGATTTAAAAGCCTCTATATTTAGGAAATAATGTGCAATTGGTTTTGTTTCTTGCTCACAAATAACACCGGATGTGGCTGAAAAGGTTTACTGGAAATGGGTAGACCGAATTTACTTTTACATTGTCGAGGATGGTGGACATTTTGAGCACCTTTTTTTTAAGACTGCAATCAATAAATCATTTTTACCTATCTGTGGATACCTTTGAATCCTCCCGTGTATTGTATACCTAATAACATAAATGCTGCTCATAATTCAATGGGACTGATTTTTTTGAAAGCTATTAATTAATTAGCTGATGGATCTCACACATCCATCATAAGCTTTTGCCTGTTAGGGATATATGACCCTAGTTCACATACACCAGACCCGTAGCCTCCACGTTAAAATGGTGGCGCTCCATGGGAGGGCCTGAATCCTTTATCACTGGTATTGCTAGGTGCCATCAAGGTGCATTTTAAAAAAAACTCATTTTAAACATGATTTTACTAGAAAGAAGACAAAAGTATTCTTCTCGATTCATTCGGCCTGCTTTCACAAAGCTGGGATCAGGTGGTGACCCAACCCCCTCTTCATATAATCCTATCTCACAAAGAGCCTATGCAGAATGCATATTATGATTTCAATGGTCCCCTTATGACAAACCTGTTCAAAGTGAGTGGTTTAACAGCTGCACATTTGGAAGTGCTTTTATCACTGAGCGTTGACATTAGCGAACCCCAGTGTTAGAAATTGAGTGATTTTATAACAAACTATACATTTAAGCACCTCCATCATGCATTTACATAGCGGAAAAATTTGTTTAAATATTTTGATACACTTCTCCATCTTTTATGGAGCTACCTAAGTGACTCAAAGAAATTAAATTAGTAAATTACCAAAATTTTTAATTACCGTTCAAAGATTTTAAACTTCCTCAGTTTGTTAATTTGCTATCTATATGTTGGCATACTAAAAGTTTGATTTAATATAATTTAAAATTATTGCTACCATGTTTTAATACTCATTTAAAAATCGTTATCATTCAATTGCGGGCTGATACCATGGAATTTTTTAAAAATCAACATACAATTAAAATCAATTGTATATAAAATAATCATATACCAACAAAATTAATACAATCAAATATTGCTTTAATTTATGTTGGTTATACATGTCTGGCTATACACACAAATATTATATGTTAAAAAGACATCAAATATGCATAATACACAAACAACATAAAAACAAAATGAGTTTTGATTTTAATCATTTGTTTTTTTTGACATTGTTATTGCTGCTTGAATTAAATTTCCATTTAACATAATCATCTAGTCTATTGGATTACATGATCACTTGAATTGTTAGTTTGCCTATTTTGGATGGCCTTTAGATAGCTTAGTACAGAAATATGAAACTAATCTTTCATCTTGGTATTTTAGGACTCACTTCCTAATAATCTATATATATAAAAAGAAAAGTCCTGACTCACCCTTGACAAACCCTTGGACCTAGAAAGCTGAAATTTTGTACAAGGGTTCCCTTTATGATGTAGACAAGGAATAAGGCCGGATTTTTAAAAATTCCCACAGGATAGGGAATAAAGAGGATTTATATTTTTGCTTTAAAGTTGCCTTATTTCTGTAACTATAATTATTAGAGACTTAAAATTTGGCATGTAAGTAGGTAATTATAATCTTCTATAATAATAAAAGGAAGTGTTTGTTTGTCTGTGTGTTTGTTTGTGTGCGATGCCCAACCAAATCTACGGCACGCAGAGATCTGAAATTTTTTAAATGAGTGGACGGAAAGTGGTCCTAATGCACCTCGAAGCTGGATTTTTATATTTTTAATTAGCTTTTTAATTAGGCTATTTTTAACAATTTTTTTTAAGAAAACATGTTTTATCTGGATTAGAATCACGCTTAAGAGATACAGGCACCATTGGGGTAGGGGGAGGAGCTTATATAACTCTTATACCCCAGTGTGTCACGGGTAACGCTGTGTGGGATTGCTAGTATTTTATAAATATAGCTTTTAGATAGTTCTAGGACAAACATTGGTCACACATTAATTTTCAATATTCCTTCCATTCATTTTCAAGACTTCTCGCATTAATTTTCAATGTTTGTCACATTAATTTTCAATATTTTTCGCATTCATTTATAATATTTGACAATACATTAACAGCTATTACATTTATTTTTATCGTTTGGTAGTGATTAATTAAAGCTCTAGCAAATACATTAATTTATTCTATTATTTTTATGATAATTAATATTTTAGGATGATCCTAAGCACCTGCTCTGATTGTCTCACAGTCAAATACATAATTTACATAATACTATTTTTGCCGTGGGCTTACCTGCAAATTAAAAACTTGGGTATGAATTTCACCCAGATGCACTAGATGAGGTTTTTCACATGTAATTTATTGATGTTATTGTCCCATCACTTCCCCACACTAATATAGGAAGCACTTATTCTTTGATATCGTGCACAACCCTATCCATTCAAATTAAGGATCTAATATACATAATATTAAATATTATAACTATAAAAAATGCTCCTAATGGTTTCAGATATGTGAAATACTTTTGATGAAACTACTTTCAATGCACTGAAATCTGATAATGGCTAATTAGACTTCTTTTTAAATAAGTTACATTTTAGTACTTCATCTGATATAATGTAATAATTAATTTTAGTAAAACCAGTATAGATATGCTTCCCTTTGATTTATATGCTTTGTTTGGGTTCCATTGCTTTTTGTTAGATAGGTGGTTTTGTGATAAAAGTGATCTGTTCATCAGTCTCTGAGCTTAAACAGGCTAGTTATTCAATAGGCTGTGGAAGACAACCACACTATATGTTAACATAATTGAAACAAGTATTGTTATATTAAGATTCTGAAATCTTTCAATAATAATTTGTGGTTTCAAAACAAAGGAATAATGGCGCCAAACGGCCATATTGAATTAAATATTGAGAGGAGGATAAAAGGGCAAGGCCAACACACTAACTGGAAAATTGTAGGCCTCAAAGTTAACAATTGAAACACAACAAAACACATAATTATTTAATTTTCTTGTATACACCAGTTCCCTTCTTCAACAGAAGAGAGTAAAACACAGAATGGACCATTGCAACATGGAGACGACTGAATTGTATCCATTCTGAATGGTAGCCATTCAGACATTTCTTAAACAAGCACCACAAATAAAAAGTCTGATTTGTATCCATTATCATAATACCCACAAAATCCTGAATTTTATCCATTCTGAATGGTAGCCATTAAGACAGTTTTCAAATAAACGACTTTAACAAAAATCCTGATTTGTATCCACTGTAATTATTTGCATTATATCCACAAAATCCTGAATTGTTTCCATTCTGAATGGTAGCCATTCAGACATTTTCTTAAACACGCATTACAAATAAAAAGTCTGATTTGTATCAATTTTCATAATGTCCACAAAATCCTGAATTGTATCCATTCTGAATGGTAGCCATTCAGACATTTTCTTAAACGAGCACCACAAATAAAAAGTCTGAATTGTATCCACTAGAAATATTTGCATTATACCCACAGAATCCTGAATTGTATCCATTTATTTGCGGTACCACTTGTCTGATAGATGGCAGCAGAAGAAACTCGCCTTAACTCATTTCATGTTTACTAGAGAGCAGCACTTATCCTTAACTCATTCCGAGGTAACTAGAAAGCAGCACTATCTCTATATTAATATAAAAAATATAATATTTTTAATTATTATTGTCTTATTACTTTAAAATCTAAACACGGATTTTCCTACTTATTTTTTAAAACATTACAGAATATATCTGTGATTAAGGTGCTTGTTCTATATATATATATATATATATATATATATATATATATAAACCCTATCATCTTGTTGGCAATCCTGTATTTAAATACTATTATTATGACAATTGACAGCAGTAGATACTTTAACTACGCCATATTATTTGCTCACAGAAAACTATCACTTACTCTAAGCAAAGGTTAAAGTAACTTAAATCTAAGATAGGGCATGGCAATAAAGAAACAAATTTTTGTAATTAGTGGGCCTATATGCTTTTAATTTTTATAGATTTGTTTTAAAGTGTCATATCCTATTATCTACAGATAATTTCATCAGTTTATAATGTAGGTCTATCTGGGTTGGTGTTGAAGTTGAAGTTATAGGTTATCATACTCAACTTGAACACAGGCCTACATTTTATGTACTAGTTTTGTTAAGTTTGATTGAAAAACCCCGTAAGTGTTTATATCTACCACTCCTCAACAGCTACATCTGCAGACAATATGATTTTATCTATAGCCCTTTATCATTATGCCCACTATAAGTAGAAATGCCTAACCATTTATCCAGCTGAAGTCAAACGAAAGGGAGGGCAGTGTAAAACAAAAATCTTTGCTTCTAACTGTTAAATAATAAAATTCATCTTGTGATTTGAGGGGAATTCTTGAGACTATGATTAAAACTGATAATGTACCAGTAAAATGAGAGCGGGATTCCTTGTTTTTCTTTGTCACCGTATAATCTTGTCTTATATTTTTTGCCCTCTCTACACACATAAAAAAAAAGTATCCATTGATAACAAAATGAATATTGTAAATTAGGGAGGCCTATATAATTTAAAAAATCAACAACTAACTCATCAATCACAGATGAACATTATTTATAACATGAATATTCAAAGAATGTCACAACATGGCACCAAAGTATTCAAAGTATTTAATAAGCAATAGTTATAATTTTTAATATTATAAACGAACCCACCTGAACAAAACTTAACCTTTCAGGCGTCAACACATTTTTCATGAAATTACGGGATCCTGAAATATTATTTTTCAAACTATCGGTACTATTTAAAATATTAATTTTACCATCATTGGAAATTTTCCTACTTTGTGTCTATGAATGGTAAAAAATATTACATTTCTCATAATAGTATAAAAATGTCACTGTGTTTAAGCCCAAGGAAAGAGTTCTCCTTGAAGGTTATTCAGAAAATCCTAGAAAAAACCCAAACTATATAAGGCCTAGGCCCTACTAATGTGTGTGGTACAATGTAATGTAGTTAGGTATCAGAATATACGTAGGCTCAATAACGCTCATACGATTATTTTTTTTAAATGATTTTTTCTGTAAAAAAGACTTTTATAGTTAATATACTGTAAGACATAAGAAATGTAAGCCATCCATATTCTTAGACTATTTAATTAATTAAACAGATTTTATCGGCTTATTTATTAAACACACAAACATTTATTAGGCCTCTAATTAAACATAATAATATAAAAATAATCTCTTTAAATTTTGCAGTAAAAAAAAGTAAGCCGAGTAACCTTCAAGTCTATTAAAATTCAGTTCAAATAAATGTTTTGGTTGATTTTATTATTTAAAACTTTATTTCTATATGCAAGGTTGTCATCTATATATAACTTATCTGTATATTTTGACAAAAAGTAGTATCAATAACAAAGAGGCCCAGTGAAGTGAATCTGATAAATTTATTTGATAAATATAACCTTTTAAATTGTTTATAAATAAACTAATCAACCAACTAAAAAGTCTATGAAAATTAAATTAAATACAATTTTAGATATATTAATACATTTAGAGAAAAGTTATCAATTGCAACATAAATATTTTGATTAATTATTCATAAACTTAACCAAAAGTAGTATGTTAATGGCTTACATATTTTTATTATACGATTAATGTGTACAGCCCCCATCCCCGAGTTAATGTCGGTACCGGTAATGTAAATCTTAAAACTTAGAAATTTACTAGGAAGTCTTACCTGATATGTAAACGTAAAGTAGCCAAAGAATCTTAAGCCTCTTGTACTCATCCATTCGAGAAGAAACAATAAAATTACTTTCAGTGCATATATGAGAAACCGATAACGAGATGTATTATCTTCACAGACAGGAACATAATATTTGTTGGCACCCAATGGCTACCATTCAGAATGGATACAATTCAGCTCCCCCACAACATGACTGTAGGTTGATCATGGACACTCTAATTCTGTTGTTGCTTGTTTCTTGATTCAAAAAGATTTATACTTGGATTCTGCAATCACCTTTTTAAACTTGTATCTTTGTTCTTTGTAGTCGGATAGAATATTGTAGTTATATTATATTTCATTATATAGTAATTAAATTATTAAATTATATTATATGTTATTATTGTTTATATATATATTACTGACTGGTGTGAGTAGGCCTGCTTAGAAGGAAAGAAGAGAAGATTATCTAAGGTTGATTCCAGGGAGGTGCCTGGATTTGATAATATATTGATGAGCAATTTCCCAACTACAAAGCTGGGAAGCATTGCATCTCTTGGGGATTGATTATAGTAATATAAGCATGAATCAAAATCTGAATTATGTGGTTTGCCATGAAGTGCTATTGGTTTGGCAGGGTTGTTGTGGCTGTTATCAGAACATTTGTGATATAGGTGGATTTGTTAAGGGTCACCATGGTGAATCCTTTCTCATCAGGTAGGATACCGATCACAATAACCTTAACACTTCATGCCCAAACACATAATTCAGATTATGACACATGCTATAGAATGATACCAGCCCTCCCCTATAGTTGATTTGCTTTCCAGCTTCATAGGTGGGAACTGGCTCACCAATATATTACCAAATCCATGCACTCCCCTGGTCTCAAGCTTAGATAACTTCCTCTCCTCTCCTTCCGAGCAGACCTATTAACACCAGTCAGTAATTTATATATAAACAATAATAACAGATAATATTATTTAATAATTTAATTACTATATAATTAAATATAATATAACTATAACATTCTATTCGACTACCAAGAACAAAGATATAAGTTTGAAAAGGCAATTGCAGAATCCAAGCCTAAGCACTTTTTTAATCAATAAATAGGCAACAACAGATTCTCATTGGCCATGATCAACTTACAGTCATGCTGCCATGGTCCGGTCGGTGTTTTACTCTCTTCTGTTGAAGAAGGGGACTGATGTACCTCGAAAATTACATAAGTATGTGTTTTGTTGTGTTTTAATTGTTAACTTTAAGGCTTACATTTTTCCAGTGTGTGTTGGCCTCGCCCTTCTATTCTCCTCTAAATGTTTAGTTTAATTTATGGTATCAAAAAATTTACATTTTAAAGAAATAAAAATTCATTTTAACCCATTTGAAGCTGAAAAGCTTATATCGATTATTTGTTTATAACTATAATTATTGGAAAGTATGCGGCCTGAACCAGAGTAGAAACCTAATGTTGTTTCCTTAGTATTATTGTGTAGATAATTATTGGAAATATAGATTTGTCTAAATATTTGCACCATGCTACAAAAGAGGGTGTTTTATAAGTATTGACTTTTTCTATAAAATTATGTTTTTTTATGCATTGTAGATGTTTATTTAATATTTACTACACTGCCGTGTTTAAGTTTGGTCAACTTGCTGTTAAAAGATTTAGATGGTCTCCTGGATTTGTAACTCTATTGTGTTTCTATTTAATTTTCTTTTTAGTATTGAGTTGTCATATTTGATTGGTTTATTTTGAATTTCACACCATTTACTATGGATTATTGATACATGAATTCCATTGTGCTCATCCTATTGCTCTTTGAAATTGAGTAAATTGTTTTAAGTTTTTCGTAAGTTTAAGTTCATGTCTAAAATACTTTGATTTTTCACAATTAAATTCCTCCAAAGTAGTGCTTATATCTAGTGAAATTCACACTAATTTAGCTTACTTAGTGTGCACCACATTCACATCATAGGTGATTCCTAAATTGCATTATGGTTGTTGAAATTAGAATAGTTGATGTGAATGAAACTATTTATGTTTAGTTTATCATAAAATACAATTTTTAAAAACGGTTTCAATTACTTAATAAAGAGAAATAATGTGATCATGTCTAAAAGTATTTTACTACCTCATGGCATAGCTACCAGACCTTTGTTCACTTAATTACTCTGTGGCATTAGGAACAGGAAAGTTTATTGGTGCACCTAAAAAAAGTATGCAACCTATCTATATCTTGAGCTAGTTCTGTCCAGTCCACCTCACTACACCCTATCTCTTTCAGGTCATCATTCACTTTGCCAGACTTTAATATTAGCTTTTTCTAATATATCTCTAATATATTGTAAATCATGGAACTCTATTGAAATAAAATTTAATTTTTACTATATTATACTATATTCCCTAAGCCAAACATTATTCGTAATTAAAATTAAATATATTTTTCTTAATTTTATGTACAAACTTTGGATAAAATAGATGTATAATTTTCTTATAGCCATTATTATTAACAATGTAATAACCTTTCAGTGGCTTAAGTTAAATAATAGTCTTCAACATTCAATAAGGTGAAATATATTAATAATTTTTAAATCTAACTTTTTTCAACTGATTTACACTTAGCTATCATTTTAGAATATAGTTTATTTCAAACAATTTTGACCCCATTTAGAATAAAAATAAAGCATGTATAGAAAACTATTAATACACTATGCCTTTTTTCTTATTGCCAATATTTGCCAGACCTAAAGTGACCATATATTGAAAATGTTTTAACAGGTTTGAAGGCAAAGAGCTACCATTAAACATGTACAATAGGATTTTGTTAGGAATTATCTTTTAGATAATACATACTTTTTTGTAGTTGTTATCAAAATAACGCTTAACTGTATATGTAGTATTCATTTAAACAAAACTACAACTAAGACAATTTTGAAAAATAAATAATTTTCATAGATATACACAACATTTTTGCTCTACATAAAATGTGATTATAAAATTGAAAGATGAAAATTATAATTTAATTAATAAAAAGTTTGTCCAAGATAGAAAATAATTGTTTGGAATTAATATTGAATTTTAACTAAAGTTGTTACACAAAATCTTCTTAAAGGGTGTCATTTTTATACAGACACATTTCTGTCGTGTGAATAAAATCTCTTTTCTTGCAATGCCAAAAGTTCAAGCCTTTCACTTTACTATTAAAGTATAACTAAGTATCAAATCACGCCTGCTCCCCACTTCAGTGGCTGCAAAGCTTAACAAGCTTTTCTCATAGTAGATTAGACTGCCGATGATACGAAGATTGAGCTTTGAATTTCAATCACGTTTACTGACGGTTTTTCCACAGTGGTTTTATATTCTCCTGCCACACAAATTTGGTCACACTTCCTCCAAATATAACTTTCCTAATGCCTAAAAATATTAGCATAATTAGATCTTGAGTGTAAAACCCAAAGAGTTAGTAAGACGTGCCAAAATAAAATTTAAAAAACGACACCAAGTAAAGTATATCTTTATAAAAAAAAAGTATAATTCAAGTACATTATATGAAACTTGTATTTGAGAATTTTTGAGAAAGTTTTTGATACCTACCTAGGTGGCCACATGGTCTAAGCTGTCACTCTTGTGTTAGACTAGATTGTCAATGACAGGGAGATCGGGGTTTGAATCTTGGTCAGGTGTATTTAGGTTGGTCTTTCCTAAATTGTTTTCCATTCTCCCTCCGTGCAAATATGGGTACTCCTCCTCTAAAGTTATCATTCCTCATCTCTAGTTCAAAAGTGTTAATAATACACATGCATATAACCTGAACAGGCAGTAAGACACCACGCTAAAAAATATTTGTTGATAAATCTTGGTTAGAAGTGATATTCAAACTAAATTACCCTTTAGTGTCTTAACATAACATCAAATAATATAAATTTATCTAACAGGTAGTTAGCAAAGTTCAGATAGGGGACTGACTTGGTAGATACACTAGACTTAATCTGCTCTTGATCGCCATTGGAAAGGGAGTCTGCATTCAAATCCTCATTGGGTGCACTTGAGTGTTTTTAAAATTATTTGAAAATGTATAAAAAGCTCACTATTTCCCATTATTTAAACAATTTGCTTATCACATTGCTTTTTCAATCACATTTATTTTATGGTGTAATTTAAGTTTGTCACTTTGAAATGGTTTTGGATCCTTTTAACTTCTATAAAATTTACTGTTTGGTATGATTAATTTTTTTGTTTAAAATAAATCATTATTAATAAAAATTATTTGTATCCATAATTTTTGGCTTTTTACTTATCAATTGAAATTTGTTTTGCATAAGTACATGTATAAAACTATCTGTTCTTTAAGCTGCTCTGGGTTTAATTTGACTATACTTAAAATGACATAAATCTAATGTCACATTTATTTATTTTATTAATTACTTTATTCATTTAAACTTTTTCATTTAGTGATATTGATATATTTGTTCATTTCACAAAGCATTGGGAAATACATGTTTTGCTTTATGCTATTAGTTGATCTTAGGACATCATTTTCATAATGGTTATTCACTTTTTTTTAAATAATATTTATATGGTAAACTTTGCAACAATATATTTGATATTAATTTTATTCTAATAATTATTTATTTGTTGACTTGTATCAAGACCTCTAACATAACTAATTAAATAGAGGCCTCCCTGCTTGTCCATTCTTTATCGAGGAGCTTTCATCATTGTTTTCATTTAAGTTTTAATGTGGTTTTGTTATTTTCTTGTCAGGGATATTGTATTTATATTTTCACTGATATACACTTTTAAACATTTAATAAACAAATACACTACACTTTTTAAACAAATATTCTAGCATTGATATTTGCTAATTTAGTTTGAATATCTTTAAATGTTTAACGCTAACTAATCTAAAAATGACTTGGCGGAAAAGTATTGGTTTGCAATTCAAGAGTGGGGAATGCCAGGCCTCCACTGTGGTTCGGATTCCACGTTAAACTGTAGGTCCTCCATTTCATCTCACATTCACTCTACCATTACACATTAGCGTAAGTGTGTATAACCCGAACGGGTAGTAAGACGCGGTGCTAATAATATTAATAATAATGCAATTATAGAGTGATAGTTTTTCAATTAAAATTGTAAAAAAAAAAAAAATGTTAATAGTTCTTGTGGCCAATGACAAATTATTTTATTAACATAGGTACATGACAACATATGGCTTTGTAACTATAGTCCAATTTTCAAAGGAAGGGCCTTTCTTGACAGCTAGAAAAGTTGCTAGCTCTACTTTCACGTATTTATGCGTCGGGCTATGTTTTGTGTGGCTGTCATTTTTGATGGATCTTATTAATACTTATAAAATAAAACTAATAGAATATTAAAATGTTTTAAATTTTAGGTGCAGAAATGTGTCTGTTTTTTCTAAAAATAAAAGGCCCTTCCTATTAAAATTTGAATTAAATATTGACAAATAAAATATCTTATCACCTAAAAGTGTTATATACATTTTTTTATTTATATACTAAGTTAATTATCACACGCTATTATAATATTTCATATACTCATGTAGAAAGTTGAATTAAATCAACATTACTGTTTCTAATTATTGTAATAGCTTAAAATTAGTCACCCCGTCTTCATCAAGTCATTTTCAATGTTTGATAGCACATTAAAAATAATTGTGTAAAAAATCAAATTGGCTTATACAATTTACTTAATAGGCCTACACTTTTTATTGTCACATAAATTGAAATTATAAAAATCATAACTAATTCCTATCCACAAATCAAATTACAATAATTTCTTTGTATGCACACAGTATTGAGTTTCACCCTTTTGTAATATTACATACAAACATAGATATATACATACATACATACATACATATATACCTAATCAAACCGTTCTCTTACGGGGTTTGCAAGAAACTGTGCTTACAGCTTAAAAACAACTCAGTGACTAATCCATCCTCACTAACTATTTTAACACTTTCGATTCTTGCACACTCCCTTTGCTTCAGCAACATCTATATACCAAGTCATACATACTCTTTTATTTTTTAAATGTTTTATGTTCATTCTTACGCATTCATCTACAACATTTTACCAAAACCTGCATGGCCTACCCCATCCTATCAATCCAAATTCTTCCTCTCAACATACCATAACCAACTTAAGACACTTCTTTCACATTTACCTTTTGGCGTCCCTTTCAAACCACACTCCCTCAGTACCAATTAATATGACTCTGTCCATATGAGTTTTTCCACAAACATTTCTTAAAAATCTAATTCCACCTATATTCACCTTGCTCTTATGTTTCTCCTGACAAACCCACGCCTCGCATCCATATAAAATTGTTGGCATTAACACACTTTAAATACTGCTATATTTGCCTCGTTTAATACTACTTCATTATTTGCAAGAGTTCACATAAATCCAAATACTCTCTATGATGCATTCACCCATTTGTCAATTTCACCATCCATCCTTCCAGTTCTACAAAACGTTCCACCCAGATACACATAATCATTCACTTATTCTAGCAGTTTTCCAGTTATATTAAGCTGATAGTCCATTCTTTTTATCGCCACATTCAAACAATTAAATGGTTTCTGAAAGTCATTTTTATTCTTAGCCATTAATACGGCATCATCTGCATATAGCAGCATCACACTCACATTCACATTGTTCATTTGCACACCAACCTTTTCTTCGCAAGCATCCCTCATACACTTATCAATGAATACATTTTAAAACCATGGTGACATAACACAACCTTGTCTAACACCCTGTTCAATGTCAAACCATTCCATCAGGTCTTCCCCTACTCTATGGCAGGCTTTACTTCCATCGTATGCTGCCATAATCACATTTTATAACCATTCATCCTCACCATACTTTCTCAGAATATTCAATAAAATACCCCAATTCACCTGATATATGCTTTCTGCAGCTCATATATTCAGAAAATATAATTTGACAGCTTGGCTCTAGGATAAAACAAAAAAAGATTTTTAATGAAGTATTGAAATGGCCATATTACTTGATTATAATGGACTGCACCTTCCTCATAAGACACGGCAAACAATTTACTTTATTAATTCGATTTGTGCACTGTGATTCGGAAAAAGATCAAGGGAATCTTTGGGATTCATCCCAATAGATAGCTCATCAGAAGCCCAACATACACCTTTTTGACTTGACCAGAAGATATGAAGATACCAAATTGCTTAATACGCGTTGACAAGGATATTACAATGGTGTGAACATGTCAGCATCGATACAGGGATCCTTAACATGAATCCCTGTATTTTTTGTACCATATAGTTCCCTCTCTCTTAACTTAATGCTGCTCTATCTTGCAACAAAGCCATGGCCTTTTTTCAGCACCGTGCAAGAAGTATAGAATTTGATTCCTTTACTCATCAATGGGCTGTGTTACAGAAACAAGTGTCATCTTTAATAGTGAAACCCCTTATTGAAACTCTATGAAAAAGTTAGTAGTTACGATATATTTCCTTTTCGCTATCCTGCTGGCGAAATTTATGACGATTTGTATTATTTATCACCCTATCTGAGAACTGATGCTTCTCTAATAACTGCATTATGTCTAACCAGAAAAATATACAGTTTTAAGATTGTGTTTTGTTTAATTGTTTGGCACTCCATTCTCATTAGGATCAACATAGTCATCATAATACTTCAAAGAGAAAATATGAATATTTCAGAGGCAGTTGAGCTAAGTAAAAATAAAATGTTATTTTGAAAGAAATGCATTTAGACAAGGGTTGATGCAAAGGCAATGACTTACACTCTTGGAATTGAGCCAGAGTTTCTAGCTGAATCACAATTTCGTCCCAGAAAAAGAAAAGTAAATTTCACTATGAGTCACAAGAACTAAGTGTGGATCTTAAAAATGTATCCAAAGGCAATTTTATTTCTTTGTTTTACTCACTAAATAAACGATTTGTTCAACTTAACATACATAATGACATTTAGTTTCATGTGTGAGATTAAAAGTCAGGAAAGGGACAAACTGTTACATTTTAAATTATTTGAGGTATTTAATGTGCATTTTCTGAATTTACTGATTATATCACCACACGAGAATGTCTATGAGCAAGAGTGAAATAGTCTACCAATTTTGCCGGGAAAGGTATTGTCACATAGTTTCCAGGGTTCTTTTACATGCCACAATCAACATGGGGCTGACAGGATTTACTTCCCTTCCGAAGGAAATTGTGCTATAGATTTTTATCGCTCAAGGAAAATCTGTTGACCCCAACTGGGTTTGAAATCACAAACATTGAGACTGAAGTAATCATTCCACCCCAAGACCACCAAGGTATACAAACTGTTTCAAAAGTGTACAAACTTGCAGTTAGCATTTACTGACCAAGACCACTGTTGGTGTTGATGGTATGCAACTACATTAAGAACTTTAGTGTGTCCTCTGGCAAGATATGTATTAATCACAACTTGTGAATGTGTGGAATGCCAGGCCTCCACTGTGGTTCGGATCACAAGTTAAACTGTAGGTCCTCCATTTCATCCCACTCACAATCACCCTACTATTACACATTAGCGTAAGTGCATACAACCCAATGCTAATAATAATAATAATAATAATAATAATAATAATAATAATAATAATAATAATAATAATAGTAATAATAACTCCTTTAATCTGGGTGGATGGGGCTAAAGCTCTAGATCTGGCCATTCTACCTTATATTACCTTTGCTCTCCTGGTGTATGGAGGAATTCATTTCTGAGGTGAGGACACTATTAAGGAAAATTCTACTATCCCCAGATGATAGGATGATACATGATAATGATAGTGCAAAGTAGAGGGGACCTGCAGTTTAACGTGGGTTCCGAACCATGGTGGGGGCTTGACATTCCACACATTCACAAAGCGTGAAAGCACACACTTTGCTACAGATGAAGGAAGGGTTTGGTAATCAGATAAATCACAAACTTTTAATGTCATTTCTATATTATCTGCTAAAGATGTAAATTGCCCACTAGACGTTTTAAATTCATCAATACAAACCATAACGGTAAAAAATTGTTAGATATAACAGTGGTGCTCTGAATCTTATTCACCATTGAACCTGTTGCTTCAGGAGAAAAGATTTTTTTAAAATTAAAATTCATTAAGAACTACCTACTTGTGATCCACCTTGTCACAGGAGTATCTAGTAGGGCAAGCATTGATGGGTGAATATGATGTTTTTCAAGAAATAGACATTTTTGATCATTAAAGACTTTGCAAAATAGAAGGTTCACAGAGTTTTAATTTTTAATAAGATTAATACACTATTTTGTAAATGTATGGATGTAATAGGTAATAAAACTTAATTCTGTAATAGGCCAATATATAAAATAGTGTAGACATTCTTAAAAAGATGTAAAATATGCCCATTTTATGTTAAGTATTAATAAGTAGCTAGGTTTGGGTATATTTTCATATTTTCTTCTCATGCCTGGGCTTTGGATTTGTGAGGTTTGTGGACTATTTTTGTAAGGTTTAGAGATTATTTTTCTATCACAAACGACCAAGCTATATTAGATTTGGAGTTGCAAGGTTTGGAGGTTATTTTCATATTTTCCTATTATCCCTCTGGTCTTATAGGGGGCGCCAAAAAGCAATCCCAACTGGGCGCAAAAAAATATCTTGAGTCGCCTCTGTACCCATAGAATTATTAATGTCACAAACTCATACCTTCTCACAAATAGCTTTGCTTTGGGGCTTAGGATTAAGCCTACTCCTTTACTCCTTGACTTCCCTTTCCCCATTCATTCACACCCAATCACAGTGCCAGGCTACCATCACTCATCAAAACATCTTTCCCTTTTCGTTTGGTTTCACATACATAAAAATATATCAATTCTTCTTCCAATCATTTCCTCAAACTGTACATTCTCTCTACCCCACACCCTCGCACATGCCAAAATATTAATTATTATAAGTAAAATAATACATTTATTTTCAACTCCCGTAATACCACCTAATCATAATTTCATCTTCCCTAGAATCAAATACTCTGCAATTTTAATAACAAATTTAATCAAATATAAGGTTTATTTATTTTTCACAAAACTTGCGGAATAATATGCTTAGAATTAATTGAATCTTTCTCACATCAGTGAATATCATAAATATTGTAAAAAAAAACACATAAAACATAAAAATAAAAATTGAAACTTAAATGTATCATAATAATTACACTATAATTCTAAATTTTTGAAATGAATGAGTTTGATGAAACTCTGGTTAACTTAGGGACATTTCTAAAATCTAATAAATACCTACTTAAATAATGGTTGGATTGTGGAATTTCAGTTTTAACTCTTCCAGTTCAACCAGTCTTGTTTGATTAAATCTGCTCCCTTTTCACCAATCATAATTACTGGGGCATTTGTGTTACCACTAACAATAGTTGGCATTATTGATGCATCAATCACACGCAATCCTTTTACACCATACACTCTAAGGTTGGGATCGACAACTGCATCAAGATCCCATGAGGGTCCCATCTTACAAGTACCCACCGGGTGATAAATTGTCATTGATATTGTCCTTATGGCACATTCCCAATAACCATCTGACCCAAATTTGTATTTGTAACAGCCAGGTAAAGGAGTACGATGTATTCTGGATTTATATGGATAAAATGCTTTGGATTCACTCACTCGCAATGCTATCTTTACACCTTCAATCAATGTTGCAACGTCTAATGGATCATCAAAATAATTGGCATGGATTAATGGATAATGAAAGGGATTAGAAGTCCTCAGTCGCACCCATCCTCTGGAGCGGGGTCTTAAAAGTAGTGGTAGAATTGTCCAGGCATCATGGTTTGTTATTGGACGATATACTGTATTATAAACACTGTCTGTTAATCCTAAAACTTTTCTTACCTGTACACCCGCATCAGAATTGACAGAAGCTGGTGCAAAATGAAACTGTATATCTGGATATAAACCAGATATATTAGCATATGGCGTGTTAACAAATGCTAGTCCCTCTACACCACCCAATGTAGTCATTGGTCCTCGCTGATGCATTATATATTCCAGTGACACTGGAATAGTCTGAAAACGCTCTTGCACTATAGACACAGGTTTGTCAACTAGAAATGTTAAACCACCCATACCTACATGATCTTGAAGGTTTTCACCTACTTTCAAATTCCTTAAAGTTGGTATACCAACTTTATCCAAATGTTCTTTTGGTCCTATACCGGACAACAATAGAATTTGTGCAGAATTGATTGCCCCTGCCGAAAGGATAACTTCTCGCCTTGCCAAAACAATCTGACGCACTCCATTTCTTATGAATAGCACACCGTAGGCACGCATTGTTACAGGATTTATGAGGATTCTCATCACATGAGATTTAAGTGCTATATGAATATTTTTTCTCAAATGCACTGGTCTAAGAAATGCTTTAGCTGTGCTACATCGAGAGCCCCTTCGTATTGTACCTTGAGCTATCATAAAACCTGTTTGTTTCTCTCCATTAATGTCTCTATTCTCATAGCCAATTTCCATGCCAGCTTCAAGAAATGCTATTGCTAAAGGAGTTCTCCAAGGTGACTCTTGCACTGTTAAATACCCACCAGCACTGTGATAATTTGTCCTCGCAAGATAGGGATTACGATTATCTTCAGACTTTTTGAAATATTTAAGAATATCATTATATCCCCATCCATAATTTCCTAATGATGCCCAATGGTCATAATCATATCTGTTCCCCCTAACATATAACATGTAATTGAGGACACTGGAGCCTCCCAAAACCTTTCCTCTAGGCCAATTACAGCGACCACCCTTCATCCCAAGACAGGCTCTACCTGTTGGCTCTGTTTTATACTGCCAGTCCATATTTGTCAGCTGAAGGTATGCTGCAAGTGATGGTACATCTGTGATCTCATTTTCATCCTCACCTGCCTCCATTAAGAGAACTGTCCATTTGGTTATTTCTGATAGGCGATTAGCTACTACTGCCCCTGCAGAACCACCACCCACAACCACAAAGTCATATTCTTTGTAGAGAGGATATTGATCAATTGGTTGTGACTCTGGGTCCACAGCATCATAGCGATAATAAGCCATGCCAGCAATGAGTAAAGGAACCAACCAAAGGCTGGTACCCACAACTCCAAGGGCAGCCTTGAGCGCTGCAGCAGTCACAATCAACCCAAACAGCATGCTTCTATGCAGTCCTGCAATCAAGAACCTTAAAATTAACCCAATTTATTTTCATATTTACTTACATTTAACATAGATTTTAAATTGTTACGCTTCAGGCAAAAAGCTAACCTCCTAACATTGACCCAAAATTCACTGGTCATTTTTTTTCTATACTAATGGTTTCTTATCCACACTCTAGGCAAATGAGGTTACATTTCCTTATAATTTGCTATTCATATTATGTTACTTTAGGTGAAATTATTCATGATAACTTAAAGTAGAACACAACATTCTTTTAGACAAATACTATAAATTATTTATAATATTCATATAAATAAATAGTCAAATTAGATTTAAAACTATTAAAGCTAGAAGAGGTCTTAATATAATTTGTTCTTGAAAACTATACATCTGCCATAGTTATAAGTCTTTGTAAGGTTCACAATAATATGGTTGTTTTAAATTATTTAAAAGTATTAAAGCATGCATTTTTAAATTTGCATCAACAACTTAAAAAAAAGTCCTTTGCGTCTCACTACCCGCACATTTGGGCTATACATAATTTAATTACGCTTAAGAGGTAGAGATAAGGAAAGTTAACTAAGAGCATATACCCTCATTTTTGCTAGAGGGGATTGGCAAGCTATCTAGGAAATATGATCTTCAATACACCTAGCTGGGATTCAAACTTCAACCTCCTGTCACAGTCAAACCAAACTACATCAGCCTGATATTTAGTCCACGTGCCAAACAATAGGGGTGCTTATTTAGTGGATTATTTGATTTATATATTTTGATAACATTTTTTGCATTCTCAAAGAAATAAAAACAAAACCTCAGTGCAGAATTTTTTTATATTTTGACACTAATCATTAAAAGTTATATGAATGAATTGAAACATTGTTTTAAATGTAAGAAACTTGTGTATACAAAAATATTACTATAACGATATTCCCTATACTGTTTTTAATCAAATAGATGTATTTAAATAATGTTGAAACAATGTTTTCAATAGTATTAAGAAGCAAAGTAAGATGGTAGATAAAAAGAAAGTGAAAAAATAGTATGAGGGAAATTGTATTTTTAAAGAGATAATTTTTTTTATATCTTTGAATTAGGAATTGTTTTGTTTGGCACTTTAATAGTTTGGTTCTACTGGTTCTTTACTTTATAACTGGTCTTAATCCTTAGAAAGTTTGTCCACTTATTTTCATGTAAGTTAAAACAATAATTATTAATAGATAATATATTCTTAGCAAAATTGAATATCTTTTTAGCAAAATCGAATATATTTTATATACATTTGCAAAATACACTTTACTATACATTTTATATGTACATGCCCAATTAATAACACCTTTTATAACAACCCATAATACATAGTGATGAAAGCATTATTTATTTTAAAATAGGTGGCTTACTAGTTATTAGTTAGGGTTATCTCACTTTCATGTATTGGATCAGACCAAATGTTTTAAAATTAGTTTGTGTTATTAAGTTTAGTTTGGAACCTAGAATCAAGAACAAAAATAATATAACTCAGACTGATAAACTGTTAGAATCAACCTATTGCTAATTTTAATCACTTAAAAAGGTATAATTGAAGTCAGAACTAATTTTTTCTAGACAGCTATGATATACTTATTTCTGCTCATTAAATTGAACATATTTTCCCAAATATCTTAAATTCAAGATTCTTAGTTCAATATATTTATTTTTCTAGGTTTTTATAGGTTGCAGAAGATGGATAGTTTTATTGATATATTCAAAATAGGATAATGGGGCTCCAACAAGATTTTTGTAAGAAATATCAATTTCACAGACATGCATACTCAACACAAGTACAAAACTGATGTTTACATGGTTAAATGTAAATATAATACTTAATATATTGTAGAATTGGGTTGAAGTAAAAATTTGGTTCAACACATTTTTTAGAGTTGGGGGAATTCACCCATATTTTTGAGTGGAGGGAGGGTGGAAGCTAGTTAACAAAAGCCACTCTCATTACATCCAACAGGATTTGGGCCCTTATCTCCCCAGATTTGGCACTCCAGCCTATTGTGAAATTGATGTCTTACTTAGACAATATGACCGCAGGAAACAGTTAACAAACATATTTCTGACTGTCAATTAAAACTAAAGGATTCCAACTGTCTTGATGTCACATTGAGACCAATCATCCATCAGAAATTATAATAAACTCACTATAATTATTTGTTTTATCAAGGGTTTACGATAGTCAATTGGGGAAATTAATTTATCTAAATAGAAATAATTATAAAATATTAATTTAAATTAACTAATTAATTTATCACTTTTGAATACTTATAAAATTCTTAAACGGATGAAACAGGAATATCACACACACCCATACAATCTCTTTTTTCCCTCTTCATGTTTGTTTTATTCTTTCCTTACTGTTATGTACTGTCTACAGCCTCATGCTGATGCTCCAATCTTTTCTTGAAACATTATCTTATTTAAAATAGTGATTTATGAAGATTTTCAAAGTACAATTGAATTTTTAATACTATATCCAATTTAATAAATTAAGGACCCATGTTTAAACTCATTTTAAAACTTTTTATAGCTTTAGAAACACCCATTTTAGTTTTAATAATCTTTTCTGATTGAAGGTTCTAATAAATTACAATATTACTCTCAAGATAAGTGATTAAATACCAAATCAACCTTTGACAACCACGTGCACACATTTTTAATGGTTTTTTTTCCATTTCTTTTATCAGCTTTATCAAACTTAAGAGAAGTTTAAATGTATACTTATTTGTTTGGTCTTTTTTTAACTTAGTTCACTTCAACTCTTATTAAAAATAAACAATTATTTTAAAGCTCTATTTAGAATATTTGGTTTTCTCTACTTGCTCACAACTTTTAGATGTTGAAAAGCATGTTCTCAAAATGTGTCAAATATTATAAGTTTTAGCATATACTATAAAAAATTCTAGACTACATAAAATTAACATTAACATTCTTATATTGTGATAATAACTTAATTATAATATTCTCAGTTTTATGGCAAGTAACATGCAAAATTGATTATTTACTCAAAAGTTTTATTCAACTTTAATGAATTTTCTACCTAGCTGTTCCAAATTTCTTGTTAATACAAGAAGTTGAAGTATGAAAGGTGTTTCATGTTATAAATAATTTTCTGGATTTTGGTGGTAAATCCCAGATAATATTAAGCCAAGCGGTGAGGTTCGGATCTTGACCATCTTCTTCTTTTGACTTCATTGTTTTCACAGTTTTGTTTCACTGCTACCAGAAAATATGTGGCACCTGTAAAATGAGAAAAATTAATTAATTTTTTTTGTGACTATTATAAAATGTTGTGAAATATATATAATTTTTGCTAAGTGATATATCAACATCTCATAAACTCCATGTTGTAAGCCTGCAACTGATCTAAGAAAGTAGCAAGCTTACCTTGCACGTTTTCATAATGAAGTAGCTTATAATATAGGGCCATAATTTAATCCAACAAGATAAGACTTCTACCTTTGAGAGCGAACAAAGTGTTTGTTATTTGTAATTCCTTACTACCAACCCCCGTATAACTTATCCCCTCTTTTATTAAGCCCTGTTATTACTGCTTTCATCAATTTTAATAGTAATCTAAAAAAAAGTAAAAGTTAACTTATATCAGAAAATTGAAATACTTTTTTTTTAAGTTATTTATTTATAGTACCATTAAAGAGAGTTGAATTAATAATGGAAATCTTGTAGTCCATACTTTTTAAAAAAAAATTTTTTTATGACATCAAGTTAATCTTTAATATCTCAATACACCCTCAAAATTTGAAAATAACATAAAACTGATATTGATATAGCTATTATTTGTGTCAATATTAGATTAAAACCTGTGTGACCTTACTTAATTTCTATATTAATAGCTTTGATTAGTTTTAATTGTATTGTTTACCATAGGAAAGTTTTATTAGCGAGGATAAACCAAGGATAAACTAGGAACATAGTATTTATTTCATAGCTTTTAACTAGTAATTATATTAGTTGGTGTCACCATACATTCTATCCAAACGTTCAATGAATAAATTTAACTGGGATTTTTATGATTCATTAAAGTATATTTGATAGTTTAAAAAAAAGTTGATTATATTAGTTAGTGTCACCATACATTTTACCCAAACACTCAATAAATAAATCTAACTAGGACTTTAAAGCATTCATTTATACATATTTGATGATACAAAAATATTATTTAAAGTTTTTTTTCGTGAAATACTCCTTCACAGTTGTTGGAAATATTATCTTATAGCAAAGAATTATAAATAAATTAATTTAACTAGAAATTCTGCTTCATATGTCGTGTATCTCTTTATATAGCTTTTGGAAAGAAACATTCGATTTGGTCTATTTCCCTTTAAATTTACCATGTTTATCTCTAAATTTATCACCTTATGTTCAACATTTGTCGTGTTTATTTATAACAGTGTTTTTAATAGTCTCTTAAAAAGCTCCTTTTATTTTGCACACACACCAATGGCATCTGAAGCTGAACATATAACAGATTAAAACCCACTTTATTAGTTATTAAACACATACATTAAATAACTACCCACCCTTTATTTAGATTATTTGTTAAAACTTAACTGTATGTATGAAATTTTCACTCCCCACTCTTTATTAGGTATTACTCAATGATGTTGAAAAATATGAAAGTACATATTTTTTAACTTATTTCAATAATATTTCTTTTAATTGAGTTAATTGCTAGACCAGACACAATTTTCTCTCATAAGGCTACTCCCATATGTCTTAAAAAATGTTATTATTAAAAACGAGGGGCTAGGCCTGGGATTTCGGTGTTCGTGTCAAGCCTGTGTTTATATATACTTTTATATTCTTATTAATAGAAGGTTGTGTGTTTTGTGTTGATATTTGTGTCAGATTATCAGCATGTATAGTAAAAACACCGTGAAGGACATAATATTAGTAAGTGAACAAACCATTTCTAATACAATTCATAACCATCCATTAATTCCTAACTCAATCAAACTCAGACATATAAATTATGTAACATCCACATGACAATGATGACAGCAAACACAAGGCAAGTCTCGGTAGATTTTTATAGATGACTACGGTCTAAGCATGATCATGTGATAAGTTGACATAGCTATGCCATCAGAAGTTGTTAATTTTAATTATTTTGTCACTCCTCGATAGGCATTAGTTTTACCTTTTTTTTAACTATGTATTCTTAATTCTTATGTACCTTGAGCCCTTTAAGATGATAATAGCTTAATCTAATTCAAGTAAGGGAAAAATTGACAACCTGGACAAATAAATCAAATCCAACACCTTTGGCTTTGTGCATAAATGCTATATCACTTAACCTTCCTAGTTTGTCTTGTGTCCAGGTCCATACTTCATTATTTGTGATGCACAGTTTGTGATTCACATGAATTAATAATAAAAAGTGCATATGTCATTTACATGTCAACATAGACAGTGTAAGCCTAAACAGCTGTTTAGTGGTCACTGTGTTCACCAATTACCACATATAGATTCTATACACCAACAAATAGTGAAAGATTGCCCAAGATATGAGATAAATCAAGATTGCTCAGTGGTAGAGCATTGGCACGCAAAACCATTGGTCCTGGGTTCAATTTTATGTTCAGATTTTTATTTTTCACTTAATTTAACTATTATATTAAGGTTACATACCTTGTCAAAAAAAAAGACATTAAAAAAGTAATGAAACCCTTAAAACATTTTTTTTAATAATACTGTATATATATATATATATATATATATATATATATATATATATATATATATATATATTATATAATACACCAGATATATTGTACAGTCAATTACCAATTCCCTTGCTTCCTTTTTTCACATTCCTGTCCTGTTTTTACTTAGCTGTTAATTATATCACCTTCATTAGTGATTTATTTATTGCTTAAGTAAGTATGGTAATTCCTGAAACTGTACTGTACAAGTAAAAACCCTTTAAAGACCAACAATTAACGTGTTCGTTCATAAGTCCACCATTTATGACGATAGTAATATAAAAAGGCTAGATCTGGAAACATTTACAACCCAGAAGACTACTGTACAATGTAATCAAATTGAATACTGAGACAACAAAGCATCCTAACATGACTGCAAAAGCTTGGCCATTGTACTAAACATTAATTTCTCCCACCTGACAACATAATTTTTTTATATCCCCCTTCCTAAAAAAAAAAAAAAAATCAAGAACTTGCTCGCCTAAAGTGAGAATTAAGTTTTGAAAAGAGGATATAGGCAGGATAAAGAGGTAACATAGTAACCCTACATTACATATTCTTATCTATAAACAAGGCTATCATAGTTAAAGCATTAATTATATCAATATACTCACTTTGGTGGCCACATAGCCTAAGGATTGACTCTCGCGATAGACTAGACTGCCGAAGACAGGGAGGTATGGGTTTGATTCCTGTTGGGTGCTCTGAGAGTGGTTTGTCTTAATTGTTTTCCACTTTTCCTTCACACAAATGCTGGTCTCCTTCCCCTAAATTAAACCTCCCTTATTCTTAACGCATTAAGATAGTTAATACATAGGTGTATAACTAGAAGAGGTAGTAAGACGCGGAGCTAATAAATAAAAAATATTATGATTTTTATTTTTACAGTGTCTAAAGCTAAGTTTATTTGAAATCTTAACCATACATTTAATTTAATTACTCATTACAGGACACATTTTCCTTTTATATGATCTAACATTCTTATGTTTTGTAGTTTCCAAGAAAATATAATTTTTAATTGTATCAGCCCACTAATGGTTATGCATCAGTGCGGTGTTTATTAAAACAATTTTCTTAGTTAACATATGTGGCAAAGCTACACATCCCAAGTTACAAACTATATCAATTTGCTGGTACTGTGTGTTTTATTGGTTTATTTACTAACATAACACAAACAGAGGTACATTTGTAGGTGTGCATGCATGCACACGTTTGGTGTCTTTCTAGTACTGTAGGCCTACTGTTTGTTACAACTAATTAACTTAAAGTAACATATCTCAACTAAAGTCATCTTAGCTTTATTTAATCTAATCAAATCAAGAAAAGACAAAGTTGTATTATATTGGTTACTTAAAAATGTAATTAATACTCACCAAACTACTAGTATAATATTTTACCAAGGGATAGGAGCTGTAAGTCATGTAGTACTAAAAACAATTTCATCCAAAACAACCCAACTACCCTTAGCATTAATTAAAACTGCCAGTCACACAGCCAATGGTGTAGGGCTTACAATGGACTGATTGGCCAGTGACAATTATGTTGAAGTTCGAATCTCATCTGGATGCATTGAGAGTGGTTTTATACATGTGACATTTATTGTAATTTCCCATTCCCTCTTCATGAGAATGTGGTTATAAAACCAGTAGCTAACCCTCCTTATTCCTAACAAATGTATTAAAACATCAAATATCCTTTCTTTTAAATTGTATAGACTTAAAACAAAAAACAATCCAACCAAATTTATGAAAGTATAAAAGCCACTAAAAAATTATGCATGGTTGCACTTCTATTTTTGTTTAAAAATTATTATAAATAACATATCTTTGATTATTTATTGTAGAAAAGGTCTCAGTAAAGTAATTATCCTTTTCCTTATTTATATTTAGTTGAAAGCTAATTGTATTAGAGCCAAAACATTAAAGATGAGAAAATTATTTCTATTTAATTATTAATTTATTATTTAATTTGCCATCATTTGGCATACATTTGCTTCTTTTTTAACTAAAATAACAATATATGTGGCAGGTCCAGGATTCACATTTGATCCCTATCAAATGGTTATGTCCTCACACTTCAAAAACTCCATGTTCTTAGAAAATCTATTAGCATAATTATGTGTAAACTGCTTGAAAAAAAAATTAGGTTAAAGTTTAACTTAGATATTTAGTGTTTGTTATTCTTAAAGTTGTGAAACTCACTATTGGTTTTCCATACACACATTTATTTCCTGACTGTAACTTTTTTTTTTTAATTTACAAACAACACTTTCATAATTTCAAGTTATAACACAAAAATACATTTATTTCTTACATAATTTCAAGTTATAACACAAAAATACATTTGTTTCTTACATATCCAATATGATTCCTTAAAACATATTTTAATGCCTCTTAAGAGCTATGACTTTCTATCCAAACTTATTTTTTTATAAAAACGCATATATCAGATTTCAGACTCCATAATCCAATTTTATATTTATGAATAATTTACTGTCCACTATCAAAGAGAATCATACCCAGTCTTTTAATAATTTCCAGGCACAGTAAATTGGCTAAATGTTGCTATTCTTTTTAATATTCCTTTGAAAGGATTTTTTAATTACATCAATTTTTGTGAAATAAAATGATGTGTGTTATTTTTCCAAATCTGATGCATTTTCTTATTGACCATAACATTCTGCTAGTAAGTAACCCACAAACTGTCTTTAAAATAAATTCTACTTTTTCATCAAAGAACTGTATTCAGATGATTACAAATCTATATTCACATTTTTCTCAGAATATGTATTTTATAACCTCAAACTTCATTGGTCTCTGTATGTGAACATATTGCTCATACAGAAAAAAAGTCTTCATTAATATTTTCAAAGTTTTGTTCTTTATAGAAACTGAAAAATAAAATGTTCCTACTTTAGGTAGCCTTTTCCTCCACTGGGTCACATGCAGGCCCCTACATAGATGTCTATAAGTACTTTTATATATACACACATACAAGTATATTTGATCCTGGCTAATTCGAAGATAAGAGGGACTAATAAAAAAAATTTGGACCAACTTAAAAATTCGAATTAGGTAAGTTTTTATTTGGACTAGAAAAATAACTTCAAACATAAATTCACTGAAGTAAAATACAGTAGTTTAAATTATATATAATGTTATTCTTAAATTTTACATATCCATATGTACAGTAAAGAACACTTTATTTACAGCTTTTTTTAAAATATAAAATTTGTTGATTGTTTTATGAGTGTTAGTAAACTCTTCTAAGTTATTCAGCGCCTGGAGAATAGAGGGGTATACACACACAAACCCTATCAAATAGTGTCTCAGTGGAAGTGGTACTAAGCTATGTTCACGTGTTTTTTTTGTACTCATTCTAAATTAGCATGGACATAACATCATTTTCCTCCCTTCCCACTACTTCCCTGGTCCAAAAACGTTCTGCCGCCCCTGCTGCTAGTCTGATTGTTTGTCCTCTCCTAATACTTTCTCTCTTTTGTTTGTCGATACAAACAACGCCTACTCCCTCATACCACTGTTTGCTCTCCACTCACTTTCAAGAAGTTTCTTAAGGCCATTTTCATGACTAATCAAAATATCCAAAGCTGTAGAGGTTTTCACAAAAATTTAAACAAGAAAATAAACTTGCTTAGAGTGAGGTGGAAGGAAACTCAATTAAATGCACCTATTTATGTATAATCTTTGCATGGCACGAGACTATGTGTGCCGACATTTGCATTATACAACCTTATATAGCTTAGTGGTGAAAACTTTGGCGTGCTACGCCAAATACTCTTAGTTTTGGCATCCACATGTAATTTTTTCAACCTTTATTTAATCTTATGTCTATGAATGGTACATAATCCGAGCCATATACCTTTTAGTTACAATATAATATGGGTATACCTACGAGTATTATGATAGCTAACACTAAAAAGCGTAATTTATTTACAGTCCAATTTTCTGAAGACGAATCGTATCTGATAGTTAGAAAAAAAAAACACCTTTCTTGTTTCACGTGTTCATACGTCCCACATGTGATCCGCAGCTGTCACTTTTTATATACATATTATCTATACCCATAATATAGCACTAATAATATAGTAAAAGGCTCGTTCTATGAAAATTGGACTAAAGTGGCCCATTCGCCATAGGAAGCTTTTGAGCTAGTGGAAAAGGGGGGGGGGGGGTTCTATAAATGTTTGAACATTTGTCTGTCTCTAGCAGTTATTTAGGGGGGGTATTTCAGGCTAATTGTTAGGATAGCATAGTTATTTATTAACGTTATTCCACTGAGCACAAAACAACGTGTTCAAAAATGTTCATACATCAAAGGTTCCCGAAGGTAAGTCTTCTATAACTATTTTGATTAATATTTTAGTGTTAACATTCATTGTATTCAATGCGCTAATTAATATTTATCAACACATGCTTTACAAATACTCTTAGATGAATAAACAAACCCGGTGGGAGGTATACTGTAGTACCTTGACGGATTACACTATGACCTAATTGTGCAAGCTGCAACATAGTGTAACTCATACCAGTAATCTTGCTACCTTTCAGAATTAAAGGAGAGTAAATCCCATTAATCAAATTCAACCAAATACCGGTGTCCGGCTATAATCAAATAATTTTAACAATTTCACGGTAAATGTTAATGAATTTAAAAACAAATATCTACTATTTCTATCATCATCCTATCAAGCCAACTGTCACTGGGGCGTTAATTGTATTCATTATGTATTTACGTATTTTAACGGCCGGAAATAATGCCCGCTTAACTCACACACCTCCATCCGGGCCTTTTGATCCTGGGCCACCATAGATGAGTTTACAATTTTATTCGGAAAAAAAAAACTATATTTAATGAGTTTCAATTTACAAAATAATATATATTTGCACAGTGTCTTACTGCCCTCTTGACCTATCCGCATATTCACACTAAAAAAAGGTAGTGTTGAGTAAAGAAGAATTTTTAGGAACTGTTCCCGCCCTCGAGTCGAGGGAGAGGGGGAAATTCTGACTTAAAAAATTAAAAACACTCCTTACACTCGGTCGAGAATTGAACCCAAACTACTCCGCCACTGGCAAACCATACCAGACTCGCTTGACTTAAGTCTGCTCGCCCACATTTCAACAGAATATTATGATAATTTTGAAAATTAAATATTTGCAGTTTTATTTCAAACTTTGGTCATACCGGCGGCAAGGCCGTAGCCGGGTGGGGGGGGGGGGGTCAAAACCCCCACGAAATTTTATGAACAAAATATATATGGCCTTATTTATTACTCAAACAATATCAAAATTAAGATACAAATATAAATTAGGCGGCTGTGCCCTTCAGAGAGCTTCTAGAGGTGTTAAATATTTAGAAATTTTACTATCCTTCGGCATTTTGGAGGTTCTTTTACTATAAAAAAAAGCACTTCACAGAGCTTCAAACGGAGTTTATCTATACTTATAAAATAACATGTCCTGACTGACTGACTGACTGACTGACTGATTCATAATCGCCGAGCGCAAACTATCAAGGCTACAAGCATTAAATTCGGACTGTATATTCATTTTGTTATGTAGGCACCCACTAAGAAAGGATTTTAGAAAATTCCACCCCAAAGGGGTCAAAATAAGGGATGATAATATGTATGAAAGTCCGTCATTTTGAAAGTTACATAAACCAAATTTTGTATTTCGGTTATTGACGTAAAACAAATAAATACGTGTTTCAGGAATTTTGGAAATTTTATTTAATAAGGGATGAAAAAGGGGGTGAAAGTTTCTATCGGACTTGCATATTTTTGATCTGAGGTCAAGTTATGGTCATCAACGTAACGTAATATTTTAAATTAATCTGTAAATACATATGTATATTTTCGTATTTGTATATAATCAACTTCCACGCGAGCAAAGCCGCGGGCAACAGCTATCTAGTTATGTATAAATTTTCCGAGCCTTCGGCAGCTAGGGGGTTATTTTACCATGAAAAAAAAAACACTTCAGAGAGTGTCTAGAACTGTTTATCATTTAAAATTTTTTCTAGCTTCCAGCAATGGGGGGATGTGCCCACCAAACCCCTCCCCCCCCTGAAATTACCCGCACTTACGTTGAGGGGGAGAGGTAAAAAAATATATGAAAACACAACTTTTTGATAATATGCTCTATTTAAATCAATAGCATATTCTATGAACAAAATTAATTATTTTGACTTTTTTTCCAATAAGAATGCTGTATTTATTTCCGGTTTTAAAATGTTAAAGAAAAAATTAAATTGTAACATTATATTTCTATATTGTAGAGCATTCTATAAACATTCTTGACCATCTCTTTATATGTTTTGTGTGCATAAATTGCAGATATAAACTCCATGGTTTATAAACACACCAGCGACAGACAATACCAGGAAGTCAGTGAAAAGTACTGTCACCTACTTGATTTGTCCACAACAGTCGGAGAAAGATAACTAGCCAACATACAACATTCCGCCTTATCTCAAGTTTCATCAGTAATGTTGAATGATGGAGCTATGTTATCTTTCTGATTTAAGAAAAGACTTTCATGTTTGCCTAACATGCTTTTACTTTGTACTAGAGCTACTAACTACTGTTCTTGGATAAATAATAACTTGTAAACTTTATTATAAAGACAGTTCCAAGTTCCTGTTCCGTGGAAATCTTACATCATGGTCGAATAATCTGGATATTAGCGACAAGATTACGCACGAACCAGAAAACCTATCAAGTTGGGTTTTCTGCATTCTTTAATATACGACATTGAAATCGAGACCAATGAATTAGCTTTTTATTTTTGAAATAATATTTTATAATATTTTTTTTGCCACTGTGTCTTACTACGCGTTCGGGTTACACACTTATATACTAATTATGCAAATGGTTTTAGAGGAATTAGTAAGGTTGTATTTAGATTGAGTATACTCGCACTTGCGTGGGGAGAGAGCGTGTGTGTGTTTTTGTGTGTGTTTGTGTGTGTGTGCGTGTGTGGTAAACCATTTTGGAAAAACCACCTTCAATACACCCGAGCGATATTCGAACGTTGATCCCCCGTCAGGGGCAATCTAGCATACTGCAAGAGTTGCACGTTAGACTACGTGGCCATCGAAGCAGACAATTTCTAAATTTATTTAGTGATTTTGTAAATATGATAAAACAATTTCACTGGTCTCAATTCTCTTGAAGTAGACTACAGAAAACTGCATCACTATGCGTCTGATTTTAGCTCTCTTGCCTACCCAAGTTACGCGTTGTACGTCACGGCCTCTTAAATCCAATTTCATTAGATACCAAATCTATCGTGTTCTCTAACTACCATTAAAGTTGAGTAAAGCCGCAATAGACCGGCAGAGTTGATGTACGCTTTGCGATTTTCATTCTGGCTTGGGAGCTCGGGATTAAACCTTTGGTTAGATTATTTTGAATGTTGAAACAATATGGCAGATTAACAATCAATTGTCGGTGACCTGGCGGTCTAGGGGTAAGGTGTCAGACTTCTATGCTGGCGGCCGGGGTTCAATCCTCGGTCTCGGCAAAGATTTATCTGATTACCAAACCCTTCCTTCACCTCTGACAAGACATCTTGTGAATGTGGGGAATGCCAGGCGTCCACCGTGGTTCGGATTCCACGTTAAACTGTAGGTCCTCCATTTCATCTCACAATCACCCTACCATTACACATTAGCGTAAGTGCGTATAACCCGAATGGGTAGTAAGACGCGGTGCTAATAATAATAATAATAATAACAACAATCAATTAATTTAGGACTGTATTTCTAGTCTAGTCTCAGGAGTCAACGAATCTTCCTGTTTACGAATAACAAGCCGATCACATCAAATGTAGGATTGGCAGAAGTTCGAATTTCGGCTTGCGTTTCTTAAAACAAGGAATCCTTTTTACTCACCTTTAAAAAAATGTGTCTACGATTTAAATCTTTTACACTCCACTTACGGGTGTTGCCCATGGACTTTTTGCTTAATTTTTGTTACTAATGAATTTAAAAAATCAAAGTTTTAAATTCCTGCTTTGTGGTGCACACGAACTACGATTTTCTTTTAATTTCAGACCACGGCGCCGATAGATATCGCGCTCTTAAGATTAGTAGCCACACTCTAACTCACAAGTAGTTAATGATATGCTCAATTTATTTTGCGACTTGCGCGTTACATTGCGTGTCTTTTGAAAGACTTGAAGAACGTTTACTTAACTTGCACAATCCATTAAGAGCAACGGTCCTTGTCATGTTCAACAATACTTTTGTGTTTGTACTCTAGTGTGGGAAAATGACGCTTTGGCAAAACTAGCGGTTTATGTGAACGTTCGAACTGTTGAACTTGTGAATGGATTTCGTTAAAACTTGCCACACTTAGATCTATAGTAAGTTTCTCATGCAAACAATCGATTGATACGACTATATGTGTTTGCTCCACGTCTTACTACCCATTTGAGCTATTCGCATATATTTACACCAATAGATTATGAATTATACAATTTTAATTTAGAGGAAATAAACCCACATTTATATTGAGGTAAAATTGTAAACCATAGGAAACCACTGATTCACCTGACTGGAATTCGAACCCTAATCTCCCCATTACCGACATTCCAACTTAATGTGTGAGTGACGCGGGACCATCAATGACTGAAGTTGGTTTTGGATGATAGTGTTTACGTTAATGTTATTCTCGATTATTATTTATTTCCTTGAAAATTGTACCGATTATGGTTTTGTAAAGTATAAAAGTGAGCCACATTGTAAATCCCACATTAAAGGAGCTCAAACTTGAATTCGTGAAAGTATTTCTGATGAAATTTTACTTTAAATGGCGGGCTATTTATTTCGTGCTCTACATCTTACTACCCTTCCAAGCCACACGCTTATTTAAACTCTTGAAATAGGAATGAGTAAGCTAGAATTGAGAAAAAATATACCTCCATCTTCGTTGATTGAGAGTGAGAAATCATCGAGGAGTAATCACCTCAGTGCCGAGATTTGAACCCTGACCTCCCTGTCACTGTAGGAAAAGACAAAACGAGACTGACACCTTTATCAGTATGCTCACCATTACTAGTAACATATTTATTAAATGCTTGTGATAATATATTTGAAGCAAAATAGACCGGTAGATAATTGGTACCCAAACATATTTAGATAAACAGTATATAGAATATACATTAAATATTTCTGAGGTATCTTGATTTTTTGGAACAATATTTGTAGTAACTTTTATAACTTAATGCAAAAGGTTATTCATTGTATAAATATATTTTCCAATATTTTCCTGAAACGTTGTGTATTTTATTACCTGCCCATTTTGCTTGAACCCGCAATTATAACATAAATATAAATTATGGGTATGTTGACCATTGATAGTCTTTATTTAGTCATTACATCCAACTTTTTGTTTTAGGTTTATTTGAAACAATGGCAAAGTGGTGGTGAAAATTATTAGAAGACATAAGTTGTCGAGCATATTTTTAGTAACTGCGGCATTTACTTGATATAATAGTTCTGTTAGCGTCGACTTTTGAGAACAATCCTACACCTGTGAAGAGTACAATCGGGCGTAAGTTGGGATCAGTTGGAACAAGCTGTTCTCTCTGAGGCGACGCAAACAGCTTTTTACTCATTTCCGTTCTCTGTTTTAAGATGGTGCAAGCAAGCTTTGTTCTTAATAATCTGATAAACCCAGTATTAATGAAGAGTACGTCGCTATTCAGTCCACTTAAAATATAAGTTTCTACTTTCTACTGACATGAGCGAAAATTCTTCAAAATGGTGACACAATATCTGGGAGTAGGCTTATATTTTTGAGATATTTAACTTCACCCACCCCTTCTGTAGACAGAGTATCTAATTAGATCATGCAACCACTGATCCGGGCTATTTGAAATCGTCTTAGACTATTTTAAATCTTATTTTTAGGGAATTATGGTTTTTATTATTATTTAACTTGCAACTGAAGTCTACAATTTGCGTTAGGTCCACTAGTTTTTTTTTTTTAAACTTTCAATACATTACTTTTTACGACCACAAATATTTTGTCTGGCAAAAAAAGGCTATGCTCGAAAACACATGTTTAAAAAATAGTTGTGAAAAAAGTTTACAACCAAGTGGCTCTAAAACTTTCGTTAGGCTTATATTTTTTTAAGGGAAACGAGAAAAGCACTTTGGAAGACCAGGTGTAGGTGGAAAGATAATATCTCCATTGCCAATAATTTAAGGTGGATTGGATGTCGGGAGTAAGTACCTAAGCCTGATTACTTACTGATGTAAATCTATTATTTCATACCTTCTGTAATAAAAGTGACTGAATTGGATATTTCACTCGCGACTGCATTTATTTCACTGTCTGTCACGATGTGTGCAAACCTTTTCTTGTAGTCAACTCAAAATTAGTCAATTTTGTTAAATCAATTCAAGTTTTTAGGTGAAGTGTATTATTCATGTTGGCGCGCTTTTTATTCTTCTTACTCCCCCGTTCCAAACCTGCCACACTCACTCCCACTCTAGAAATGGAACTGAAAAGTCAGCTCTTTCCTGCTACGATTACAGCTGTGATGGCGACGCGAACAGCCTGAAAGTGGACTGGCTCCCGCGAGTTGAACGCAAAAAAGGAGGAAGGTATAGATAGAACTGCTTGTTGCAGGCGACGCGAAGAGAACTATTATGAGAACTAACTTTTTTTTATCTTCGTCATACTATTCTTAAATACCCGTCCACACATGGTCGAGCAATTTGGAGTTGCTAAACTAAGTCTCGTTCGCATATATTTGGATAAACTGAGTCCCAATGGACAAAAACCTGTTTTGGTGGCCGCATGGTCTAAGGTGTCACTCTAGCAATAAACTGGCCTGCCGATGACAGGGAGATAGGGGTTCACATCCCTATCGGGTGTACTGAGGGTGGTTTTCCCTAAATGTTTTTCTACTATCCCTCCACGCACAAACGTGGGTACACATGATCTAACTTCTTCCTTTCCTTAACTCATAAGCGTAATTAGTACTTACGCGTATAACCTGAACCAGTAGTAAGACGCGGTGCAACAAAAAATGAAAAAAAAAAAAAAGTTTGCAAACGCAGATCTGAATTCATATCATATTTGTTCTACAAGTACAAATTTTAATTAAATAGCTATGAAAAAAAATCAAACTTTACTATTGCGTGGTTATTTAATTTAACTATTTATTCCCTCAGAAGGTTTTGTTCATTCTATTGTATTTTTTGGTTTGGAAGTTAGTTAGTATGGGCTCAGTTTAACTACACCCCGCTCTAAAAAAAAAAAAAAGTTAACAGGTCATTGTGAATTTGAATGAGAGCCTCGATAGCTCAGTGGTCAGAACAATGCTGCAACTAACACAAGTCCAGGAATATATTTCCTTTAAGATAAATATTTTTCAAAATATAAATATGATGCTTTTGTCAGTAATGACTAACCCACGCTAGAAACTCTATAGACGAGCGATCATCAAACATATCCTTATGTGGGCCAAATGTGACTTTTATTTTGATCTCTTAGGCTAAACATAAAATACTAAATGTAAACACAATTCTGTCTTTTATTGTGTACATTGAGGTTCTTTATAAGTTAAAGTTCCTTAAAAATCACTATAAACTGTACTAGAGTGTATACGTGTGTGTATTTAATTGTATAATTGCTTTTGTATTTATTCATTTACGTTTTTGACCACTATATGTAATAGGTACGAGGAGACTGAATTGTATCTACTTTAAATATGGGAAAAGTACCAACTAAATCCTGATTTGTATCTACTCTGAATAGTAACTATTCCGACATTTATTATGCAAAGCGATGCGAAGAAAAATTCTGAATTCTATCTAGAAATGGCTGACCTATGTCTTAATTCTTATGCTTTAAAAAGCAAAAATGGCAAAAAAATAGTTCACAAGCCTTATAATAAAGAGTAGCAAAATCATAAAAACCTAAAAGGCGTAGCTTAATTTTATTCCGTAGGAATAGATAACGGAGTTATTTTAATGAGTGCTAGTTATGGTTACATCCGTTAGTATTAAGTTGTTCAAATCTTTCAATTTGAGCAATTTTCGTTTATCTTATGCATAGGTAAAATTATTAATATATTAGTAACTGTTTATTAATTTAATTACAGGAGAAATTTGTAAGCTATGCATCCTACTGTATTTAAAATGTTGTATTCTAGTATTAAAGGTGTAAATATCCCATTTTTTTTCCTAACCCCTTTAACAAAACTTTAGGGCAACAAACCTAGAATTTTACAAGGCACAATGAATATTAAGAATAAGAAAGGTATTTTTTCCTGGAAGACAGTGGTTCGACGAGTACAATATTTTTAAAGAGACAGAGGTGGATCCAAGGGGAGGGGCGCGGTTGGGGTGACTAATACATAGCATTTAAGAAAATACTAGTTGTATTGTTAGTAACAGTGGAGGCTCTTGCCTTTTTTCTCATAGGAGAACACGAAATTGAGAATTAAACGAGAGATAAAATATAAACTTACCTGTAATTTACATTTTGTAATAGATGTTTCTTTCCCATTTTAAAATACGTAAATCACTTTGTTATCAAAATAAGAAATGAAGTAATAAAGCTATTTCCTACCGAAGGCATTTAGTCTATTTTGCTTTATTGTACTCCATAAGAACGTCTAATCCGTTTTAGGGTAGAAAACCCTTTCACATTCACATGTTGACATCGGACCAACAGTTTAACACTTTAAGATAAAATCTCAATATTTTTTTTAACCCTATGCCATACTACACCTTCGGGATGAACGGCTAAGTACTAATTACAGATTGTCAAACCCTTGTGAATGTGTGGAATGCTAGGCGTCCACTGTGGTTCTGATCCCACGTTAAGCTGTAGGTCCTCCATTTATTCTCACAATCACCCTACCATTACACATGAGCGTAAGTGCGTATAACCAAACGGGTAGTAAGACGTGGTGATAATAATAATATAATAATAATATTAAAGGGTTAAGGATATGGAAGGATGATCCTTAGAGAAACTAAGCCTCAATTGCGTGGGGAGAGAGTGGAAAACCACCCTCAATTCACCCAAATGAGATTAGAACCACAATATCCCCGTCCTCGGCAGTCAAGCCCAATACGAGACTGACGCTTTAGACCACCCAGCCACCTAGGTGGGTCCCACTTAAGTTTTTTTTGTGTGTGTGTGTGTGAAATAAACACTAATAAAGATAACGCACTCTCAACCTCGCACATATCATGACGATTGTAGATTATATTCAATCCATTTTTTAATTTTAAAGCATTTAACATGAAATAAGATGCTTCGTTAAGTGTGAGGTTTACACTTGACCCAACCCGCATTACACCCATGTAACCTAAGGTTAATCTTATTACCAGAATTTCTCACTTGTTATGAATGATAACAATCTTATTCTCATAATTTATCATATTAGAGTACTAGTAAATTTAAGAGAGTTACCTAATTACATTTACAATAAAATCATTGATTTTTTAAAGTGTATGTCACCTATTGTTTAAACAGTTTTAAGATTTTAACAGTGTAGTACCAAGGAAATTCAAATTGTTGAAAGCATATGATCTTAGCTATTGTTTTACGATTCCATTGATATCTTAACTATTTTTTCCTAAAATAAATAGTGAAATCTTATTACTGTAGATGTGTAAAATTATATATATATATATATATATATATATATATTATAAGCAGAGATTCTCAAACAGGGGTCACCGAAGCTCGTCCAGGGTTTCCGCGAGATCGTCCAGGGAATTCGTGACATAACCATTATATATATTTTTTTAGATATTATAACATCTTATATGAAGGGTAAATTGTTGATATATAGGCCTACTAAACACAATGGAGATGCCTTCCCATTTTAATAACCCAGCGAGAAAGTGATTACTAAAAAGGGGGGGTTGACCACAACCCTTGTGCCCACATATTTGAGAGGAGCTTTTGGGCATTCACTTTAGTTTTCTCTTCAACCAGCATAAATAACTTTAGAAAAACCACTGACATATTCTATGGATTTTCCCAACAACTTATTTGTGCCATCAAGCCCTTTCTGCTCTTTGTGGTATGCAACAATTGAAATTGTCTTAGTGTGAAATGAGACAAAGGAGATGGTCACTAAAATTGCTACAGATTTAAATTATATTTTAAAGGCACACAAGCATTTAAATTCTTTACATAAATTTGCAGTTATATAAATTTACAAATATTATATTTATTATATTTTCATTTTCACTTTAATTATATTTAAATTAAAAATATATTATGACTAATTTATATCTATAATATATTATAAATAATTTATGACTAATTTTTTTATTCATTTATCTTACATCAAGGGGCCCGCGAATCATCTGTTCCCTGGTTAGAGGGTCCGCGTGACTATTAAGTTTGAGAACCAACGCTATAAGCTATACCAGAGTGAAATAACGCAAGATAAACTTGCTGCTGTCTAGGGTAAACGAAGGATACTTTCTAAACTCAAGACTACTACGTGACTTACTGTCTAGCTTGACATGTACAAAATCCTGCCTTAATACTCGTACTAAACATCCTAATATCTGCACTATGATCACATAATTCTAGGCGTAAAGCTATCAAAAGACTGGATTGCCCCTGATGGGAAGGGTCTAGTATAGTGTTAAGGTGCACAGGAAGTGGTTTTCCACGTGCTATTTATCACTATTTTATCCATACCCTAATTTTATGTGTACACTTATAATTTACATCGTTTCCCATGATATTCATCTTTCCTAGACCATCCATTGAAAACACGCGTTTCATAACTATTATATTATTTTATCTATTTCCAAGGATTGGACCTTACGCCGGTCTCCTTAACCACTCGGTTATGAATATGGTTAAAATTAACTTAGAATTTGAAAACACTAGAAAAATATTTATGGTTCGCGTATACCTAGCAAGGGGGTCATTAAAACGTATATAATTCTTAGAACCACTTAATTTAATTAAAGCAATCAGGTATTTTCACAGGATCTAAACAATTCTTTCTCTCTACTTTTTTTGGGTGCTTACAAAAATCGAGGATAGGGGGATATTTGGCCTTGTGACCGTATTTATAATGAACTCTGAATCCTTCACTTCCTCTTTCATTACACGAAGTCAACACTTTAAGCCTGATTGGGAGACCGGGATATAGACCAAGCAAGCCCTCTCGGAGGCGGTTATACATCCTGATAGAGTCAAGGTATGGATTGAATATGGTGCTAGCCGATCTTGCTCATATCCTAAACCACTAATTTAAAATCGTTTTACACGGCCCGGTTATTGTGGTTTTCTAGCGTTAGTTGGAAGTAATTAGTGTTAATTCGGTGGTGTTGCAAGTGGCCACATTTGATAGCTCAGGGGGAGGGTAGAGAGGAAAATTGGAGGGCGGATCCGAGGCTTGCGGGCTTGAAAATAAACAAGTGCATCTGCACGAGCGTCTTACTTTTTGGTTGGTCACCTAACTTTTTACAACTTGTAGGCGGTGTTGCCAATACCGCAATAAAAATTATCTCCATTACGTTGGAATGATTGAAATTAAAAAAAAAATTATTCTATTCCTAATGTTTTAAAGTTATTTCCGAAATTGATCCATGCCCCACCCCACCCACAGAATAGCTTCACACCCCCTAGGTTGGGAACCACTAGTCTAAGGCGTCACCCTCGCAATAGATTGACTGCCAATGACGGGAAGATCGGTGTTCGAATCCCGGTCGTGTGAGCTGAGGGTGGTTTTTCCTAAATGGATTTACACTCTCCCTCCAAGCAAATGTGTGTAATATTCCTCTACGTTCAACCTTCCTCACTTCTAATACATCAATGTAATTAGTGCATACTTCTATAACCTGAACGGGTATTAAGACATGATAATAAAAATAATAATTATATGCATATTAATAAAAGTATAAAGTTGTATATATGTATATCTGTCCAGGGATTATTTATTACTTTGCGTATAACCCGAACGGGTAGTAAGACGCGGTGCTAATAATAATAATTTATTACTTCTCAATGAGCTAGAAAGCTGAAGTATTGTAAAATTGTAGAGGAACCATTCCAGAGGTATGCAAAACTTTCAAACTGGAAGTCTTGTAAATATAAAATGTATAAAAAATACAAACGTGATTTATTTAGTAATTTTATCCCGTCTACATGTTATTTACACTTTAAAATTAAGGATAAAATATAATAGAAATTCCAATATCAAATAAATTTTAGATTACTATACAATGACCGGTTTTCATAGCTTTGTTTGTTGTTTTGTATTTATATAAGTAAATAAAAACTATCCAGGTAACGTTCAACATCCTTAATTAATTTGAGATTACATTTTCATACATGTATTCAGACTAATCAAAGAAAAGGCATTTTGAAAAAGAAAGAATGCTAGAGGACATAAATAAGTTGTTTTATTGAAAATCATCTCAGGCAGATCTTAAAAAAAAACATACCACAACTGATCTTTGTCTTCAATTGTGTATTTTGTTCATCAGTCGAGCTAAAGATCTTTACAGAGGACTTTGCCAGGAAATGCATTAATCATACTTCCTGATGTTTTGATTGTTAACAATGTTGTTTTCCGATGTATACAAAACATACTGATACTACAAGGCAGAAAATGAGAAGAATTTAAAGGAAGTCTCCGCATCCCATTTTGGAAATCATCCAATATAATTATGTCTGACATGAACAAGGAAGAAAATGTTTGCAGTAGAATATATCTGACGTTGAATGTAGAACAAAAACTTGCTTAAGGATGACATTAAATGATGCTAACCGTCTCATCTTCAGAGTTCAAACTGCTAATATAGGATGAGTTAACCATATTTCCAAACCATGCATCTTATGTAATCATCAATCATTTGTTGCAGAATAGGTTATAATGAATAATCATTTATCATTTTGGAGAAAAGATTTAGTGTTGGAGGATGACTTCAGTTAATATTTACCAACTACCAATTCTTCTGCGTGTTTTTTTTTAATTCCGCGTCATATTACCTGTTCAGTTTATACGCCCTTCCGCACTCTCATAGGGTCAATAATCGTCTAGATAAGTATAAAATACTCTCAGCTGTGGAAGGAATTTAACTCATGTTAAACAATGATGTACACGAAATTGATACTTGTCTTCGTTATTGGCTAATTTATTTAGGGGAAAACTGAAAAAAAATACAGCTTGAAAGAAAATATCCTATAAAGAAGGAAGGGCCAGAGGAAATATAAACACATAATAAATTTGTTTAACACCACGTTTTACCCCCTTCCCCCCACCATTCATGTTATACGCCTATGTACTAATTACTCTAATAATTATAGGGATGTAGCAGGTTTATTTAGAGGGAATGTACCTGCATTTGCGTGGAGTAAGAGTGGAAAAACATTTTGGAAAACTACCATCGGTACAACCGACCGAGATTCGAAACTCGATCTACCCGTCATTGGAAGTCTAGTCTATTGCGAGAGTAGTGCCTAAGATCTTAGACTAAACGGCCACAGAGGCGTGTCGGAAAAAATATTGAAACATGTCTCGGTAGTTAACGAAACATTTAGAAATTGGCTGGGCCCAACTTATTTATATTAACTTTAATCTCAAATGGCCATACTGTGTCAACGAAATGAGGAAACTGCAGAATTAAATGAGGAGGTATTTAATATCTAGTATTCTAGGAGAAGTATATTGTTACATTGGTATTAACTTGGTTGACTGTAAGAATGAGTGCGGAAATTGCAAGTATCCAGTAGAGTTTTTAAACATTTTGACGCCCTTAGCAATACTGCCACACAAGTTAAAATCAGGCACTATAGTAATACTCCTTCGGTATAGTAATTAAATACTAAACAGGGCCTATGTAATGGAACTGCCTAGCAGTGACAAAACTGGATACAACAATTTTAACAGGCTTATCTCAATGAAATGTATGTTTCTTACAGTGAATTGTTTTGGCACCTGTAAAACCCAACATCCCCTTTATTTTGATACGGAGACAGTTCCCAGTATAACGGAAGTTCTCAATTTAATACTAATCAGAAACAAGGTCAAACCATGGTTATGGTTGATATCTATCTATCTGCCCAAGCCTATTTTCAGCCGTGGCCTTCTCTTATAACTAGAACCTTGTTAATCCGAACTAATTAGGACCGAAGCTTGTTCTGATTAGCGAAAATTCAGTTTTAACAAATGAATACAGGGATACAGTATTTTCACGAATTTTAAATTACTAATGAATGTGTTAAGTCAAATTTTAATTTATTTAACCGATTTATAACACGTAATATGTACCGTAATTACTTTTAGTTAGAGGAAAACACATTGCATTATCACAACATGTAATTATGCCTATTAATAATTTATTATCAGATATAACTATTCCTTACAATTATCTTTTAACTTGAAGCTTGTTAACCAATTACACTATATTTCATTTGACTTAATATTTTTTCCCCTTTTTCCGAAAAGGTTGGTCGGATTATCCGGAATTTCGGAATACTGGGGCTCAGTCTAGAGGGGTTTTACTGTACACCTTTATAATTAATTTAATGAATATATAATAAATTAAGTTCACTATCACTTTATCCACTCTTACGACAGAAATATACTTAAACAAACAAAGCCTAGTGTTACATGCGCACATCAATTGAAGATTAGGTTTTGTAAGGTTGGTTAATATTTCGTAGACACGCCAAAAAACTAGTAGCATGGATACACTATGAATCCTCGTTTTATAAGCTTAAAAATTAAAATGAGAGTTTATAGTAATATTTATATTATTATTTCTTTGATATATTTGTAGAAGTATTATGAACTTATATTAATATACAGAGTGTTTATTAAGAGGTAAAAATCCAGCGAAAGCTTTACATATAGCTTACGTAGATTAAACTAATTTTATATGCTTATGTGTCTATTTTCCCTCTTCTTACTACCCGTCCGGGCAATACGAATTTTATTACATTCTGGGAGTAAGAATGAAGAAGGTAATATTGAGGAAGAGTGGGTAACCGTTTGGACAAAACCATTCTCGCCTAGTACACGAGTCCTGAATTCGAACCCCTACATTTCCGTCACCGGTAAACTAGGCTTGACGAGATTGACCGATACGGGTTAAAAAAAAATCTGTGCTTAGAAAATGCAATTTATAGACCTTAAATTAAATATATCTCACCTTTCAGTAAGGAAGTCCATCTGTAGTTGAGACTTCAAACCTTTTTATGTACGTCACAATTTCAAAGCCTCACTGTCACATGTTACAAATCCTTCTTCCACACTGTAAAATTTCTGGTTGACGCCTACAAACTCACTGATCTACTCATTTATGTACAAGTACGCCCTCACTTCATTTATAGTCTTGTGTCGTCTATGGGGTACGATCCAAACGGCAAGAAGAAGATCGTAGTGGCTCACACCAGTTGGTGTAGTGTTGCCTACTAACGGACAGGAACACGAGTACGAGGGAAAATGCCATGCGATGGTGCTGGTTGAAATGGCCGGCTGACTTGTTGAAGGGAAAGTAGGCTAGGTTTCAGACCCGGGCAGTCCTCCACACTCTGCAGATACCACACTTCTACCATCACGTACGAGCCAGGAGAGCGACAGTACGTTCTCGACCGCCTTCCTTGTTACCACTTTTATCTTGGGCTCATCTCTTTGACTATCTGGCTGGTGTGGACACGGCCTTTTTTTGTTGTTGTCATGCTCTTCAAGCTAAGGGCTGTATGGAGCCGATATTGTATTTGCTTAGCACCGCGTCTTACTACCCGTTCGGGTTATACGTTTGAACACTAATTACGTTAATGGTTTTAGAAATGAGGAAGGCAATATTTAGAAGAAGTGTATCCGCATTTGTATAGAGGGAGAGTGGAAAACTACTTTGGAAAAGTCTCCCTCAATACACTCAACCTAGATTCGAACCTTGATCTCCCTCTCATATACACTCTAATCTACTGCGAGAGTAGCGCCTTAGGCCGTGTGGCCATTGAAGTGGGTGAGATTGTATTGAACCCCTCAACCATCCTACCCCTACTGGTTTCGCATAACCTGAAGATTATTCAGAGACTACCACCCCATTAGGTTTCGAACCCTCAAAGTCTTGAACTGTAATTGGACATAGGTTAAAAGAATACCTTTTAGAAGTCTGAATCACAGCTCAGACCTATTACTTTATTCCTTACATACCATTTTGTTTACGTTTCACTCTAGGCTTATTAACGACTTAAACTTTTGAAAGGGGAGGGTTGCTAAAATACAATTTCACGGCCGATTAACTGATCCATTAGATTCGAGATTAAGCTCAATCGGGGATAGAAACTTTGTTGGATAAACTGAGTTTAGTTTTTCATAAATAATTTCCCACTTTCTCTCCACGTAAATGTGTGTACATTTTCTTTAAACTCTATCTGCCTCATCCCTTCTCCACTAACGCTTTAATAATACGCCCCCGACCCGAACGTAACGTGAGATGCTGTGAAAATAAATACGCTCAGACTATGAAACTTATTTATTCATTTGATGATAGCAGAACTGGAATCGGGTTGACATTTTTTTCAAGTTGATTTTTTTTAATTTATAGTATTTTTTAAAATTTAATGTATTAAAAAAATCGGTTCAACTGTTTAATTGATGTCATTGTTACTGGTTTTTTTAAAAGTAAAATACAGGAAACTGCGCCACGATGTGACCTATGCTATGTGTTATCCATGGACTCGTCCAGGATTCGAACCCTCACCTATTCATCAATTGACTAAGTGCATTGTGAGTCTTATACTTAAGTGTACGCGGCCACCGCTGCGGGTGCCAATTGTTGTTAAAACGAGTTTTAAACCAATACGCCGCGTTTCATTGCCGGTTCTTACTATACGCATATACATGTGTGCGTATAGTCATCAGCACCAGCTTTTGCCTAAAAGGAGAGTGAAAAACCATTTAGGGTAACACCTGCTCAGCACATACGACTGGGAGTTGAACCACAACCTCCCCATCACCAGAAAACCAAATTAAGATAGCTTGTAATTTATACCGCGTGGCCCACCAGCGCGATTAAATAAGTTTCCACTAGAGTAATTTATCCGTGCTCTCATTCAAATATATAATTAGCCTATTTAGTATTTTATTACTTGGATGGCTATCAGTGGCTTAAAATAGATAACTCAAAGGAACAGGATGAAGAAAGTTAATTTGAAGAGACTTTACCAATCCTTGCCTAGAGTGATACATACATACCATTAATAAGGTATAAACCTAATGGGAAGTAATATGCGATTCTAAGAAAATGTATATAAAAGAAACAACACCCTTAATCGAGCCAGTCGTATTCGACCCCTGGCCCTCAGAGTGAGGGGTGCTTGCAATCCTGTAACCTTGTGACTCTTATAACTGACATGTTTGGCTACACGGACATTGGGACTGACTCTGAAATGAGAGGATAGGGCTAAACCACGACTATCTGCATTGTTAGTTTCTTCCTGCAAAGACATTTTCTAGCCTTTTTCCAGGCAAATTGTAAACGTCATTCATATCAGAACGTAAAAGAAAAAGTTTAAAACTGGCCAAAAAATAGAAATACCAGCAAAAGTTTTATAAAGCGATCCATGTATTTAGAATGAAATTTCATGTTTCAAACAAACTTGGTGTCTCCACAAACAAATAAGTCTTAAGTAGAATAAAATAAATAAAATGGTTGGTTTAATAAAAACTTTATAAACAATAATTTAAATGCGTTCCAACCAAACTTAAACTTAATCTCTTATCCTGTCTTGAGGACAGTTCTTGTCGTAGACTTAACTATCCTTGGTGGCTATATTTACTGAGCCAATTAATGAACATCTATATAGTTGATATGTTTATAAATATGAAAACAATTTAAAACAATTGCACACGATACGCCAAAATATTATGGTAAATGTAATAAATTTAATTTTATTGAATTTTTAAAACTCATAACCTTCTCTTAACACATCATTATTGCTCACATGTTTAGGTCTATGTCGTGCTATTCATTTTAGCTTACCGTTACTGTAATTGGGAAAAATATGTATTGCATGTTTGATGCTAAAAATTAACGATAACTATTGACAAAAATTAAACAATTAATAATTGTTGTCACACTAGTGATAAAGGTGAAATTCGGATTACAAATTATGAAAGGCGTGTAGAGTTTGTGAAAAAAGAAACACACCTAAACTGTACTTTACATTGTAGTCTCATACGTAAATGTAATGTGAGAGACTGGCTAGAACTATCTCAAGTTAGGGATGAGGGGCATACTTTTATAAATGCGGAAAAGAGCTTTCGTGTTACCAATGCCGTAGAGTGAGTGTTGAATATCATACGTTGAATGCACATTGGATTTAAAAAGTCGTTAAATTAGAATACTTCTGCAAACATATATATTTTATAAGTTTTTGTACAAATAAAACTGTAGTTTATTGTCAAAAGCGTAGGAAAATAAATAATCTATTAGAAACATGCTTAGTCAATTAGTTGTAATATTTGTCAATTGCATCGTTATCTTATTTTAAATCTCCCTCTCTTTATTTGGTCAATATGAAATCTGCGGGTGAAATACAATAATATGACATCTAACTGCGCCTCAGAAATGACAAACAAGCAAGAGTTTTTTTTTCCCTTTGCTTTTACCACACTGATAGCTAATATATTTTTTGGGCCTCGTAGGCTAAGAGGTCAAGTCCGTAAAGAGACTAGAGTTATATTTTAAGGTGAGATGAAAGGGTACGCAAGGTAGGATCCGTATATTTATAGTTTTATAGCAATAAACAATTACATAAATGCAATATTGCTCAAGTAGATAGACTTAGTTTAATTCTCTTGTAGTTATAATCTAAATAGATTTTAAATATGGGTCAAAAGCATCGCGAAACTAAAGACTTTTTCTCTTGATTTTTAAAATAAAGTTATCATCAAATGCCATTATACTCTTGACTGATTCAGAAAAATTTAGGATAACTATGTGTGTAAAATTAAATTAAATGTAGCCTACATACTATAGCAGTATTTTAATTATTTTGTCCAAGAGGTTTTTTGTATAAAAATACCAACAATAACTCGCACTTGTTATTTCCTTTTACTAAGCTCAAATATATTAATATTTATGTTTATTAAAACTCCTATGACCAACTTAATGTTTGAACAACGCCACTTGTACCAGAAAGCCCGCAGTATACCAGGCTTTTAGCGTTTGGCATAAAGCGCTATTGACTTTGTTCATCTGAATGGTCGAGTGCTTAGAGATGTAGACCACAAGCTAAAGGGTCTTTGGAACCATTCAAAAGTATCAACACTAATTTACAATTTATTTTTTGGTTCGTAATGTCTAGAAAATACAATTTCTGCCTCTCAAAATGGGGTTGTAGTTTTTGGTTATTTGTCTAAGCGTATGTTTGTTTTATTATAGTGTGTGGAGAAATTCTACATTTATCCTCCCCTCTCCTTTATTTTTGTGCCCCGCGTGAGGGATATCTACATAGTTACACAAATGGGCTAGGGCTGAGGATGGTAGAATCCAGGCGAATTGTATCATCATTTGCCTGAAGGGAGAGAGATAAATCACTTAGGAAAAACACCTCATTACAATTGACTGAGATTCGAACCTTAACCTCCCTGTCATTGGTAAACTAGACCAGATGAGGCTAATGCCTGTTTCTGCTTGTACACCAATGCGAGTTAATTGATCATTATTACTCTTCTATCACATTTAGTATTAATTTTTGTTCAAAAACTGTTTCTAATAAACTTGTTAATTTCTCTGGGAACAACTTTGGGGGATACGACCTAGTCCACGTGCTTGCGTGTCGTCTATTAAGTTCCACGGGAAAGGAAAGTTTCTTACACTTGAACTACGGCGTGTAGCGTAAAATGTAGGACTAGTTGGGAGGTTATGGGAGCGTGTCTTTTATTAAACAATAGCGAAAAAACTTAAAAACTAAATTGCAACATGACAAGTAAATTTCTATGTAAACTTTGTTATTTTCTGTTTCAAGGTTAAAGGGTGTAATGGTTTACGTTTTGGGACATATTGTGTGTGCTAAAAATGGAAATGAAAATAAATGAACAAACCCAAGTAATTTAAGTAATTTTCTAACGTATGATCGCTGAACTATCGTGTCTTTAGAGAAAGACAGAAACAAATATCTAAAAAGGTTGTTTACATCACCTTTCTTTGAATGTTTTATTGACATTACTTTCTCAGCGTGTCTAGACCACGATCTTTTTTAAAGTACGTTCGTAGTTCAATTAAGTGAAAAATGACAACATGTACACGGGAATCGAACACGTTTCCCGTATTCAGGTTGTCATTTTTCACCTTATTGATTTGATTCAATTATCAACATTGATTCTATGGATAACCCTTACGTATCATTTTGTAATAAAATTAACCAATAATACAGTATTAGTACTTTTAACCCAAGGGTTATTAATAGCTATTTAATATATACATCAATGGTTGCATGGTCTAGGATGTATACTCCATTCACGGTAGAAATTACTCTCTGAAAAGTCATTTTTCCTACCAATATCCCACTATATAATAGATATCTCGTAGGGAAAAAGGCCTTTCACAAAACAATTCCTACGCTGAACATACTTTAGAGACCCCAGTAAACTGTGCTGCCGCCGATGGGGAAGATGAGGATCAAATCTTAGCTGGATTAACCAAGAGTGATTTTCCACATGTGATTCTTATAACTTTGGTTTTCCCATTATCTCTCCACGCCATTGTTGATGTATATCCTCTAAGGCTTAAGCTACCTCACCATTACGTAAATAGGTCGTTTATAACCTTGTTGTTGAACGCACTTGTATTTGGCTCACCGAATTTAGGACTAAGGATTGAGAAATTAGCTAAGAGGTAATATACCTGCATAAGCGTGGAAAGTGCATAGGTAAATCACACTTATAGCATTAGAATGGTGCTATTTGGTATTTAGCCTATGTACATATGTACACTATGTAATAAATGTATCACCTATGGTATGTCTATGAACACAACAGTTGTAAAGTAGTTAAGTTACTTAGTTTAGTCTCATTTAATGACATCACACATTAAAAAACTTCATAATTTAACGACAAACGAGGTAGCAACAAAACAGATGATTAAAATATGTGTAAGACATAAATAAGTATGAAGTGATGAATCGTCAACTTATAGAGCAAGAGCTTAGTGATAATGTCGAGTACTGGGAGAGCTTTGTAGTAGGCTGGAGCTGAAAAATATATACTTTTATGAAAACGTAAAATAGAGGACCAATAATAAACGCAATAGAATAGATGACTCTATGATGCAGATAAGATGCCATAGAAGCATACTCACTCACCCCATGATGTATACCACCACTGACGAGTAGAAGTATACCGAGATATACACAGCGAGTTTATTACGATAACCTTATAAACCATTCTGTTGAGTTATGCAAAGTATGTTTTCAAACTCATTATATATTTAATGAGTTCTAACGAATTACGCCATCCGCTAATCGTAACGTGAAAATGAAAGTGGGCCATATCAATTTACGTCTACTGATCATCGTGGCACTCTTGTGGTAAATTTCCTTAAGAATCTTGTTAAATATTTGGAAAGCGTGTAGCCCTGGTAGGGTAGGTTTAGTTTTCTTAGCACCTCGTTTTATTACCCGTTTGGGCTGTAAACATATGTACTAATTATGATAATGTGTTAGGGATGAGGACAGTTGGGTTTATAGGAAGTGTACCCGAATTTTCGTGTGGGGTGGGGAAGAGTGAACAACCATTTAGGGCAAACCAGCCACAACACACCCGATCAGAAATTGAGCCCCGATCTCTCCGACATGGCAGTCCAGTTTGTCGCGAGAATGACGCCTTATATCATTCGACCACCGAAACGGGTTGTTTGAATGTTATTAAATATTTAATTTAAAGAGTAAGAATGAGGATATCTAACAGAATGTCAACCTGGATTGGCGTGGAGAGAGGATGGAAAGATCACAGTTGTAAGTTATATGAGGAAAACCACCCCGTGAGCGCCCGATCTAGATTAGAGCTTTGTCCTCCCTTTCGCCTACATTATAGTCTTTTTCGAGCGTGATGCCTTAAACCGTGTGACTACTGATGTAAGTGAGAATGCTAATTTAATTTATTCCTAGGTTTCCCTTTTGGTGATAATTTACCTTGTATTAAAAGCCTTCAGAGCATCGTTTTTCAACCGGTGCACTGTGGCAGATGTGTCTCTGGGGTTTGGGAGTAGATTAAAAATAAGTGAGAAATATTTTTAGGAATAAAACTAAATCTTTTAAAATTACTGATAAACATTTTTAAAAAAATGAATCTTAGTGGTTGAACTTTTAAACACAATCAAAATTCTTAATACTCGTTATTTTAGTGATAAAATCTCTCCTAATAGACTGATGTGTGCCTTGACAATTTTAGCACCTCGTTCAGTGTGCTGTGGGTTGAAATATGTAGAAAATCCCTGCTTTAGAGGGAACATGGACTTAACATAAAAGTACAGTTTAATTCTCTAAGGAAGGCACTTTTAGAAAGAAAAAAAAAATTGCGGCCAACATTGGTAACATTTTACACTATTATTATGATTTTGTTTTAAATTATTATTATTATTATTATTATTATTATTATGTAGCTATTTATAATAACCATTAAAAGTGACAGCTGTAAATCACATGAGTTGCCGTTTGAATGACGTGAAAGTAGGTATAGCAACTTTTCTAGCGGTTGGAACAGATCTTCCCCATTAAAATTCGTCTCTAGTTAGCCTCAGTTATTCCTCTGACTTCACATAACATTCATTAATAATAAGCCGCACATCTCTTAAAGCTTTTGACTCGCCAATCCCACGATGACTTCAAAGCAGTTGGCCATTGTATACATTCAAAGGAAGAGTAGTCCTTTTTCTTAGAAGGGTCTGAGTCATCGTCAGACAGGTATCTTTCTATTTAGATGCTTTCACTCTCTCTTTCGTTGGAACTAGCTTGGGTACATAATTTGACTCCGATTAAGAGGAGCGCCTGACCTTCAGATCACTTTCTCATTCGTACCACGTGCACCAACCTCTCTGTATTCGTGACATCATTGCCATCTTTCTTCTCCCAGAAACACCTCTAAATTTTATAGAGAACGAATGATAAATTACATTGACTCTCACAATAGTTTGGTTGGTTTTTTTTTTTTGTATATGCACAGACTACTCGTCCGAGTTATAGCCCTACTCATATTTACACCAATGTGGTAGGGATGTGAGATAATGAAGGTAAAACTTAAGGTTGTGCAAGCGACTCTTTAATAATTTATAGCATTTTATTATTTTGTACCCGCCTCGGTGGCGTGGTTGGCTAACGCGCTAGACGTGTTGAGCTAAACTGCTGAGGACGGGGAGGCCGAGGTTCGAATCTCGGTTGGGTGAACTGGGGGTGGTTTTTCCTCAATGGTTTTCCACTCTCCCTCCACGCAAGAGCGGGTTCACTTCCTCTAATTCGACCTTCCCAATTCCTAATCCAATAGCGTAATTAGTACTTAAAGCGTATAACCCGAACGGGTAGTAAGACGTGGTGCTAATATTATTATTATTATTTTGTTGACAATTTTGTTTTCTCTCTTGACTAACAAAATTTTGTTATGAAATAAATATTGTGGTGGACCGTCTTTAACATTTTCATTGTTATAAAAAAAACCTTTAATGTGTTTAGTAAAATATCGGTAAATCTCAATAATTAATTACTAAGACTTTTAAGAAAAGTTTCTATTTTTTGTATACTGTAGTAATGGAAATATTACATTAAGTCCCCAACAAAACTTGCTTCTACACCCTCAAAAGGCTTTTTTTTTCTAATTTATGTGGAGGTAGAATGTAAAACTAATTAGGAATAAAACACCTCGCTAGGCATACACCCAGCCAGGATTCTAATCGTGTCCTCTCCGTCACTAGTAAACTAGACCAGATGAGACTGACACTATAGTCCACGTGCCTATCTTTTCAGATGTGTTTGCAAAGCTTCTTCTTACACATTTCATAAAACAAGGTTTTGACACCCGATGCTGTTGCTTATGTCAATAGGTATACGTATTCCGCGGGAAAGTATAGGGTCATAACCCTAATAAAATGTAAACTAGTACTCCATTTACTCCATCAGTGCGTACGTAACCACCATAATTGTTCGAATATACCAGTATTTATATTTACTTGCTTATTACCGCAACCTACATCCATCTTCTTGTAAAAACAGATTTAATTGGATTAAAATAAATAGCATTCAATCATTAACTTTCTAAAGTAATTAATTGATTAATTTTGATAGTTGTGTGAAGAAACCATCATCGGTGACTATGCGGACCACATGACATACTCATCTGTTCTGGTTTTCCGATGATGGGGATGTCGGGATTCAAATGCTGGATGGGTGTACCGAAGTTTCTCATCAATATTTTTCCACTTTTTTATACACTGATGCAGGTGCATCTCCTCTTTAAGTTCTACCGTGCTCATACCACTAACGTTAATTAAAATACATATAGCCCGGACAGGTATCAAGGTGAAAAATAGAACCTAAGGAAAAATTTATTATTTTATTACAATTGATTTAATATCTACTTCTCATATTTTACCCAGGGAGAATCCAATTTAAAAAACAAGCCCCAATCAACCCAAATACTAAGCTGGGCTGGATATTTGCATGAAATAGCTACTAAGCGTAATAATGGCCTGCTCGAACACCGCTGCGGTGGGGGCTATTTATTAATTTATAAAAAAGTAAATCTTTAGAAAATGCAAAGTATAAAATTTGGCATGATTTTTTTACTACGTAATTCAAATGTATATTGTAATTTAGGAGTGTTCAGTGGCGGCTTGTGTGTAGATACTGCGGAACAGCAGCGCCCCCTATTTCCACTTGATATTATCGATAACATTTAATATAATGAGTCCTTTTTTCTTTAATTCTTACTTAGTACAATATATATTCCTTAAGATTAATGTCAGTACTTCAGTAGCCATCTCCCAGTTTATGAAAAATAAACAAAAATCTTTGCATGGAACTGTGCGCTTCACAGTGCCAGCGAATTGGTGTTTGACTGTTGTGCGCATGCGCACATAGGAGTGGGGTAAGGAGGAAGGCGGGACTGCCAGGTAGAGAGAGCACTGTTGCTCTTGCAGTGCCGGCTCTGGCGTGATGGTGGAAGGAAGTTTTTTTTACTCAGCGTGTGTTGTGATTAAAAACCGTGTACCATATTCTTGAATGTGATAAAGTGAAGAATAGTGTAGAATTATATTATTATTCTGCTTCCAGCTATTCTATTTGATTCATTTTTTTTTCAGTTCTTTTATTTAACAGAAAGACTAAATGCGCTTGCAGTACTTTCAATGGAGAAAATTTTCCTCAATTGTCATCCAGAATTCAAGGAGAAAATTATTGAACTTTTTGCACAAATTAAAACAAGAAGAATGGATTTCATTTTTAAATTAATAGATCAAGCTTGAACTGTAACAATTTATGTTAAAGTAAGTAAAAAAGTTTGGGTTTTTTGTTAAGATTTTATAACGTTCCTGAATAAATTTTCTTTTTATACATGTTTTTTTCCTTTTACACAATTTAAAACAAAGTCTAAAAATTTTCTGGAGCAGCACACGCACTAATTTTAGCTACGAGCCGTCACTGGGAGTGTTTTTGAATTTATCTACGCTGCTTAATATTTGATTTTGGGTTTTATTAACGTATACTTCGATCAAATTAACGTCCTAGTAGAGAGCTACTGAGTAAGAAAGATGTCCTAAACAGCCGATCCTTGCGCCTGAAGTTTACTAACGCCTAACTGGCCTACACAACAAATTGCTTAGTTATGTTATAATAAATAACATCTCTTTGGTATGTACTGTGCATTAATAAAACATACTTTTGAATTAGAAAGTAGTCAACTCTACACCTCTTTCAACATGTGCCTGAGTATACATTAGATAATGGTCCGCCTCTTGTAACGTATAATTGACTTAAAAGGAGTCGACTTTTAACCCCTTGTAACTTATACCAGACTTAAAAGTAGTCATTCTTCCGCCCCTTGTAGCGTACACCTGAATTAAAAGTAGTCCTTTTTCCGCCCCTTGTAACGTATAACTGAATTAAAGGTAGCCAACTATCCACCACCTTTAGCATCTGACTAAAGATAGGGTTCGTTCCCTGCAACCTATACTTGGCATACAGTAGCTCTATGTCCGATCTTTGAAACGTATACCTCACATTGTCAACTTTCCACCCTATCAGCGTATACCTGCCTCTAAGGTATCAAATTGTCCTTTTCCCTTAATTTCAGTCGTGCATAATGAATAAATAGGGAAGTTGAGCTAGTTCAAATTTCACATCATGTGTTAAATGAGTATACATCGCTAGTCACGTGGTCTAAAGCCACACTCTCGCAATAGACTAGACTGCCGATGAATGGGAGATTAGGTTAACGAATCCCGATAGGGTGTATTGAGGGTAGTTTTCCTAAAATTATTTTACACCCTCCCTCCACGCAAATGCTGGAACACATTCTTTAAATGAAACTTTCCTCATCCCTAACTCATTAGAGTAATTGGTATATAAGAGTGTTTAGCCAGAGTAGGTAGAAAGACGTTGTGTTAAAAACAATACCCTTTTACAGGTAGTGGGTTGGTATAGGCTTCAATCTCTTTCAAGTTCACATGGAATGGTTATTAACATGAGATTTATTTGCCCGGCTCGTCTCAATACTTCCTCTAAAACCTCCTCCTGACTCCCACCTAATAAATTAAACCACTAATAATAAATTACTTTAGACGTACAGATAAAAAATAATATCGGTTATAAATGCTATAGTTGCAAATACCGATGTTCCAACTTTTTGTGATTAATATCTTTGTATAACCCACTTTGTTGGTCGCATGGTCTAAGGAGTCACTCTCTTAATATACTGGATTGCCGATGATGGGAAGATCGGGGTTTGAATGATGGTTTGGTTTACGTAGGCTGGTATTTTCCTAATGTAGGTACATTTTCTTTGAATCCTACACTCCTTATTTCCACTTCATCAGTGTAAATAGGTGGATAGTACGAAGTGGAAGACATGATGCATACCAAAGAGCTGCAATATGATTCGTAATTATCACTAAGTAATTCTCTAATATTAAGTCCAACCCAATCATTACTATTTTTTCTATTACTACTACTATTGTTCTGGTTCTTCTTCTACTACTACTACTACCACTACTACTACTTCTACTACTACCACTACTATCATTACTACTACTATTACTACTACCACTGCCACTACCACTACCACTACCACCACCACCACCACCACCACCACCACCACCACCACCACGTCTTTGTAATTGTACCAACTCACTGGTTAAGTTAACACCAAACGTCCCTTATAACTGACTTTATTGATTTACTCACATACATATTTAATCGATTTGATGAAACTGCAGGGCCCCAGGGCGGGGTTTTGTGGGACTACCCAAAAATAATCTCCAAAGCTGAAGAACGGATCGTGGCCGAGTGCCCTTCATCACGTCGTCGGGATGCCGTCTACAATATTTGGAATATCTGTAATGCTCGTCGACGTAGCTCTTTAAGATGCTGAAGGAAATCGTGAGCGATGCTCACTCATCTACGTTTGTGGGATAGAATAAATTTAGAGTAATATCCGCATTGCGTGGAGGGATGCTTTATTTATAGTAGGCTACACTCTTGATCGAACCGGTATCCGTTCACTGGTAGTTCAGTCTAACACGAGATGACGCTTTGATAGGATAAGAAAGGTGTAAATAATTATAAAATACAGCATTTCGTGTCAGCACATATTTTTGTATATATAATCAACATATAGTGGCTACACTATATTTAGTGAACACTGTATCGTTACATGATTTGTTTCCTCTAACACGAGAATGGCCAAGCTCCACCGCCAAAGGGTTACAAGAATTACTAAAACTTAGGCTAATTTGATTCACAACCCTAACACTTTTTATAAGTTGTACAAATGATATCGGTAGTAGCACTTAATAATAATATAATAATATATTACAATATTGTTCTTCTTCTAAAAGAATGCAACTCTGCACGTGCGTTGGATTTCCATCGTTATGTGGCCATGCATGTATCCATACCCGATACCATTGTATCATTAGCATAGGTAGCCATTCTCACCAAGCTTAGTGAAGACGCGTGCGCATTTATAAAAGTAATACTATCTAATTCCTTTCTACAGATGTACTTGTAAGGAGCATGGGGGTTTTGTCATTTGTGTTCGCTGATCTAATTCCCTTGTAGCTTAGCATTAACATTTGTGTCACCAGATTATAGTTACAAGAGAGTTACGATCGTTACTGGAGCTGGGTGGTCATTGGTTTTCAACCGGGGTTTGCATTGTTGATGTACCTTTCATTTTGATTTTTTTTCTTTGGAACTATCGTGAACTTTTGATAACCTTCAGGCGTTCCTATCCTAATTTATAAATTTACTATTATTTTCACTTAATCTGACTACCCGCCCGGGCTATCCGAATATAGTTACACTTATGGGTTAGGCAGAATGTAGAGGAAATGAACCTTTACTTGCGTGTAGGAAGAAAGGGGAAACTGTTTAGGAAAAATCACCCGCATTATCTAAGGTTGGAATTCGAATCCTGACAAACATCATCATCATCGACAAACAAAACAAGCGTGAGGTTAACGTGGGAGTGTAGTAAACTCTATAAAGGGGAGTATTTTTTGCAGTATTTAAAGACATACTCATTTGGCTGAAATAAATACAATATTTCTGCAGTAGAAACACGGAGTTTACTTTTCTACACATAGACATCAAAACCATTTTTGAATGTCTTTCAAGGGTTTCCTAGAATTTAATGACAACATTTTCTCTTCATTTATAAAGTTTCTAGTCTAATCTAATCATGATGGATATTCAAAACTGTGTAAATTACCATGCGATGAAAATTAAACTCAATGTTTATATTGGAGTCGCATTTGATTTATTCTGTCAAAAAAAAGTTTTGCTCTAAACACTGCAATAACACTGACTGTTTCTCGCTTCCCAGCAGAAAAATAACACTATTGATAAACAAAACTCACAAAAACAATCCCGAAATATCTTAAAACTTTTTGTTGTTACCACATATAAATGAAAAAAAAAAGTTATGGAGGAAATATACCCCCGTTTTAGTTGCAGGTTGACAACAATCCGAGTCAAACGGAAAAAAAAGAAGTTTAAATCATAATTAGAAAACCTACGGAAAAAATCCTCTAAAATGGTATATATATAAAAGCATTGATAAAACCAAATATTTCCGCTAAGGAATTTATACTTCTTTGGCAGGATTATTTGATAGTAGTGCTTATTCATATAATTATCATATTCCTTCGCAGAATTATTAGGTAGTAGTTAGTAATTGAATGTATAAAGTCTATTCAGCGTAGGAATTGTTTTTTGAAAGGCCTTTTTCCCTACCAGAAATCTATTATATAGTAAGATATTGGTAGGAAAAAAGACCTTTCAGAGAGTAATTACTATCGTGAATGGATAAATAGTAAGCATATTCATACTCAATATTATTTGATTGTATTTATTTTCATGCAGGATTATTTAGTAATAAGGGTACATTTCCTCTCTAACTATATCATCCTCCCTTCTACCCTGTGACGCATACAAACAAAACTAATCTTGACTGGGGGCATTAAAGTTGTTTTTTCTTCTTTATGTTTATTCATTCTTTTCAAAAGGAGTAGGCTACTAGTGTTTTTACCTAAAACTCAAATCAATGCGCTTCTTTAAATTAATAATTTGCATACCTTGTAGGGGCCTACTCTCACAAGACAGTGTTAAGATAATCAAGTCTCGTAGATTATGGTGGGCAGAGCATGCAGTGGGAATAGGATAATCTAGGACCTTGTTCGGGGTAGTGACTGTCAAACCCAATGGGAAATCATTGGGAAAACGCAGACGCAGATTGTAGGATAACATCAGAATAGACCTTAAAGAAATACAGTGTAATGAGGTGGACTGGATAGAGCTAGCTCAAGATAGGGATAGGTGGCGAGTTCTTGTAAGTGCAGAAATGAACTTTCAAGATCCCAAAGACATAGAGTAATTAAGTAAGCATATGATAGAGAACTTTCGAACATGCCCTAGGAAGCGCAGCACTAAAGCAAAAAGGTGATACATGCCTATATTTCGGCTCTCTCACATAATCTGCGCCACATAAAAAACAAACAAGGTAGCAAGCTTACTTGGAACGCTTCCACTATGACACGGATTTTAAGATAAGGCCATAGTGTAATCCGTCAAGGGTAAGAATGCTAGCATTCAAGGTAAACGAAATTTTCCTAACTATCATATGTATAAGTTCTCTTTATAATAATTAATTGTAAATGAGGTTTTATCTTGTTAGATATTATTAATTAAATATCAGCTTACTAAGGTTGAATAGTATTTTACATTCATTTGGTTTGTGTCATTTACTGATCCGTAACGCAATGATTGAAAATACTCCAATTGGAATGAGTGAAGAGTATCCACTATAGTACTTTGATTTCCATTAAAACAAAATGTAACGGCATGTTGAGTAAAGGCCTTAATGGGAACAATAAATTGTTCATACAACTAGAAACAGCACTTTCACCGTGAACTGTTTGTTACCCGCATCGGTGGGCACGCGGACTAAATTTCAAGCTCGTCTAGTCTGTTTTGCTAGTGACTGGGAGGTTGGGGTTTAAATATTGGAAAAGTGTACTGAGAGTGATCTTTCTAGTTGATTTCTCAGTCTCCCTCCACAATATGTGTACATATCAACTTAATTATACCTTCCTCTTCCATACCCCATAAGCGTAATTACAATTTGTATAGCTCGAATGTGTAGTGAAACGTTTAAAAATAAAATATGTAAGTACCGTTTTAAGGTCATGTTGTTCTATTGAATAATATTTCGACTTTGTTATAAGCTCTCATTTGTCCACATCTCATTTAATCGTTTTCTTAACCAGTTAAACCTTTTACCTGTGGGGAATCCCATCTCACGGTCGGTTAGCCTTGATATTTGATACGAGATTACAATCAAATTAAAAATCGCATCGAAGAGCGAACTTCTACATTCTTCACTTGACAACATCGAAAATGGGATGAGTGAAAGAGTGTTTATTTTCAAATTAGTAGTATTTCATCTCGGCTGTATTTTAATAAAAGATTGTAAAATGGTTGCCACTGTTCTTAATTACACTCTCTTATAATGTAAATGACAGTAAAATACTCTTACGGTGCGGCACCTGGTTTTAGCTTCTTCGGTCTAGGACAAAAGGCGCCGCCAACCGGGCGCGCGCGAACTGGGTGCTAGGACAAATGCAATGCACTTTTTTTTAGAATATAAAAAATGCAACATTTTTTCATATATTCTTTAATTAAAATTAAAAAGTGATAGATAAAAACTAAAAATGAACTTTTCGTTTTAACTAAACATATTTTTCAGCGCAACATCATATATTTTTCAATTACGTAAATATTCATTTTTGGAGTTTAAAAAAAAATCTTAGTAAAGGAAACTTAATTAATTCATATTTATAAAGTTAACCTAACCTAACCTAACCTAACCTAGCTATTGAAATGCATTAATACAAGACAAAGAACATTTAAATAAAGTATGATGTTGCGCATAATCAAAGAGTGCATATTTTGCTTTTACTCATTAATTTTTAATTAAAAAGAAAAAATTGAATTGCATTTTACTAGAAAAAAAGTTAAAAAAAAAAAATTTAAACAAAAAATGCATGAATGCAAATGTAACTAAACATATGGTAAGCGGCCATATGAACTATCAATCGATTGTCTCCGTGCATGCAGCAGTGCTTTCAAAGAGCTACGTCGACGAGCATTACAGATATTCCAAATATTGTAGACGGCATCCCGACGACGTGATGAAGGGCACTCGGCCCTGATCTGTTCTTCAACTTTGGAGATTATTTTTGGGTAGTCCCACAAAACCCCGCCCTGTTGAGAGTGTTTGATTCCCGAATTAGCTCTGCAGTTTCATCAAATCGATTAAATACATATTTAAGTAAATACATAAGGTCAGTTATAAGTGAAGTTTGGTATTAACTTGACCTGTGAGTTGGAACAATTTTAGTTGAGATTATTTAGGGTGTTACGCATTTATCTGTTCATCCACAAAATGGATGTGTATATTTTACTTTCCTTCACTAACAGCCCATGTGACTCACTATCTTCTTCAAATTATGCGCTAAAGATCACTTAGCGAAAACTTATACTTACAATGAGGTTGCTTCATACAGTGTTTGAGAAAAAATATCACAATGCCCAAAGCAAAGGTGTTTCTGTTGAGGAACTTACCTTTTCCTCGACTCCCTCCTCCCTCAGAGTTATGAAGGGGCTATGTCCTCAGCCGGGTGTTTTCAATACACCCGTATAGTGTAGTGTAATATTATTAGAGAAAGCGGTTCCATGTCGTTATATGTCTGACTTTATTTGAAAACTTACGTACCGTGAACGACGTAGGCCTGACATCCTACCGTTTAGTTAACAAAGTACATGAACTCTTAAGATGGTGAGTCACACTGTAGCAATGGTTTAACACAAGTCACTTATGGTCGCTCTTCTTACGCGCTCAGATATTTTCACTCCATTATATTAATATTTTTCACGTGAGATATCCTCTAGCTAGAGCTTGGTCTCGCCCACAGGGAAAGAATGTTGGAAGATATTGAATATAGAATCAGAACAATTTGGGCTTCAATGGAGATTTTTTAATTCAGATTAGAATTAACTCTACCAAATTGTAAGATCTCTCTCGGACAAGACCCTGAAGGAATTGGGTATTCTTCCTCCCGACTTTTTTTGCGGATTTATTATCTATAGCGACTCTTTGAGTAAACAACAAAGGAGCAGCCATTTATATTAGAAACTTTGTATACAAACAAGCCTCTATTAAATACAGAACAACTTACCGTATACATAAAGGTATTAAAGAGTGTTCGAGATCCAGTAGGAAATGTGTTCTGTTAAGATGCGCCTAAAGGCAGAGGAAATACTTTTATAATTAATTTTTTCTTTGCTAAGCTCAGGTTTGAGGGATGTGTTGCCTTTGCAGGGGCTTCATCAAGCTAGCTTAGCCGATACTTTGCTGAAAGGAAGAACAGCGAATGTAACATGTAAATTATATTTGCATTTTTCTAACGACCAAATTGCCGTATGAAACATATCGAATCAGAATTTTACAAAAAAATTACTGCAAACAATTATATCATGAAATAAGAGTACAATGTCGCATAAAACCTCAATTTAAGATCTATATAGAACTGTGAGAGATCTCAGAAGCAACAATGTGTTCATAAGAGACGTCACCGTATTATTCTCATGGGACGTACGACAAACTCTGCTGGTAATTCTGAGAGTCTTTGGAGCTGACGAGGTCAACGCAGCCTGAAAATATTCTAAATATGCCCACACGTTGTTAAACTTTCCCTGCAAACCAACATACGCATCCGCCTGTGCAAGGACAAAAACTAGAGTTATCTGTCGATATATTGCTGAAACTTTGCATTGAAGTCTTCGTAAAACACGAAAGCAAGGTGTATTTTAATGACTCTCAGATATGCTTCATAGACAATGATGTCCAGGAATTAGAACATTTTATTCATCTAAATATACGTCTTTTGCAAAACAAGCCCCTTTCCTGGTTCCAGGAGCAAGCTATTCTAGCTCCAAAAATGAATTGGCTATTAATGACTATTTTAGACCAATTTGTAGAGTCATCCATCACTTACATGTCTATAAGCATTATCCTGTCTAACTTATTAATTTCCTTAGGTCATTTAGTTTACTCATCCACTCTTTTCTTTTAAAATTGGAGCAACCATCATTTTCCTGCATAAATTGAACCCACCTAAACTGTGTAATGGGACCCACTTATAGGTGAATAGTCTGAAAAACTTTATTATAAAGGCAACTGTCATGACAGATTGCACCACAGGTAAATGGGTCTGGATATTAAGAATACCCATGATTACATTAGACCTGCATTTTCATTCTAACTGCATTCAATTTATTATCAAGGTTTGCCATGCGATTACCATCAATACAGTGCAAGGACAAACCCTGAAGGTGGCAGGTGTTGATCTCCGCGCCAAGTGTTCCTCACATGGACAATTATATGTGGTGTTTGTTTGTGATAGTTCTAGCATTAACCTGCATAATGCTCGCTCCTGATGATAAAACCACTAACTTAGTTAACAAAGAAGCCTTGCCTTAAATTTTATTACTTCATTTCCTTCACTTAATACAAACATTCTATATGTTTAATCTTAGAATAGAAATAATTACTCTACATTAAATTTGTTGATTCTCAAGATACATCTTTTATCAACTTCAAAGCTTTCATCATGGTAATTTCTACCTAATACGCTGCGTGATATTTTTTCTGTAAGAAAAATTAAATCTATAGAATTAGAAACGTCAAGGTTTTAATGTAACTCTTGTACCTTCCCGAGCTATGCTTGAATAGGCCACATTATAATGCCGCGCCTGGTGTCGGCTAGTCAGAAACTTGTGAGGCTTATTTCTCGTGATAGCTTTTAATTTAAGAAGCTTAAAACCACCATTTTGAAAATTGCACAACGTGATCTACAGGAATATGTAATAAGAAATATGGAGTCTCATTTAAAAATAATCAACGTGACCTTAACTTCACCTTAGTTACGCTACCCAAGGTCATACCAGCCTTACCTCCTTGCATGCCCCTCAGAACCAAACAACTTTTGTTAAAAACTTTTTTTCTGCAATTTTTTGTTTTCTATATAGTCTATTTTGGTGGAAAGTTTTCAGATGAAGACCCGGTATAGTTTATTTCATTGGCGAGACGTGGCTTGTTGCCAGTTTAAACGGAATTGTTGTGCATTGCAATTCTGGACTATTGAAATAAAAACCTTTAAGTTCTCTATTTCTAATTAAACTGTCAGAAAATTTAAGTTTAATTTTTATATCTTTTCCTTGTTTTATTTTATATGGAATATTTTTTTTTTTTGACAAAATAAAAACTTTCAGTTTGCCACAGAAATGGAACGTTAAATTACAATTTAAGGTCTTGTTTATTTGTTTTATTAAGGAAAACAAAATATATATTTGGTCATTTTTTTTTTAAGTTTTAAAGAGCATTTTTTAAATCTGTTGGGTTATAAATGCATTTTTAAGAGGGCATTTTATAGAGATTTTTAGGTAATCAAAATCCTAGCCCTACTCATTAGTATATATAGTACATAGGCGTATAACCACAACAGGTAGTAAGATGCGGTGATAAAAAAATATACAATAAAACAAGTTTACATCTTTAAGTTACCCGTTATTCACTTTAATATAATTTGCTATGTACAATACTGACTTTAACACTTGGTTCAGTACCGTTCACATACATAATTCCTAAAATATGTCGAACAATAATGCGTGAATACGGGAATAGGACTTAGAAGCTTTGGCTTATCTTCAGGCCCAATATCCTTAGTTTTATTCTGCGTCAATATGAGATTTATTAACATATAATTGAAAACAATTTAGTTAGCTCTATTTTTGCGTGTTTTTTTTATGTTAAATATAATATAAATATTTGATATTACTGAATAGCTAATGTTAATGAATACGATAAAGGAGGTTTAAATTAAAGGACTTGCATTAGCATTCCCTTGGTCTCTCGTATAGGAATCTGGTGCGCCACCGCTCATCCAACCTTACCGTTCCCTGCTCCATCTGTACGTGGTTTAGAATCGCCGCGTCAATTATTATGAAAGGCATTTCTGAAAGAAGTTGTTGTGAGAAACCGACTCCGAGATCTGTGACAGGTTGGTCCATACAGTGAATCCCTCCTCCTTGGCTGTTCAGGAAATGAGGACACTTTCACACGTACACCACAGAGAGTTTGCCTCAGACATAATTCAAGTGGGCAATATTTATTCATACTAGCTTGTTTGCTTGGTTTTGCTCTGAAAAGAAACCAGACGTATTCCTATTTGTCAAGTAGTCGAGTTCAACCCAAGCTCACACATATTTTTGTCGCGCTACTCTTGCAGTAGACTAGATTGCCGATGATGGGGAGATTGAGGCTCGAATCTCAATCGGGTTTACTGAGGGTGGTTTTAAAAAAATCCATTCTCCCTCCATGCAAATGCGGTTACCCTTCCTCTGAATATAGCCTTTCTAATTCCTAAAACCATTAGCGTGTTAAGTACATAAGCGTATAATCCGAACGGTTAGTAGGAAGTGGTGCTAAAAATGTACAGGGTATCTACCATGAGACTCAACATATTAATACCCGCCTCGGTGGCTTAGTTGGCTAACGCGGTAGTTTCATGTTGATCTAGACTGCAGATGATGGGGAGATTGAGGCTCTAATCTCGGTCGAGGGAACTGGTGGTGGTTTTCTCTAAATGGTCTTCCACTTTTTCCACGCAAATAATGGTTTCACTTCCTCTAAATTCAACCTTCCCATTTTCTAACACATTAGCATAATTAGTACTTAAACGTGTAACTCGAACGGGTAGTAAGACGTGGTGCTAATTAATAATAAAAACATTTTAAGCACATACAGTTCAGTACATGTAAGTTTCATGGTGGGCAACCTGTAATAACGCGTATATCCCAAATGGGTGGTGAGACGCAGTGTTAGGAAAAAACCCAAACATTCGTCCTGTAGCTGTTGAGGGAAAGTTTTATACAAAGTACAATTGTATGAACCCGCTTCTGTGGCCCATTGGTCTAAGGCGTCACAATTGTGTTAAACTGGCCAGCTGAATGCGGGGAGACTTGGGTTAGAATACCGGTCTGCTCTACATAGGTTTTTTTAAATAAATGTTTTCCCACTCTCTTTCCACTAAACAATGCGGGTAGATTACCTCTAAAATGCTTCCTTCCTCACCCTACCTCATTAAAGTAGATATAATATATGCGTGTAACCTGAACGGATAGTAAGACGCTAATAACCACAGGGACATTCACTTCATAGCACACCCGCATTGGCGATAGTCGGCGTTAGACTCGCCTTGCACTTGGCCATAATTGACGGGGAAGTCGGAACTCAAAATGAGGGTCAATTCCTATTACATTAGTTTAATTAGTACTTAATCGTATAACCCGAACGGATAGTAAGACGCGATGCTCAATTTAAAAAAAAAATCAGCTGGAAAGGCTAGTGTGATAGCCAAGTGTGTATTTCTCATTCCTATCTCCCGGAATAAATAATTTGTAATATTCTGCGCTGAACAGCCTTTTTTTTTCTAGATATACTTTTTATGTAAATTTTTCCTTTTTATATTTTGACCTTATATACACTATCAAATGTTCACTTTGTTTATGTTTTGTTTGATGATCTATTTTCTATATTGAATGTTTTGTTACATATTCTTTCACTATCGAGATATCTAAGCTTTTAAAAGGAGCTAGCGAGAAAAGACGAGTAGATTGTATTTTAACCCACACTGGTGGTCACATGGTCTAACTCAGACTAGCACTCTACTGGATCTTACATTACATAGAGGTCGAGGATCTAACTTTATCTGAGCGTATTAAAATTGGTATTATACGCGTGGTCTTTCACTGTGAATTTCACATCAACTCTTGTGTTAATATGAATGCAATTACTCATATGCTTCCGCTCCCGCCCATACCTGCCCTATGGATTAAACCGTAAAAAAACTGGTTTTAAACCGAATAAACTTTAATTATTTTTGTATACTGTGTCTCACTACACGTTATTTCACTGATATGTTAGGAATAAGGACGGTTGAATTTAGAGGAAATTAACATCTAAGCCAATGCGTGTAGAGTAAATGAAAATCCATTTAGTAAAACCGTTGACCTCGGTGGTTTTGATGTAAAAGTTCCCGCTTCATGCATGGACCGATGTTAGTGGGCTTATTAAGGTACGACAGAAGGGAGCGAGTATTTTTAGGGGTTTTATAGCATTACATTTTTTTGGCCAAAATAAATCTCCAGTAGTAACATAGAGTTTAGTTTTCTGCACATGCTAAAATCAACAGATCTTGAATATCTGTAAAGGTTTGTCCTAGAATTTTGTTAAAACTTTTTCTCTTTATTTAAATAGTTTTGACAAAATTAACGGACAGCTTTGACAGATATTCAAGATCTGTTAATATTAGCAAGTACAGAAAACTAAACTCTATGTTGCTACTGGAGAAATATTTGATTTATTTTGGCCAAAAAATTTCTATTCTTTAAAAACTGTAAAAAAAAAACTGGCGCTGACGGGTTTTTATTGAGCAATAAAAATCCCTAGCACAACTTCTTTCGGAGCAGAAGTAAAACTGTCGGTCCCATGTCGATTGTGGCATGTGAAAAAAACGTGGAAGGTATATTGAAATACTTATTCCCTCAAAATGGATAGACTCTTTCGCTCTAGCTTATAAACATTTTTGTGTGCTGATATGATGTCAGTTCAGAAAGTACACATTAAATACTTCTAATAAATGAGATAAAAAATCAACATTATTGATATAGGGGCGTCTTTTTTCATTTCGTAGGTATTGCATAATATCCAGGATATGGATGATTTGTTTTTACTTTGACTAAGTTTGTTCGTAAGACTTGTATGGATGTACATTTTTCCGCATGTTGCTACTCTTCTGGCTTATCCGCATAATTACTTTAATAGAATAGGCATGTGGGATGTAGAATTTAGAAGACATCCACCCCATTAGCGTTGTGTTAGAGTGAGAAAACATTTAAGAAAAATCATCCGCATTAAACTATACTGAGATTTGAGCCTAGTACTCCCTGTCACCGGCTATTTGGTGAATTGAGAGAGGCACGAATTTAACCTTGCGACCAACGATGTAATTCTAATATAGTCATTTGGTTTGAAAGTGTACCTTTACCTTGTAAAATAACAAGCTGACCTTAAACGGTTCCACTATGATATAAGTAGTTAGCTGGCCCTATCAATCCAGTTTGATCTTTGACCTAGATGTGGAGAGAGTGTATTGTGATGATTACGCAATTTTATTTTCGCTCTCTGATTAGTTTCCCCCATAACCCTGACCCCCTTTCAGTGGTTTATTCTTGTCCAAACTTTTTTTTTGTCTGGTTTGGATTCGGACGGGCTTTGGAGTTTTTTTTATTGGTGTGGGGGAGTTTATTTTCGTAGGATTGGGACGGGGTTTGGAGTTTTTTATTTATTTATTGGCGTACAGTACAAGGCGCCAGGTGCCCCTTCTTCGGAATCGCTAATGAGTGGTGGGAGCATCTTCTTTGGCCGGCCGCTTAGCGAAGAGTGTGACCACCGAGAATCTGACAGCGTATCACGGCTGTAAGGCTCCTTTCTCTTTTCCTTCGCTCCCCACCCTCCTTACATCGCCACGGCACAGAACGAACTAAGTTACACTGACCGCTCCTTCTCGTAAACTCTGTTGGACTGCCTTTCACTTCACCCCTCCCCTCCTCTCACTTCGCCATACCCCTTCTCAATGGGAGTTGTCAGATGTCGCAACAGTAGCGTGTTATAAATTTCGAAAGAGAATGACAATTACCTTGTTGAATAGTCATGAACCCCCCCTCCCAAGGCCACTTGGTACATCGGTTGTGGCCTTCTGAAGGTCGCTAGTTCAGATGTGCTGTCCCCCCTCCAGCCCTAAAGCTGCTTGGTGCATAGGTCGTGGCCTTCTGAAGGCCGCCGGTTCAGATGTGCTTTCTAAATGCCCACTCTGGGACCAATGATTCGATTTTCCCCCTTCAGGATCCTGACATTTAGATGGAGTACACACCTGAATTTGAACCTCGATATCTTTATCACAGCTAATGTCTGTTAGAACTGCCGTACTTCCTGCACCCATACTATTTTGTCGGTCGACCCGGTAGAATGTGTTCCCGCATTTGCATCAAACATCGATCACTCTATCACCGGCTGTCTAGTTACGCCTTAGACCATGCGACTATCGATGCAAGTATAAAATGCATGGTGATAGTATATTGCTACCCAAGGGTAAAGTGAAAACAACCGTTTTATTCCTCGAGCAACTTATAACAACAGAAAAATAATTTAATGTTGGCAATTATATTTTGACGAAATAATGTATAACTACATAAATTCATAAGTAATATCAGTGCTGAGAAAGATATAAAATGTACCTGCATTTGTGTGAAGGCCGAACGACACGGTTGACCTGGATTCAATCCCCCCTACCTCCCTGCTAATAGCCACGAAGTTAAGCTTATCGGTATTTAGAATTACACCTTACTACCCGTCAGGGGCCAAACCCATGGACGATGAAGTAGGAAACGTGCTGCAATACACACGCACGACAGGGATTCGAACTAAGTTCTTAAAGCAAGCTTGAGATAAGAGCCGATTTTGACCAGGCGAAATGTGTAACATCGTTTGCCAGGGTTTGAAATGTGAAGTAAATAGAGTTTGCTGCCCTCTATGGGACTTGAAACACTACCTACTCCCGTCACAAGGGGAGATGTGTGCCCGCATTTGCACTGTTGGAAATATAAACACGACTGACGGTCCTTCAAGGATCCATATAGCCAGCACCAGAGAAAGACGTACATCCTTGGCGAGAGAGCTAGCAAGAATGACATATAACTGTAAATATCTTGGGCTCTTGCAATCAGCGATGCGGAAACAATATTTTCGAACAATGAGAAGCAGCCACCTTTACATGTTTCACACCTCAGTAAAGCGACTATAAATATACCTTAAAATTGATCAACACGTACTTGCATGAGCCTAACCTCTGTGTCCTACAGACGTATTGCAAGGCCTGCCTTCATATAAATGTAAATGACTATCATTGCACCGAATGTGGGGGTGATAGGATTTGCATTTTCAAGGGTGATACCACAATGGCCCAATTTTTCGGATTTATAGAGCAAATTAAAGCAACAAAATGTTAGGATATCACCCTCATAGGCCATAATGCGAAAGGCTATTATGGGATTTTTATTTTAAAATATATGATGTCGGTTAAAAAATGGACTCCAGAGCTCATAATGAATGGTGGGAAAATCATTTCCATGTGCTACTGTTCGCTCCACTTTATTGACTCGCTGAACTTTCTCCCGATGTCGTTGTCCAAGCTGCCCAAGACATTCGTCTAGGACAAATCTTTGCCCAAGGAACATATCTCCCATTGTTTAAATAAAAAAGAAAACGCGGGGTATAGGGGTCCCTTGGTGCCAAAGGAAAACTACGGTATCGGTGAAATGTCGGTTAAGGGAAATAAGTACTTTGAGAAGTGGTATGACGCGTTGGTCAAAGAAAATAATTTATTTGATTTTAACCGCGATTTGTAACTGTATTGCGTGAAAGGTGTAGAAATGGTACGGAAGGCCTACCTGCTGTTTAGAAACATGCTTATTAGAAAAGCAAAGATGGATCCTTTCAGAGAAGTGTGTACGATCGCAGGAGTGGCCATGTTGATTTACCGCCGAAGTCATCTTAAGGAAAATACCGTCAATATCATCCCTAACGGTGGCTACCGGTGTTCAGACCAACAGTGGCACGTCGCTATACAATGGCTCTGCTGAGAGGCCCACAGATGCGGTGTCTCTATCCTTCATGCGCGTAACGTCCGTGAGGAATATGTGTTAGGGTGACGTGTTGACGGCGTTGTAAAAGCTGGAGATACCGTCATCGTCTTCCAGTTCTGGGGCGGTTATTGGCACGGGTGCCCTCTCTGTTATCCTGATAGGACCACCCCTATCAAAAACAGCCGCCATGAGAACATAGAGACGCGCTATTTATCGACCATGGCTTGCGTTGAAAAGTTTAAGAAATGCCGACAACACGATCGTAGTGATGTGGGAATGTACGTTTAATGCTATGAAACGCACAGACAAGGACTTGAAACCATTTGTAGTCCAGTACGAGGTGTACAGCAAGAAGCCCCTCAGTCCCAGGGACGCAATCTCTGGCGGGCGTACAAATTGTATCACGCTCTTCCACGAAGCAGACCTTTCTTGTGGGGAGAATATCAAGCACTTGGATGTGTGTTCGTTTTATCCTTACTTTTGCAAGTACAAAAAATATCCCATTGGCCACCCCAAAATTAGCTTGGAATCAAATTGTCCGTCTATAAATCAATTAGAAGGCATAGCCAAAGTTACCGTGATGCCTATACTGGATTTATTCATGCCCATATTGCTTACATTGACGCACGAAAAGTTAATGTTCATCTTATACATGAAATGCGTGTAGGTAAAAAACCAAGGCGTGTTTCAGCACAACGACAAAAAAGATCGCTGTTTGACAGACGTATGGGTGATTGACGAGATCCGGAAAACCGTTGAGAAAGACTACACCGATGAAGCAGTACACGACGGGTGGGAGTACAATGTATCTGTTTACGATCGTCAGACACGTTCGGGCGGATTATTTCACGGGTCCATTGATACTTTTTTGAAATTTAAACAAGAAGCCAGTGGATGTCCAGAGTGGTGTACTTCACAAGATGAGAAGTTTGCTTACATTAAAAATGATGAGGAAAGGGTAGGGGTAAAACTCGATCTTGGCTTTGTTTGTAAAAATTCCGGACTCAGCACTCTAGTTAAACTCATTAAATTTTCTATGAGAAAAGTTTGGGCAAAGACCCGTTTTACCACACGTAGTTGTTGTCAACGACTATCAGGGCATCCACAAGTACCTGACGGATTCGTACTTCACCGTGGACAACGTCATTGATGTTAATGATGAGGTCATGTTTCTAAATTACAAGTATGCAAGTAACGCGTTGCGCCCTAACCCTAACACGAGTGTGGTGGTGGCAAGCTTCACGCCTGCTATGGTTATGTTGCATTTATACAGCATCCTTGAACAATTGCTGGACCGCGTTTTGTATCACGATACAGATAGCATTCTCTAACTATTAAAGCTGGTGAACTTGTCTTGCTTGGACTCTGAAGTGAACCAATAACACTTTAAACAACATTCAAAAATAAAATAAAGTTATTAAAGAATAGCTTATAGCTGCCAATCCTCTTCAGTTGCTCCTTGCCTTGCTTGGACTCTGAAGTGAACCAATAACACTTTAAATAACATTCAAAAATAAAATAAAAAGTTATTAAAGAATAGTTTATATCTGCCAATCCTCTTCAGTTGCTTCTTGCTTTTCATGCAGAAAATGAGTGAGAATTGAGAAATACTCTAGTTTCATTTGTTCTTCCTCCACACTCCACCATAGTAAACATTTAATTTCAGCACCACGGGCGAAGATAACAAAAAGTTTTTTTTTCCCCATACCGATCCGATACTGGAGATGTGAATACTAATATCAGTAAAGGTGTCGGGAAAAAGTATCTAGTGAAAAATACTAGTATCGAAAAGAATATATCGATTTTAGTAAAGTATCTATATTTTTTTGACATCCTTAAATTTTCGCACCTATCCCTTAACTTGATCCTTACAAAACATGGGCGTTGAATGAATTGGGTTACACCGACAAACAGCCCGTAGCTACTTCATGTTAACTCCCAACAAAATTGTTCGCGAGACGCATACTCAGTGTCTAAACTGCAACTTCCTTACAACCAAGCGCATTTATCCTTGGGTTCATATACTGTAAATATGGGATATTCTTATGCTCACCTCTACAAAAATATATATTGGTACTTCCGCGTTCAAATACAACAATTTGACCTGCTGACAGCTACATAAATAAGGCAATTAGAAATAATATTTTATCATAACTTTGTGAAATATTTTTTATGTGAGTAAAATATCTATTGTAGATTAGGGCTATTCATTATTCTCTTAGAACTTGGGGCATATTACTATACGAGCAAAATTGTTTTAAAGACTCAAAAGAAGTAAGATATTTTACAATAATAAAGTAACACAGTTCAATGGAAAGATTTTTTAATGTAATATAAAATCAGAAGTAAGAGGTTTTCTTATTCGTATTCGTTATATCCCGATAACAATATTATTAACACAGGAAGCAAGTTTTTGTTAACTTAACACTTTTATGGGGAAAAACCTATTATCCTTTAGCTTTGACACTTTTTATTTAAAATTAACAGGAAATTACATCTTGAAAAACACATCATGTTAACAATCTTGCCTATATAAATAAAATGTGTTAAAGAAGTTTTTTTATTCGTACTCGTCAAATCCAGATAGCAATATTATCAACACAGGAAGCATGTTTTTAATAACTCAACACTTTTATTGGGAAAAACCATTATATTTTCCTTTAACTTTAACACTTTTTATTTAAAATTAACAGTCAATTACATATTAAAAAACACATTTTAACAATCTTGTCTATATAAATCATGTAACTGGATTACCTAGTATGTATATAAACATGTTTAATAAACATTTTTGAATAAAAAGTAAATCAAATGAATATTATTCGTATATTTGAGGCGGATACATAAAATAATATTCACCCTGGCAGCCTTTCGCCACTAAAAATGACTGAATAGGAAAGAAAAAATCACGTACACTCTGACATAGTCAACTACACAGAGTTGCCAATTTTTATCATATCTTGCCTAGGGATTAAATTGTAAAACTTTGTATAGTCTTTCGAACAAACTCTTAGGGAATGAAAGGTGAAGACAATGCACACTTCTGACTCTCTCCGACTAAGATTTTGTAACATGAATTATAAATTTATATCTTCATTATTTAAAATTATCAAACTGATGGTGACAGGTTATACAAGTGTTTTGAATATTCACTTAAAATATGGGTTGGGAGGGGGCTTAAGATAGTCCCAACATCCCGCACTATATAAAAGGAGGGGCTCAAGCTCCTTCGGCCCTCCTGTTCTGTAGCGTCTGACGCCACCTTGAGATAGTTTTATCCAGTCCCCTCATTATCCTCTCATATGCTTCTAGATCTTACCAATGGTATCTTCCCATTCGTGATGCATGTCCATCCCACCGTAATCTGGGAAATTTGATTATCCTAACGTCTTGTTATGTGTACAGGGTATGTAACTCATCATTATGCAACTTCCTCCACTCGCCAGTATTTCAATCACTTTATGAACAAAATATAATACTTAGCTCCTTGTTTTCGAACACCTTAATCCCCCGTCATGTAAGGGTGAGAGACCAAGTGTAACAACAATAGAGAACAACCAGTAAAATTATTTTTTTGTATACTCTTGAGTTTTACAATCCTGAAGAGCAGGCGATATGTCAACAACTTACTGACCGACTAATGTAATGAATTTTCCTACTGTATTCTTTTCCTAATCTACAATCTAATATCTTCATTAATAGTTAAAATTGTACCTGAATATTTAAATTCATCAACCCTACCAAATGGTATGTTGCTCGAAGTAATCTATATATTATCTCTCCCAATCTAAGTTGTTTATGTGATCGCATATTTAATATTTTCAGCGTTTACTTCTAAGTTTATTTCCTTACTAGCCTCTAATAAAACTTCTGCATTTTCTAATAGCTGCATTTTACCGTTAAATGCCAACCTTTCCTACTCTTTTGCTTCATCATAATACGGTGATTTTCAACCTTTTTCGGTTCACGGCACACTGAACAAAGTGTTAAAAATGTCACGTCACACCATCAGTTTCTAAATTAGGGATTTTATTATAAAAGAAATAGAGGTTGTTAAATTTGTTTAATAGTTTTAGTATGTTTAATAGCTAAAATTATAATCACTTTGTTACTTTAAAAATAATTTCGATCATGTATTTCACAAGATTTAAAATTTAAATAATGATAAAAACATTTTTGCATATTATAGCATTTTTAATTTAGCATTCTCTTTGAACATAAGGTTGAAGTTTGCAAACAATTTTTTTGAAAACATCACTTACAAATCATTTTGCTCTTAAAGCTAGTTGCGATTTTCCCGTGCCTCTTTTATGATTACAATAAATAAAACCCTAGTTATCCTTTTAAGTAAAATTATTTACCTTTTCTAAAGATATGCGAGATTTTACAATATTAGCTTAAACCAAGCATCCCAAAATCTAATAGTACTCCCCTTTCCACCAATCAGTGATATGCTCAACACATAAGGGTATTGGGGTTGAATATACAATAGAAAGTTATTTACTGAATACAACGATATACATCTAAATGGGCAACTAGCCCCAAGGTATTGTGGTCAATGCACCTGGCTACGAACCTATGGGTCCCGAACTCGATACCCAGCTGGTACCAGGGGTATCTTTCCCGAAAGAGGAATTAAGTTAGGTTTAAGATCACTCCTAGCTCCACACCTTCGTAATCACTATCATCACATCATCTCATTGCGGATATTACGAGTAGACAACCTCCTATAGTCATGGTGGCTACAACCAGGGAAAACCTGAAAAAGTCAGGGAACTCTTTGTTGTCATTAAATTTAATAAAAAATAAGGAAAAGTCGATGAATTAAAATGTTTGATTCTGCACCTAAACATACAAACCAATGTGCGTTTCTTGATGTTAACAAAGTACATTGCCTGGATATTTTATTCTAACATGAGATGGTGGTACAGGATTTATTTTATAACACATTCACACAGGAACACAATAATACCTAATTAAATAATAGATAAGTAACAAAAATTTGTAAGTATGTTGATGTTTTGTAGCCTAGGATTTTTTGAAAACATGTGATCACTATAATAAACGTAAAGATTCTCATTCAGCAATAAAAACTATAAAAAGGTTTGGTCTGGATTTTTTTTTTAATGTTGTCCAAAAAACTTGTAAAAGTCAGAGAATTTTGTTATAAAAGTTTTGTAGCCATCCTACATAATGTACCCTAGGCAACGTTTTTTGTCACCAGCGCGGCTAAAAGTCTACACATAAGGCGACCGAACTAGTTAATATAATTATGTTTCCTCGTCAAAGGTACCATACGCTAAAAGAAAAAAAAAAAAAAAAAAAATCTGAATGGGCACTAACTTTTAAAATTATTGTTATAAAAGATATATTAAAATACGTAATATTAATTAAAATCAACTTAAAATGAACGAAAAAATATGTTTACTTTCATTCTAAAAGTAAGTTATATTTCATATCAAATTGAAATTTTTCCAGACAAGTTTCCCTTTAAAAAGCTATACAACAGAAGTGTTACTTTCCATAACTTCAATAAATAACTACCCGCTTCGGTGTTTGCATGGTTTAAGGCGCTACTCTTGTAGTATATTAGACTGCCTATGATGGGGAGATGCAGGTTTTAATCTCGATCGGGCGGGTGTACTGAGGGTGGTTTAAAAATAATCCAACATCCCTCCGAAGTAATGCGGGTACACTTCCTTTAAATATAACCTTCCTCATCCATAAAACCATATGTATAATTAGTACATCAAATTATTACCTGAACGGCTAATACGTCGTGGTCCTAAAAAAAAATAAAAAATAATCCTAATTTACTGTTTTGTTCCATCCCAAGGCCTAGGGAAAATGCAGCTTATGAAGCCTGGTTTTGAATCAAGTGGAACTTGGAATATTTGAGCATTTATTTATATGTTTAGTATACAAATCATACTCACCAGGTGCTGCATCTAAAGTGTTCTCCCATGGGTTATCTTAATTTAAGAGACATACTCGTATGCTGTTATAGCCCTATACATGTAAAGCTAACATATATTTCCTAATGAAACAAATAATATCAACGCTTGAAATATGAACAAGTATAAAGCTTGTTTACCACAAAAATGCTCTGTTCCTGAGCGTTCGATAGATCTCGCAAAGAATGAGCAGTATACACATAAATGTTTTCAGAGTGACCACTGCGCTATGTTTAGACGAGATTGCTTCATGTATGTTTAGGCTATGTTGCTTCCATTTTATTATATTTATAGTATATAAAACACATTTTTCACAAATTAAATTTTAAATGGAAATATAGTAAAACATTTTGAATCCTTTCTTATCAATACTATAACATTTTATAGTTTATTAATTAAAAATAAATCTAATTTTAAAATTATTTTTTCTTTTGTTCACAGGTAAGGAAGGCCATGGTCTCATCATAATTCCTTTCATCAGTGATTATTCTCCTAATCTGCAATTTAATCTGGTAAAACAACTCTTTTTTTAAATATAGCGTATATGGATCACATCACTTCAAACATTAATTATCACATAAATAATGAATTTATTTTTATGCTATTATCAAACTTGAATTAAAATTTAGTTAGCTAAACATATATTCTTAAATTTTGAAAAATGACGCTAGGACATGGGAATCAAAACAGGTCCATATTATGTGTCCAGGTATCGTTTTTTAAAATTGATTAATATGATAACTGATGCGATTGTATCCTTTAGAATAGATCCCCCTATCTTCATTAGTCATGTACGTTAATTGTGCAAGCGTATACTTTGTCCATAAAAAATAAATAGCTTATTATTATTAATTCTACCTGCTTTGTATTATTTATACTTATAATCACTGTTCATTATATTTGTCAGTCTAAATGTGAATATTCCAGATTCATAAACTTAGAGCTATTATATTATTTGTCATGCATCTATACATACAATTAGATATACAATAACAAAAACTAGAACATATAGTAAGTTTTTTGAATATTGAAAGTACATTTTCATCATAGCTAGATGTTTTTAATGTATGGTGTTTTAAAAGTTTTTCTAACTTGAAATAAATTTACTCAAATGGGGACCTCTTCTTTCAAAATGTATTCTATTTTACAGTCTTTAAAAATGAATATTTAATTGTAACAGTCACTCAAACTTTCTTTTTATTGCAAATTTTAATTATAACTACCGTATATCAATATGTATTTAGCTATAAACACAATACTCAAATAATATATAAGTATAGCCACACATATTACGACTCGATTATGGCAAAAGTTGCTTTGTGTAAAAACTTAATCTCAAAGATTTCGGCACACACAATAACTGTATGTTTTAAAAACACTTAATTATTATTTATCCTACAGCTTAGATCGGTCGTTATCTCATCTGCCTAGTGAGCTAAGGTTCCCGTTTTATTTTCCTGGCATGGCCAATTAAAAAATAATAATGTAAGTGATAAATTAATGACCGGTGGCTGGTTATGTATCTGTCATAGATTTTAGTTGATTAAAAATTCTTGTTCTGATACAATCAGCCAGTTCATATTAATAACTTCAAATAATAATAAAACAATATATTGATTTGATACAGCCTATACTGGTATTCATACTCTCACATGAATAATTGTGAGTAGGTATATAAAAGTTAGCAATCGAAATAATTTTTTAATAATCTTATCGACATTGATTTTAGGAAATAACTATCTATAACATTTATATAAATTACTAAATAGTATTTCAAAATATTACATTTATGATCAAAGTGACTTAAATTCTATAATTTCACTTTACAAAAACGAAAGGTACAGTTACAAACTTTTACCTTTTATATTTATAAGTATCGTAACATTGCTTTTATAAAACTTATCAAAATATATTTAAATTCGTTATATTTAGTCTATGGCACTTTATAAAATATTGATCAACTCTTCCATCACAAAGGTTTATTTACATTGTATTGCTATTGTATTATTACCTAATATTCAACGAAGTTGACCTATTAACAGCTGCGACCACTTTACTTGCGTACTTTTTATCCTACTTTTGCAACACGTTAATTAACGTGAACCAACCCCAAACAGTATTATTACTTTTATCTTATATTTGGCGGCTCTTCAGTTCCTTAAGCTATAAACTTTAGTGATATTGACGAAGGCAAAGGCCCTAGGCTATTTTGTGATTATGACTGTTACAAATGCTTCATAACTCAACATTCCAGTCTTGTTTGATAAGATCTGCAGCCTTCTCAGCGATCATGATTGTGGGGGCATTTGGATTCCCGCTGACTATTGTTGGCATAATGGATGCGTCGATAACTCTTAATCTCCCCACACCATGCACTTTGAGACGAGGACTTACTACCGCATCTGGGTCTGATGGGGGGCCCATTTTACACGTACCCACTGGGTGGTAGATAGTGAACGTAAAATGTCTTAAGGAACACTCCCAATATTCATCGGATGCGAACTTGTACTTCCCACATCCAGGCATTGGAATGGTATGAAGTCTTGATCCAAATCGTTGAAAAGCAGGCGTGGATGATAAATTAATAGCAATCTTTATTCCTTCGATGAGTCTAGCAACATCTTCCGGGTGAGAGAAATAATTCGGTTCAATGAGTGGATGATCTATAGGATCGTTACTACGTAACATAACTCTACCTCTGCTATTTGGCCTAAGAAGGAGAGGAAGAATAGTCCAAGTTTCGGCGCTAAGAAGGGGTTTGTATACCGTATTGTAAACGCCATCCCTTAAACCTAAAATTTTCCGAATCACTTCACCCCCATCAGAATTGATGGAGCTAGGAGCGAAGTGGAATTGTATGTCTGGCCAAGCTCCAGAGGCATTTGCATACTTTGTATTTACAAATGCAACTCCCTCGACACCTCCAAGAGACGTGAGGGGTCCTCTCTCATTTACAATATATTCGAGCGCTACAGGCACTGTTTGGAAACGTGACCTTTTGAAAGTTATAGGTTCATCAACCAAGAAAGTAAGCCCTCCTAATCCTACATGATCTTGAAGGTTGTAGCCTACTTTAAGGTCTTGAACTACCGTTATTTTTAGCTCCTCGAGATGCTCCCGTGGGCCTATCCCAGATAACATAAGTAGTTGAGGAGAACCTATTGCTCCTGCTGACAATATAACTTCTTTTCTCGCTCTCACAATCTGTCCTTTTCCATGCCTTGTGAACTGAACTCCATACGCCCTGCGCTCTTCACCATCTCGCCCTGGGCTAATAAGCACACCCGTCACCTCCGCATTCATTGCAATGTGCAAGTTTTTTCTCAATCTTATTGGTCTGAGAAAAGCTTTTGCGGTGCTACAGCGTGTGTTTTTTCGAATAGTTCCTTGTGCTATCATAAATCCAGTTTGGTCCTTGCCATTGCAATCTCTGTTTTCATACCCCAACTCAACTCCACCTTGAACGAATGCCAATGCTAATGGTGTTTCTCCAAGGGGATTCTTGAATTGTTAGGTATCCACCTGTGGAGTGATAAGGAGTCCTAGCTAGATAAGGATTTCTGTTGTCCTCAGATTTCATAAAATATGGCAGGACTTCATTATAGCTCCAACCATTATTTCCTAAAGAAACCCAATGATCATAATCAAGGCGATTACCACGAACATAGATCATTGCGTTGAGAACACTTGATCCTCCCAAGACCTTTCCTCTAGGCCAGTTGCATTGGTCCCCAAGCATTGCTAGACAATAAAGGGATTCCTTGGGAGGAGAGGTTTTATACTTCCAGTCCATATCTGTCATTTGCATGTAGCCGGCAAGTGAAGGGACATCAGATATTTCAGTTTCATCTCCACCTGCCTCGAGAAGAAGGACAGTCCATTTAGATATTTCGGAAAGCCTGTTTGCGAGCACGGCCCCGGCAGAACCTCCGCCAACAATGATAAAGTCATACTCGGGTGATATGTTTTTTATGTTAATAGGCTTAGCTTCAGGGTCCACGGAAGCATACCTTAAATAAGTTAGTCCTATAGCGAACAAAGGTACAATACCTAGAACTACCCCTGTGCTTCCGGTCAGGGCGCTGAGTGCAGTGGCTGCTGAAGCCATTAGTAGTCAAACTACGCGGTATGAAAATCACCGCCATTCGCTGGTTATGAAGAATCCATGATGCTCTATTGAGACCACTTGCTTCTCATTGCCTGACCCATTTTGAGTACCTATAAAAATAAACACGTAAAAGTTACAATTAAATTATCCTCAGGTTTCTTACAGTTACAATTACAAAGTTTGCTATTTTATTTCTTTTCTTTATGTCTATAAATATCTTATATTTTAAATCTTTTAAAATAAATTTGCCTATTTCTCTATTTATAGTTCTGATCATTCTCAGCTTTAAGAACGTTCATTAAAAGAGGCCCAACTCAGCTCCCTGTTCGCGTGAGGTATGGAAGTTAAAAGGAAAAGAAAATACCTAGATATGCCAGAAATGTGTACAGTGCATTCGTATTTGAATGATTACTCGAAATTTTCCACGGTGACGATGGGGGACAAAGCGACAAAGTTTCCTAGCAATTGCTACAATATGTCCATATTAAGGCAGAATAAATATGTGCGCACAGTGATTAGCTATGAAAATGGTTAAAACCATCTCTTCAATGAAGTTTTTATCAAAATATCATGTATTATTTCAACTAAATTCTGTATTAGGACCTTCTATTAACTATTTATATCCATTAATGTTAAATCAGAAACTATCTAAGTGCAAAAGTGTTGGTGTAAATTTACTATTTCGAGCTGACTGTATTAGAGAGTTGATGGACATGCGATACACGATCTTACATACAACGTTTGTAAATATGTTTAGGAATTTTTCTTGTTTACTCACAAAAATATATAACACTGTTTTTCTTAGTGTAGTATTTACTGCTTGATCACAAATTCAGATTTTACTTTATCTTTGATGACCATAACTAGATAACATTAAATAAAATATATATACAATATTGTTCCGTTGAGTATCATTACGCGTTGTGGCTATACTCATCTACATTACACTAATGAGTTATGGGTGAGTAAGGCCTAATTTTATAGTAGACGTACCAAAACTTGCGTGGAGAATAAGGGGATAAACCATTTAGGGAAAAAAAAACTCTCTTAGTACATTCAACCTTAATTTGTGCCCCAATCTCCCCGTCATCGGCAGTCCAGTCCACTTCGAGAGTGATGCCTTAGACCATGCGTCCATTGAAGGGCTTTGAAATATATTAAGTTTATAAACAATCATAAGGACTCCTTACTGTAGATCTACAATAATAATAACAATAGCATCACCCCAATTAATCTTTGATATAATCGAATTATTTGCATTTTTATTTAACAACTCAATGATAGCTCTTACCCTTCTTAGTTAAATATGAATTTTATAAATTAATATTAGATTCATTCTAAGTAGACTATATCGGGATCTATTCTTTCTAGTGACACACGTTTAATTTTTTGGAACTATTTTGATGGTATTACATATAACTTAGTTTGTCGAACTAACATGTGCTAAAACAACTTGATCTGTATGTATACATACATACTTACATGCATGCATACATACATACAAACATACGTTCTCATAGTTCCACCTTATTCATTCCTAATCTATTAGTGTAAATATGCCGAAAGGTCAGACAGTTAGTAGACTGTGGTGAACACAAAACTCATATCTTTAAAATGAGTAAATATTATTAAAAATCTATAAAATTATGCCATTTAATATAGTGTAGTTAAACGTTTATAAACTAACTACTTGAAGTACCCGGCGTTGTCTAGGATAAATGTTTTTAGTTTATTGACTTTACATTTAATTTAGCTTTAAATTTAGTGCCGAGTCCTGCGTTGCCCATTGCTTTTTTGCTTCCGACCCGGCTTTTAATTAATTAAAAGGAAATCCAATCAAAAGTTTAAATTTTAGCTTCAAGCGCACACGTTCGGGCACAGAGGATACTAATTTATAACATTTAAGAACTCTGCTTGGATAGATGTTGCTCAATACTCACGGCAGACAAGCAATCTCATTTTATTAATATATTTAATACAGAACTACTTGCTGTAATAGTACATACATATCAAATCAATTGTTACAATTTAGCGAAATGAGGAGAACGCCAATTTTTTATTAGCTAGATCATCAAAATGTTTGTAACTTAAGCATATGAATATTATATTTTATTTTAATACAGTTTTTTTTCAAACATAAACTTCCTGGGACTTAAATGATTTCATCTGTTGGACCACTGGGAGAAGATTTAAATTTTAAGGCTGGTGAATTTTTACGGACAGCTTTGTGTTAATTAAATAAAACCAAGTGGCAAAACCAGCGAGCACCATCTATGTAACTGTTTTCTTAATAGAAACAACCGTTAGTAGTTTGAATTATTTAACACGCAAATAAGGCTTACCCTTTCCTTTCCTAACACGTTCTGCATTCTCACCTTAGATTTCACTTTCCTTAAATGGAAGTGGTATTGCTCATACGGATACGATTAGGATAGAAGTTTCTCATCCAGTTTCAACAAAACATAAACATTTGAAAACTTACAACGTTACCTAAAAAATTACGTGATTGACTCTGACCTGGAAAGTCTGAGTTAAATCCCAGCCAGTTTTTACTGACGGTAGTTTTTTTAAATTAATTTATGGTTTTGAATTCTTTATTCAAGCAAATACCGGCAAGTTTTTTAAACTCCATCTTCATCGTTTTCGCTTGTATTACGTAGAGTAATTTAATATTAGCCAACTCTAACAATAAATCGTATTAAAAATAGGTTTGCGCATTCTGTTTTGATCTCGGATGATTACATATTATATTAATTGGATGCCAATATTAGTAAATCTTGAGAATTTCTTTTTAAACCCTGGCAAATAAATATACATTATATTTACTAGCTACATTTTGCATTTTTTAAAACAAAAACTGTATAATGCTTGGAATATATAAACGAGTATAAAACAAAAAATAGGCAATGTTTAGAAAATGGTCTAATTAGATATTAGGTGATTGTCTTTAACTTCCTTAGGGACCCTTGTATTTAATGTTACATAATGGTTCTTTTACCGGTTTACTGTAATCCAATACATATTTCTTTAAATAATTCCATTTTAATCCTTAACTTCATTCCTATAATATGCAATATATACCAATAAATGTGTTCTACTTCTTAAATATATCTTAAGTAATACAAAGCTTTAAATAAATAAAAGCTATTTTTAAGCTTTTAAATCTGTTTTTATATGATTTAAAGCATATAATTGAAATTGTATAAACTAAGCTATATCTGGATGTCTCTACTTTCCAAGACACCTTTCTCCCCTCAACCCCAATACTACCCATGTTAGTGCTAATCATGACTACAATATTTATTAAAAATAATACAAGCGTTCTTAATTTGAGTTTATAGTTTTTGAAGACGTTTTATCTATACTTTTTGAGAATTTAAATTAATCATAAAAACCAATAAATCAATTATTTTCTGTCAAGAAATCAATTTTGTAGTAAATTATTTTTCTTTTGAATCATTATTAATATGCTATTTATTTACCAACTATTACTTTATTAAAATAATATGACTAGAGCATAGCAAGATCACCTTGTAGTTTGAAAGAAAAGAACATACACTTATGTGACATTAAACCTTCGTGACCATCACAAGACTCAAATTTGACCCATGTTTTAGAGTAGCCAAATAGTGGTATCATCAAGAATGCGGAATATATCAACGGAAATAAAATAGCACCGCCATTGCTTTTCTGATATTGTTCCCTGTGGTGGTAAGGTGGTAAGTGAGACAGGAAGTGATGTGACCTCGTGGTAACTGAAGAACAGGTTCTAAACTTACAGCTTAAGTGTGGCCCACCCAGCCCAGTCACTTCTTGTTTCCGACTTCCTCAACAGGACCGGTATTTCGACTCACTGGAACTTCCGGGCAGAAGAACTCCGCTATACAGTGCCCCCTTCCACAAAGATGTTCGTACTGTAAACAATTACAAGAATATAAGTGAAGTTATTAGATAAACTGGTTTTATTGAGTATTGTGGTCTAACACAAGATAACACGTAACAGGAAGTACACTGCGTGGTGGGAGAATACACAATCCAATGGTCAGTCTACGCTCTGCAAACATATGCGTATACATTTTTATGTTGTGTTTTCGCTGTTTATATCCTCTTTAAAATAATAAACACGCGATTTTTAATATTTACTGTTTTTCAATATGTTTTAGTTATTATTGTTTATTTGTGGTTATTATTTTGCTGACTGCTTTGACTACGTTGACGTATATTACACCAATAATAATAATAATAATAATAATAATAATAATAATAATAATGTTATAACCAGTTGTCAGTTCATTGAGGATGGGGTGCATACATATCTAATAAATACGAGAGATGTATTATTATTCTTTTAATGAATAATTTATTAAGAAGAAATGCACAGTAGAATACGATTATTTACAAAATTGTGTACAACCCGAACGGGTAGTAAGACGAAGTGCTAGTAATAATATTAACAAAAGCTGATAATTTGAACATGGTAACTATCTACGGTTAAAGTACCTTAATTCTAAAATAATCTTAGACCATGCAAAGGTCCTATGTTTAACTATATCCTCTGATGAATTACTGGACACAGCTTAACTGCTACTCAATCATTTTGTTCCTAGATTAACTCTGGGCTTTTAGCCTTTAGTTCATCCCTACCTGGAATTTACCTGTTCACAGATCAGATGCCATATTTGCAAGACAAGGAATATCATCGTAAGCTAGGGTGTCGTCTTAAGACTTCTAATAAATCCATTTGTAGCTATGTGTTTCTGTATCTGCGCATTCTTAAGTTTAAGGATATCCTGTTATTCTGTTGCCTAATAGTCATACTTTTCTTTGCTTCATTTTATTATTTTATTAGAAAATATACTTAAAATTGTACAGTAGGGGAAACCGGGGCTAGTTGCACCAAAGTATTTTAATAGAAAAAAAGTATTGTGACATAGTTCGTGCCATGATGACAGATTATTAATTACACTACATTATTATTATTATTATTAGCACCGCATCTTACTACCCGTTCGGGTTATACGCACTTACTAATGTGTAGTGGTAGGGTGATTGTGAGATGAAATGGAGGACCTATAGTTTAACGTGGGATCCGAACCACGGTGGAGGCCTGGCATTCCCCACATTCACAAGTTGTGATTAATACACGACTTGTCAGAGGTGAAGGAAGGGTTTGGCAATCGGTTAAATCTGTGCCAGGACCGAGGATAGAACTCCGGACCCCCAGCACAGAAGTCCGACACCTTACCCTAGACCACCAAGTCACCCAGTTACACTACAGAAGTTGGTTCAAAGAAGCACGCGTTTATATTTTATTCATAGCTTACAGTTGATTTTTAGTTGTTGTGTGTGCTATGTAAGATTTCTAGGTTTATCTAATATTTCATTTTGGCTAGGTTGTCATTTTATATAACTTATATTCGAGACCATTATCATCAGTTAACACATTATGTTGTCGTTTGTTTTACATTAGAGTATATATATGTACAAAATAAATATTAACGTCATTTTAATGGTTGAATGCCAATTAAGTGTTGTGGGGCTAGTTGAAAGAGTGTTGACTCTAAAACCACGGAATTGAGAATAATTGAACATTATTTTTTTACATGAATCTAAAATAAAATTAATAATAATAATAACAACTTATATTTGGAATTATAAATTATGCATTTCTAGCACATATGAGTATTACTAATAAACTAACTAGAAATAAACATATAAAGCAACAATTTGTTTGTAATTTATGGTAAAGTTATGTTTACCATAGCCATATAATAATGTGTTCATATCAATACACAATGTAGGATCCATTTCCTTAAAACCCACTCTCTTCCATGCCTTACGTCACCAACAGTTCAAAACGGCATTTGCAACTAAAAGCAGCTTAAAAATTTTAATTAATTTCATACTCAGACACACCATAAAAAGCCGCACGAGAAGAAGAAAATTTAGCTTCGCAAAAATAGATATTAAAATTTAAAGTAAACTTAAAAATAATTTACAGAAAAAACATAAATTTAACAAATAGTAAAATAAAATCAGCTAAGAGAAACATAGCTTTTGAAGATGACTTAACAAATAATGATCAATTAAATCGTTTGGTCTACAATAAGGATTAGTGATAACTTAAATAGTGCGTAAGAGTTCAGTGCAAAGTATTGAACCATTGGCTGTATACAAAAAAAAAAAGAAGATAATTTTAAAATGCATCAACTGTGTAGCTGATTATTATCATGAATTTGACGATTTCAAACAATAATTGTTGACATAAGCACATACTAGAAATGCAGCATGCTTCTTTAATATAAGATGCAACTTGCAGCAGATGTGGATTTTGATTTGAAATAAGTTTTTCTAAACTAAATAAATACATAATAACGATCAAATATATACTTTCTAAACAATCGGGAAATACAATATTTTATACTTGTGAAAAATAAAACGGATTTATTGAAAAATTTTAATATAAGAAAGTTAAGTGAAAATGGTTGCAACATGCACCGGTCTACACTGTACAAGTTTTTTTTTCGTTCTAAGTTACTTTCAATATTACAAATAATTGCATTAGTTGATAAAATATGGTGGGCACATATATGAAAGAGTTCAGATTTTAATTTTACACATCTTACTCTTCTATTAAAACAAAACACAAATTTAATTATTTAACACTTAATTATCCGTATCGATGGACATGCGGTATAAAGGTCAAGCTAATTTAGTTTGGTTTGTTTGTGGGGGAGATCGAGGTTTGAATCCCTGGCTTGTTTACTAAAAGTTATTATTATTATTATTATTAACACCGCGTCTTACTACCCGTTCGAGTTATACGCACTTACGCTAATGTGTAATGGTAGGGTGATTGTGAGATGAAATGAAGGACCTACAGTTTAACGTGGAATCCGAACCACGGTGGCGGCCTGGCATTCCCCACATTCACAAGATGTCTTGTCAGAGGTGAAGGAAGGGTTTGGTAATCAGATAAATCTGTGCCGGGACCGAGGATTGAACTACTAAAAGTTGTATTTTCCTAAATGGTCTCATACGCTCCTTATCCATGCAAACTCGGAAACATTTCCTTTAAATTTTACCTTCCTCATTCCTTGCTCAATATTGTATATATGTGGATAGCTCTAGTGGATAGTTAGACAAGGTGAACAAAAAGATAAAATAAAATGTAACAGTCTTCTCTGTGCAATTTAAAAGCGTTTTAGATAGCTGTGAAGGGCATACCTCGTGGTTAAATATGTTGTACGAACTATGTCATAATACCTCTTTTTTTTTAAATTGAGAAGGTTCAAGATTTCCATTTGAGGATCTGTCACGAGACCGAATATGTGTATTGTGCCCTCATTAAACTATTGTTTCCCCCCTCTCCTTTACCTCCCAAGATAGCTATACTTTGACAAACACTTCACTAGCACATGCCTTCTTATATTGCCTATTTTTACCGATAAAATATATTTAAACGCCCTGCTGCTAATGATTTTACTATAACCAACACACCACTATCAATTTAATAAGAATTATAACCCACATCGGTGATCGCAGTATCTAAGGTGTCACTCTTGGAATATACTGTATTTACAGTGACGGGGAGGTCAAGGTTCGAGTCCTGAAATAGTCTCTCACTTCTTCAAGCAAATTAAAGTACATTTCGACCAAATTATATCTTCCTCACATCTACTCCATTAGTGTAAAAGTGCTTTTTATATTTAGAGCTAGGCGAATATGTAAATATGTAACATTTAAAAAAAAAGGAAAACTAAACGTAAACAGAAGTAACCATTGAAATAAATTAACTCATTAACATTGTATATACACATATATATATATCAACCGTTTAAAAAAATACTTGTTTGAGATTTGTTTCAAATGATGGACTTCCTAGCTATTACTAAAAACATTCACTCTAGTTAAATAAGCTTTAAAAATTAATGAACCTGCCACGGTAATAAAATATCACCAAAGGCATATATATAAAAGTAATAGACATACTTTCATATGATAAATACTCTATTACATTTGAAATTAAATCTAAAATTATTTCAGGGGAAAACAAAGTCATTTAGTTTTAATCAAATTAAAATGTAAAATCTAAATTAGAAAAATATTGATTTTAAATCACTATGTGTAAAAATACGGTACCAAGCACATCCTATTTATAAGTTACATATGTCTAAACATGCATAGTCATAAAAGGTGAATTTTTTTCCTTTAACTAACTTATTCACTTGTAATTAGATTTTATAATGGTTTTATTGTTGGTAGTTGGGACACGCATCTAAGTCACTTAATGTATTCTCTGTTTGGAAATAAACTGGTTTTAGATCACTCCCATTTAAAAGCACGCTTTTAAACAAAACAGTATAAATAAGAAAAATTTCTCAAATTCATGAAGTAGAATTTGTGTCATATGTCAATCAATTGTAAATGTAGGCTCTCTATAATAATTTGGTTTAATAATCTATCGTTGACCAATTATTTTGACTAACACGAAGTTGTTTTTCTTAACCCATCTAATATGCCAATTTTTTACAAATAAAATTGCATTTTCACAGGAAAAATACAACAAAATCAATCGTTTAGGATAAATAGAAGTTGATAAATGATTAAATAACAATCTAATATCCATAGCGCTATAAATAAATGTTTAAAATCCATTTAATTTCTCTTTTGGCGAATTAGATTTAAATTTGATCATTTTTACCTAGTTTTGAGTGCTTGAAAAATAACAGAAAAGGAATTAAGAAATAAAAAAATCACATCTCCTCTTATTATATACTGAAAGTATCCTACATTTAGATAAGTACATCTTTAATTGTATTTTTTATTAATTTTTATATAAATATACAATTACTGTACTGTATATTATTCTGTTTTCCTAGGGAATTTAACATTATTGGGAGTATGAGTGCATCATATTATTACTTATATTTAACTCTGAATCACTCTCATGCATTTATTTATACGTCTGGGATAGCAGCCAGAACCAAAGCAAAATACATATTTTAATAACTGGTTCATCAGGTCATAAGCATTTCTCACTATATTTGTTCTAATTTATTTATAATATTCCTCATTTATATGCTTGGATTTCAGTTTAAAATGGAAGCAGTTCTACACCTTTTTGAGCTAAGTTAGTGAATGATAGGGTAATTGGTTTTAATAGCTATTCCCATAAGTGACACTAAAATTATCTATCAAAATTGACAGCTGTAGATCATATGACTTGAAGTATGAATACGTGAAATTAGATCGAGTAATTTTTCTAGCTGTCAGATATTACTCTTGCTTTGAAAATTGCACTTTATACTATAGACCAAGATCATATGATTTGACGTATGGAAACGTAAGATTAGATCGGATAATTTGTTGAGTTGTCAAATATTACTCTTGCTTTGAAAATTTCACTGTAGGTAGACCAAGAACAAATGGTTTGACGTATGAATACGTGAAATTTGATCTAGAAATTTCTTTGGCTGTCAGATAAATTTCTTACTTTGAAAATTGGACTGTATACTAGACCAAGATCACATGACTTGATATATGAATACGTGAAATTAGATCTAGCATTTTTTCTGGCTGTCAGCAAATGTTCTTACTTTGAAAATTGGACTATATATTATACTATTTTATGTGTAGATCACATGACTTGACGTATGTATACGTTAAATTAGATCTAACAGTTTTGCTGGCTGTGAGATAATGTTCTTACTTTGAAAAATGGGTATACTATACTATTAATGTCACAGCCCTTAGTATTTTACTATGTAATTTAACGAGGATTGCTGAGCACTTAATTTTTAGGCATACGACGAATTAATTCACTTTAACTTAGCAAGCACACAAAAACTCTCTCTAAATATCGTTTGTTAAAGTTCATATTCTTACATTTTTCAGTAAAAATAAGTTTGTATACATGAGTGACTATAAAAGTATGACAGAATAATGAATTCAAATCGAACCACTCTTAGATAAGATTTAATTTCTCCCTAAAAAAAATATAATCACCATTGCAGCGACAAGCGCAATGTTGACCACTTTTAACCACTTGTTTCTCTATGCTACGTCAGGGGTGATTTGGTTACCATTGACTATTCTAGGACTTTTGTTTGATAAACAGTATAAACATGAAATTATTTACTTGCTAATTATTTTAATCTTGATAGTTCTTCTATACATCTCAAGTAATATATAGTTTTGTAAATGCTCAAACTAACTCAAATATCTATTATAATAGGCACTGCCATACATTTAATACCTATTTTATATGTTCAGAAATCATTCTCTTTAACTTAGTGAACTACACAAGTGGGTACATCAATAACTAATATAATAAAATGTCTTACCTTAATACCTAGATTTAAGCTGCTCTCTAACTTTTCAAAGTTAAACTTACAAGGATATCAGAAACACACGTAAATAGAGCAGCAGCAATTCTTGTTTAAACAAATATAATTAATTATCCAACGCAACTCACTTAATAGCACTCGTATAGTATCTAGGTGAATGCTCGCTCGGTAAGCTAGAACGTGCTTCCAACCGAATGAAACTGCAGCAACGTACAGACCAACTCATTTCAGCTTCTCGATCGCCCACCCTTCTTTTCTCAGTCGTGTTGCTTCTGAAACATTCTTCTCTTTTTTCTTACCTTAGCTCTTCTCGTCTAATGCTCGCCTGTTACCTTTCCCTTTTCTTTCTCCGCTCCACTGTGCATATAAACGCTGTCCTGTGTCCTTCATAGTTGAACTTATAAGTCTCGTCACTTTCTCTATCCAAATAACATAGCGGGGTTTATGTCTGGGTTTTATCCGACTTCATGACTTGTCTGCACATCTAAAGTGAAATATCACTTTTCAAACCTTTGACATCTGAAACTCTGGACGAAGCCATTCAACGACTAATCCTTGGCTTTTTTAGCACCGCGTTTTACAACCTATTCGGTCTATACGCTTATGTACTAACTACGCCAATAGTTTTAGAGATTAGAAAGGCTATATTTAGAGGAACTGTACCCGCACTTGCGTGGAGGGAGAGTAGAAAACCATGTTGGTAAAACCTCCCTCGTTACACCCGACCGAGATTTTGACTTCGACTACCCCGTCATTGGCAGTCTAGCTTACTGTGAGAGTAGCGCCTTAGACCACGCGGCCACCGAAACTAAACAAAACAACTAGAATGAGGTCGAATCAATTTGGCTTTAATTTACTATCCCGAATCTTCATTTAATCTACACCCACCTCGATGGCCGCATGGTCTAAGGTGCTACTCTTGCAGTAGACTTAGACTGCCGAAGACGGGTAGATTGGAGCTCGATCCCGCTCGGATGTACCTATGGTGGTTTTCCACTCCCCCTTCACTCAAATATGGGTGCACTTCCTCTAAATTTAACCTTCCTAGTGCTTAATACGGTGTAATTAGTACATACGCTTATAATATGGACAGGTAGTAAAACGTGGTGCAAAAAAAAATATAAATAATATATGAATCCCAGATCAGAATATCTTTAAACAAACTAATCGTTAGAGATCAACTTTCCCACGTAAATATACTTGTTGGTATAATATATTCCTCTGCTACATATCCCTAGCTATTAACACTTTTTTTCGTATGCTTTGAGTTAATAAGTTAACTAACAGGAGCCATTAATAAGTGGAATACTGACACTTAAAAAAAATATTCGAAGTACTCATCTGTATCTTAGGCAAACTGTCAGTATGGTAAATTAAAGTATTTCTTTAAAAGTAGTAGGTCAACATGTACAAGATTGGTTTACAAATACTAAACCTGAATAAACATCAATAAAGCAAAGTTATGCCAATCTAGTCTCTTATGTCACGCGACTCAAATTATTTCTCATACATGCGTCTTTTAGGATTGGGCGTGTTGAGTTAGATGTTATGTCTTGGTTAAAGCTGGTTTGTAAGCTAAGTGCAAATATATAGGTATGTGTTTAGAAAATTTATGTTAAATGCGCAACATTATATTTAGAAAAATAGGTGACCTTCCGTTTGATTTTTGTTGTTGTCTGCATTGAATCTTTTTACCTATTCTAACTATCCGGATATTTACTATAAATAGTTTAGGGATGAGAAAGGTCATATTTTAAAGAAAAATACCCATGTAAAGTGGCTAAACACATAAGAAAAACTACCTATCTTCAGTAGGCCTACACCCGGCCTGGATTTGGAGTACAATCTCCATGTCACCAGCAATCCAGTATTTTGAGAGCTACCTCTTAGATCATATGACCACCGATGTGGGTCGTTTGGTTATTTTATGGACCATTTTCTATATCAAGCGACATTCTTACACTTAAATACATTTGTGTAAAAGTTTTATTCTATGCAGTGTACGCCATTTGTATAGTTGAAAAAAAAGGTTTTCTAATACAAGTATTTATATATACCTTAAAAACACAAATCCTCTTAAGCGCCGGTCTTATGACTACTGGATAGCTATTAATCTGACCGTTAACTATTTTTATCTGGCAGGAAAGTTAAAAGTGCGTCTTATGACCGCCAGTTAGCATTTATCTGACAGAAAAAAGGTATTTATCCATAATATTTTTATCGGGAGGTTTAAGTACCGAATAATGTGGGGAATGCCAGGCCACCACCGTGGTTCGGATTCCACGTTAAACTGTAGGTCCTTCATTTCATCTCACAATCACCCTACCATTACACATTAGCGTAAGTGCGTATAACCCGAACGGGTAGTAAGATGCGGTGCTAATAATAATAATAATAATAATAATAATAATAAGTACCGAATAACTTTTATCTGAAAGTTAAAATTGACGTTTCCATAGTGACGCGTTGTTTTTCATGAGGTTTCACCTGTAAATATCTGTTTTTTAGGTTAAAATCTTGGTTCGCGTGATTAGTAACCACAGGCTCAGGTGCTAATTATATATACAGTTCGAACATTTAATTCACACTTTTTGTAGTTATAGTTATATAAGAACATATTATTTAAATGTGGGTACATTAAATTAAATTTTGTAAACGTTGTACCCAAATATTTCCCACATTTTGGCAGACATCGAAATTAGTACTTGCAAGACAACAACTTAGCTTCCACACCCACGTTATGCCATCTGTTTCCTCGCATTCGTTTAGCCGCCATTATTTAACAAATTTGAGCCTTGTAACCACTCGCTAGGTTGTAGCAACATCAGCAGGGTTTATACGCATGCGTGCACCATAAAAACCGTACCAAATTTGCGTTTTCCGCATAAAAAATATATTTATCATACGGATAGCTATCCGGCAGATAAATTCAGTTTATAATACGCGTAAAACGTCAAAGTGGCTGATAACCTTTATCTGGTCGCTAACTTTAACCTCCCGATAGCTATATTTATACGGTAGTCATAAGACCGGCCCAAAGTCAGTATATTATTATTATTTTCCGCCGTCGTACTTGTGAAAAAAGTTTAATTTTGACAATAACTATGACCTCCTTCAGAGGCCGCATGGTCTAAGTCGTCACTCTCGTGTTAGAGTAGACTGCCTATGACAGGAAGGTAGGGGTTTGAATTCTTGGTGTACTGAGAAATTTTGTCAATATCTTTTTCCACACTCCTTCCATGCAAGTGCGGGTACATTTACTATAAATTCAACATTCCTCATCCCTAACTCATTAGCGTAAGGACGTTTGATTTCAGAGGAAGTGTACCCTTATTATCGTGGAGGGAGAGTGTGAACCCATTTAAGTAAAACCACCCTCCGTTCACCCCACTGGGATTGAACCTCAATCTTCCCTTCATCGACAGTCTAGTATATTGCAAGAGTGACGATTTATACCATGAGGCCACCGAAGTGGGCTTAGTCTCTTGATGTTGTTGGATGTAGGGGGTATATATATGTGTTATATAAACATTAACTTTAATGATTACATTTGTGAATAATATTTTTGGCATGATGTTCGTCAAATCTCACGTTTCGTATATTTAAATGATGAGTACGGATCATAATCATGATTGTTATAGATTGAAAATTTGAAATATATAATTTAGCACCCGAGATTATACGCAAAAAAAAAAAAAAAATCAATCTCGTACTAAAACTAGCGATTGATTGGCCAATATTATTATTTCTCCTCTTTTTAAAAAACCTCGAAGCTATCTTTTCCTCTTTTTATTAAATCTTTAAACAAAACAAATGAAGGCCAACATCCACGACTTAAATTTTCAAATTTTCATAGGAAGATCTGACAGCTTTAAAAGTTAGAGTACTATATCTATTTTCATGTATTCATGCGTCGTCATATGATGTGTTTTGTATAAATATTATCAATGCCTATAACTTAATACTAAAAATGTTGTAAAATTATAATAATGTTTGCTGCAATTTATATGTTATTTTTATTTTTTAAAAGCTCTCCTTATGTAAATTTTTACGAGTGGACTTATCTGAAAGCTAGAGAAGGATATAGACCTACTTTCACGTACTCATATGGTATATCAGCAACTGTCACCTTTGATTGATATTATCAAAACGTATTAAATAACAATAGTAATATAGTAAAATGTTATTAATGTTGACCACAATAATTGTATTTTTTAATTTCTCACGACCTTTAGAAGAGAAGAAGTTCTAACGGCACGCGTTGAATCCATCCAGGCATTCTTCATTCTGATCCTGACTTGGTTAGTATATGATCTAATCGCCCCAAATTCACGTGCGTCAGCTATATCTTAGTGCCGGAGCTAAATATAAAAATATATTGTTTTCGGATGCCAGGTAGATTCACGTCCCTTAACAACGATTACAATGGGTTTTGACATAAATTAAAGCTCCCAGATAAATTATTAGGGTTAATTTATTCCAAACTTGACTATGATTACCATTTAAAGGAACAATAATAATAATGAGAGTTGAGTTGGAGTGACCATACCCTTTCGCAAACCTTACCACACGTTTCATCTGGAAGACAGATCACGGGAATTTAACACACGTCCTATCTGGATGCAGGTATTTCTCTAATGACCACCACGAAAGCTTCGTGCACCCTCACCGTGGACCCTCAAAAAAAAGGACCACTACCCTTGTGTAATTTCTCTTAATGGAAATAAATTGTCCACGTTATCTTTCACGGTCACTTTAAAAACTGCAACTTGGGTAAGGGAGATCTTTTAAGAATTGTCTTGTTCTTGCCTGCTAGTTTTTATGTCAGGATCGTAAATCTTTAAAAAAAGGATGTATTCTACACTTGTTTGAGAAAGTGAGAACAAAAAATGAAGCTCAGTATGTCCTCCACTGTGACTTATAAATTAAGAAAAAGTTAACCTTTAATATATTAAGGGTACAGGGGGAAAACCATCAAAGTCCAAAAAATTCAAAATTGAGATATTGGTACCATTGTATCCTACTCAAGCAGCTCTTTCAACATAATAAATCCGAACAAGGGAGAAACCATCACAGTCCAAGCTATTCAGTGAAAAAGAAAGAGGTTACAGGGGACGAACCATCACAGTCCGCTGTCAGTATTTAACTCCTCACTATTCCGATAGAGTGGAGTTGTGAAACAGCTGTAACATTGTGAAATGTGCCTTTAATGGGGCTGTGTTGTATTCTTGTGCTTGTAAAGTGTTATTATATTGTGCGTTTAATATTTTATCCAGTGTTGTAATTAGTTCGTGTTTGCATTACTTACGTGGTATTTAGTTGATTTAATACATGCATTAGTTACGTGCGATATTTTAATTGATTCTTTGATATGAGTGACTCGAACAAATTTGTTTCGGGATCTGATTCTTACAGTGACGAAAACACTCGGGCTGGCTCAGAAAGTTCAACAAAGAAACTAAAAGGAGTAGGAAGAATTAAGGATGCTACGAAGACGCTCAGAGATTGGTGAAGATTGTAACTAAACGATTCAAATGTTTTAAGAAAGTGAGTATTGAAAAAGGAAAATCTTTAATTAAATATTCAATGACTTAGGCTGAGATAGAGGTAGAGATGGCCAAAACTCTTACCTAGCTGGTTTAATTTCCCTTCAATCGGTTCAAAGGAGACGGCCACGAAGAAACCAGGAAGTGCGGTTTAATGACTTTTCGTACTCTTAAAAAGTTCGAGTGATTAGAGAAAATAAAGTCCTATAAATTCCAGTTTGTTTTAAGGCTTTTATAGCCTTTTTTTGGTTTAACACATAATAGGGTACAAACAATAAAAAGGCCCCTTTGTGAAACTGGAAAAAACCCATGTGAATTACGGTCTAAAGTTGACAAAATAAAAGTTGAAAGGAAACTTCATCTGATGAAGGCAGATGGTGTCTTTAAAAATAAAAGACTGGCAAAACAACAAGCAAGAAAAACAAGGAAAATAGAATCTATTGCCTTCGACTATGGGAAAAATCTTCCAGTGCCTAACATTGCCAGCGCTGATGTGTATTTCAAACGTCAGCTATGCTTTTAGGTGTTCAATATACATGTTTTGGCGACTGGTATGTCCATAATTTATACGAACGACCAAACTGTCGCAAGAAAGGGCGCAAATGATATTGCATCAATGCTGCATCATTTTATAAACACATTCCTAGATTCTGAAGTAGAAGAATTTAATATTTTTTGTGATTCAGCAAGTTGGTAGACAAGAATTTCACAATGTTTCGGTACCTGTACTACATGACTTTGACTTCCAAACGCTTCCAGAAAATAACTGTGACGTTTCCAATCAAAGGTCATTCTTTCATGAAGGCTGACAAAAACACGGGCTTGATTCCAAAAATGTTATTGCTGAAACACCAGATGGTTGGAGGAGAATAATCCGTGATGCAAGAACAAAACGATCTCGTTGTGAGGTTATAGCATGTGAACAAACTACATTCAAAGCTGGGGCAACTTCCTGACACCACATTACTAGAAAAAGCTTCCATCAGCAACGAGACCTTTTCGGCAAATGAAGATCTCTCAGGAAGTAAACTGGACTGGTGGTTTTTTCCCTGTACCCTTCATTATGTTATGTCTTTATTATACAATTATCTTTAAATGTTAAATGAATTTTGTTTGAAACCGATCGATAAGTTAGTACAGTAAATAGTATTCTGGTAAGACTATACTTTTTGAAAATACAAATATATATTTTTTCAATAAACAGGGCACTTTATTATATTATTAGTACTATACTATTACAGCTAATGATATGAGTTACCAAAAGGGACTGCAGTGACTGGACGTATGAATATATGCAAGTATTATTATTATTAGCACCGCGTCTTACTACCCGTTCGGGTTATACGCACTTACGCTAATGTGTAATGATAGGGTGATTGTGAGATGAAATGGAGGACCTACAGTTTAACGTGGAATCCGAACCACGGTGGAGGCCTGGCATTCCCCACATTCACAAGATGTCTTGTCAGAGGTGAAGGAAGGGTTTGGTAATCAGATAAATCTGTGCCGGGACCGAGGATTGAACCCCGGCCGCCAGCACAGAAGTCTGACACCTTACCACTAGACCACCAGGTCACCTTATATGCAAGTAGTTTTAGTTAATTTTATAATTGTCAACCAAGTTTCTTTGTGTCCGAATAATATTGCACATACAATACGGCTACCCGTGAATGATACAGGTATAGTTAGTTCAAAGCCAACGAGCTTGACTGGAATATTCAACTCTGAGCTTAGATTATGGGGCTAAATTTTTCGGTGAGGGGAATGAAGGTGTGTCTTTTTAGATAGGGTTTGCCATTCTCTTGTCATAAAAAAAAACTACTTTTAGTTTACTCATCATTTATTCCCCACATCCTCGTCTGTTTGATTTGTCAGTGTAGGTTGAAGGTAGCCCGAATACGAATTAATTATTGAATCATTTGAGATAATTTAATAGTCTTATTTTTATAAAAAATTACAAATCTGAACGAACTTTTATACATACAAATTACTCAATAATTTTCTGGCGAGTTTGAGATTTATTGGATTTTGATCACACTCGTATTAGGGAAGTGTTTCGTCAGGTATAGAAAGATACACTTCTTTATTTTAAAAGTAACTTTTTCATGCTTATTTAAACACTTGATGGAAACGAAGACACGCTTACTACAGCGTGGTGCTCTCCCCTCTACCTTTCCCCCAACCTTAAAATTTGCCATTTTCTCCAGTACATATAAGCCTATGAAGGGACGAGCCAATTTCTCCACTTTGGTTTCTCTTTACTTGTATCACGTTATTTTATGTTCGAATCTCTTTAATACAGATTGCTTGAATACTTTTCTTTCTTATTAGAGGTTTGTTATGTCATAGCTATTTTAAGATAAGCGAAATATTTCCCATTTTTTAAAAACTAAATTATGAATACCGGTACATATTTTCATTATTTATTTTGAGCTTCACAACACCTTACCCTGGAGCGTGTATGTGTGGATTATTAGTTGGAGGGCCTATTACAAATCTAAAGACCCAGAGGTGAGTCCATGATTTTTTTGAAGGGGGGCGGGAATCATGGGTGCTTTCCCGGACCGAAGTGGGGCGAAGTTCCCCCTAGGAAATTTTTAATGAAAAAATCCTTCAAAATTTTAGAGTAAATTTGAAAGTAATTTTGATATTATTATGCTGATTAATAATTTAAAATTTGAAAAGAAATACATACACGTGTATCGTGTATTTATGTTGTTTGTTAATTTTTGTTAATTAAATTATGTGTTAAAATTGTAAATCAATAATCATGGTCAGTGATTGACATAAAAAGCAACCGCCTAATGAGAAATTACATGACAGTACAACTATTGCATGGATTTAATTGTTTTATTTTTGTAATTATTATTATTGTTAATACCCGCTGAGAAGACGATATATCGATTATAGACCGTGTTAAACATATATTTATTATATATGCAATAATTTGTCCTACTATCCAATAGTAAACAGCTAAATTTTAATTCAGCACTGGTGGGCACGTGATCTAAATTTCAAACTCATCTAATTCAGTGGTGGGTTGGTAACAGGAAGGGCGAGATTAAAATCTCGAACGATTATACTGTGGGTGTTTGAAAAAAAGATAATGGACTTTACCTCTACATAAATGCTGGTACCTTATCTATAAATTCTACCTTCCTCCTCCCTTACTAATTAATGTAAAATGCGTATGGCTAGGCCAAATACAATCCAATTTTCAAATGAAGGGTCTTTTAGAAAATACAAACATATATTTGTGGGCCAAAATTGATTACGTTTTACTATAATATTAGTATTATTTTGTAGGAATTTATATCATCTATCAAAAGTATCAATGGCAAATCACATGATGACCTATTAAATACGGGAAAGTAGATTTAGTAACTTTTCTATCTGTTGGATAAAGCCCTTTTTTATGAAAGATAAACTGAATTAAGGTGTAGTGCTAAAAAAAAACTACGCACTGAGACTGAGCGTTTAATATTAAGTGTAGAACCTTACCTTAAGCTAGTTTGTTATATGTAATCTATCAGGCACCTTAGTTTAGTCGGTAGCGTGTCTGTGGTTCAATTACCCGCATCGCCGACAATTTTTTACTCTGTAAAATGTTGGTTTACCCTTTCAAATTGATAAATGAACGGCTGGGAAGTGGAATTTTTGCCTGTCCTAGTCTTAAGTTAGATTACATGGCGTATGAAGCCACGAAAATTCTAGCAAGCCGGTAGTGGAAAATATATGGCTTGAATAAGAAACTGACCCAGGTACAGGCTGGGAATAGTAATGGATGTCAAGTAAAGTTAGTTGTACACTGCTACAATCAGTACATTTGAAAAGTGCGCAATTAAAAAAAGAATTTCAAACTCTTCTAGTAAAATCAACTCTCGGATTTTATTCAAAGAGAAAATGAGGTGGAGAGGCTGCCCTTTGCTTATTTTGTCGATCTTTAGACAATAATTTTGAGTAATTAAATAAGGCCATTGTGTCTGTAAATTTGCTTTAAATCTCTCAGTACTCACCAACTAAATTGCCCTCCATATTCCTCTAGGAATTTTAGTGAAATTTAATATCATTCAAATACCACATTTCCTTTTGTTTGATTACCTTACCATTTTAGTAAATAGTTTATTATACTTTAATTGGTAATCCTAAAATGTGTAGACTCGTTTTGCTCATGAGATGCTTTCCAATGAGTTGCGATTCAGCATTATGAAGACTAGAGGTGGTTCACTCTTTCTTACCTCCAGGTTTCACAAATTTCCTGACACGTCCTTAATTATGTAAGAATTCTCTCGAGAGCCCGTATTTTGTGCACATGTCATGAATGTCAAAATTATTTCAACATTCTATTTCATTAGGAGACATTTTCATCTGGTATATTCTTATGCAACATACGGGTTTGTTCGTATCCATGTGTTTTTATATAACTTTGGAAAATATTATAAGTGTTGTCTATGATTGACACACATCAACATACATCATATTCAGCAGAAAATACTCAGTTTGCATTAGGTTATCTTACTCCTGGCTGATGTATTGGCACTCAACGGTGTCCAATTAATTATTGTAGATAAACTGACAATTTAGGTATTTCTTTAGGCTCAAAAAGGAACATAAAGCTAAAGCTAAAACTAAAAATAATTATTTGGTAAATCTATGATTTAAGTAGCATATTTATTGTCTACATCATAAGCACGACTATCGTTGAACGAGTAAACTAAGGGTTCTTGTTTCTTAAACTACTTCATAGTTTAAATTATATTGGTTTGGATCAATCTAAAATATATAAAAAGTCATGGATGAAGGTAATATTTCTTTAAAGTAATATATGTAGATTATCTTTTTATTATTCATCCATGAAAAAATACGCGCTTCTCAGAAATAATGTGAAAAGGATTCTACCAGTAAAATATATTTTTTATACCAATCTTCCTGTTAAAGGAACAACTACGCACTATTTCGCAAAGACGCCACTTCTCTATACCAATAAGAAGCTAGCCTTCACAACACCTGTCGCCAGGACTCTTTATATTAGTTAGTTTTTACTCTGTTGACGAGGGGAGCAAAATGCAAGGGGCATGTCATATTATATAAACCGTTTGTGCGTATCAGCCAATGATCCCAAACAGCGACACACAAGCAGGGGCTCCACCCGCCCACAGTCTCCAGACACAGCTACACGCACAATCCACGCACCTTTGCCCACACACTGCCAATCACAGTATAAAATAACTTTCATTAATATCACAAGTGTGCTTCAATATAAAGCATTTAATTGGAGCATGTATAAGTAATTAGAATATGTCATTTAAATAAACCGTATGTGAATAAACAGCCATCAAAAGTTCTCTTTTTTAATTTTTTTAATATACCGATTTAATTAGTGCTCGAACACGGGGCTATGGACAGCTGGTTAAACGGTATATTTTCCGTACAGTGATGATAGGCTCTCGACCACGGAGCTATAGACAACCTAAACATCGTCACAGCATTATTTTATCAGGGAATTAATCCGTAGTGTTTCAATCGACGCCCAAAACGCGGCTCGATTAATTCAATAGTGTTACATAATTTCTTCACAATATAGCAGAATTGTTTTTCGTGTTCGCATGAAGTCACTTCCCACGTTCCATTGCCACATGGTCTCAAACTTTTACATTCTTAATTTTTAAACGTCTGTTATTTAGGGACAGAGACCCACGATTATTGTTAGTTTCAACGAGTTGTGCCACCTGCAGCGTTCCACTGCTGGTACGCACACCACAGTTTTTTTAAAACCATATATTTGATTTATCCCCGGGGAAAATAAATAAATTATTATATGTTTCATTGAGTAGTGCCACTAATAAACTGTGTTTTAAAACTAAGGTTTGTTAATCCAGAAAGATCAAATGAATATCTTACCAAAAAATGCATTATTTATAATAATTCCAAATAAGCTTGACATGCCTTATTGCTACGTACTGGTTGTCGTTAATATAAGAGCCCATCCCACCCCTCGACAATCACTTGACGTAGATGAGTAACAAAGCCCGAGCTAGGTGTCGCAACGTAGTGTGGGTTTCTGTAATATTAATTAGAAAGCATTGAAATTGAAATAAGTGACATCATGTACTACCCACATTACAAAAAGTAAAAACAAAAATAAAAATTTTCTCATGATTTATTTTTATTGTTTGTTCGCTAGTAGTAGTATTGAAGAACACGGTGGCCGAAAATTCCTGCACCATAGGGATTAATATTATTCCTAATGTGTCATGTTAATTGTTCCGAAGGACGAAGATATTCCAAGTAAAACATGTGGAAGGAAAATATCCTGTCGCGCGGGCGTGAAGAGTACTAAGAGTTGATGTTGCTGCCAAATTCAATCAATGACATACCAATCGAGTATCAGTATCTCACAGAACTGTAGGGAGATTGTTGGAGAAGTTCAAGCTTACGGCTTCTGTGGCGGATTTGCCGCGTTTAGGATGACCTCACACATAAAAGGAGGTTCAGGAATGGGTGGTTGCCAAGGTGCATTGCTAGTTCACATAAGTCAGTCAGGCGAAACATCATGGAACTTGGTATTTCGCGGTCTACCATTCAAAACATACTGAAGAAAGATAAAATACACCCCTACAATAGGAAAAGACTGCACCACATGAGAGAAAATGAACTTGACCGCAGGGTGGAAATGTGTCAATGGACCCTGCATAAAATGGCCGAGGAGATGAATTTCCTATCAAACATTATGTTATCCCACGAAGATAAAATAAAAAGTATCAAATATAGTTCACTATATGCTTTTAGTACAGTAGAGATTAGTTTTTATCTCCAAGGAGGAATATAAATATTCAATCCAAAGAAATTAAACAAAGGCCACAAACTTTAACCGGGTTACGCTGGGAACTTATAGAAAGTTGTACATAGTATTTTGTGATTCTCACATTTTAATCCAAGACACAATCAGGGATATCGAGCTCCTTCACGACACCTCAAGGAAGGGATTATAAGTGGCTGGAGTGCAATAGCCTAGTTCCGCTATTTTAATACTGCCTGGGGGGAGGGGTCAAGGATACCCCCCTGCACACGTCATATGGAAGTCCACAGGAACAAGAAAAGATTCGCTTACATAATTATATAGAAACAAAAATTCATAAACGCATGAAAGGCTAGGAAATGAGATTGGGGATATGCCATAATTATATGCCTATGTAAATATTATGGAAGATTTGAAAGCTAAGTCTGTATCTAAGGAATAATTTTGAGCGTGGTTTTATGAAAACAGTAGTGAAGAAGGATAAAGAGCAAATAAGATTAAAAAAAGGGAGCAGATGCAGACTGATTTTGAAGGAAATAAGAAACTGGTCTGGAAGTGGGTAAAGAGAACGAAGCAAGTGGTGCAAGAAAACACCTAAAGCATTAAGACTGAACGTGGTGGGATGATCTGGGATGAAAACAATATAAGAGAGCGATTAAGGTAGTATTTCGAGCAATTGTTTGGCGAAAACGTAGAGAAAGTAGCAGAAAATAAGGAAAATATTATGATGAGTGAAAGAATATACGAGGATGAGGTGTTAAAAGCTATGAATGTGTTAAAGATTGAAAAAGCCGCGGGTGAAAATGAGATTACAAGTGAAATGCCTAAGTGTAAAAGTAAGTTACTAATTACCAGATTCTGTGGGTTGTTCAATGTGTGTGCTGGGATTTATAATGTTCCTAATGAATGGTCGAATGCCGTCACTATTTCTTTGTATAAGAGCAAACGCAGTAAGAGTGAGCGTAAGAATTATAGGGTAATTAATTTGTTGAGTATTTCAGGCAAAGTGTTTGGGAGAGTTTTAATTGAGAGGGTGCGTGAAAAAACTGCGGACAAGATTTCTTGTGTCCAATGTGGTTTCATGCCAGGTATAAGTTGCATGGGAAAGATATTTGCATTGCAGCAAGTGATTGAGAAATGTATGGCAGTAAGGAAGAAAATGTACTGTATATTCGTTAATCTGGATAAAGCGTATGATCAGGTGAATAGGAGTATGTTATGGAATATTCTGAGGAAGTATGGTGTACATGCATGGTTAGTAAATGCAATTATGGCGGTGTATGATGGAAGTAAAGTGTGCGTTAGGGTGGATGAAGCTTTGAGAGAATGGTATGACATTGAGCAGGGTGTTGAACAAGGTTGTGTTATGTCTCCATGGTTGTTAACTATATTGGTGGATAAGTGTATAAGGGATGCTTGTGAGAACGTGGTTGGTGTACAAATGAATAATGTGAATGTGAGAGTGATGTTCTATGTAAATGATGCCTTAGTGATGGCTGAGAATGAACGTGACTTTAAGAATGGATATTCTTATAAATGTCTCCAAAACTAACGTGATCGTTTTTGATAAGGAAGGATCAGGAAATGATTTTCAGTATCTGTTCAGAATGTTCTGTAAAATTGGATATATAGATGGTGACATCGATATACCGTTGAATGCATCTCGGAGAGTAGCTGGATGTATGTAAACTATTGCAAAGAATGATCTAGTATCGAAAGAGGCAAAGATGGCAGTTTATAAATGTTTGTTAACGCTAACATTGATTTCTGGATGTGAAGCGTGGGTTTATCAAGAGAAACACAAGAGCAAGGTAAATGCGGATGGAAAGAGATATTTAAGGAATGTAAGTGGGAAAACTCGTATGAACAAAGTCATGAATGAGGTTTGAAAGGGAATCCAATACACCAAAGTGAAAGAAGCGTCTTACGTTGATTTGGGCATGTTGAGTGGATGCGTGTGGACCGATTGAAGAAGCAAATATATGATGGTAGAGTGTGTGAATCAAAAGGAAGGGATAGGACATGTAGGACGTGGCTAAATGTTGTAGACAAATCTGTGAAAAAGCGAAACATTAAGAATTTTAAGAATAAAAGATAATGTATAAGTCGGTGTATGGATGCCATTGAAGTGAGGGGAGTATGCAAAGATAGTGAAGTGTGGAGAAGGTTAGTGAGAATGTATTAAATAGGGAGGTTTTTTTTAGCTATATTCACAGTTTCTTGCCTACCCCGTAAGTTAACGAGGTCATTAGGTGTGTATGTATGTTTTCTGAATTGGTCTTCTTATCAACCACCAGGTATTCATTAAAGCATGAACGGTTGGGTTAAAGTTTGGTTGGGTAAGAGTCATGGTTATATATATATATATATAATATTGAAAGCTAGGCTGGTATCATAATACTTATTTTTAACACTATTTTCTGAATTAGTTTTCCTATCTTACATGGACCACGTATTCATCCACGCATGAAAAGCTTTGTTGGGTAGTAACCATAAAACCATATAAAAACTATGGGAGGATTTAAAATTATGTATTTACTAAAAACTAGGCTATTTCACTTGTACTTTTTATAATCCTTTCTTATAGTTTTTGTAGAGGAACTCGACCATGAAATTAAGGGACCTTATTCAAATATACTATTTTGGCATATTCTTTAAAATAATATATTATGTGCCAGAAGCCTGAATACTATTTTGTCCTTTCCGAGGTTGCCTTTAATTCAGAAAAACAAAGAGAAAGATAATGTTCATGCACTTATTTAATTCCTTAGGGTGTGCACTTTGGGCGTATTTTAATTATTTTTTTAATGAAAGCCTAATGTAGGCCTATTTTATTACATGACCACCAATTTGGGTTGCTGAACTAATCAAGAACAGTGAAAAGAAAACTTGGTATGTCCTTACTTTCTTGTAGGGGTGGAGGTGCGGACAATCTTAGAGAAGACCTTGTCCCACCTGTCTCAAGTGCATAAGTGTCACCGTTAATGAAAAAGGCTTATTATAAATAATGCATTTTTTTGTAGGATATTCATTTGATCTTTCTGGATTAACAAACCTTGGTTTTAAAACACAGTTTATTAGTGCCACATAAAATCTACAACAATATATATTGGAGTTTTAACTATTTTTTTAGTAGAACACCATTTAACAGATTAACATATACCTGCATTAAAATGATTTTTTTAAAAACAATAATACTATTAAGAGAGGTACCCAACGATGTTTATTTCATTACTAATAATTTTTTTTCCAGATATTGCAAATGGTTCCACAAAAACTATAGTTTAAAACTTCGTTGCTTGAATACCTTTAAATCACATAAATGAAGGGTTTTTATTTTAGCACAGCGTCTTACTACCCTTTTGGTTTATACGGTTATTTGCTAATTACACTAATGGTTTTAGGGATGAGGGAGGTTATATTTAAAGGAAGTGAACTCGTATTTGCGTGGAGAACCATTTTGAAAAACCACTCTCAGTAGGCTTACACCCGACTGAAATCAAAACCTTGATCTCCCTGTTATTGGCAATCTATTCTTCTGCGATAGTGGCGCCTTAGACCATGCTGCCACTCAAGCGGATATTTACATTTATTAAAATAAAAGTTTCAGTTGATTATCTAGGTTCAGTGTTCCCAGTATTTCCTTGAATATTTAACAAGTGGTTCGAGTAGTAATCCCATCGTCATAAACAATCCTGTAAACCTTCAGAGCTATACTGTTGCAAACATATAACTAGACTCTGATCCGAGAGGCTGTGTTTCGATCCCGACCAGAAGTACATTTTATTTCTAAAATCGTGTTTTCATATTCTGCTCCCCTCTTATATCTCTTTGTTCCGGTTTGTCAAGAGGTGTTTTGAGGTGGACGTGGGAATACTAGCTCACACCACCTTTCTCCGTGCAGACTTTTTTTTGTTGTTGTTGTTGCTTTAGTTGTGTTGTTTGCCAGTGAAAGTGGTCCTCCTTGGACACATACAAGGTATACACATGAACCACAGCCTTACGGAAGTTTAGCTTCACTCCTTGAGCCAGGTTGAGTTCATCAACACTGGGGTTTGCTAGTGTAAACGCTTACTGATAAAAGCATTACCAAATGAACAATTGTTAAACTACTCGCTTTTAACAAGCTCGTCATTTAAGTACCATTTTAATTGTGATGTGTAGTTTGAGTAGACTCTTTGTGAAGTATAATTATGTTGAGAGGGGGCTGGGTCGATACCTGAACATATCCTTGTGGAAGCAGGCTAAAGGATATTTGTGTCCTCTCTCTTGTAAAACCATGTTTTAAATGAGATTTTCTTTTTTTAAATGCCTTTTGATGACACCTAGTGATACCCATATTGAAGGTCTCAAGCTCTCCCAAAGAGTGCAGCCATTTTAACCTGGGGGCTGTAGGTGTGTACTGCGTCCTAAGATGCTCAAGCAATGATGACTGTACACAAGGCTGATATTTCCGTTATAAATTAATTAATCTTTTTAGTGCATCTCAATAATTACCGTGTATACGACCTACTATAATTGTGATTTATAGCAAAACAAATAATTATCTTAGAAACACGTGTGTAATTTAGTAGAAGCGCAGGTGAACATTTTCAGCGATATATAAGTATATAGCGTACACATGATCACAATATATACACGGTGTAATATTTTATCAAATTTAACAGTGAATTCCATGTATTTAAACAAAAGCGAAATGAAAATCTATGTTTCTAAGCTATTTTGAGAAAAGCATTTTAAATTAAATATATTTTATAGGTGAACTAATATTTTTTTTTAATATGTAAAAGTAATTTAAAATATAGCCTATATTTAACTTTTAATTTATAAATACTTTTACCATTTTTTGAAAGGGTCCTATTTTACTAATGATTCACAAAACAAATGAAAACAGTGACAGTGGGAATGTGAATTGTATATTTCGTAATTATTACTGATTATGTGTGACATGTGCTATCGTTATTTAAGTATAAGTTTCCCTCTACTAAATTAAGCACGAATCCAGCCGGCCCCGTGATATAGTGGTCAGTACACCAGGCTACAAACATAGGGGTTCCGGGTTTAATTCCCGGCTGGTAACATGCGTATTTTTCCCAAAAGGGTAACTATCCCAATGGTCACCAGGCTTTAATTATCTAACCTTAAGTTAGGTTTAAGATCCTTTCTGACTCCACACCTTCATAATCACTCGGTTAAGAGGGGGAAGTCGGTTAATTCGGTTAAGTCGTTAAGATTAAGGGTACGGCCAGACTGAGCGCGCGAGCGACTAAAATATAAAATAGAACACATTAGTTGTAATGGGGGTGGCCACACTGGAGCGAGCGAGCGCGCGAGCGACTGAGCGCGCGCGCTTGAAAGATAGAACTGGTTCTATTTTTCAAGCGCGCGCGCTCGACCCGGTACAGTCTAGTTTACAGGCGCTAGGCAATATTATTGTATGTTGGTTCATTGAGTGCTGGGGAAACTTCTCATTTTGACATGATATTTGACTTTTTTCTATCAGTGATAGGTTTAACACACTTGCTATTAATGGCCCGGTGACCTGGCGGTCTAGGGGTAAGGTGTCAGACTTCTGTGCTGGCGGCCGGGGTTCAATCCTCGGTCCCGGCACAGATTTATCTTATTTCCAAACCCTTCCTTCACCTCTGACAAGACATCTTGTGAATGTAGGGAATGCCAGGCCTCCACCGTGGTTCGGATTCCACGTTAAACTGTAGGTCCTTCATTTCATCTCACAATCACCCTACCATTACACATTAGCGTAAGTGCATATAACCCGAACGGGAAGTAAGATTCGGTGCTAATAATATAATAATAATAATAATAATAATAATAATAATAATAATAATAATAATAATAATAATAATAAAAATAATAGGCCTAATTTAATTGGTAAGACCATAAATAATATAATGTATATATGTAAACCCGATATGTTAAAATACTTCAATATTATAATCAAAGTAGGCCTTTACAAATAAGAATCACCATTAGTTTGGAGAGAGTATGAAAAAACCACAACAATAAATAAGTTTTAAAAATCACCTTCAGTTCACTGAGCCAAGATTCGAACCTTTGCCTCCTAGTCAAAAGCTATCGAGTGCAACACACCTTTCCGCCACTGGTGCGGCTAATCTGATTTTAAAACACTTCAGTACAGTACCATACGCATTTCTCAATTTATTAATTGGATGCACTTCTACTTTTTTCTTTTTTATAAATACACAATATTTTCTGTAAGAATTTTCGAGGAGCAGAGATGTACTAAGTGTGTTTGACAGAGACATCTTCTATAACTAGGTGGGAGGGGAGGGGGGCGGCGACCTAGTGGTCTAGGGGTAAGGTGTCAGACTTCTGTGCTGGCAGCCGGGGTTCAATCCTCGGTCCCGGCACAGATTTATCTTATTTCCAAACCCTTCCTTCACCTCTGACAAGACATCTTGTGAATGTAGGGAATGCCAGGCCACCACCGTGGTTCGGATTCCACGTTAAACTGTAGGTCCTTCATTTCATCTCACAATAACCCTACCATTACACATGCGTATAACCCGAACGGGTAGTAAGACGCGGTGCTAATAATAATCTAACTAGGGTCCGCTAATTACGCGCTCGCTCGCTCGCTCGCGCGCTCGCCAGTTTGGCCACCCAGTCGCTCGCGCGCTCGCTCGCTCGCACGCTTGGCAGTCTGGCCGAACCCTAAGGGGTGTAAAAGGCCTAAGTCAAGTAAAGGGTGTAAGTCGGGATTTGGTCCCTGATTTCATTCCTGATATATAGCTAATTGAAATAGGAATTAACATGGATAAAATAAAATGCATTAATTTAATCAGTTACTTGCGCCGGTGGCCGTATGATATAAGGCGCCACTCTTGAAATAGACTGGACAGCCGAGGTCGGCTAGATAGTGGATTTAATCCTTGTCGTGTGTACTTAGGATGTTTTATTTTCCAAACTATTCTATACTTTCCCTCCATAAAAGTGTAGGTACACTTCCTTAAAATCCAACCTTCCTCACCCCTGACACATTAGCGTAATGATTAAATATGCATCCAACCAAGACGGGTAATAAGACGCTACAAAATTAATTACATCTGTTTCTATAAGGATTATATTTCAAGCTAAATCATTATTGCCAGTGAAGAATATTCTTCACTTATTTCGACTCTTCTTGCTGTTCTGTTTGCAAAGTGGTCGTTTCCTTAACTCTACCTAAATTATTGACACTACCCAACTATACGACCTACTATTAAATTGGCTACTATTTTCTCTGGCTCCCTTAAGTGATTTTAGAACTGTCCCCGATAATGCAAATAAAAAATTGGTCACTGTATTATGGGCACTCCATCTCATAGAAACGCTCCCCAATATCTAGAAGTGTTGCTGCGGTTCAGACTTTGTGATACCAATGGTTGGCTGGTTTTCTGACTGAATTCTAATCCGTTTCTTTGAAGATCCAAACGGCAGGGTCGACTTTCCTTATGTTTTACACTTCATTGCAAGTTCTCCAACTAATACAAGGAAATTAAATAATACAAGTGACTATATTATAGGAAATGTTGTAGTAATTTTCTTGAGGAGGATATACTTTCTTGAAAGAAAAAACTATCCTTAAAGCACCCAGCAGGTATAGAACCACACCCTCCTATATAAAGGTCAGGATTATAAACCACTTCACCAACCATACCGTTGTTTGGTTGGAATTTTTATAAATACTATCTCAAAAGTAATTTGTTTCAATGTTTTAGGCTACTTTAAGCACAAGTTTGATTTTTTTTTTACCGCGTCTCACTACCTGTTTGGGTTATACGCACTCTAATGTGCTAGGGATGAAAAGGTTCAGTTTAGGAGTATTGTACCTGCACTTGCATGGGAGAATATTTAGATAACGCTGACCTCATTACATCCGACCGAGATTTGATCCCCGATTTACCTGTCATCGACAGTCCAATATATTGCAAGAGGGATATCTTAGACCTGTCGTATTCAACTTGTGGTACGCGAAGACATCTTAGGGGGTACGTATAATTTAATAGGCTTTTTTACACGAACACATACGTATCACTTTTGGATATAATTTATTTTAGATGTGTATTATATAATATGTATAAATTGCGTTATGCCTTAACAGCTTTGGGGGAACAATATGGAAAATATATAATATATGTGGGTACGCGAACCGGGGATTTCGAGTACCTCTACAGAGATATTTAGTCCTATATATTTTGTCGAGATCCTCCCCTACACCTCAATGAAGGGATTATAAATTGTTTTGTGCAAAAGCATAGTTCCATCAGTTTTAATTGGGGTAAGGAGAAAGATTACTCCCTCCCACTTTACGTGGACGTCCACGGAAACCGGAAAAGCTTCGAACAGGAAACCAATTAATTAAATTACATTCGTTATCGCATGAAAGGTTAGGTTAAGTTAGGTTAAGTGACACTCATAATTATTTGCAGAAATTATGGACGGTTTCAATGCTAGGTTTATATCATAACTAGTGGCAAGTTGCATCGATATCTGCAAATTATCGTGTTAAAATGTATTAAAAAAATCATTTACCGAGAAATGTTCTATAAAATGAAGCCTCATTCGACTTTCTATCTAAAGCTTTACTCGTCAAAGGCAACTTTCAATGGATTTTGATCTTTCAGTGTTTAATTTTAAGCAAAAAGTTGGTTTTTCTTCTTCAATCTACGAATATACTTTTAAAACGACCCCTCTCTCAGCTCTTTACTTATTTGTTGTACTTTACCACTTGAGTAGGAATTATTGAGTTATTATTTTTAAACAAAGGGTGACCTGGCGGTCTAGGGGTAAGGTGTCGGACTTCTATGTTGGGGTCCGGGGTTCAATCCTCGGTCCCGGCACAGATTTATCTGATTACTAAACCCTTCCTTCACCTCTGACAAGACATCTTGTGAATGTGGGGAATTCCAGGCCTCCACCGTGGTTCGGATTCCACATTAAACTGTAGGTCCTCCATTTCATCTCACAATCACCCTACCATTACACATTAGCGTAAGTGCGTATAACCCGAATGGGTAGTAAGATGTGGTGCTAATAATAATAATAATAATAATAATTTAAACAAAGATAAATATTTTATAGACCGATATAAATCATACACAAATCATGGTTTCCATGGTGATGGAGGCAAATAATGATTGTACAGATGAGCCACTGCGCGCACAGCAGAAAATATGGAAATTCGCTAGGAAAATCGGGCTTTCTTTGGAAGCTAATATTTGCCGACATCCTGAACCATTAGCCTTTAAAATGAGTGAAAGTTTGTCAAAATTGGTTCAACCGTTTTTTCATTTCATTTACCGAAAATGGGCTTAGCAGAGAAAAAGTGAGAGTGATCGTAAGTATGAGAGTGTGTGGGTGAGTGTGAGAAAAGGAATGGGAAAGAGTGAGTTTTAGTGATTGAGAGTGATTTAGAGAGTGTTATCTTATAACTACCTTAACTTTCCAGGAAGCGTGATAAATATTAGTCAAGGAGTTACCAGAAAATAACAGTATTTATTTTATTTGACATATTGGAAATAGAAGATATACAAATAATATTACAAATGCCGAGGTACCGCCTAAGGCAGGCCAAGTTGAAGATTGTAGTTAAATATAACATATAATAAATATGACTAGAATTCATTATAAACATATTCTTTAATTAGTATACTCGCCAAATTAAGTTCAGAGTGAGAGACAACTATAACTCCCATCAAGGATAGTCAACAACAAGTTACGACTCAAAGGTCAAAATGAGAATTAAACTCTATTTATTATATATAGTCACCTGGTTACATAATTTGTATTATCATAATGTCTTAAGATAAAGCAACAACTTCCAAATATAATAAACCCGCTGCCTAACGGCTAAGGTATTTTGGACTGTACAATTAAAATCCCCAACGGACGCAATATCAGCATCATTTACTAAGCGCCTTACACACATGCGCTAATAATACGTACTCTAACTTAACTGAAGTTTCTTGGAAGTATCTTACAATTCAAACAATGCCCAAATACAAGTTTTATTAGAGCAGTACTAAAAATATATGTGCTCAGCCCAAACAGGTGTTTAAAGACATTAAGTGATAATAAATCTATGGAACCAAATTAGTCTGCCTTTCCATAGCAATCTAATGTAATTCAGTGCTCTCAAAGATACAAAGCGCTACGCTAAAGTTTAAGAGCTTGCTTCTTGTCAAAGCAATAATTTTAATAAGTATATCGCTTATAGTTACAGTCAATGATTCCCACATGATTAAATGTAAATTTGGACTATCAAGAAATTATCTGCTCACCGAAAACCTATTTGGTTTTACCACCAGAACATAGCATAAGTTCGAAAGAGTTAAAGATAAAGCACATATCTGAAAGTTAAAGTGCTTGGTCCCCACATAACCATATGTTCATTTAAACAGTCAAAGTAAACCATACTCAAAATATTCCCAAAAAACATCAACTGCTAATCAGACAGTTGGCAAGAGCGCAAATAGACGCATGCCGGCGAGCGGCGAAACAGAAGTGGCGTTCCATAGGAGAACGGGCGGTTCCCCTAGCAGAAAAAATACAAAAGGGAACGTGGTTGCAAATCAACTACGCTGATACAAAAAAAAAAAATCCTGAAATAGAAATTTAAATTTATAAGTCCGAAATTAATAATTTTGAAAGATTCCTCATAATATAACCGAAAGAGAATTTCGAAGAAAGTAATTAAGTCCAAGCTTAATTGACGCTCTCACCTAGTAAGCCAGTGATACAATGAGTAACCATGTAAAAGAAACATCGCAATATATAGCTGACACAAATGCATGGCATGCCCACAGAAAGAGGGAAAAAGGGAGGGAAAACATGCAATAGAACAGGGGAGATAATAAGTGATTAGGAAGAATTGCGGTGACTCTAGGAACTCGTAGACACTCCTGGAACTATCCAGGCGGTGGAGGTTACATAAAGTCTAGGATAGCCACAAATTCAGGCCGCTGGTTGTTAATTTATCAGACCGATATTTTTAGCCGTGTCGGGAATAGACCCAGGTACCAATAGTTAAGTATACAGCCATGATATCGAATGCGCAAAGGTGGTGGTTGAATTTGATCCATCACAATGCCAATGCGGTTAAAGTGACAATTATAATTTTCTCTCTCTTTTCTTTGGATTTGAATGTTTGTAATGATAATCTTCTATACCATAAATATAAGAGCTAATATTCTCGAAACGGTCAGTTGACAGGTTTTGGTATTCCGGTGAAACGGGCTCGCCCGAATTGCGCCAATTCTCTTAGCTCGGACCCGAATTGCGCCAAGTGCTTAAAGGTGCCCCCCCACCCCAGACCGGACCCGAATTGCGCCAATACCCACCTTCCCAAGACAGGACCCGAATTGCGCCAATACCCCCCTTCCCAAGACAGGACCCGAATTGCGCCAACTCTGAACATAAACAAATATTAATGCTATGTCTGGCAGTAAGAAGGACACAAGTCAAAAAATATAAATCAAACAATATTATATCAAAGTGAAATTTCCGTTTTTAAAACATTGCCAATAATAGCTATATGTATGCTAAATAATAGTATAACAAACATAATATAAACAAGTCATACAAAGGAGTTTTGGAAGGACACACACTTCACTAAGCTTAATCTGTCTATTTCTCCATTCCTAAACTGTTTAAGTTTTTTTTCAATGAATGATTGTTTCAACTTAGACTTATTATCTGTCTTTTGCACATTACCTTCTCTTACACTGTTGATTCGAATGTACGTGTCAGTTTGGACCGATTTTAAATTTTGTACGAAGATAAAAATGTTTGGGTGTGGAGAAGCACATGATGAATTAAATCTAGAATGGAAGCTCTCGCACGCATTTGTTGTCCTCCATAAGTCCGATGAGTCAGCTGCCCAAATGCGCGGCGGGAATGTCGCTTGCTCCATCTCATCTATATATGTTTCAGTTAGGTAATCTGCGAAGCTCGTCAGTTTTGTATCAGCTGGCTGGATGCTGATCAGATCGCAGAAAGTGTCTTCTACTTCTTCGGGCCTCAAGTAAGTGAGCCCAAAACAGTAGTGGAGCCATTTCCCTCCATCCGAGTTTTCGTCTTTGTACGTGGCAGTAAAACCGAGCTTTTGAATCTTTCTCCACCTAAAAGGAATCATAGTGGATGTTAATGATAAAAAATATTAAAAGGAAGCAGGAAGGAAAATAGGAACGTAGCATTCTTTGAATCATAGTCTGATTTAATACAGATCATAAATATATTTTACAAAATAGCCTATCAGTGACCGTAGCTAAAAAAATGTGGCCGTAATCATATGTACAAAAATGTGATGACACCCACACAGACAGGAAAACATTTCACTTTTTTTGGCTGGCATATGTTTAAAATGGCCAAGAATAACAAATAAAAAGTAGGCTTACGATAGAATCGCAGATACTTTATCATAGCGCATATTCACTTTTTAATTAATGGGTCAACTGAGACAATATTATTCGACGATTTGATAATTACACTTATATGGATCTCTGTGTTAAAACCAAATAATAAATCATTTTATTTGGATAATATTTTTAATTTGAGTGTTTTAAATTTGTTTACCATATGTTTGTTTTATTTTACTAAGCGCACAAGTTGCTATTGGTTTTTGAAAACTAGTCACCAAAAACTATCCTTTTTTTAGCACCACGTCTTACTGCCCGTTCGGGCTATAGCCTATGTACTAATTACTCTAATGGGTTAGGGATTTGGAAGATTGAATTTATAGGAAGTGCATCCGCATTTGCGTGGAGAGAAAGTAGGGAAGCCATTTAGGATCAAACCACCTCAGTGAACCCGGCTGGGTTCGAACCCCAACCTCCCCGGTCTCGAGGGCCAGTCTAGTGCGAGAGTTGCGCCTTAAACCGTCCGGCCACCCGAGGGGTAAAAAACTATCCTTGAAATAGTTTGTTTTACCCAAAACTAAGATGGCCCCTCACAATGTTATTATTCATTATAAATGCACGCCGATTTAAAAAATCGTTAAAAATATTTTCAAAATATTTTGAGTTTTTGAAAACTAGTCATCTACTACCCTTAAAAGAACTTTACCCCCTAAACCAAATAAACAGTATTAATTTTCATCTTAAATACACCCAAAATGTAGCCTATGTTTAAATCAAAATTGTTAAAGATATTTTTGAGAAATTTTAAATTATTTTCAAATTAATCATTAGTAAACTGCCCATAGTTCAATTATTTTCTGAAGATCGATTATACAGTTCTATTCATCAATTAGAAAAAACTCTCCAGATATACACTTTGAATAAAAAAAATTCAAGCCGATGATTGGGAGTTTGGGATCGAATCCTGGTCGAGTGAACTGAAGGTGGTTTTTCCTAAATGATTTTCCACTCTCACTACATGCAAATTCGGATTCACTTTCTCTGCATTCTACCTATCTCATACCAAAGCCTATTAGCATAATTAGTACATAAGGAGGCCTATAACTCGAACAGGTAGTAAAACGCAGTTCTAAAAAATCTTCAAGAGTGAAAAATATAATAATAAAGTCACAAACTTTATAACAATATTTATGTAAAGTTGTAAAATAAAATTGTTTTGCTTACCATGCTTGCTCTAAATGAAATCGGTTTGTGGAAAAGTCGACACGATGCACTCGTGAATCGCTTGCTCGAAATCAATCACAATGTATAAAGGTTGAAAGTGAAGTTATCCCTTCTCGCACTCCTCCTTTAGGATTCTCATAGCGTCAATGTAGCTCTGCTTTTTCTTGTTTTTAAGTAGGCAAAAGACTAGAGGTATGTATGACCCTTCGAAATACCCATGTACAGTAAAAAGCTGAAGAAAATATTTCGGTGCGTATTCAAAGGTTCCATCCATTAACACAATTTCATTCTGGCACAAATACTCAAGATTCGTGTCACAAGAAAATGTCATGATCCCCTTCTCTTTTTCGTTTCTCAACAAAAAGTGTTCGTCTTGAATAGTTTTTATTTCAATTGAATCTATGGCAAATTGAATTTCTTCGGAAGATTTAGGCAACTTTGGCAGTGTTTTTAGTTTGGTGTAGTTGATGTTATTCCTGATACATTTAATGTCCTTGCGGGTCAAAGTTTTTATAGTTTTTTTTCTGTGTCTGTACCTCTGTGTGGATTAACTTTGATGGCCTTACTTCAATCTCATCAGCTTTCCTCTTAACTGCGTTGCTAATGGATCTTCTGTTCACCTCTTGATCTAGTAGTGGTTCGTAGTTGTGTTCGTTTTCAGTCCGCGAGAAAATGTTTTCACCATCAAGAGTAAATATTTTAGCCTTGCAGTCCTTTTTAGTGCATCTCCACCTCTCTTCCCTCGTCAACTTTAATTGATTCACCCGTCGATACGTATAATTATAATAGACAATCAGAACTTTCCCCTTTTCACTATAAATCCTTTCCATATCAATAATTCTCGCTAATATTATCACAGTTCACTCAAAACCAGAAAAAAAAATTAAAAATACACCTGGACAGTCACTGTTGTCTAGACTATTAGTATTGGACGGACGGATGTCAATACTACTGTTACAAGTCTTGTTGGGGGCACTTAGGGCGTTATTACATTCCTTTACTAAGGGGAGGAAAGACATAACGTGGCGGGATTTTGTTTGTTATGGTCTTTGTTTGTATCATCCCCCCCACCTCCCTCACCGACTACCTGGACTTGACTTGGCGCAATTCGGGTCCGGGATTAGTAAACAGTTTTTAATCCCTTAATAACTGGCGCAATTTGGGTCTGCCCGGTGAAACAACGGTGGACTGGGGGGGAGAGAAGGCACATATAACTTTTGTGTAATAATCTGTCCATTTCTAATTTAGTGGCTATAGTATAGTTACTTGTAGATGGTACTAAAATATGTTCTTTAGTAATCAAAGATTGGCAAACTTACATATCTCTATCGCGTCCGACTCACCCCAAACATCAGGCAAACCGTTGATAATATTTCCGCCCGCTACGGTATGGTCCTATCGGCCGAAGCCTGCTGGCGGCGTGAATACAGCGGTGCTGGGCAGAAAACCGACCGCTTCTAGGAGCTGCACTCGTACAGGGCCCATCTCCCATTCTCCGCTTTCAAACGGTGGCGCCCACACACACGCCGCTAAATCTACTACGGGTGCCTAATGGTCCTTCAGGCCAGCGTCCAGCCCTCATGGAACCCAGTAATCTGAAATTAAATAAATACATATTAATTACTATCGTGGGAAAAAAACACTGCCAATTCTCTAAATCAATAGCAGGACGCCAAGTATCCATGGACCAGTCTCCATCTGCTAGGCAAATTCCGTCCTCGCTAAAAATAGCTAAAGGGTCCGGACTATTGGGCGCTGCAGTCGTCGGGGGTACGTCTTCTTGACAGTTTATCAAAAGAGCATATACCTCTGTACGCCAAAGACCTAATAAGCAAAATAGTTACCATTAAAATATACAAAACACTTTTAAAACATACCTGAATTTATATAATTTTCCAGTGCGTTGAAACTCATTTCGATGTTTATCACTCACAATTATTAATTATAATGACCGAATTTAATGATTTCAACGGCTATTTATAGTCGCTTCAACGGGGCGTACTGCATGTAAAGGTGGCGGCTTCTTTTTGGTCAATAATATTGTTTCCGCATAGGTGGGTGCCAGATCTTTGTAAAGGAGCATGCATTTACAGTTTTTCGACAATCGTGCTAGCTCTCCCAACGAACACGGACGTGTCACTACGTTGCTGGCTTTGTGGATCTGATATGCCATGAAGGACCGCTATTCACCCGCTGCGTTTGTGTTTATTTATTTCATCCACGGAAATGCAGGTACACATCACGCCCTGTGATGGAAGGAGGTAGGAGGGTTCAAACCCCTACAAGGTCGACAAACGCTAAATTCTTTATAAATACAAACCCTCTATTGCGCATGATAATTATTTGTTGTTGCACCAAAGGTCGAGTTTGAATCCCGTATCCAGGTGTCAATGATATCTAGCCTGAATAATCCTCACTAAAACCATAAATAATAGCTTTGGTTATTTGGTTCTTAAACTACCATTTATGTTTTCACATTTCAATCCTGTGCAAATGATGGTACATCACTGCAACCACTAATTTCATTATTCTCTCGTCCGACCAAATATATCCAGAAGGTGTTGGAGGGTTCGATTCCCCCGTAATCAGGTGTCAATGACGCGCAAATGTGGGTATATATCACGCCCTGTGACGTAAGGAGGTAGGGGTTCAAGTTCCTTAGAGGGCAACAAACGCTAATTACTCCACATTTCAAACCCTGGAAAATGCTGTTACAAATTTCGCCTGGTCACACACAACTGTCAAAAACTTCCCGGTGACCTATGTAAGGCCTTAAAATCCCTACCCCCCCCCCCCCCCCCCAGCAAAAGATACTGAGGTTCGAATCCCGCCGGTTACACGGATTAAATGTCAGACTCATCTATTTCTGGTAGAGAAACTTGCTTTGGTAAGTTTTTGAACGCAATAGATCGTCTATTATGTAAGTTTGCTGTTCTTTAACTATTAAAGAATATATTTTCGGAACATCTACAAGTAACATTACGCCTTATCCCTCTGTCCCAAAATAAGCTCTTATCTCAAGCTTGCCTGAAAAGCTTAGTTCAAGGCTAGGCAATAGTTGTCTGGTGGGTTTAAAAAACAGATACTTTCAACCCCCACAGTTACTTTTTCAATAACAGATAGCGTGGCCATCTCGTAATCACCAATTTGACTCTCTGGCGAGGGAATTTGATATTTTAAAACCAAAATATAGTGTTTCATCAGGTTTAACTATACCGACATAATAATTATTTTGCTTTTACCATGTTATTATCAAGAGAGACAAAAATCTATATTTCGCATGCTAATTATTTGTTGTTGATCCAAAGGTCCCGGGTTTGAATCCCATTTTGAGGCGTCAATGATATCTAGATGTACTAATCATCACTAAAAGCATAAATAATAGCTTTGGCTAATTGATTCTTAAACTACCTATATGTTTTAATTAACATCTTAATAGGAATACATCTTTTAACATTTCATCACAGTAGTAATCATCACTCAAAGCATAAATAATAGCTTTGGTTAATTGATTCTTAAACTACCTATATGTTTTAATTTACATCTTGTAGGAATATATCTTTTCACATTTCAGCACAGCGTAAAAATGGTATTTCAACTTGTTTAAGTATACCGACATAATATTTATATTGCTGCTTCAGCAGGTTATTAAAAGGGAGAGAACCCTATACCACGCATGATAATTTGTTTATTGAGCCAAACGTCCCGTGTTTGAGTCCTGTGTCCTGATATCAATAATATCTAGATCGAGTAATCATCACTAAATGCATAAACATTAGCTTTGGCTAGTTGAAACTACCTATATGTTTTAATTTACATCCTGGTAGGTAGACATCTTTTCGCATTTCACCCCTCGCAAATGATGGTACAACCACTAATTTTATTATTCTGTCTTTCATCCTGGCAAAGATATTAAGTTTTTAATCCGTACATGGTGAACGCTGAAACACAACAAGGTACTTTAATAAAGATTGTTTCAGAAAAAATGGCCCCTGAATAGACCTTAGAATGACAGGGGCTCTTAGAGGGCTACGACCCGTTGTTCCAAAGGACTTGGGTGTGGTGGGGTCACGACTCTTCAACAGGGTCGTTGGCACCCTCTTTCAATATTTATAACAAGTTTAGGGTTAAGAACTCCCACTAAGGTTTGTTACGACATCAAAATTTCCACCATGAGGGATCTGACTCCCATTGAACTCACAAAGAGGGGGTATGAATAAGTGGGTGGGGGGGGGGGGTAGTGAAAGGAAGTCCAATAGTCTTGTGAAAGGGAGCCAATGTTCACTCTACGCTACGCTGCCTTCAAAAGAGGTTCATGCAGCGTGTTCCTTCCCTAATCAGCGATGTAGACACGCCACGGGAGGAGCGCCCGACGCCGTGGACTGCACGCCAATAAATAAAATAAACTCCCACACAAATAAATAATTAAAAATCCAATAAATCATATAAACCCCATCGCCCATCCCAATACTACCCAGATGTAAAAAACAAAACAATGAGCACACATAAAAAACAAGTATGGAAAAAATAAACAAGTTTGAACAAGAATAAACAATTTGAGACAAAAATAAACAATTGTGTAACACTAGAAAAGGGACAGGGGAGGGGGAAACCCGACAATCAATCAGAGAGCGACACAACATCACGTAATCATCACAATTCTCACTCTCTCCACGTTGGGGTCAAATGTCAAATTGTGGCGAGAGGGCGTGCTAGGTAGTCGTAGATCCTATTTTCATGAAATTAACAATGAAGCCTTTTAATTTTCTAATTATGATCAATATTATTCATTTAAATGCGAATTAACGAGAGCAACATTCAAATAAAAAAAAATATGTTTCCCCAGTTTAGGCATCTCAATTTAAATGCGTTGTGACCAACATCAAAAGATAAAATTTTGATGTGTTCAGACCAACAAATAAAGATTGAGTTATTATTTTCTAGCCAAAGAGATATATTTTATTTAGATATTTACAGCCATGCAGCAAATAACGGTTTCCATGGTAACTAAACATAGAATGAAAAACTGAAAACTCTCTGTGAAAATTGGGCTTTCGTGGAAAACTACATTTTTTCCCGACATCCTCGCCTCTTAACCGTTAAAAATGAGTGTTCGTTTAACAAAATTGTTCAGTTATTTCCTCGTAATTTCTTTTATCGGAAACGGGCATATCAAATTATATATAAGATAATTTGTAACGTTATTTTCTGAATTGGTCCTGCTATCATGAAACAAGTATTCACTAATGAGTGAAAAATTAGATTATCTTTGCTTGGGTAAGAACCATATATTCATATAATTTAAGTAATTTTAAATATTCGATGCATTTTTTTCTTGCAAATGGTAGTCTTTTTGATAGAAAAATATGCCTTTTATCACAAAAATCAGTGTGGCATCGACTAAACGAGTTCTCTTGATATCAAGAAGTATTAAACCCCAACGAACAGGTGGAATGGCGTTTTCCTAGTTAATATGCATACGGAAAACAGAAAACTCTGAAAATTCAAGTAATTTCTTGTGACCGGAGGACAAGATATAATTTTTTTTAAATACTCTTAAATCATGAGATACTTTTAGGATATTTGTGGTGATAGAAAAAATAAATTTTAAAAGGGCTATACAAAAATAGATTCCTTAGTACTAAATTTATAAACTGCGTTTTTTACTAGTCTTATATTGAGGATAATGTGATATTATTTCTAATAGCTTTGCATTTAAAATACTGGCAAAACATAACTTTTTGTCTTCAAAATCTATTAAAGCCAAATATTTTATATTATTCGACATTAATATCACGATCAATATTATCATGAATAATGTTATTTTACAATTGTATGCATTTTTTTAATATTCATACCATTTTTACGAGTAATGGCATCTTTACAAATACATTTTTGTAACTTTAGGAGGCTAATTTAACTTAATTTTTTTATCAACATATCTCCCGATTAATGGAATACATTTTTATGAATTTTAAAAATTGAAAAATAAAACTAAGGCAAAACATAACCAACAAAAAGGATTAAAATAACTTATGTTTTATAATATATATATTCTCTCCTTTACATAATGCAATACACACAGCTTTTATTTTTTTTATGGTCATCATCGACTACTCGTATAATATACAATTTTGTAACGTGGTTGCGCGTGACCTGTGAAGTCGTGGGACATTCATGCTTCAACCCTTGAACCACGAGTTCTTTTCAGGGTACTGGAGTCTGTTGCTGACTAAACAATACTAAAAATGCACACGGAATATTCATGGTTTTAATAACTAAAAATAGAGTAACACATACAATGACATAATTAAATTAACTACAACCAATCAAGTCACTCAATTAAAAGATAAGAGTAATAATTTAGAATATAAGTTGGTACGAAAATGAGAACACATAAAAAGGAACCAAATTAAATAAACAAAATAATTATTAAAATATTTAAAACTGCTACAACAATTTTCATTATTAAAAAAAATTCACAATAACAATCAATGTCTACGTCACCCGTGTAATCCACTTTAGTCGCCATTTGTCCCCTCGCACAAAACACTGCGCTTACCCGAGTTACACGAATGCTGGACTTGCTGACCCTCCCCCGGGCACGCCGACCCCCTCGATGGACACGCTGGTCCACTCACTGGATACGCTAGCCCAATCACTGGAGATTAGCCCACTCACTGGATACGCTAGTCCACTCAATGGAGACGTCGGTCCACTCAACTATCCACAACTCACGGACCATGTATACATAGGGGTCACAGTTGAGAGTCTGGTATCCTCCATTTCTAGATTACTGGGTTGGAATAAAATGAACCCAGACTCTTCCAGGCCTGTCCCTTTTCCTCCACCTGCCCCGTCTAATCCCAAAGCTAACTGTCCCTGCATGCCTGCTAAACAAGGAGGGAGAAATATGGAACAGAGAGCACGGGTTAACCAACGAGAAGCGTGCCGTTCCCGCTGTCTGACACTATAATCTCGTTAAAATGTTATTAATTACTACTAAATATAATGGCTAGTCTTTCCAATATATTGAACTAAACATAATATAAAATGGTCTCATTAATATTATATCTAGATACTTTTATTTTGTAATTCACGTTATAGTAGATGATAAGGCAGAGGAAATCAAAAAGTGGTTCAATAGAACAAAACTTCCTAAATGAGAATTAGAACTCACCACTACTTCATTTCTTCTACTTTGGTTTAAGTTTGCATGGTACTAAGTATCCGCACTAATAATTACACACAATCAGTTATATTATTAAGCACCTTTTTAGTTATACACAAAGTTTATCAATTATTATATTGAGGGGAGATGAATTATGAGTGCAATTAAAAGTAGGTTGGCTCATTTTTTTACCTGGAAAAGAAGTAAAATGTCGCTATGTGAAAGAAACACTTTCTGCTCAACAAACTGGTAAACTCTGACCTCTTGAGTCGGAGACAAGGCATAAAAATGCTGTTTTAGGTAACTCTGTAATATTCATTAGCTCATTAGCTTTATTTACATTTCGACTCTAATTGGAGAGGAACCATCGAAAATTGATCTATTTTTTTTTTTTCATTCACGCACTTATCACGTCCAAAGTGTGGACTGAGACCAGCAGTTTTATTACTATCATACAGCTGTGAATATCTCGAGAAACGAACAAACCACCCAAACTCACTGAAGTATTTTTCACAACTACCCATTCAATTTATCACAGCCAACGCATAATCGAACCATGGTCTTCTTTGCTATAATTCAACAGTAAATATTATTCTTTGAATTGCAAGTAGAAGCCCATACAAACTTCTCGCTAAGTTTCGTTGATTTCCGCTTACTTATTCAGGAAGACCATAGTGGATATGTCTGGCAGGAGTCGGCAACGCGTTCCCCGTGGGCGCCGTTGCGCACTTTTGTCAGACTTTAGGCGCCAGCTTTATATTTTGTACATTTTTGTTAGATTTTGTTTGATAAATAACATGATGGTTGTATTATTAGAAATTAAACTTCTTTGTTATATTTTCATCATCAGTCTTCAATATACTATTCCATTAATATCTTCATAAATACATTTTTAACAATAAGCGCACTTTGTAACATGTCTCAAAATTTGAGGCTAAAATTTTTAAATCTGAATGATGATAATATTTTAGTTTGTGTTTGTTTCATTACACTTAAAATATGTATATTCTTAACTTGTCACTAATAAATACATAAATAAAACTTGAAAATTCAAATAAAAAACATTGACATTTTTCTTGGCGCCCTCAGACTAAAACATACTTTGGAAAATAGCTCTTCATGATTAAAAGGTTGCCGAACCCTGTTATAGGCCTTATGGTATGACAATGGTAGGAAAGGTGTTTTTAAAAATTAAACTTTTTTTTTAGGTTAATAGCATTGATAATATATTTCAAAAGTTACAGCTGCAACACACGTGACTTGATGTATGACTATTTTAAAATTATCTTAATTAACGTTTGTAACTCAAATATCGCCGAACCTTGCGTTATAATTTTTTACATTGTATTTTTGTCAAACCTGCATCAGAAGCGCGACTGTTGGCAGATGAGAGAAATAAGTTAACGCTTTCTTGATTTAGTTCAACGTTTCTACACAAGATAGCTCTTTTTGGTCTAGCTCTAAATGACGAGAGACTCGGACAGAACTACCATCACAGATCATGTTAGTTTTATCTTACATTAAATTATGTTGGCTTATTAATCTTATTTTAAACATTTTAATATTAAAATAACACCATATTCTTATTGACAACAATGTTGATTTGAACTTTCACTTGTTTACAGCGGAACAATTTAAGGATCGCAAATAAAGTTGCATACATCCGCCAGGCCCAGTTTAACTCTTAGCTTCCTTTGATAGATTACCAAGGTTGTCCAAAGTTATGATTAATATGTTTTGAAGTCGATGGTAATCAGATTGTAAAATATACATTTAAATAACAATGTTTGACGGTCAAAATATGTCATAAACCTTCATATTACCTTTTTAAAATGAGTCAAAACATTAAAAGAAGCTCAGTTTAATAACAATAAACTATTTACCTCAAATAATAAGCTTTAAAAATTGTCCCTAAGGAATTCTTCGTTTTTGAAAAGCATGATTATAATTTATCAGATTTCAACCAAACGTGTTTACACGGTTCTCTTTTATGTCATTATTTGCACTTGTACTTGCTTTTTCTAAGACAAGGCAAACTAGCCTTAACTTCGACAAATAATACAAATAAATAAATAGCCTGGTCCAATGGATCCAAATATTGGTATAATTTACAAGTTTACCTTAAAAAATATCATTAGGTTTATGTTAATATAAAATTTACCTTGCTTCATCTATAAGTTTACATTTTATAGATATATTTTAATTACCATACTCAATTTTAAAATTATGTAAGAGTTAAATGTAATTTCCAAAGAAAAAATAAATTTCCATTTTAAACAAACTTGATGGATCCATAGTCTTCTTTTAATCTAACATTGATATTTACATAGCAAATAGTTCGGTAAGCCCAAATTATTAAAACCGTTTATGGTAAAAATTTCGTAAGGTAATTAGTTCTTATCTTTGTTTCTGAGAGTAACATCAAACATTGTTATACACTGATATTCTACTAGTAAATGTACCGTACCATGAAACATATGTTCCAAACTGAAGTCTCTTCTTCGATTAAAAAGTTATCTTATATTATATATATATATATATATATATATATATATATATATATATATATATATATATATTGCTTGTTACTACTAAACCATCATCTATTCAAAATGTCATCCCTTAATTGATAGTTTTCCAGCTGGAATGTATAAATTATAAAATAATAGTAAACAATAATAAAATATATAATATTTCACAGTCTTATTATATTGTTATAATATTTCAAAATTACATGACATATCTAAAGGACAAAATTAAACATTATCTATACGTTTATGTTGATGATGTATCCCAGAATGACCAGGTCCAGGAACTAGAGGATGGGAACTTTTTTATTATATTATAATATTACTATAAAGCCACATGGCCGACTCACTCACTGACATTAATGTTTACCGACTTCCAGATGAACTAGAAACTTGAAATTTGGAAAACTTAAAGCGTCTAGCCTGTAACCAAGGGAAAAATTTCAAAAAGTTAAATATTTTAGCTTTTAATCCCTGAAAAAAATTCAAAATGTCGGAGCAACTTCAAAAGTCGATGCGGACCTTTATTTGGAGGTCTCTTTTATCTAAACGGTAAGCTCTATCAAACAACTGTTGTGGAATTACATTAGTTTACATCCACTTGTAAAGAAAACTCACTGGGGGCAAAGCGAGTTGGATTATCTGCAACTCCAAATCCTTAATAAGAGCCTCGAATACTAAGAGTTAGAAGATAAACTTGTACGAAATAAAATGATAGGTTAACTATTTATTGCTTCTGAAATACAAGTAGTTTCACAAGGAATCCAATATAAAATAGTAACGCTATGAGAAAGCTGAACTTTGATCAAGTTTGATTAGTTATCTTGCCTTATTCTGACTCTCATTCTGATTCTGATTCTGATTTCTAGAGCTCAATTTACAGGGTTTATATAGCCCTCTTGTGTTTTCTAGAATTTCCATTTTACGTAGTACAAGTTGTGTTACCGTGTCCTCTTGGAACATCAGGGTGCAACACATGACCCTGGTAGTTTCCAATGTTTTCTCTTATGGACCCGACTACGCACTTTGAATAGGGTTGTGTTCCATGTCATGTAGCCCCAAAATATATATAGTTGATATTACCTTAACTTTGTTAATACCTATACTCGATGATACCTTCATCACACCTTCTTGTTTACGTTTACTTGCTAATAATTATATTAATGATTATTGACTACCTGGTGGTTCGTATTATTCAGCTGTACGAGAGATTTAAATCAGTATGTTTATTTCATGTTTTCATAATATGCTTAGTATTCCATAGTTTGTTTTTGAAGGGGATCAACATTGTTATTATACAAGCTGCTTATTTTTCACTAACCGTTAAAGACTATTTATTAGGCCTAATAGATTTTAACACTTTTTATGATCATTCAATCAAAACCATTTATTCAGTTCCTTTAAAAACAAACACGTGAACTTTAAAATATATCTTATTTTCATTTATTAATATTACTTTATTTGTTTAAATAGACAAATTGAATTCGATTAACAACAATACATTAATAGCATTGAAATATATGTTCTTTATTGATTTGATTGACATTATGATTCAGTAACATTTACATTTTCATGTCATATCCTTACAAATGGTTCAAATGAATAAATTAGTTTTGTAAAAACATCAAATGATTCGATAATAGTATTGGAAACCTTTCTTCTTTATTAAGTTGATTTACAATATAATTTAAGTGCTATTTATGTTTTTATGTGAGCGTTGTTCATAAGTTTTATTTAAAAAATATTTAAATTGCTTATAAGTTGTCATTATTTTAGCATCTGGCTTTCCAATTGATTTAATTTCTACATGAGTAAATTATCATAATTTCTAAAATCATTGTCATCTGTCTAAAATGTGATATATTGAACGAATTAGAGTTGAAGAAATGGAATTACGAGTATATCTATGCCATTATATTAACATGCATATATATTTTTAATCACATTAATGTTAGTGATATCAGAAAAACAATATTAACTAGAGTTATATTGTTTCTCTGGATTTTGATTTCTTTCTTTGTGAGATTGGGCATACAGAAATCATAAACTTACATTAAAAGATTTTATTTACCAGATTATTGGTAAGGGGTAAGTTTGGCATGGCTATAAACGATTAAATATTTGACACACATTTTTTGTAACATACTCGAGCTTATTGTTTAATTGTAATCTTTTTGAATAAACGATTAAAAAATTCATAGAAAAATTGTCTTGTAATTTTGTTCATTCTAGTAAAGAGTACATAATAATGTTTGCCATCCAAAAGCAAATTAATTTTTTTCTGGGAAAAACATATGATGTAGAATTATATTTCTATAGTAGCCCCCTGGCTTCTTTGGTGCTGACTGACAGCTCACAGCTGACTTCTGACAATCAATATTTAGGTATATACCTAAATTTTGACTGTCAGAAGTGACATCTGCTAAACACATGTTTTTGCAGATCATTTGGTTCGGCATAGTGATACATAATCTGGTCTGGTAACTTTTCAAAACCGTCAGCTGTCAGTCTGCACCAAAGAATCCATGGGGCTACTGTAAGTAGAATATTCAGGTCAATTCCTATGGAAGAGAGAAAAGCGTACAGTGTTTTAACATCACGCTTTCCACGCTGCTAATATTTTATGTCACCGCCTAACGAACTTTCCTATCAGGAAATGATTTGACGTGTTCGCTGATTTTTCAAACAGGTTTCTCCACTTATAGCCTCGTCTCTAAAATCCAGCGATTAACCCCTTTGATCTTCGATACTTTTTCTGTGTTGTAAAAGGTCACAAAGTTTACGGGCTATTGTATAACCCATACCGTACATGTTATCAACATTTTTTTTTACAAACTCCTTTTTTCATCAAACACGACGTAAAATGTTTATCTAACATGCTTGGTTTTCACCTTATAATTTCTAGTCCGTAGTCATATTTCTTTTGTATTTTATTTTGATTAATACGTGATTAACTGATTGTCTTATTTTTTTAAATATTAAAATGTTGGTTTTATCTATGTCGAATAGTAGCTGGTTTTCGTTTAAGCCAATACATCTCTTTAGAAAACTACAAACTACATTATAAACATCCTACCTCATATTTTTAATATAGAATATTGTCTCGACAATAAATGTTATTTACTAAATGATTATAATTTAATTCTCACATATGATTTATTAACACTCCATCTACCCTGAAGGTTATGCAGCATTAGAGTATTACTTTGACAGATTACCCCTTTATGAAAATATATGCTAAAAACTACAAAAAAACAACTACTGACATTTCAGTGGGTAAATTTGGACAAACTACAATCTGATACTACCAAAAAACTATAGAAATTTAATATTAAAAACTATTGGAAAATACTACACAAATTGACTTCTGAAAAATACTACTAAAATAAACTATATAAAAATACTATTGGAAAATACTATACAAATATCCTACTGAAAAATACTACACAAATATACCACTGAAAATTACTACAGAAATTACTGGAAAATATTACATCAATTAACTATTAAAATATACTACAGAAATAAACTATTGGAAAATACTACAGAAATAAACTATTGAAAATTACTATACAAATAAACCATTGAAAATTCCTACACAAATAAGCCATTGGAAAATACTACACAAATAAACAAACCAATATCAATGCATAGAAATACACCTGCACTAGCGTGAGGTGAATTGGATATCCAGCTTCATTGATTAACAAAAATATGTCAACGCAAATCTGACATTGAAAGACAATTGTGACTGATGTGGGTCAAAACTTAATTGATCCTTCCTCTAAGATAATACACAGCGTGTTTCGTAATACATTATTGAAACACAAGAGTTATTAGGGGATACAAAAGGAATGGGTCTATGTAAGCATCATGGTAGCAGAAATACTGACCGACATCCACAGTTTGCGGCTGGCACTTTTTTTTAGCACCGCGTTTTACTATCTGTTTAGGTTATACGCCTATGTGCTAATTAAGCTAATAGGTTAGGAATGAGGTAGGTGTAGTTTATATGAAGTGCACCCGCATGTGTGTGGAGAGAGAAAGAGTGAAACCATTTGGGGAAAACCACCCTCAGTGCACCCGACCGGGATTGAACCCCGATCTCCCAGTCTATGACAGTCTATATCTACTAACACGAGACAGCACGTTAGACCATGTGGCCACCGGTGCTTTTGGGGGCTCGCATGTTGCCACTATGATTTCTCTCACATTTGAGGGGGGGGGGCGGGGGGGTCCTTCCAACCACCAGGTTTCCTACCACTCTTATATTGCACCTAAGGGTGAGGTTGTTTATTTAAATGATGACCATATAGAGGCCTATAAGGTCATACTTGTATCATCATCAAGAATCAACAATTAAATACTGTGAATTTGACTTTCTTACACTCTTAATAAAAAGCCCTCACAACTAAAATATTGATTCAGAGAAAGTTCTAACTCATGTCTTCATCTGAGCATTGTTTCCTGTCTTTGGCTGGTTCAGAGTGGTAAAGTGACACCATCTTCCTCATCTCTTTCGGCATTCTTCCTACTTATTTCTTCTACTCCTGCTCGCACTCCCTCTTTAAGTTGCTCTTCCCGCCTCTTTATTAGTCTTCTTCCCGTACCTTCTATCTCCAACATTCCCTTGATATGTCCATACCACCTCATTCAGTCCTTGTATATCCATCTGCTCTTTCCCTTACGACCTAATATCCTAATCTCTCCATCTCCTGGTGGCCCCCAAAAATTCGTTTGATTAGCTTACATCAATTTAGATACAATTAACTTTACATATCCACAAATAAGAGTAATTAAAATCAAAATATAAAAGGTGGTTCAAGTGTCCCAATTAATGTTGATCACAATGTAAAAAACTACTTCTCTCTCAAATAGATTGCATGGATATTTCTATGTATAAAAACATCTTATTTTAATTTAGTTTCATCCTGATAAGTTTGAACGAAAATAATTAATCTCATCATAATTTAAGATAGAGGTGCTTTATTGTTTCACTGTTCTTAATCGTATATGATGTAATTCAATTTTAATTTGATTAGAGAAAATATTAACCAATCAGCCTCGTAGTCTAGTAATCAGCGTCCCTGGTCACTGACTAGAGGTCCAGGGTTAGATTCCTGTTGGATACCTTGGGTCATTCTCTAAAAGCGGAACTCTGATTGTTAATCCTTTGCAAAAGCATTTTTATATTATTTTTTGTAAAAAAAATATTAAGATGTCATTCCATACAGTTTCAAGGTTAGTTTTTAACTAATGTGAATATTTACACGAGATCTCATTATTTAACCCTAGTGAGTAATGTTTTTGAATAAATCATTAGAAAAAGTTTTCAAAATTTTAGTAGCCTATCATTTGATTCAAAGTAGTTTTGCGAGTGTAAAGACAATAATAAATTAGGAAATATTTTGGTATTTTGAGGAAAAAAGTGGATTAAATGTTGCAGGTTTTATGTTCTGTACCTGGTGTTTTTTACCCTATACTTTTCTAATTCCTATAAATTCAAGCTTCCAATCAACACACTAATTCACCATAATAAAATAAATTCAATGATTTAACTTATTTCATATTCATAACTTATAAACTTATAATTTTCTTCATTAATTTTGCAAGTAAACACAAAATAAATGTGAATTTTGGTTGGTAATTTTTTTTTCAAAGGGCATATTTTTAGTTTTTTGGTCATAAATGCATTTTTTATAGTCTTTTTTAGCAATTTTGACAATCCTAGCCCTTCTTATAATCCTACCCTTTGGTCTTAATGGATTTATAACTTGGTTTCTCAGTTTATACTAAGATAATAAATTGAGAGTTTTTGAGAAAAGAGTAACGATAACGATAGTTGGTGCTGAGAGAAATATACGAAAAGGAGAATGTGAAAAGTTACATAATTAATAATTTAATGGTATGTGTACATCCCCAAACATATTAAGGATAATCAAGGTGCTGAGGCTTATGTGGGGTGGTCATGTGGCACGTATGGGAAAGAGGCTTATATACACGTTTTTAGTTGAATAAAAACAACAATATAACACCTTAGCTAAGTTGGTAGCCTGTCTATTGAGCTAAGTGTCCCGGGCTCGATTCCCGGCAGGGCTGAAAAGTGCATCATTGGTAAAATGAGGGTTCACCCTTTCACATTAATAAATTAACGGCCGTGGACTGGTCCTAGACTTAAGTTAGATTATAAGGCATATGAAGCTACGACAGACCTAGCAAGCCGGTAGTGGAAATATATGACTTGAATAAATAACTCACTCAGGCCATAGGTTGGAAACAAAATTGGATGTGAAAATGTTGGGAAACCTGAAGATATACCTCTTTGCGTCCAAGCTGTAGACAGTGTAAAAAAGGATTCGAAGGCGACTAGATGTCAGGCTAGCGATTGGATCTTGGCGTTAGCTAGGTAAGCCCATATCCGTATAAGATTTTCATGTTTCTTGGCTTATGGGCTTCTCGCGCGAGTGATCAACAGGTATAAGGTGTCAGTCAAGCTCTGAATGTATATGCGAGTAGAATGTATACCAACACCATCATATTTCCTTATGTACTTGTGCAAAGTTTCTTGGTTTGGAAGTTTCATCAATTGTACACAAATATACATTTCATTTACATTTCTACGTCCTTTGTTACTCTGGACCTTCAGCTGCGTTTTAATAAGAAAGGTTATTTGTTTGTTTGAATATATATTTATAAAAAATGTAAAACCAAAACAAAATAAGTTTTGGAACGTTGCCTGGGTAGTTTTTACTTGCCAGAGAAACACACCTTACTTATGTAAATATTAAAAAAAAAAAAACCAAACTTTGAAAACGGGTGACTTTATATAAGTGCCCTTTAAGTTATTTTGTAAATGAGGTTAAACATTTTCCTGTAACTTTTCTTTGTCGTTCAAGCAGAAATTTCCTCTTTGTATTAAAAATATGATAATACAACCATATTAATTATTACTTAACTTAAGTGTATTAATTGAGAATAAACGTTGTTCAAGTGGTTTAAGCCTTTTAGCTAGCAATATCTGTAAAATAATGGAACAATTATCTCCCATTGTACACACCCTAAAATTACCTTATACGTATGGTAAGTTTTAACTTTCATGTTTTCTGGACTATTTACCAATAGCGTAAAAGAACACACACAGGCACATACAAATAAAGTCAAAAACACATTCTATTATACTCATAAGATTTATTTTCGAATAATAATCAACATATAATTTACATTTAATTTATTTAACGTTTACAATCTCAATCAAATTAAATGTAATTTTTATTGGCTATCAATGTTTTCTGTATATAAATATATATATATATATCATAACAATATTATACAAGGTAACAGTATTTAAAATAGTATTAAATATAAAGCAGATTTGCTAATTTTTTATATAAATAAGAATTATAGCCTCTTATGAAGGATAAACTAGAAAAAACCTCTAATAAAGATTATCTGTGTGGAATTAAAATTTCTGATAAACAGAAGCAACGTTTTCTTTGGAATAGGCCGTAGAAGTACTTGTATCATAACTGGCATATTGGCTGATAGCCTAGACCTTAGCTTTCTTAGCTTTAGACATAAACAGAATCATATCCACCACCGTATCCTCCGGAAGCAGCGGCCGCTGCTGCTGCAGCAGCGGCAGCAGCTCCATAGCCAGAAGAGGCAGCACTGGCTGCAGCAGCAGCTGCTGCAGTGGAACTCGAATCTCCGTGACCTCCCCATATATTGGGATATCCGTAGTAGCTGTATAGTCCTCCATATCCCCCAGAAGCAGCGGCCGCTGCGGCAGCGGCTCCATAACCAGAAGAGGCGGCACTGGCTGCAGCAGCTGCAGCGGCACTTGAATCTCCGTGACCTCCCCATATACCAGGGTATCCGAAGCCGCTGTATAAGCCCCCATATCCTCCAGAAGCAGCGGCTGCTGCTGCAGCAGCAGCGACTCCATAACCAGAAGAGGTGGCACTGGCTGCAGCAGCAGCTGCTGCAGCAGCGGCACTTGAATCTCCGTAACATCCCCAGATATTAGGGTATCCGTAGCCGCTGTTTAAGCCTCCATACCCTCTAGAAGAAGAAGCTGCAGCAGCAGCGGCGGCAGCGGCTCCATAACCAGAAGAGGCGGCACTGGCTGCAGCAGCTGCAGCGGCACTTGAATCTCCGTAACCTCCCCAGATATTAGGGTATCCGTAGCCGCTGTTTAAGCCTCCATACCCTCTAGAAGCAGAAGCAGCCGCCGCAGCAGCGGCAGCGGCCCCATACCCAGAGGCGGCGGCAGCAGCAGCTGCAGCGGCACTCGAATCACCGTAACCTCCCCAGATAGCAGGGTATCCGTAACCATTGTATAGGCCTCCGTATCCTCTAGAAGTAGCAGCTGTAGCAGCTGCGGCAGCTGCGGCAGCGGCTCCATAGCCAGAAGATGCAGCACTTGCAGCAGCAGCAGCTGCAGCGGCACTTGAACCGCCGTTAATTCCCAAGATACCACGATATCCGTTATATATGCCACCATACCCTAAACCATAACCGAGATATCCACTTCCGTAGCTTCCACTAGCGGCCCCATAACCGGAAGAGGCAGCACTCGCAGCTGCAGCAGCGGCAGCGGCTCCATACCCAGTAGATGCGGCACTAGCAGCAGCAGCTGCAGCGGCGGCGCTCGAGTCGCCGTATTGTCGCCCAGAAGGATAGTGGTACCCGTTGTAGGGACCTTCTCCCCAGATACCTCCCGGGTAGCAGCTAGCTGTGCTGGGAGCGACCAACAAGGCTGCTAGTGCAACGATCTGAAATATATATAATGGCTTTGCTATTTTGGTTTTAATCTCCAGTGGATGATAGTAAGGAAACTACAGAGAATAATATCAAACTTGTGTATAACCTGAAAATGTAGTAAGACGTGATAATATATCAAACTAAAAGGCCAAAAGAGGTGAACTTGATGAATAATATTTGGTAAATAAAATGAATGTAACTAGAGACAAAATAATCAAACCAACACTTAGGCCAAAGAGGTGGACTTTATTAATAATGTTGAGAGAAAAAAATCAAAAGATTACATACATCAGAAAAGTGAACCAAGTGAATAAGAAGAGGAGAAAATAAAATTAAAATATTAAACTTATCAATGTATCTGCATTCAAATAATAATTTATTTATTTTAATTAAAGTTACTATTAATGCAATTTTACCATTCATACTAACACAAATTATAATAGTATACATAGAGGGGCATTTGTATATTTTAATGCAGTATAGATATGTTTAATATATTATACAAATATCAATCTTACTAATCCTTTTGTTTTCTATAATGTGTTCATCTTACCTTACTAATCATGTTTAGAAATATCGGATTATACTAGACTGAAGAGCTGATTCTCTTTGACTATCAGAACCATAAATGGAGTATTTATATGAAAACTATACGTCTGGTAAGTTTATAATTAGTTTCTAATATATGCACGTCGATATTCATAATAAAAACAAATCAATTTTAAAAACTGTATTTAATATTGTTTGTCTCAGCTAGTTATGATTTATTAACACGAATTTTTGTTTATTTTATTGTCAGTGCGTATAACCCGAACGGGTAGTAAGACGCGGTGCTAATAATAATGTATTGTCAGCGCTTATTGAAATATATTTATGTGTCGAAATTATTAATCAATATCCTTGAATTTAAATTTATTTATAATACATGTTTTTGGAAGTTCTCGATTAAGTGTTAGATAGGTTTTATATTTTAAATTTCTTGAATATGACATATTTTTTCGTCACCAAACTTTTGTTAGTAATATTCGCTTCTATTCTAACCTTTTTAAAATTGGCTACACAAACCTTTTTGATTTTCTTAGATTTTTAATATTGAAGGGGCCCTCTACAGGAAAAAGGAGGGGTGCGGAAACTTTTTATTGTTTTGCTTATTTATACTTACACTAATTATTATTATTATTAACCGCCTCGGTGGCGTATTTGGCTAACGCGCTAGTCGTGTTAGTTAGACTGCCTAGGACGGGGAGATCGAGTTTAGAATCTCGGTCGGGTGAACTGGGGATGGTTTTTCCTAAATGGTTTTCCACTCTCCCTCTACGCAAATGCGGGTTTACTTCCTCTGAATTCAACCTTCCCAATTCCTAATCCATTAGCGTAATTAGTACTTAAGCGTATAACCCCAACGGATAGTAAGATGTGGTGCTAAATATAAAAAAATATTATTATTATTACTATTAGCACCACGTCTTACTACCCGTTCAGGTTATACGCACTTACGCTAATGTGTAATGGTAGGGTGGTTGTGAAATGAAATGGAGGACCTACAGTTTAACGTGGAATCCGAACCACGGTGAAGGCCTGGAATTCCCACAGTCACACGCTGTGATTAATACACGTCTTGTCAGAGGTGAAGTAATGGTTTGGCAATCAGATAAATCTTTGTCGGGATCAAGGATTGAACCCCGACCGCCAGCACAAAATTCAAACACCTTAACCTTAGACCACCAGGTCATTCAACTAAATATTAACTTACATAGTTTTAATTCAGGATCAGAAATTATATACTTTAAAGAAATGATGCCTTTTATAATCGAATATCTCTTGTGCAGATATTTGGTTTAGATTTGAAATTGTGTTAAAGTTAATAGTTCCCTTCTCATGATCAAAGTTAAATTTTATTTTTACCTCTCTATACATTTTTCAGCCACACATATTGCTTAAAATATAATATTTTATACTCTATACTTAAAAAACTTAAACGTTCTATCTAATTTTAAAAACTTACTACCAAGGTGTAAGTTTAATAGGGTTACAGAATGTACATTTTCAGCTCCGGCAAACGACACGGCTCTTAAACCTTTTGTCTTGCAGTTAAACTTTTTAATCTATTATCAAGGATATACTGTAAGTTCTGATAAAAAATAGGCACAATATATCATGTCATTTAAAATGAAACCAATACAATTTTTTAGCTAACATTATCCTTTCTTGATGTTGGTTATATACAGGTTGTACAGTAACATGTGGACCCACTTCAGCGGTGGACAGGCGATACAAAAATAATCGTATAAATTCACGTAGAGATGTGTCTCATTTTACTTTGTTTCCAAGTTATAGTCATGTTTGTACTTCACTAATGTGGGGCTGCTTAACAATACAATAAGCGCTCAAAATGACCAACTTCTGCCTGAATGCAATATTCTATTATAATCATAGAGAATAATCTTGGGTCACGTGGTTAAATATAACCATATTTGTCAACATTTGAAAAATACATCCTGGGTTTGATCGATTGCTTAGAATTATAAATTCAAATCGTATGAGAAAATCTACTAAACGAAAAAATTTATGAGTGGTGCTATATTGAAACTAATAACTATGTACATACATATTCTGGTCTAGGTCCAAAGAATATTCTTGCCAAATTTCGCTAAAATTTGTATATGCAATTCGCAGTTAGCGTTAAACAAACACCTAATGCAAATATATCTAGCTCCATACGGCACCAAGCAATCCAGGATTTTTCTCTTGATCTGATCCTAGATTCTTTCTACAAAATGTTCGGTAAATAGCTTGACGTTTTCCCTAAACAAAGGGCCAGAAACTCAGGATCCAAACCCAGTCCCAACAAACAGGCTACGTCAATTATCAATTACCTGCTTTGGTAGCCACTTGGTCTAAGGCGTAACTTTTGTGTTAGACTAGACTGTCGATGACAGGTAGATCGGGGCTCTAATTCCGCTAGGGTGTTCTTAGGGTTGATTTTCCACTCTCCCTCAACGCAAATGCGTGTACACTTCATCTACACTCAACCTTACTCATTCCTAACTCATTAGCGTAATTAGTATATACACGCGTATAGCCTAAACTGGTAGTTAAACGCGGTGCTATAATAATAATAAAAATTGCAGGAAAAAAATCAATAATTCAGAGATGTTTTGCCCATCGTTCAAAGGAGTGAGACATACCAATTCAGATGTAACCAACCATCTTGTTTTTTCAGTGTGGAGCAATCGTATTCACGGGTAACGTCAAACCTGCCTGGCATCCTATATCACCAGGATCCATGCAGTAGTTATTGATCTACAACGGCTGTCTCAGAACGTTTCACAACTCCCCAATGGATGGAATTGCCTGACTTCCTGGGCAGGATTTTCAACCTCCCTACTCTCAGGAACACTTAAATCCCCCTCAAACAAATATACGAAAACATTTTATTACAAAAACACTTTTATTGCGTTTCTCGTTTGGAATTGTAAGTCCTTGCGCCGAAATTGGGCGACCAACGCCTCTTTCCCAAGGATATGTATCTGTGTTTGGCTCAGAGTTCCTCCTTCCCTTTCTTTCTTTGAAGATTGGTCCATAGTCCGTGGCATGTTTTGGGGGTCACGGTGCTCAGTTGTAAGGACCCGGCCCGATGTACGGGGCCGGGACGTGATCTGGGCCCGCACATGTTGTATATAAACGAGCACTAGACTGTCTTTGCCACCTTTCGGTACTGACAGATCTCTAAAAATCCTGTCTGGGTGCCTCCACGGGGCGGCCCCTAGGATATGGGACGAACGCTGGAGTCCGGCATAACCAAGACCATAAGGTCATCTGTGTGGGAGAAGTGAGGTTCCTCCACATGCACTAAGCGGCCGGTAGTGCGTACCCGTGTAGCGAGGATAGCTGGTCAGGGCACCTCCACGAGGTTCCCGCTGAGCAACTCTGGGCGGTCGGTCTCAAGAATGGTGCTGAGGGGGTGGCAGCTAAGTTTGGGTGAATATAGAAAGTCCTGGGGCATGAGTAACGAAGGTTTGTGGATACGACTGTTTGGAGGCTAAGCTCCTGACTTCCTAGTGATTGGGCGATCACTAGGAGGAACTACCTCCTCCCTTCATCCGGTCCCAGTAGAAGGGGTGGTTGTTTCTCAAATAACCCAAGGCAAGCTGGCATGGAAGAGCTGGTACTGTTTTTTTTCGGGTGCCTGAGTACCCGGAATGGCACTTGTGGACTTCGGCCCACGTCCGGTGAAAAGGTTCCAGTCCCGATGGGTATCAGTGGTTGCACTATAAATGGCCTCTGAGCCCGGGTGTAGTGTAGCCTGAAAGCCTTTCGGGGAGCCTCTTCTGAGGTTTAGTTTAGATACGAAAGTCCGTGTCACGTGTAGCATGAAACAGGAAAAACAGAATTAATTAAAATAACGAGGCAATAGGTGTGGCAAGGTTTTAATGTTGGGCCCCTTAGTTATATTTTGGGGTAGGAAGGAATAATAATAAAACAAACAAGATATAGGATTTTTTTTTATAAATATTGTATGTATACACAAGTAATATACAAGATCATTCACATGTATTTATAAATGAAAATAGTATATTTGATTGTACTTTTCTGGTTTTCATTTCATCAAATTTATTGATTAGGCCTACCTCATAATTTATTTAAAGATTATATTCAACCTAAATTATGGAAAGATTGGATCATCGTTCTTGTTCAATAGTCGATATTAAATAAATCCTTATTAATTTTAGCTTGCTAAAACTAATCTCACACAAACCAAGAGCTAAAAATATTGGGAGAGCAACATTAATATTCGGATATGACTCAATTAATCCATAGTCATGACATGAAGATCAGGGATAATATCAAGGGGAGTTTTAATTATAATGTTTTGTATTATTGCCAAAGCTTCAAACTACGATCTTTGTAAATCATCGACGCTCATCGAATCTGAAGACAAGCCATAGAGAAATCAAAAATCGTCTCGAATAGTTCTAAAATGCTCATAACGCGTTACCTACAATAATATACCTCATAAGTACTTTAACAAGAAAAACTAGCCGCCCGTGCATTCATATATCTTATCTCCTTGCACAGGTGTTGTCCAATAATTGACTAGCCGTTCATTGTTTGATTAAATGTCCCTCTTGCCAGATCACTTCGCATGCATCACAAGTTGAAGTCAAGACTAGTTTTCAAACAGCGTCAACAATATTTTCTGCTGTGATCATCGGGTATATAGTGCCATTATCCATTAACATTAACATTTGATCTCGTCGCAACGTGATGCGTCGATCATTCGTGCTATTCAGTCATTCAGATGTTGGTGAGCAGAGTGCTTCAAGGGCGTCCAGCGACTGAGTGACACACTGACCAATTGCTAAACCGTAAATAACGCAATGGGCTGGCCTGGTCCCACTAGATGCACTCAGTTCACCGACATATGAACCACACTGCAGAGAACGGCAGTAAAATTTAAAATTTGAAAGTATAGTTAAATTTACAATTACCATTTCAGGGCCCCCTTGGTCCTGGACCCTGAGCATGTGCAGGTGTTGCACCTGCCAAGTTACGGCACTGTATATGTATATATTTCCTTGTTTCACCCAGTCATTGATTTGGTAACAGTTTGTATGACAAAATCTGTGATTTAGAGTATGCAGGTTCTTCTTCCAACACTGTATCTCCTGTGATTCCTTAAATCACCCCAAACGGACCAAAATATATATTTGCATTTACACTTAATCAATGATTGAATATTTTTGTCTCATTGATTTAGTTCTCCATAGTATATCAAGTACCTTGAGTGCGCAACCCTGATAAAGTGGCGTGGACCATCGTACCTTGGATGCGCAACCCCGATAAAGTGACGTGGGCCATCGTACCTTGGATGCGCAGTTTATATCATATTCTCAGGTGATTACATATTTAGAGTACAGGAAAGGTTAACTATAAAATAAACATTCAATTAAGTCAAGTTTACGGCGAACGTGTGAAGTACTATAGCAATAAACATATAAGTTGAAGGCATCCAAGATGGTAGTAGGGCTATTATGACCAGATATTGGACCATTATGGATGAGGTGTATGCCTACTAGAAATTGTGGCACGTACCAAGGATCCACCTTAGATCGACACAACATATTGGTTAAATAGAGTTGAAAGATAACACCGGGACTTCAAAATTGATCCCATAATCTTTAACTATAAATTAGATTAGTCTCACACGTGCATTACAGACGCTACATTAAACTATGAGTCACTGGTTCCTTAACTCATCTCACTGCAATTTCACCTACTCAATTTTATATATATTATTAGCACTTTGCAAGAAAAAAACACCTCTTGCTTATTTCTTCCCAAGCTAATCATTCCATCTTAATATAAGCTATCTGAATGAGCTGACGCAGTTTTATTTTCTTGGTGCAACATACTATGTTTTTTAGTTTAATTTTGTTTTATTCTCTGGTTTTGGTCTTTACCTTGTATACATTTGTTTTTCAATTGATAAAATAATATGATTAAAAAATACATTGGTTCGTATTTACTTCTTTTTTAAATTAAATAATATAATTTTGTCCAAATTTGAATTAGGTTGATGAAACGACGCTCAAGCAGATATGCTTATCCCCTAAGTATTTCAACTGTGTTTAGTCTTTACCTTATTACTCAGATCAGGGAAAAGCCAAACGCATTTGGAAAATTTTGTCGTTATTTTTATGTGTATGCCATGTTATTTTGATTGTACACAACATCATATTTTTATATTCCTCTTTGGGCCAGCATTACATTGTTAGGTATGTTACAAACTTTAATGTCAAATTATAATTTTAGTGGGGATTGGTGTTTGCAAAATAGTTCAATACATTATTTTATAACTATTTACCCGCCTCGGTGGCGTAGTTGGCTAACGCGCTTGTCGTGTTGAGCTCGACTGCTGAGGACGGGGAGATCGAGGTTCGAATCTCGGTCGGGTGAACTGGGGGTGGTTTTTCCTAAATGGTTTTCCACTCTCCCTCCACGCAAATGTGGGTTCACTTCCTCTAATTCAACCTTCCCATTTCCTAAATCCATTAACGTAATTAGTACTTAAAGCGTATAACCCTAACGGGTAGTAAGATGCGGTGCTAAATATTATTATTATTATAACTATTTGGTCATTCCTAATCACACATTAGTAACAAAGGCTCTAGTTAGAATACATTATTGATATTAAAATACACATTTGGACCAATAATACTAAATTCAAATACACTTGATTAAAATATGGACTTTTCCCCATTCTTGTGTATTTTAACAAAGGCTATGACCTTAGTTACAGCATATCATTCATTAATAATTAATTGTACCTTAGCGCAAATAATATACTTGGCTAATTTATTATTTTAGAACGTTAAACTGGCATAAAAATGTATATTCTCTAAATTCTAGTAAGCTCATACATTAGAATGGCGACTAACCTTAAGGATACTGAAGCAAATATGCCGAAATATTTTTATTTCTCAAATCAGAGTAATTTGCTCAGCCTGTCTTTAATCTCTATCCAGACAATTTTAGACATTAATACTAATAGTATTAGGCTATTATGACTTTATTTATGATACTATCAATATTTTTCCTATTTTTAAAACACATGATGATTTTACTGTCATTTATTTATTGAGGCCAGGGCTGGCAAACCTTTTTTTGTGAGTGCGAGCCCAATATGTTGAAAATTGTCTGTGAAATTCTTTCGGGTGCAATGGTATAATGTCAGTCTATTAATATGTTATTGGAACAGGTTATCATAATCATCATCATTATTATTATTACTATTATTATTGATAATAATAATAATTAAATATACTAATAAGAATTTTAATATCATTAAATATATTAATTATTGAACTGATTATAAGTTTTTATATAATACTTGAAATAGTGCCTAGCTTATCTTATTAGGTGATGCTTCTTGGTTAAGAAAATAAATCTTTAAACCTCATTTACCAAACAGAGAAAAATTTAATATTCATGGGATTTGAAAACTGAGAAAAAATCCGGGAAAAATTAGATAATTTGACTATGAAACAGGGAGAATTGGGCACTATATATATTATATCAAAACAAGAGAAACGTCAATATTATATTTAGTTAACTCCTCTTAGATTTTTTAAACGACAATTGAGGTCAATTAAACTAATAATCAACCTTGGGGACATTGTGTCGCTTTGATTATTTTCTTCACCTTAACCAAGGTAATATTGCGCAAATGAGCAAACTCTGTTTAGGTTTAGCTGGCACGGTAGGTCTACAATCACATTCACTAGATATTATTTCATTACATTTTCTTGCGAGAGTAATGAACAAAATTCAAAAAGCAACAAAGATACTGTTGATTTATTAATCTGTTTAAATTCATTTCTCGATAAGATTATCGAATCTTTCTATTTTGAAAACATAAGCCTATTGATTATCAAATTCTTTTATCATAATTTTTTCAGGGCTTCTTACTACCAATTCGGTTTATACGTTTATGTACTAACTACGCTAAGGGGCTAGGGATAGGGAAGGTTTCAATTTAGAGGACGTGTACCCGCATTTGCATGGATTAAATGCGGGAAACTGTTTATAAAAACCCACCCATAGTACATTCGACCGGCATCGAACCACGTCATAGACACTTTAGTCTATTGCAAGAGTAGCACCTTAGACCATGCGGTCACCGAAGTGATCTTATCTAATACTCGTCACGTGATTATGTTGACATACACTTTTATGCGTTTTTAACATAAATATTAATTTTTTTAACTTTAAATAGTTTATTTAAAATAATATAACGCATATTATCAACCAAATTTTTATTATATTAAAAAAAGGTTTGTGTGAAGTCCACATTTTCAATTCGAAGAGAGCTCGAGTCACATAATTATATGAAATATTATTGAAGCTGAATCATATTTCAAATATATTTTATGTTAGTTTTTCTATGCTTGTAAAAATTGTATTTTGATCTTATTTATATAACTTTATGCACTATAATTAATTGGAAAATGTTTTCTTGCATAATGGTTTGTCATATTTCGTTTTATTCTGTTCAATCAATCATGTTACAGCTCACTGCTTACAATTCAATTATCTCATTTTTTTATATGAATACTAGTTTGTGTTCTACTTAACGGCTCAGAATGGCAATAATTGACCAAAAATTGAGTATTTTTACTTTGAAATATTTTTATAGGCGATGTTTAATTTTTGTCAAAGCCAGGATTTTTTTCCCCCCAAACGAAGTCGAAGAGGAATTTATTTCGAAACCATGTCAAATTTTCGAAGCTTCACACACTCCTTATGTCAAACTAAAAATAACGTTTGAAATTAAGTGTGTTTGTAAAACTCACATTAGTGAATATTGTGCATAATGTCATCGTATTCAATTGAACAGTGTTCATACAATTGATAAATTTAATATTCCAGGCACACACTACCAGATATTTCGTTTTTTGAGAGTCTTATAGGGATGGAAAAGGATAAATTGAAGGAATGAACATACTTTGTTTTGTGTAGGGAGAGTGGTAAACAATTAAGGATAAAACTATTCAATATACTTGGTCGCAATTTGAACTTCGACCTCCCCATCACCAGGAAACAAGAGATGGGACTGATTCCTTTGTCACCGTACTCATTACGACAGGCCACAGATAAATTATACAATCGTGTTGGTCATTGATGGTCTCTCTATACTTAGTAGTTTAGTTACGTAAACAAGTAAAACCAAACTTGATCATGCAATAATGTAGTCAGGTAATTTGAAAAGTGAATTCTGGTGGCCACACTGATTGATACAATGTACCGTGACAATATTCTCGCTTAGAACTCTAGGATGAGCACCATAAAGGTTCACCAACCCCGATTTCGACTAAAAAATATTTTAAGAATTTTGGATTCATTGGATCACATTCATTCATAGTATTTTTTTCTCCTTAAATATTTCAACCAGACATAATGGTTTAAAATGTTGTTATTTTGACTTTTAACTTTAAGTATACAATCCTACTCTTTTAATTTTTATTTTACTTTAGTGGAAAATATTTATTAGTTTTCTAAATAGGGAGTCTATAGCTCGGTACTTAATAGAATAAATACATGAAAGTAACTATATTGTAATTCCGTCCAAATACATGGCTACGTAATGTGTAATGATGTCAGGGATATATCTATATAAAAATAAATCAATTTATATACAAACATATTGATATATTTGTATCAATTTATTTTTATAATTGATATATTTATACCTATTTTTAGGTATCTGGTATATTGCTCAATTTATCGATATATTCTATTTATCAAACTAAGCTTTAAGGTTTTCTGATAAAATTAATTGGATTAAGTTTTTCCCTTATTTTTACTAACAAATTTTTTACTATTTGTACTAACTAAGCTTGTAAACAAAATACCGCTGTTCCAGTTTGCTCAGACCAATGCAATCAAATATATCGGAAACAACTGATGCATCGATATTATTTGATCACTGTACGGTCACTTACGATTAATTAAATTATAAATGTAGCCTATTTATTTGTTAGTTAAAATGGCCACCCAAGTAATGTGTGGCTTTACTTTAAAACCAATTTGAAACTTCATAAATACGCAGTTACTAACTCCTATAGTGATTTTCAAAAAGACCCATGATATACGCTAAGTTTTTTAGTCAACTTTTCTGGTTACAAGAAGGTTGGGGGGTGAATCCAAGCCAAGTGTACTGTAGGTAGCTCATCCTTAATTTTTTTTTTACCCTCCCTTCACCATTACAGCTATATTTTCTTCAAATTATACATTCCTCATTCTTACCATATTAGTGTAGCTAAAAGCGAATATCTCGGATGTAAGTAGTATGTAGTGGAAAAAACAACTTATAATGACCAAGAATAATGTTAGAATACATATACCTCAAATTATACATATATATTTTAAGACATGAGAAGGTTTAAGCCATAATGACATTTGGAGAAGGGTATGGGCGCACCGTCCCCAACCAATGAAGGCCATGACAACTTAGGTAACTTATGAAAAGTATCTATAATCTCTTGAGAACATTTTTGTTATTAATGTAGGCTGAAGTTAAAATAAGTTAAGTGTTGTAAACTGCTATTCTTTTTGTAATGTAGTTATATTTAAAAATATCACCAATATGCTGCATGTAGACACTACTCTTTGGTTCATGAGTAAAGGCTGGAGAAAATATACTAACATGTTTAAAAAGGAGTATAATTTTCTATACTAACACTTTTTTCCTTTTTTTTTTTTAGCGCTTTGTCTTACTACCCATTCGGGTTATACGCCGTATACTTTAACAATTTTGACGAAATTTCATATTTATAACAGAGCTTATGTATACAGCGCTAACCAAATTCCACATAAAATAAAGTTTTTAAAATTTTTATATCCTACTAGTCTTTACTAGTATTACTGTGTAAATACTGTCTATTTCACCATAGGCTCCATGCCATGGTCAAGACATGTCCCAAGGCATTAAATAATTATCCGTACTGGTAGCTTTTAAAGTTCAAATTGCTGTTAGATCAAAGCTATTTTTTTCAAATGTAGTGTGAAAACGGTAAAAATATATTGAAGTTTGTTGCTATCTTATTATTATGCTTAAATCAACATAAATCAGGTTTATCTAAGGTAGATTATTATATTTCAATTCAGTTTACTAAACACACATGGTCAGATTCTGTTGCAGTCTTGAACAAATTGGGTTCCTGATAATTAACAGTGCAATTCCCCAAAGTAATAAGAGGTAATTATCCTCGATGAAAACTTTTGGAAGTAAATTAAGGAAAAATCACTTTGTAACAATACCTCTAACCAAGGGCGTAGAAAGGTGGGTGTCCGGACTCCTCCCCCCCATGGGATTAACTGGACCACCTAGAATTTTTTGGACGCCCCCTTAAAGGGGGGGGGGGTCCACAGATGCTTATAAAAACTAATGTTTAAGTTGTTTACTCTTACTACAGTTTTAATTGTATATGTCATCAATCAAATATTAGTTGGTGAATATTTTAATATTCACCTTTTCAAGATACGCCTTGTAAAACTTCCAATTGTAAAATTATCTCTGTCTACATTTTAAATACTGTACTTTTTTTCTCATACAGTCATATGTTATTGATAAACAAATAATATTTCTTGAAATGAGCCGAGTAATTGGGGTCCGAGAAAATGAGGCAAACATCTTTGATATCACTTCTAATATTCTACTTGAGGAATCACCCTAAAAAAGAACAGTTTAACAGAACAACTGTCACTAGTAGAGTTTGTAGCTTATCTAGGTAGGCTTACTACCCTTCCCCCACCCATTATTTCAATACACCTACTTACTCAGAACATTATTTGCCCTCGCCTCGAACTAATATTGAAGACTAGAGAGTCCTATCATAATTTAAAATGCCATATTTCATTTTCTTTATTTTTCCAACAAAACTTTTTTTTTTGCGTTAGTTGGGCTTTGTAACTATGTAAAGTCAAGATCGCTAAACATATATAATTTGTTGGTAGCTGTAAACTGCTGATTATACTGTAGACTTTTAGCCTATTAATTAAATTAAGTAAATAATCTCTACCACTCAACGTTAAACTAAAAACCAGACCGTTCGTGGTAAGGTGCCAATAAAATCACAGAACTTGTATAAATCAACCCGGGGACAGTCTAAAGAATCTGCGCAGACCGCTTTAAACATGTGATTCAATACACTGTAACCCGATTGTGATAGCACCATTCCGTGTTAAGTTGTTGGTTTTAAAGATGGGTGGAGCGGCGTGTTTACTCATTATTATTTAATTTATTTCTGATAAAATTAAACCACAGAAACGTAAAAAGATAATATGAAATCTCTTTGATTCTTTTATAAAGTAATCACTGTTTTTCAAACTTTGGTTTCTTTTACACTTAACGTTTCACTTTTCAAAGACCCACTTTAGTGGCCGAATGGTGTGGAGCGTTACTCTCATGTTGGACTGGCCTTCTCATGAAGGGAAGATCGATGTTCGAGTTCCGGTCGGGTCTACTGAAGATGGTTTTTCCTAAATGTTTTTTCCTTCTCCTACCATGGGCATATTACCTTTAAGACCATAAGAGTTATTATCATAATATGCGTTTAACCTGAACAGGTAGTAAGACGCGGTGATTTAAAACAAATCTAAAGTTCCAGAAGATCGCTATCTCCTGAATAATTTAAGTTATGATTTTGATACCGTCATAGAACAAAATTATTGATTTTTATTCTTTGAAAGTTGATCCTAAATAACATGCTCTTGTTGTGCAACAATATTTATCAGCCACTGTTGCGCAAATTATTTTATAGTAGCCTATATGGTGACCTTCAAGTCTCGGTACCCAACCAACGCGACTCACATCAGTTCTGTGAACCCCATCTAGTATTGAATGCACGTGCGTTGAATGGCACGTGCACCGATAAGTTTGTAAGAAAACATAAGAAATCCTCAAACAAATCACAGTTTTATTTACAAACTGCCTCATGGGATATAGGTCGGAAAATAAAATCAGCAGTCCACAGACTGCTTCGGTGGCCGCATGGTCTGATATGAGGCGTCACTCTCGTGTTATACTGGCCTGCTGATGATGGGGTTATTGGGTTCGAATCCTGGTCGGGTGTACTGAGGGTGGTCTTGCCACAATAGTTTTCTGTTTTCATTCCACGCAAATGTGGGTACACATCCTCTAAATTTAATTTTCCTCACCCCTAACCCATAAGCGTTACTAGTAAATATGCGTAATAACCTGAACAGTAAGTAAAATGCAGCATTAAAAAAAAGGACTCTGTGAAAATAAGCAATATTTCATTTAATGTTTATTATTTTAGCGTATAAACCGAACGGGTAGTAAGACATGGTGACAAGTATATTTATTATTTTAACAAAATCACTCATATTAATAATATACAAATAATTTTTCTTATGAGACATTGTGTGTGTGTTAAACCTATAGAATATTTATTAGTATTAATTTGAACCAAAGTATATAGTTCATAAATGCTTTAACTTTATTGTCACCATTAACATTTTCCCAACAAAATAAACCTTTAAGGTGGGTTCTCTTAATAATTAGTTTGAACCCAATAATTTAAAATTAATTTTTTGAGCATCAATTTACTAACACATTTCAATTTTTTAAATTAATCATTGTATTTAAATCCAATAAATGTATTTTGACATAATAAATGCATATAGGTATTTTATAAAATTAATAAATAAACTATTTCAAAATTCAATAACAATTTTAAAATTATATCTAGACAAATTTAAATAGTTTATATGAGTGTGCTAGAAGTTTTGTCATATACACATTGATTAAAAAAAATGCCTAGAATTTTAACAATTTAACTACATAACTCTTTTGACCACACCTTATCTGTGATCGAGAAAAGTGACGTTTTCTCTAGAATAGGCCGAAGAGGAACTTGTGTCGTAACAGTTGTATATAGACTGCGATAATCTTTCCCGTAGCTGTTATACCTTTAAACGTTGAATTTGCCAGTATACCCTCTAAACGCAGCGCCATAATTAGAAGATACTTCACTTGCTGCAGCGGCAGTGCTTGATTCTCCGTAACCACCCCGTATATCAGAATATTCATATCTGTGATGAAGGCCATCATATCCTAGGCCATAACCACTATATCCGGTACCATATTTCCTGGCAGCGCTAGCCACTGCGGACGCGGCTGCAGAATCAGAAGAGGCAGCACTGACAGCTGAAGCAGCGCTTGAGTCCCTGTAATTTCCCCAAATACTAGGATATCCATAGCCACCGTATACACCGTTGTATCCTAGACCATAGCTGCCATATATTTCACTATATCCTTTGGAAGCAGTGGACGCTGCAGTGGTGGAAGCGGCTCCAGAATCAGAAGAGGCAGCGCTTGCAGCTGAAGTGACGCTTGAGTCCCTGTAGTGAGCCCAGATATCAGGATAAAATCTACCACCATGTCCTCTATAAGCAGAAGCCGCTGCAGCACCAGAAGCAGTTTCATATTTATTAGAAGACGCAGCACTGGCAGAAGTGGTGGCACTTGAGTCGTCATAGCTTCCCCAGATGCCAGGATATCCGTATCCGCTATATTTATCTTCATATCTTCTGGAAGCAGAAACTGCTGCGGCAGTGATGGCGCTTGAGTCGCCATAACCTCCCCAGATTCTAGGATAGCCGTATCCGCTGTATATCTTTCCATAACCTCTAGAAGCAGAGGTTGCTTCGGCAGTAGCTCCATACTTAGAAGATGCAGTGGTGGCACTTAAGTCACCATAACCTCCCCAGATGTTAGGGTAGCCGTAGGTTCTCGAATCTCTGTATTGTCCCCAAGTAGGATAATGGTATCTGCTCTTGTAACCATCTCCCCAAATACCTCCCCGATGGTAACCAGCGTTGCTGGGAGCGACCAACAGGGCTGCTAGTGCTACGATCTGAAAAGTATATAGAATAATTTGATTATTTTGATTTTTTTCTAGAATAATTGTACATTTTAAATTTAATTTACGACATTTTATAAAGTAGATTCACTTTCTAGAGCATTCTTCTCAAAGGGGTGTTTTTTTTTCCACATATTTATGTGTATCATGTTTTATTAATAATTACGTAAATATTTTTTTTCTATCTAAATTTGACTAGTCTTACCTTATTAATCATTTTACGAAATATTTGATGTTAGTTCAATGAGGGGTTGGTCCTCATTAACTCTTTGGAATCATGTTTGTTGTATTTATAGTAAATCCTTGCATCTGATCACTCTGTACACATTTTCAAACGTGAATGCCTTGTTATTGAAGATATAAACTAATAATTTATTTTGCACAGGTCATTTAATATTTTTGACAATTTTGTTGTGATTTATTAACATGATTCGTTTGTTATTATTATGATTTGCGCTTATCAAAATATATTTATATGGTTAAACGGTCAATCAACATCCTTGAATGAAAACGTTTTAATGATAAATGTATTTGGAAGTTCGTGATCAAGCTCTTTGGCGAAAAATTTGAATTTCAAGGTTTCTTACTAGGGCCATTCATAACGTCGTATAATTATATTATGTTTTTAAAAATACATTTTTAATTTGTTCAGGTTTCATTCGCACTAATTGTTATAATCACTAATATAAAATGGCCATATATTTAAATCTGCATTTGCCAAATATTGTAAAAACCGTTTAAAACAAAATTAAATCTTCTTCCTATCCTTTCCTTTTGCTTGTATATATATATATGCAATTAATTACAGTTGACATAATTTTAACCCAATAACAAATAGAGCTAAATGTATACCTTTAAAAAAATGCGTGGAATGTAAACTTAATATATAAAAACACATATTTTAATTTAAGTTACATATCTTCGCCGAATCTCATAACAAAATTTGTCATGACATATTTGAAATTCATTTCAAATTTACATGTTTATTTACTACTATTATCATTTCTAAAATTTCAAAGGTAATGGCTGGTTAATCCAGTGGTAAGATTATTTATTTATTTGAAGCATTAAACGTGTATTTTCCGAACCGACTAATTTTATCAGCACACGAGACTTTCTATGAGTGAGAGATAAAAGGGCTTATTAATTTTGCTAAAAAAGGTATTTTCACATAACTTTCGGGGTTCTTTTACATACCACAATTGGCATGGGACCACCGGCTTCATTTCCCCTCCGAAGGAAGTTGGGCTGTGGGTTTTTATCCCTCAAGATAAATCCGTTGACCCCGACTGGGTGTGAACTCACGAACATTTAATATTGAGGTGAGCACATTACCCCAAGACCACCAAGGTCGAACCAAAGGTAAAATACCATTGGGAAGACTTGAATGCAGATGGTGGGCATTAAAGAAATGTCTTTTTGCCCTTCACCCTCATGAAATATATTATGTTTAAGGTAAATGACGCAAATATTTTTATAATGACATCTTTTCGTGAAAAAATAAATGACCACTTCGTTGGCTTCGTGGATCAGATCATCGAGTATAATAACTAGTTGTGGAGAGTTATTACTGCCGTCATACATTTCCGGCAAGCCCTTAAAAAATATGACATGGGACTTTTGCCCGTTTTGTGTGAACCTCAGTTGACATAATACATAATACTGGGAGATTTTCTGATTTTTTCAGATTTACCGATGCACGTTGTGTCCTAATGACGCACTTAAGCCTATTTACAAACTTGTGGTGACATTAAACAATTGCTGTGACCGGTTCGACGCTTAGGGGGATTATACTATTATGAATAGTATTGTAATATAATTATGAGTATAATCCATAAGTGTGGTAAAAATACAAAATATCATAAATTACCTTTTTCCAATAAAAACGGCTCTTCAGGTTTAACTACACAGATTGTGTACTTAATGACAATGACTACTTTTTGGTTGTTGATACTAAATGGCAAAATGGGTTGCATCTTAACTTGACGCTCTTAAGAACTAAGTACCAACCATCATCACACTTAGACTTTAAAAAAAAACGAGGAGGGAGAAGAAAATTGGCATTTCATCCATCATATAAGGCCTCTTTTATATTTGCTGAAACACTTCTCCTCTTCATATGACGATGATAAACCTTAAAAATAATATTTTTGTCTGGACAGCATTATTTTACATTAAAATTACCTCTTGTTTTTTAATCCGGATATACAATGCTTCCACGTTGTTGTTTTTTAAAATATATTTTTATGGGCAGGAATATCCCTACTTCTCAGTTTCATGATTATAAGTAGCAAATAGTCTTGACTCCAGTTGCTCTCGTACCTCTTTTCAAACCGCATTTGGGCTTTGCTGACACACAGCGTGTCAACGACTTGGAGTTGGACTTGGGGTTGTTTTGTGCGACGGTTGCCATTTAAAAGTTGTTTAGTGCGACAGTTGCCATGTTTTTTTTTCTGACTTGAGATATTTTAATTACTGGAACGTCTGCAGATGCCATTTTAATACTAGAATGTTTTACACTATCTTTTGCATCGAGGACATCCGGAAGGACATCATAGCTATCTCTACTATGTTTTGTAAAGTAGCGCCACATGCGCCCCTTTAGAGCTATGTTGAATCGTGAAACGAGTTATAGACCATTTAAAAATAATATTTACAAACTATATATTTTATGGTCAAAACATTAATTTTGTGACGATATGAGAATATTTTAAGTATTAATTAATAATATTTATGTTGTTTTTTTAAATATTTTATCTTCAAAACTTGTCGAATAAAACGTAAATACACAAAACATGATAAATCTTATCATTACTTGCCGCCACATCACAGATAGGAAACGTCCTACTATGAACAGGTAGGAAATTTGTTACTGACTGAATATATCTTCAGGGTTTTCTTGCTAAGATAACTGTTTGTACTCATTCATTAATGTTTTATTATAATTTCTTTATTGAACGTCAAATCAATGATTTAATCAAAACTAGCCACAATGTTCAAATCCCATAACACTATTTCTTAGCATTAATAAACACATTATTATTAAATATAACATTTTTTTCTTGTATAAAAATCAATTATATATATGAATGAACTATAACCATTTACACATGATGTACTATACACCTTTTTATTTTCTAATTTCAAGAGAAAGTATTGTAATCGTGACAATTTTCGATCACGAAATTATGATGATCTTTACTTTATATGTGCGCCTGAACCCAAAACAGTAGTTTTTACAATTCTGTCTGTTCGCATATAATTGTGTTTGAAACGGTTTGATGGATTTTGTTCAAAATTGATACTAGATGTAATATGGTAAAAATTCAGGTTTTTTAATTTGTATATTTTCCCCAGGCCTTAATTTAAAAGTGATTTAGTAAACATTGATTGTTTTAAATTCAAAATTGTTCAAAAATGACTTTAAAATTTTCTTAAAAATGTATATCTACAGGATGAGGGGGGTGGATTGGACCTCCTAAATGGCACTGTATACTTGGTTTTTAGGCAACAAATTGGTTAAAGGGTAGATTACTAGAGAGTGATTCTCGAAAATTCAAATTACTTTGAAAATCTCTATTACGATTTTGTTTTAAATGTATGACTGGTGATGGTTTGACATGGCAAATAAAACTGTATACTTGTTTTTATGGGAAAATTCGTATTAGGCTACGGCCACGCTTGCGACCAGGTCGCAGTAGTGTATTACATTGATTCTTATGAGGGTGGCCACGCTCGGCGACCAGCGACATATTTTAAAACGCTTTCGTGAGCGTTTTCAGGTCACAACGACAAATACGCTCGCCTTTATTTCTTATGGAGGTGGCCACACTTGCGTTCGGGTCGCAGCCTGTCGCGAGAACACTGGCCACTTGTGTGGGTTTTCTTGCGTCATCCTAAGTTAAAATGTCAACCGATAAGGTGCTCGGGACCACGCTATCACTCCACTAAGCATTTTCACTAACTTCCTTGCAAACTGCCCAGTGTTTCCCGGTCCCCGCCAGTCTGAAGTTTGACACTCTGTAGAGGGTACTGTACTTAGCAATGTTTGATACTGAGCTATTTATAAATGAAGTAAATGCAAGATCACCACTGTAGCATCTGAAACATCGAGACTACGCAAACAGGGATGTTAAATACAAGCTGTGGATAGGGGTTGCAGTTGCAACAGTGGAGGGTTGGGATGAGTTAAACAATGAAGAAAGAAATGAAAAAGATAAGAACTTCTTTAATTAGCATAAATAAAATAATACAACCATACAATATACATTATACAAACTAACAATAGATTGAAATGCGTGGCAAGGAATTGGAGTGCAAAGGTTGTTTCCAATCATAGTAATTAATTCCACTTAGTAAATTTTTTTTTAATACCTTGAAGATAGCGATAAATTGCATTCTCTACGTGACACCGAAAACACTATAGTAAATAGGGGTTTGTTCTCATGTTTTTTACAAGTCTAGCAACAATAGAATTTTAATATAATATGTAGGGCTAACAAAATAATCTGAGTAGGTGTCGCGAACATTTTTTGCACTTAAAGAAGTTCCCCCTGTGCCAACAATAGGTACATCTTCCATTTTACTTGTCAATGTGTCCTCAAATTTGAAATAGGTGTATGGCCGTGTGAAAGAGCCGCCATTTATTTGACAGAATACCAAAAGCGCACTCCACAAACCTACGTGCTCTTGATAATTTATAGTTAAAAATCCTTCTTTTGTTATCAAGCTGTTGCCTTGAATATGGCCTCAGAACATTATTACTCATAGCAAAGGCCTCGTCTGCAACAAATACATGGGGCATTAGCGTTCCGTTTTCAAAATTGGGCAATGTATTGTTTTGTAGCAGTTGTAAAGAGTCGGACGTTAATTTATTGTGCAACAGAGACTGTTTTAAAATGTTTGAGTCAGATGACTTTCCATAACTACCCACGTCTATAGCTGTGAAGCATTAATTAGCATCGACTAGTCCTAACAGTACAATAGAAAATAATTCCTTATAATTAAAAAACTGTGATCCAGAGTGCCCTGGCTTCACTACTCTAATATGCTTTCCGTCTAGCGCTCCAAGGCAGTTTGGAATGTTTGCACGTTTTTCAAATTACTCTGCAATCCTGAACCAGTCTTCTGTAGTAGGCTCCGCCATGAACTTGTCTCGCATTGATGTCTATATCGCACTACATGTTTCCTTTATAATATCTGATATAGTACTCCTTCCCATACGGAACTCAAAGGCCAGGCATCTAAATGTATTTCCCGTTGCAAGAAACCTGAAAATACACCAAATTCAAGGAACCCAT